>OY829545.1:30427292-31627292 GCA_963691705.1 Viola odorata | reverse complement strand
CTGTAAAAAGTTTTGATTTGATTCAAGAATGAAGCAATCTAATGAAAGCAGAATGGAATGTGTATATGGATGATCAAGGGAAGAAGTGAACCTGTAGACATTGATGTGCTGCTCTTATTTATTTATGTGATCTGCTAATTAATAAAAGTAATTAAATCGAAGGGGGACTCTTGCTAAGCTCCAAAGGTCATTTATTATATTCAAATTCAAATGAAGAAAAAAGGAAACATGTTGAGCTGCGCCAATGAGTGGGCAAGGAGTGTGTTTCTTTTGTTCGTTTCTGCCTTCTGGAACAATACAGGCTCAACAAACTCAAATGCAATTCCACCTGCGAGTATGGATACCCGTTCATGAATACTCGTCCAATATCTATAATTATTGGTAGGTATTATTTGTATATTGTAGATATTTTACGACTATGGATATATCCGCACTTAGAAAGTACGGGAATGAATGTAAGTATGGATAGTGTTTACCCGCACTAATATCCACATTAAATACCCGTAATATATATAATATATAATTAATTCAATATATAATGTTTTTTTTTCCTTTTAAAGTTAACTAAAAGCCATTTTTTAAAACTTAATTAAATTTTCTCCCTTTTTTATTTTTTATTTTAAATAGAAAATTTTATTAAAAAATTATATAATAATTATTATGAGGAAAAAATATGTTCTCCGTTGTAAGAAATAGAAAAAATTAATCATTTTTTCTTTTTCCTTATTTCAAAATTATTTAAAAGTTCTTATTTTTTTCTTTTATTTGTTATTTTAAATAGAAAATTTTATTAAGAAAGTTATATAAGAATTATTATGAGGATTGAGGAAAAAATATTTTCTCCATAGCAAGAACTAAGAAAAAGAAAAAAGTATATTATTGTAAATTGTAATGGTCATGTATAAACTAAAACCATTAATTATTAATAATACGACATATACTAGTAATATTACCATTAATCATTACTTTGATACATAGTTATTAAGGTACATCGTGGATATATGTTTATTATTCAGTATTTTACTTAATAAAAAAAAGAACTATATTGTTGTAAGAAAGAATCATGTCAATTGTCATAAAAAATATAATTAGTAATTAGACGACAACTAAAATAATAAATTTGCAGAATGGTTAATAGACATTTATGATTTAGATTTAGGGTATCTATATTTCAATATCATTATTTACTTGAGTCAATTGTTTAGAGGTTTAGGATATTAATTTAAATTGTATTAATGTATTACGCATTACATGAGTATAATTAATTAAGTATTATATTGTTCAATGATAATTTTAAACTCTAAATGTAAGTGATCTAATCTTATCATCCTATGAAGCACGATTATACTTGAAAAATTCTTCATGTGTATATGTTAGGCTCGTAAGTCATATTCGATACTTTAGCATTTATACTTACTCGATACTTCTTGACGTGTACTGCATATTTGTTACACGTATTCATTATATTTCAATATATTAATACTTATTATTTATTAATATTTAGTCACTTTAAATTTTTATATATTTTGTATCATTAAATGTAAATATTTATCATACTAAAATATCATTATCAGTATTAGGCTATTATTTATAAATTGGTAAATAAAAGCATTACTTTAAAAAAATACCAAAATAGTGTGTTTAACAACAAAACAGCGTCATTTTCACAAAATAAATCCAACAAATTCATGAAGATTAGTGTATCGTATTATTGTGTGGTATTGTGATTAAATTATATTGATTTTTTAACTATTAATTTGATTGAAATTCAACCAAATTTGTGGGTATCCATGGTTACCCATGGATAATTCGTGGGTATAATTACTCTTCCTTTACCCGCTGTGTATGGATGCGGGTGCGGATATGAATTACCAGCAAATTTGCGGGTACGGGTATGGATAATGCTTACCCGCCCCATAGCCGCCCCGTTGCCATCCCTATCAAGCGCTCGACTCTGCCATTTTCCTTGATTCTCGAGGTGCGAGCGGACATCTCTCACTTTCTCAGCCAAAACAGAAACGACATTGTTGTTGTTATCTAGTTATAGACTTTTTATCGGGTTGGGCAGGGGCAGGGGCCGACCGAGCAAGGTTTGGGCTTGTTAGCTCCAAAAAAAAAAACTGTGTAAAGGAAATCCCCATAGAATCGGACAATAGGCCCCTTGGTCCATCAGGATCCTTGTCTACAAATTGTAACCGGTATCGTTATGTATTTAAATCAATTGAATGGCGCATGAGGTTCCGGGCAGACTCGTTAATACATGTTGTATTTATGATAAAAAATTATGGTTCAATATTTGATAATTAATAATTTAATCAATTTTTTTATAAAAAAATCAATAAAAATGATTGTAACCAAACTTATGTTAAAAAAATAGTAATAAAAATCACTCCATTTTTTTCTATAAATAAAAATGGTAGTAAAATATTTGTATTGGAATAAATAAAACACATCATGTCACAGCCGACCTCGACAATTTGAATCATTACAGTGAATATCATGGCACTGATTCTCTTCAGCTTGGTGATGGTAAAACCCTTCCAATATCTCATATTGGCACATCTTCCATTTCTACTAATCATAAGTCTTTGAAACTGAACAATATCTTATATGTGCCTGTTTTAAATAAACCTTTATTGTTAGTACAACAACTTCCCCGTGACAATAATGTTGTTTGGAAGTTTGACTCTAACTCATTTTCTGTGAAAGACCTTCCTACCAGGACAACCCTCATCCATGGGCAGAGTAAAGATGGGCTCTATGTACTGGACTTCCCCACGGTTTCACCCAAGATTAATGTTGCTACACAGGTCTCTCTTCACACTTGGCACCAACGGCTCGGCCATCCTTATGTCAGCCTTTTAGGTTCCGTTGTTAGTTCTTTCAATTTACCTATCATGTCGAATAAGTCCTCTCCTTTCTTTTGTCATGCTTGTCCTTTAGGTAAATCCTCTCGCTTGTCTTTACCGTCCACCCGTCATGTGTCAAAAATCCCTCTTGAGTTATTTCATAGTGATGTTTGGGGTCCGTCACCTTATCCTTCCATTACCTGTCACAAATATTACATTATTTTTATTGATGATTTCTCGCGATTTACATGGTTCTATCCAATGAAAGCAAAATCTGAAGTTTTCTCTATTTTCAAAATGTTACAATCTCTTGTTGAAAGCATATTCAATACTAAAATAAAATATTTCCAAACTGACTAGGGTGGGGAATTTCGCTACTTTCTTACCTTAGACATTCAACACCGGATCATATGTCCTCATACACATGAACAAAATGGCCGCATTTCTTTTGATTTAAATACATCTCTATTGATTTAAACCCATTGATAGGCTAGAAATTTGTGCACAGTCACAAACAAAAGAGAGTTTTAACTAAAGTGGCAATCCTAGCTCTTAGGGCAGTAGAACTCTAGTCCAAGAATTGCCCTTGTAGTTGTAATAGATAATGTTGTTAAAACATCATCGGCCACAACTATTTTGGAAGATCTAACATTAGACAGCCCCACCCAAAACATCATCGGCCACACCAGCGTTAACTTTGGCATCAAAGGCCAAAATGAAAGTTTTATGAAACTATAAAAAAATTTATAAATCATTTTAAACTGCTCGGACCAAAATAGAAAATTTTGTAAACTTTTGTATTTTTTTAAAAAGAACTTTACCTCCTCTCTTTTTTTACTTCTTTCTTTTTAGAAACTTAAAGAAGACTTTAAATACATTTCTTTTATTTTAAATACATCTCTATTGATTTAAACCCGCTAGAAATTTACACACAGTCATAGACAAAAGAGAGTTTAACTGAAGTGGCAATCCCAGTTTTGACGGCCGTAGAACTCTAGTCCAAGGAATGCCCATGTAGTTGTAATAGATAATGTTGCTAAAATATCATAGACCACAACTATTTTGGAAGATTCTAACATTTCACGGCCCCACCCGAAACATCATCGGCCACACCAGCGTTAACTTTGCCATCAAGGACCAAAATAGAAGTTTTTTGAAACTATAAACTTTTTTATACATCATTTTAAACTATTTGGACCAAAATAGAAAATTTTGTAAACTTTAGGATTTTTTTAAAAGAACTTTACCTCCTTCTTTTTTTCTTCTTTCTTTTTAGGAACTTATAAGAGTTTAAATACATTTCTTTTGATTTAAATACATCTTTATTGATATAAACCCATTGAAAGGGCAAAAATTTGCGAACAGTCACAGACAAAAGAGAGGTTTAACTAACGTGGCAATCCCAGTTTTGACGGTCGTAGAACTATAGTCCAAGGAATGCTCATGTAGTTGTAATAGATAATGTTGCTAAAATATCATAGACCACAACTATTTTGGAAGATTCTAAAATTTCACGGCCCCACCCGAAACATCATCGGCCACACTAGCGTTAACTTTGGCATCAAGGGCCAAAATGGAAGTTTTTTGAAACTATAAAGTTTTTTATACATCATTTTAAACTATTTGGACCAAAATAGAAAATTTTGTAAACTTTAGGATTTTTTTAAAAGAATTTTACCTCCTCTCTTTTTTTCCTTCTTTCTTTTTAGGAACTTATAAGAGTTTAAATACATTTCTTTTGATTTAAATACATCTCTATTGATATAAACCCATTGAAAGGGCATAAATTTGCGAACAGTCACAGACAAAAGAGAGTTTTGAGGGCCGTAGAACTCTACTCCAAGAAATGCCCTTGTAGTTGTAATAGAGAATATTGCTAAAACATCATCGGCCACAACTATTTTGGAAGATTCAAACATTTGGCAGCCCCACCTAAAACTGCTAATTAACTTACTAATTTAATACGTGTCTGTCCTGCTTTCTTGCATATTTTCTGTCCTTACACAAGCAATTTATAATGGATAAATTATGAGGTTGGCAGAAGACAAAATATGTAGATTTTTACTAGGAATAGTTGATGTAGATTCTAACTAGGAATAGTTGGTTCCATAGTTAGAGGCACGACAAAAGAAGGACAACAGTAGCAGAGGAGAGAACCAGCTTCGAAATCTGTCTTGGCCACCTTCTTAGCTAAGATAGTCTCGAGAGAGGCAGACTTTGGCAGGAGACTTGGAAAGCAAGCGCTAGTATAATGGGTGCCAGTTGCAGTGACAACGAGAATTGAGGGAGCTTCTATCATGATCAGACGTCCAAGAAAGAATCCTTATCGGATCTCGCTCACAAACAATATTTGATTTTATTTGAACAATAGTTTATCATTTTGAAAGAGGTTGTGTTTAAGTAGGACTATGATTGTAGCTAAGCTATTTAAGCTACAAGGACTCCTTGGAGATACCCCGTTTCAGTTTGTTTACTTTTGTTTTAGAATTTGCTCTGTGATTTTCCACTTCGGTAATTACAGATTTCAGTTTTATGCAATTAATTAAAATGTCTTCTTCATCCATGTCTATGTCTGGCTAAACCCCTCATTCATGGTAAGAGGTTAAGAGTTGTGTTTCTTATATTTTCGTCAGATCTAAAATGTTCTTAATAATTCTTATCTTTGCATTTTTGAGTTTTTTGTAAGAATAAATCGCTATCAAATTAGGTTTAGATCTGATCAACCTAGATTCTAATTTGAATAGTTGTAGTCATTCTTGAAGGGGACGGAAGAATAACGAAACTGGATAGATACTAAGTAGACAACTAGTCTCAAGAAGGTTAGAGAAAATTAGTAATCTAATTCAGACCCGATTGACAACCGAAGGCCTTGAGTATAGGTAACTTGAGTTAGGTGTTGTCTTCCTTTTTTCTTCATCAACTAAATTAGTAAACCTTTTAATTAGCAAAGTGTTGTTTGGTTAGGATTATTTAATAGAATATCTCTTTAGGTAATTTGATATAGGAGGGAAATAGGAATCCTAAGGTGCCCTTGGATTTTATAGCAACACTGTAAAGTAGGAATATTACCATCGAATCAATGATCGGATCATAAGGAACATAGCTTGCTCATGCTCTTACCGGGAATCCTCACATAACTGTTTTTCATTCTCTTGATCATCTGTCTTGGCCAAGAAACATTTCTCATTTCTCATTTTATTTCTGCAATTTTCATTTTCAAACAACCCAAAACCCAAAATTGTGACATAGAGTCATCACCACAGGTCATTAAAGGAATTCACATCTCACCAACAGAGTCTCTGAGAACGACCCTTTTACCGTTGTCTACATATCTCTCATGTGAGCGGTTTTAAGTTGTATTCTACAACTATTTTTGACGTTACCGACATGCGATCAAGGACAAATTATAAATATTTGGGCGTTCATGATGTGTAGGCGGTGGGATTCATAGATGTCATGCCATCATTGATCATGACATGTCAACATTCATCGTACCATGTTTGCCTTGATCTTGCCACACCAGCAACTTTAGCATCAAGGGCTAAAATTGAAGTTTTTTTGAAACTATGAGTTTTTTATAAATCATTTTAAACTATTTTGACCAAAATGAAAAAAATTGTAAACCTTAGGATTTTTTTAAAAGTACTTTACCTCCTCTCTTTTTCCCTTCTTTTTAAAAACTTAAAGAAGACTTTAAATACATCTGATTGATTTAAACCCATTAAAAGACTAGAAATTTGCGCTGAGTCACAGCTAAAAGAGAATTTTAACTGAAATTACAATACCAATTTTAAGAGCCGTAGAACTCTAGTTCAAAAAATGCCTTATAATAGAGAATGTTACTAAAATATCATGAGCCACAACTATTTTAGAAGATTCTAATATTTGACGGCCCCACCCAAAACGGCTAATTAATTTACTAATTTCATACGTGCCTCTCCTGCTTTCTTGCACATTTTCTGTCCTTACATAAGCAATTAATAATGGATAAAATATGAGGTTGGCAGAAGACAAAAGATGTAGATTCTAACTAGGAATAGTTGATGTAGATTCTAACTAGGAATAGTTGGTTCCATACGGTCAATCCGACAGAAGAAACCAGGATTTAGAAATCGGTTCTGATAACTGTAGTTGGTAGACATGGATGATGGAACCCAGTATTTCTGGTTCCATTTTTCTCCACGATTCTTATAGAAACAATCATTATCATTATTATTATTATTATCATTATTATTATTATTATTATTATTATTATTAATATTATTATTATTATTATTATTATTATTATTAGTTAATACAAGAATTGCATTTGCCACATATCCCTTTACATCAAGGATTAAGGATTTATGAGCTAAGCCACTACCCTAGCACTGGGCGAATCCCCCAATTAACATATATTCCCTATGTCCATAAATAATGAACGTTTTAGCTCAAAAATTTTGTCCTTTTTTAATTAATGTTTTAGCTCAAAAATTTTGTCATTTTTTAATTGACGCCATTAGCTTTTGTGTCCATTTAGTTTGTTAAAACCTGTGATTTACTCCGAGTAACTGGATAAAAGAATTGAAGGATCATCCCACATTCAGGATCAAAAACCACTGCAACTTCTCTATGTATTTACATTTCTCTTGAACAGAAGACTCAACATAACAAATTAAGCCAAGAAAAAAGATGATCGCTTTTCACACTCAGAAATGCATATTTTTCCTCTAAACCTGGTGCTAGAAAAGATAGATAACAAAAGAAGTCTTGTATAAGAATCCACATTTAGGTTCAACAGAACCATATGTTCATAATTCATATTACAGACATGAAAAGGCTGAACCTGGGATTCATAATTAAGCTTACCCTAGACAAATAAAAAAGTGAAAAAACTTCAAAGTTGCAAGCTCCTTCCATCAAATTCAAGACCCTATTTTGCACAAAACTTAGACCCAATTAATTTACCAATTTCCATGTTTTATTACATTAAAGGTTGGTTACCTTTGCCACCATTGTCCAACAAATCAAGAACCTCAGTTCTGCTCCTCACAACCCTATGAAACACCTCTCTAACCTGCTGCTGCAATGGCACCAAGCCATCTTCCATCCTCCTACAAATCTCCGCCAGCTCCGCCACCTGAGCCGCCACCTCATCCTCCTTCTCCTTCTCCACTGGAAACTGGAACCCATCAGCAAATTCAATCAAACTATGCACCAATTTCTCCATCCTCTGTATCTCCTCCAGCAACCCAGCAGAGCCTTTCTTCTCCTTCCTCTTCCACTCATCCCCAATCTTCTCCTGCAACCCAATCATGCTATGTGCCCAATTCAAATGCCTTGGGATCTGAAAATGTGAGGACAATCCAGTCCTCTCCTGACAAGGAATTGCAGCCACCAAAGCCCACATCACAATTACCATCACAGAACTCATTATGTAAACAGGCAAAGCCAATCCCGTCGCTTCCCCACCGCGGGGCGGCACGAGATTAGCATACATAGCTTGAATCTGCTTGGAAGCAGACCAATTCTTGGCGACAACCATTGACAGACTCCTGAAAGAAGCACCGTGAGCTCGATCTTTATGGCCATGACTAATCCCTCTCCTGCCAAAAGACCAAGCTCTCTCCGTAGTCTTATACTGATGATTATTGTCCTTATCATCAACACTTATCGCAGTTAATAGCGACCCCAAAGCCTTTCTCGCTCGCTTAACCTGTCCATCACAAAAGGGTCTCTGCTCCAAAGCAGCAACCACCATCTCACCAAATTTCTGACATTGGCGCACCGAATCAATCCCACCGGACACCGCATTACACAAATCAAGCGCCTTTACGGCGCGTTCCAGGAGTTCCGGCAACAACCGATCCAGGGGAGGCTTGGCGACTTGAGATGGATCGCGACCCATGATGAGAACAGCCTTGAATTCCGCCTCACAACACAGTAAAACATCGACAAGCTTCCTCAACCAGGAAATTGAGAAGAGGGACTCCCCCGGATGATGGTCGGGGTGATGAGGTGTGGGTGAAGCTATCAAATCAGTGAAGCGATCAGCGACGTGCCGCTGGAAAAGCTCTAAATCTTCAAGCTCCTGCTCGTGGGTGCCGTCCATGGAAATCACCTGGTTCCGGCGAATACTAATCCGGCCGAGGAACGACGGCTGGTGTTCCGTTGCAGGCATGGTGATCTCAAGGTGTTGGTAAGAAAACGTGAGAGAAGATGATGATAATCAAAGGAAATTGAAAAACGATGGTGGTAGTGATGATAGTAATTATTGTAGAAAATGAGGAGGAGAAGGAGAAGGAGAAAGAAAAAGTCAGCAATTGCAAGATAGAGAGAAGGAAGCGGGTGTTACTGTTATATACCAGCGAAATGGATGGGGTTTGTTTTTGTGGCTTGGCTTGGAGACGAGACCACTTCTTCTCCGCCTTCTCGATTAACGCTTACTCGGCTCGGGCCGAGGTCATAACTTTTACAGCTGTTAGAGATTTTAGTTTCTTATGCCTATTTTGCCCATAACAAGTTTTTGTAATTTTAATGATTTTAATTAATTAATTGAAGGAAAAAAGGTCAAGAAATACTGAGTTTATAGAATTTATAGAAAAATGTACATCTAAAATTTTACTGGTGAAAAATTGTCTATAAAAAAATAGATTAAAGCTATAGCTACGAAATATATTGATTTGGGTTAATATAGATTTTATTGACATCTCAATACGTTATTTCTTGTACACATATATAATTAAAAACAAATTTTGTATGCAATCAACATAAAATTTAAGTATTTAACACAAATTCCATGGACAATAAATAACAAAAAATATTATAATAATATAATAAACTATTTAATAATAAATAAAATTACACCATGTTCAAATGATTTATTTAACGTTATCAAATTTAAGATAATATAAATAAGCTATTAAACACAAGAAAAAATTAAAAAAACTTCCATGCAATATATGAAAGCAATGAAGATGATTTATTGATTTCTTGTTCAATCGATCAATTAACTTTGATAATTGATCTTTGTTAGAAAAAGAAAACCAAGTTCATCTTGGAGGTGGTAAACTTTTATTTTGAAAGAAAAATCATGTCGGGACAAAATAGTATCGAGATGCACTGAGACTCGAGAATAATTATTTAATTATGTTTAATTTTAAAATAGTATATTCTCAATGCGTGAAATGATTTTAAGTCTTTTTGGATCAAATGGATGATTTCATAAATCATTAAGAAGATTTAATTGAAATTCATTCGGAAAATTTGATTTGAAAAACTATTTTTTAAAGTTGTTTTTTCTATTATTTGCATGAGATGTATTGTCACACTTAATGATACCCCTAGACCTAAGGGTATGCCACTAGGCATACCATGAAACTACTAGATTCCGTTAGCTTTGACGGTATATTGTATACCGCCACGCTCATACTGATATACCTTTAGACATAGCATCTAGGGATGGCAATTATGCGGGTATGGGCGGGTGTGGATAAATATCCACTCATACCCGCAATTAAATATCCATTATTATCCATACCCACTATACCCATTACCCAATTGGGTATGTAATGGATATCCAATTATATTTACTTATTAATTATTTCACTTAATAAACTTCTAAATTAATTCAAAATATATTTAAATAATTTGATTAAAAAAAACTCATTTATACTTATTAATTATTTCACTTAATAAACTTCTAAATTAATTCAAAATATATTTAAACAATTTGATTAAGAAAAAACCCATTTATAAAAGATTAAAAAAAAATGAAAAGTGGATCTATAATTACTCATTTTAAGATGAAGATTATGTTTTTGTAATTTTTAATTTATTTTGTTCAAGCATTAAGGAAGAGATTGAGTTTTTATTACGGGAGAAAAATAAAAAAAGATGAGAAAGAGAGAGGAGAAAGGAGAGAGAGTGGCTGAGAGAGAGAGGAGAAAGGAGAGAAGCATTTTGCGTGTATGTTGCGGGTATGGATATACCCATACCCGCAATTATAAATGCGGATATTATCCATACCCGCAATTGCGGGTATGGTTATGGACGGATATGCGAGTATGGGTACCCATTGCCATCCCTAATAGCACCAGAGGCTAAGAGTTGATTCCCAGCGGTTAGTTGGGCGGTTTACCATTACCCTCTAATGGTATACCATAGTTTTTGAGGATATATCTATGAATATTCCTGAAAATCAAATACTTCACATTATTATTCTCTTTATCCTTACTAGTTTAGGTGTGGTGAATTGTGTGTATTTAGAAAAGAATTCGTATTATCAATAAACTTATAATTTAATAATACTTCTTACAAAATAGAAAGTAATGTTTTGAATTTGAATCTTTTTTTTTATATTTCTGTGTTAAACCTATTTACCTCCCAATAGGATATTTTATTTTCTCAATTTCATGAGACAAACTAGTGATATTATCGGTATGGGAAAAGATCTACAACATTGATCTAAACAATGCATGGTGTACCAATGGGGGTGCAATTAAAATGACGATGACTTGATTGATTTTTCTCAAAATTTTGATGAATTTGAATAAAAATCTGCATGAGAATTTCACGATGAAATTTCAGAATAATCGCCTCGAAAATGGACAGGATAATGATTGATAGATAAAAAAACAATACATCGTGTTTTTATGTTGACCTAAATAAATTATTAGTACCCAAAAAAATTATTTTCATTTTGTTGCTTAAATTGTTTGGAAATACAAAAAAAAAGAAAAAACATATGTTAGACAATGGCATTATGTGGCTGTTTGGGGTTTGGGGTTGGGTACCCAACCCAACATTTGCCAACCCAAAATGAAATTTTGGTGTTTGTTAAACACCATTCCCGAAATGAAAAAGTGGGTTTTTGGGTGGGGAAATGAGAAAAGTAGGGGGTGAGGGAATGGAGCAAAATGTTCCATTCCGGAAATGAAACTCCATTTGGCCTTCTCTCTCTTTTTTTTTTTTACTTTTTCATTTCATTTTAATTTTTTTATGTTATATAACCAACAAAATAAATTAAAAACTACCCCAATAAAATCTCTATTTCAAGATAAGTAATTCTAGATCCATTTTGACTATTTTTATTAATTTTTTGAAAATGGGTTTAAGTTGCCAATGTGATTCACGCTAGGCACTTTTTTCTTGGTGTGATCACGCCAAGCCCTTAGTGTGATCACGCCAAGCCTTAGCGTGATCACGCCAAGGATTTTTCTCTCCTCCAACAAAATTGTAAAAAATCTATAAAAAATGTAAAAAATCACGAAAAAATGTAATTAACCTAAAAATCAAGAAACATTGTAAAAAATTCCAAGAATTCACAAAAAAATTGATTTAATTATGGACAGAAGGGGCTTTTTGCCCGAAAACATTAGTCTAGGGGGGTGAATTTCAAAAAATGAAGTTCAGGGGAGGTTTTTGATTTTCGACGATAGTTCAGGGGTGGTAAAAACTATTTCCCCCTATATAAAATCGTGATTTCCTTCTTCTTCTTCACTTTTTCCAGAAATTTTTCTCTCCTCCAACCCGACCCTTTCACCTCCAAAATCGATTTTCTTCTTCGAATCTCCCCCAAATCTTCTCCGAATCCTCTCAAATTTTGACCACACCTTCCCTACATCCATTCCAACAAAACCCATCAATTTATTTCGACATCCATCCGTAAAATCACTCTCAATTTATTTCGGCACAATGTCTTATTTATGGTATATAGATCAATTTTATTAGATGTTAGATTATAAAAAAATTGATTAAAAATATATATAAAGATACAAAAATTAAAAAAATTCAAACACTTAAAATGAATTATGCCCTTTATGGTCATTTTACATCCAAATCATAGTTTTGGAAAACTGGACTACCAAACAGCACCCTCCATTTCCCAGATATCGTTTTCCCACTGAATTTTTACAATTTTACCAAACAGCACCCTCCATTTCCCAGATGTTGTTTTCCCACTGAACATTTCCTCACTGACCATTTCCCCACTAAACTGGACTGCCAAACAGAGCCTTATAGTTATTAAGTCAAGACCACTGGCCTTATTTCAGAACTTCCAATAGATGGCCGCAATTGATCGCCGAGGTGGTCGTGTATTAACGCGCCAGACAGACAGCTCGGTCGGGTCGAAAACGTCAGAGCCAAAAAAAAAGAGGAGATTAAATTAAATAAGATAAAGGTTCTTCTAACTTCTAAACTATGATATATTATTAATATTAAGATTAATATTATTTAAAAATCCTATAATTTTTAAAATACTAATCTTGAAATCACATTGAATTAGAATTGAAATCAGCAGGTTACTGTTAATTTCATTTTTTTAAATTATTAGTGTCATAAATTAACGGATAAATTAAGTAAAAAAATCCTATAATTTATAAAATATTTCACCTAATCTTTTAGCGTTTAAAACTTGCAATATAAATTTTATTGTTTTCTGACAATTAAATTTTAACCTTTCTAGTGGTTAAAAAATTTAAAATAAATGGTAAAATAATTCAAAAAATTATAAAAATTTGAGAGAAAATGTAACAAATAGGGTAGAGTTCATTCTAAAAATTTTAAAACAACACTGAGATTTTTTTTTTAAATATATTTAAAAAGGAAAAATTAAAAAATAAATTGTAAATAATTTTTTTATATTATTAAGTTCTACCATATTAGGTATATTTTTTGTCCAAATTTCATAAACTTTTACTATTTTTTACTATTTTATCGGATTTTTTAAGTATTTAAAAAATTAAGATGGTAATTTTCAGTAAACTATAAAATTTGTAAACTGTATAGGATTAAGTGGAATGTTGTAAGCTATTAGATTTTTTTAGGTAGTTTATTTTAATAATGCAACGCTATTAAGATAGAGTTTTTTTTTTTTTTAACTACCACTTGAATGATTCTCTACTCCTTTACAGCTAGAGCTGTTCAACGGTTAACCGAAACGGAAACCGAAATCAAAATCCAAAGTTTCAAATTTCGGTTAACCGAATTCCCTAAAAATGAAAACCGAAACCGAACTGAACTTTATAGGAACCGAAATTCCGAAACCGAAATTATTTCGGTTAGGAAGTTCGGTCGAACTTCCTCTTTCTGATGGGCTAGCTGACTACCCAGCCGGCCCAAATCACAAACAGCAACCCAAATCACTTCATCTTCTTCCTCCAACCAAACTGAACATCTTCTTCTCCAGCCAGAGCTAACTCACAAAATCAAACCAAGACAACCACAAAAATTAAACTAAATTCAGCCACAAAATCAAATCAAAACAGCCATAATAATTAAACTAAATACTAGAAGCTCAGATTTAGCCAAATACTACCTCAGATCTAGGCAAGAATTAACCACCACCTCAGATTTAGCCAAATACCATAAACCTAGAAGCTCAAATCCACAAATCTGAATACCAAACAACTTCCACCCACCCCAATCTCATCTCTCCAACCATACACCAACCGAACACAAATAGCAAAGCAAGAATGAAAAACAACCAAGAGCGTGCGTTGAAGCGAGAGGAGAAGAAAGAAGGGGTGGTGGTGGAGAAAGAGGAGAACTGGAGCGAGAGGCGAGCGAGGGCGAGGGCGAGAGCGAGAAGATGAAAGAATGGGCATAATGTTATTTCAGTTAAAAAAAATCGTTACATAAACCGAATTGAAGAAAAGTTCGGTTATTGAAAAACCGAAACCGAATTATCCGAAACTGAAATTCTAAAACCGAATAAGTGAAATTTCGGTTTCGGAATTTCAGAATTTCGATTTTTCAAAACTGATGGACAACCTTACTTACAGCACAAAAGTTTCACTATTATAAGTGCTTAGTAGCACATATCTTCTTAATAAAATAGGTCATGCGACTATACCAGTTATTAAGATGATAACTAATACTCCCTCCGGTCTTTTTTGTTTGTCTCTTTGCTACAGTAACAAAAAGTAGCTTAAAGACCAAAAAGTCAAGTAATTACTACAGTAACAAAAACAACAAAAAGACAAACATTTAAGACCGGAGGGAGTAATATTTAAAAAAAAAATATACATAAAAAAAAAATTCTAGACCAACTTAAATGACTTAAAATGAATGTTTAATTTTATAAGAATTCCGAACTCCTCACTTTTTAAAGATTTCCTAATTATTTTAATGAATCACTTTTTTTTATAAACATTATTTGTGATTTACTGTTATATAATTTTTTTATCTTTAATTCTAATAAAATTAATTTTTTATTAGCACTAAAGATACTAAAAAGAATAAAATCTTTTCTCTATTACTAAATAAAATGAAAGCTTGATATAACTCAACCAACTTCTCTCAATTTCTCCCAAAAATAACTTCTTTCAATTCTCTCCACATTGACAACCAACCCATCGCAGCTTTTTTCGATTTAGATCTACTTTTATAGTTGTGTCATGTGTGTAAACAAATATATATTGTAAAAGTTTCAACGATGAATTCTATCGATGAGGTAATTTATTCTCCTTTTAATTATAAGTGATTTATGTTTCTTTTTTCGACTACAATTTATCAAATTATGTTATAATTGAGAAGATAGAAATGTATATTAAAAGTTTTTTGAGTGGATTAATTATTATTCAGATCAAAACTGTTCTCCTTTCATGAATTGTCATAAAAATCTTTTTACAAATTCATTGATGTTTTTATGTCATGTTTTATTTATTAAAATTTGGTATGTTATTAGTAGTTGTGTTTTATTCCGGGTTTGGAGCATGTACTCGTGAATCACTAAAATATTATTTGTGGTTTTGTTTCTTACAAAAAAAAAAAAAAAGTGGACAAAGTAAAAGCCTTCTTTGACCGGGTCATAGTATTGTTTTCGATTCTCTACTACGCGACTGCACGATCTCCCCCCTTACTCTCCTCCTGAGTACTATATCGCCGGCCGTCCAACTCAGCATTTTCACGAGTCATGATCACTTGATTATGGGCCCTACTTATCTTTATTACCAGGTTCGATCCGAATTCTATTGTTCTTGCTAGTGACATCACAATCTTTTTCTTGTTGAACAAGTTACAAGCGCGGCATTTGTCACCACCAAAAAGAAATGAAAGAATGAGCACGAAAAAGTAAACACTATTATTTTATTTTAAAATTTTAATATGAAATTAATTATTGACCACATGTCATATAATTAATTTAAAGGAAAAAAATTAATAATTGTCTACAATATATTCCCTCACAGTCTCAACTAAATGGCATTTAAAGGGAAAAAAGTGATCTCAATTACATTATAAAAATTTAGGTTATTAGTAGCTCTAAAGAAAAGAATATTAGGATAAAAAAATTCCTTAAAAATAGTGATGAATCATTTCTTATATTCTTACATCTTTCTCTGAAACATCATTTAATTAAAGCCAAAAGAATAGACTTGTTAATTGAATGAGTCGCTCGTAGGATCGGTCTAAACCTGTTTTAAATAAACGGACTTGGGTAACCAAATTTTATTTCTGGCCCGTCAATGTAAAAAGGTCGGGCTTGAGCTCTTCGATTTTCTGTCCGACCCGTTTCACATAATAATTCGTTATATATATACATATAAATATATAATTTGTAGAGCCGTGACATGGATTTCTATTATCAATGTCATGCACTCTCTAGATTTCAGGATTATCCCGTTGAGTTTGATAATTGCTTATTTTGTTCTGTTGCATGAGTCGATCATGAGTTGTAGGAAGAATAATAGCATACTTGCCATTATTGGTTAAGTATCATTTGAGATTGTAAGGTTAAAGTACTCAGTTTATTATTTTAAACTTGTAAAACTCAGCTTCTGTGAATATTTTGATTTAAGATCTCTAGTTGATATACAAAAATTGCATTTTCTCTAATTACATAAAATTAAACAAGTCGGCCATGTAAAAGTTGACCCTCTTAAGACCCCGGTGATACGATCCTTGGTTGCCCAAGGCTCGTAGCACGTGAATCTCGATCTAGTTCAAGCTTGGATTTGCAACGATGCGGAATGAATAACTCTCTTGAGTGTTTGACCCTGCTAATAACATGTACTAGCCAACCCAAATCAAGCAAAAAAGGATCTTGATTCGAAACCCTAACCCCACGATCAACTTGTGAACGCCAACCTAGGTGGAACGACTCAATGGAATGGACTTTCGGTTTTACTTGCTGATCTATTCGAGAGTCCGGTCTCAAATAGGAACAAGGTTCAAGACTGAACAATTGAGAGAAAATTCTCTGATTTTTAATTATCAAAATTCGTAGCGTTACAATGAAAAAGGAGGCTCAAACCCCTCTTTGATTATCAAAAATCGTAGCGTTACTGTTGCTACTCGAATTTTGATTTTCGTCACAATTTTTTCGCATTTTTATCACTTATCGCATTATTAGCCCGTCTAAGTCAAATTTCTATCGATTTTTGATCTTGGGCTATTTATTTTAATATTCCGCTCCATTTCGTGTCTTTTTTAGTTTTTCGTATTTTTTACTATCTTTTCGCTCGAACTTCTATCAGTCCCGAGCGAGTTTCCTCGGACCGTAGATCGAACGCTTTATTTCTTTAATTGACAATTATCTACTATTTTTCTCTTTCGCGTCATCTCGTTTGGTTTCGTTCAATTTACGTCGCAATAACATTCATTTTTCGTCCGAACTTCTAGCGATTCCGAACGAGTAAATTCGGACCTTAAATCGAACTTTTTCTTTATTTACTGTCTACTACTTATTTTATCTCATTTTTCTGCACCTTTTAGTCCTTTCAGTTCGGGTTTGTTTTCATTTTAAACGAGTTCACTCGTGCCATAGCTCGAACAGAAAATATCCCGTTCATGTCGAATTAATGCATTAATGCACAATTAATGCATCCTCATCTGCAATCCCATCACCTTTCCCCTAGCTAGCCTCGCCGACGATCAATTCATCATCACAAACCTCCCATCAAGCATCCTTGGCCACACAAGCTCCAGCTTGCCCCCTACTCCGGCCATTATCATCATCACCAAGCCTCTTCATCTCCTTCCAAACTGACGACCAATCCTCAGCCACACAAGCTCGGAACCGACTCCAAACCTTCGCCTATAAATACCCAGCTCAAGGCAAGGCACTAGGGGCACCAAAAAATTCACTCTCACTCTCCCTTTTCTCACTCTCCCTATCCACGACAACCAAAGTGAGCTTTCCTCCCCTTAGTTTTAATTAATTCATTTATGCTTTAAACTTGCTCTAATTGCTTTGTTTTCAAGTTAATTTCATTATTCTTGCCTCAAATTAATTATTTGCTTCTTTATTAATTGCTTAATTGTTAGTTTACTTGCTATTTTTATTTTTTTCAAATTTTGCCCACTGTTTTGGTTGAAATAAATTGCTATTTTGCTTGGATTACGTTACCGTGGTGTTGCTGGTTTTTTTGGGGTCAGTTTGGGGGTGTTTTGATTGACTGGTTCCTCCTTGGTCTCCGGCCATGGCGCCGATGACACAAGGAAGAAGAATAAGGAAGAAGAAAGGGGTAGACGGGAAAGAAAGGTGATGGGCTTGATTTTATCCCAAGCCCATCTTGTTTTAATGAATTTCTGGGCTTGATTTCATCCCAAGCCCAGTTGCTGTTTTAATTAAAATCTTGGGCTCGACCCATTAAGTTTTCGTAACTTTCATGTTTAATTATCGTAAAATTATTCGTATGCTCACATGTGTATAATTGTTTATTTTATTTTCGCGTTTTAATTGTCGCAAAATGTTCATATGCTCGTATGCAATAAATTATTTTATTTTCGTGTTTAATTATCATATGCAATTGTTTGTATGCTCATAAATAATTTGTTTGTTTATTTGCCATGTTTATTTAATTAGTTATTTGCTTATTTGAAGTCAAATAAATGTTTATGTGCTTGTTTTATTATTTATTGTCTTTCGAACTATCGCTAATACCCTCACTTTGTAGGGTAAAAAAAATCAAGTCTTCGCTCGCAAGTACACTATTACCCCTCTTTTATTTATTTAATGTTTTCCGCACATATATACCTATTTGTATGCATGTTATTTAGAAATGTTAAAAACTCATTTCGTATGCATGACATTTAAAGTCGTTAGAATTAAAATCAATTCACATGAATAATTTATTTAATCACTCGCTTTAAATGCCATGATTAATCATTTTTATTTCCATGTGCATCAATACATGTGTTTTGGTGGCTTCGATCCCACATCGATTTATTTACCGCATTAATTAATCGGTACTTTGTTAGTAATGCATGATAGATCACATAGTAATTAATTTAATCATGCATGACCCGATGATAATAAAAGGGGCGCCTGCTTTAGTAAAAAACGGTAACAATCCTGTTAAACGGAAAAACTTGTCCCGACCAGTCCCAAACTTGTCCCGACCCTACGAAATACTAAAGCGGCGTTTCCTCTGAGGGCCTATTACGTGCTTTAAAATATTTTATTTAAACACCTCTTTTTACCGGTAATCTTGTTTGGATGTGACTCGGGTGCCTAACACCTTCCCGAGTCCATAATACGACCCCGAACCGTTGTTCTCGGGTTTAGACCTGTCACACCCTTTTTTTCTGATGTTGCGAAACATAGGTTTAGGACGGGAATGCGAGACAAGCGTTGGACTTATCTCACATCATGCAAAATGATGTCACCACCCTAATTTTCTAGGTTTAGGGAACCTAATCGTCATGGCATAAAAGAATAAAAACTAAGGCACAATAGGTCTAAACCAAAGAACAACAGTTCGAGGTCGTATTTATGGACTCGGGAAGGTGTTAGGCACCCGAGTCACATCCTTAAAAGGTTACTGGTAAGCGAGGTGTTTTGAGAAAATATTTTTGAACATGTAATTTGGGTCTCAAAGGTGACGTTATATCTATCATTTTTCGTCGGGACATTTGTTATTTCCGATCGGGACCGATGGACGGGGTTACCATTTTTCTGTTTTCTGGACGAGGTTATCGTTTTTCTCTTTGCTAGAGTGGACGTTCCCCCCTTATCATTGGGCTATGCATGATTAGCTTAAACTAGGTGATTCTATCATAGCAAAACTAACATTGTACGTTTTCATGGATGCACGTATATTCCGTGTGGGATCGAAGCCACCATACATAGCATTTAACAAAGAACAATTAATGTCATGGCATAAAAGACAAGTGATTTAAACATGGTAAGCATGTGAGTTGATTTTAATTTTAGCAATTCTATATGTCACGAGTATGAATGGGTGGTTCTAACGCATTCTAAGTGGTCATGCATAAGATTCGGTTTGGTTTTAGCATTTCTAGCAAAACATTCAAGGAAACATTTAAGATAAGCGTACCTTTTTTGACGAGCCTCGATCGATGAGCAAATGAGCAATAATAGCATAGGTATAACAAACATACACGATTTTTCACTAATCATCTAATTATTACAAATTGGACGTCAGAATAACTAATCTAACTAATTATTACAACAAGTTGATAACTCTTTAATTATTACAACAAGTTGAAATAATTAACGAAAGTATTTAACTAATTATTACAACAAGTCAATTAAAATATTATCGCATTCACGCAATTTAAAACAACTAACAAATAATCATCACATACGAATACATGGAAATAATGCATATAATTTTAATGGGCTGGACTAGGCCCATACTCCGATTTTTAGTTTTGGATGACATGCAAGCAAATAATATTTACTAAAGCATTGAATAAGTAAAAGAGGAAAAAACGTACTTTCGAGCGAAGATTTAAAGTTTAACCTACGTTGGCTGTCCGGTCTAGATGTCCTGGTCACACAAACAAAAGAAAGAAATCAGTACCGTTAGTCCTCGGCAACGACGCCATTTTGATGCGTGCTTATCGAGGGCACGATCAAACAAATAATAAAGACCTGCTATCAAGTGCATAATAAATTGTGCATAGTGGTAACAAGGTCGATCCACGGAGACTAGGGCAAGACGCTAACTTTCATGCATGACAAAGACAAATAAACCGAGACAGCAACAAAAGGGGGGAGGGGTTGGTTGGCTAACAAGTTAACAAAGAGAGATAAGAGCTAACAAGTTAACTAATAAAAACAGAAATCTAGGGCACGAAAAGTAAAAAGCACTAAAAGTAAGAGTCAAGGGCAAGACATATAAACAGAATGATAAATAAAGACATGAAAGCAGATAAGAAAGATTCCTAGCAAAGGTTTTTCTCGGGTTGCGTCGAGGGGATGAAAGTCATCGGCGCAGAAATATTCTATTCTCATGTCATAGACATGCTATATGGGCCATGTTTCCACGTAGGCCCCCTACCTACCTTCTTAAGAGAAGGTCCCCCCCGTTTCCACATATGAGGTACCGTATGATACGATCCCAGCCAGGGCCAACCCTAGTGATGCACCCACAGGCGCAACCACCCGCGTCAAGGCCCGAGCCTTGGAAGATGCAGCCGCGAGCCTCTCATTGCCGCCCACGGGCCCGATCACTCGAGCCAGGGCCCGTGCCCTAAAGACAAGACTCAGCAGCCTTATTCACATGGAACTGAAGGCAGAGACAGCCTCAGAAGAAGCCAGCCCGCGCGCGCCCCAGCCGCGCCTTGTGACCTTGATCCGTGCCGCGGATGGGCCACACTTGGCCACTTCGGACCTTTAGGTCCACCAGCGCCCTTTTCCTATTTTTGACCAGGCCATGTTCATTTATAATACAAGATAGGAGTCCAGGCCAAAAATCAGGAGAAACGCCCGAAGGATTTGGGACAGGCCCAAATCACAAGCCCGCATTGGACAGCGAAAGCCACTACCGAGCCTTTTGAAGATTGGAGCATATTTCCTCGCACAATATTCATCCCAGAACTTCATATATGTGTTAGGAAGTTTCCCTCAAAACTTCAGTGGGAACGCTCGAGGGAATAAGGAAAACTCCTTGTTTCCTTAAAACGTGATTCGGCGGACCCGCAAGCAAAGCCACTTGGGCCTTTTGACCTAAACGGTGGAGCCTGCACTTATATCCTATTTAGTAGACTTTATTTATGTTATTTTAGGGTTTCAGAACTTATTTGGAAGGGTGGCTTGTTGCCATTTTCGTTTAATTCATTTTTTAGAAACTAAACTAGTTTCCATTTTTGGAATTAGGGTTTAGCGCCTCTTTAAAAAGGAGCCGCCTATGTTATTTTGAGAAGACTTTGATTATTGATTATTGAAAGAATATTTCTTGGGATCTTTATCCACTTGTTCTTGATGAACCTTGCAACTAATTGAGTTTCGTGCATTCGATTAGCTTGTCAAGTAAAACTTGAAAGCACTTCTCATTGAGTCATCCGTTCTTTGGAGTGCCAAGACCACCAAATCTTGGAGATTCAAAGGTTTGACCCAAGAACCTCAAGGGATTCGACGTAGGGTGCCAAGGCCACCAAACCTTGGAGACTTCCGTGTCTTCTCAAAATAGAAGTGCTTTCAAGGTTTGACCCGATTATATTGTCTTGTGTGCGGAAATATAACTCGAAGAAGACACGGAAGTCTCCAAGGTTTGGTGGCCTTGGCACCCTACATCGAATCCCTTGAGGTTCTTGGGTCAAACCTTTGAATCTCCAAGATTTGGTGGTCTTGGCACTCCAAAGAACGGATGACTCAATGAGAAGTGCTTTCAAGTTTTACTTGACAAGCTAATCGAATGCACGAAACTCAATTAGTTGCAAGGTTCATCAAGAACAAGTGGATAAAGATCCCAAGCAATATGCTTTCAATAATCAATAATCAAAGTCTTCTCAAAATAACATAGGCGGCTCCTTTTTAAAGAGGCGCTAAACCCTAATTCCAAAAATGGAAACTAGTTTAGTTTCTAAAAAATGAATTAAACGAAAATGGCAACAAGCCACCCTTCCAAATAAGTTCTGAAACCCTAAAATAACATAAATAAAGTCTACTAAATAGGATAGAAGTGCAGGCTCCGCCGTTTAGGTCAAAAGGCCCAAGTGGCTTTGCTTGCGGGTCCGCCGAATCACGTTTTAAGGAAACAAGGCGTTTTCCTTATTCCCTCGAGCGTTCCCACTGAAATTTGGAGGGAAACTTCCTAACACATATATGAAGTTCGCGGATGAATATTGTGCGAGGAAATTTGTTCCAAGCTTCAAAAGGCTCGGTAGTGGCTTTCGCTGTCCAATGCGGGCTTGTGATTTGGGCCTGTCCCAAATCCTTCGGGCGTTTCTCCTGATTTTTGGCCTGAACTCCTATATTGTATTATAAATGAACATGGCCTGGTCAAAAATAGGAAAAGGGCTCTGGTGGACCTAAAGGTCCGAAGTGGCCAAGTGTGGCCCATCCGCGGCACGAATCAAGGTCACAAGGCGCGGCTGGGGCGCGCGCAGGCTGGCTTCTTCTGAGGCTGTCTCTGCCTTCAGTTCCATGTGAATAAGGCTGCTGAGTCTTGTCTGTAGGGCTCGGGCCCTTGAAGGGTGAAACTTTTGGTCGGATGCTACTCATGCTCACATCACAACGATTGTAGTCCCTCCACTTGCGATCATCGCCATATGATTTTTGTGATCGCTTAGCCTCATACTGCTGCCTCCAAGCTTCCATGTCCTGGAGCTGGGCTGCTATGTCTTGCAAAGCCTTGGCTACATCATTCACAACCGTAGCCTCCTTTTCTGGATTTCCTGACATCCTGAAATTCAAACAGAAAATTTTCCAAGCGTAAAATTGCCTAAAACTATCACTCCCTCACGTGTTTACTCTCGTGTTTGTCTCTCTATTAATCTCACAAAATCTCTCAAAGCAAACTGTCCAGATCCGTCTCTAAGTGTCCAAGATGAACCTGACTCGAAGAATTTTCAAGAAAAGCTTCCAAAGAGACACACAAAGAAAACTAGTGTAGAAAGAAATTTTTGAGGTAATATACTCGAATCAATTGCGAGAATCAATCAATTACTCAAGCATACTACAGAGTAGAAAGTCACAGTAGTAGTAGTAGAATCAAAGAAAAGCTCAAAATACACAGATTGAGTCAATTGACAACTCAAAAGCGCTAATGGCATGCGATTAGGGCTTTGAAAGTTGTTTTTGCCACAACTTTTGATTCCGAAATCCAAATCCAATGATTCTTTTTGCTATAAGCCACAAATTCACTCTAGTATTTGATTCTGAAAGTACCTGATTTTTTTTTTAATGGTACTGATTTCGCCTCTGTTCTGTTTTTTGACGAAAATTGCTTTCTCTTTTTCTCTTTTTTTTTTTTTTTTTGATATTTCAACACAACACAAAGCACAAATTAGCTAAGACACTTTGGGGGACTTGTTTTTTTTTTTTTTACTAAAGTAAAGACCTACAAATCGTTGAGATGATTTGCACACTAATCACACACACAAGACACGAATTGACACAAGACAACTAACACACAGCACGCAAGAGAATTGGTGTAGAAGAGAATGAAGGAATACCAATTCTAACAAAGAAACGATAATTTAAAAGGGATAGATTTACCAAGTCGGGACAGCTGAGCTCCGCTACCAACTGATGCGTTCCTTGTAGGCTAGAACGCTCTCCTTAGATCGTTGTCCGACGACGTGGGCTTGGCACCCTACGTCGAATCCCTTGAGGTTCTTGGGTCAAACCTTTGAATCTCCAAGATTTGGTGGTCTTGGCACTCCAAAGAACGGATGACTCAATGAGAAGTGCTTTCAAGTTTTACTTGACAAGCTAATCGAATGCACGAAACTCAATTAGTTGCAAGGTTCATCAAGAACAAGTGGATAAAGATCCCAAGCAATATGCTTTCAATAATCAATAATCAAAGTCTTCTCAAAATAACATAGGCGGCTCCTTTTTAAAGAGGCGCTAAACCCTAATTCCAAAAATGGAAACTAGTTTAGTTTCTAAAAAATGAATTAAACGAAAATGGCAACAAGCCACCCTTCCAAATAAGTTCTAAAACCCTAAAATAACATAAATAAAGTCTACTAAATAGGATAGAAGTGCAGGCTCCGCCGTTTAGGTCAAAAGGCCCAAGTGGCTTTGCTTGCGGGTCCGCCGAATCACGTTTTAAGGAAACAAGGCGTTTTCCTTATTCCCTCCAGCGTTCCCACTGAAATTTTGAGGGAGACTTCCTAACACATATATGAAGTTCTGGGATGAATATTGTGCGAGGAAATATGCTCCAATCTTCAAAAGGCTCGGCAGTGGCTTTCGCTGTCCAATGCGGGCTTGTGATTTGGGCCTGTCCCAAATCCTTCGGGCGTTTCTCCTGATTTTTGGCCTGGACTCCTATCTTGTATTATAAATGAACATGGCCTGGTCAAAAATAGGAAAAGGGCGCTGGTGGACCTAAAGGTCTGAAGTGGCCAAGTGTGACCCACGAAGCGCCTTAGTTATCAATGAGGGCACGACGTTGGCTGTCCGGTCTAGATGTCCTGGTCACACAAACAAAAGAAAGAAATCAGTACCGTTAGTCCCCGGCAATGGCGCCATTTTGATGCGTGCTTGTCGAGGGCATGATTAAACAAATAATAAAGACCTGCTATCAAGTGCATAATAAATTATGCATAGTGGTAACAGGGTCGATCCACGGAGACTAGGGCAAGACGCTAACTTTCATGCATGACAAAGACAAACAAACCGAGATAGCAACAAAAGGTGGGAGGGGTTGGTTGGCTAACAATTTAACCAAGAGAGATAAGAGCTAACAAGTTAACTAATAAAAACAGTAATCTTGGGCACGAAAAGTAAAAAGCACTAAAAGTAAGAGTCAAGGGCAAGACATATAAACAGAATGATAAATAAAGACATGAAAGCAGATAAGAAAGATTCTTAGCAAAGGTTTTTCTCGGGTTGCGTCGAGGTGATGAAAGTCATCGGCGCAGAAATATTCTATTCTCATGTCATAGACATGCTATATGGGCCATGTTTCTACGTAGGCCCCCTACTTACCTTCTTAAGAGAAGGTCCCCCCGTTTCCACATATGAGGTACCTTAGACACCTCGCCATCCTCCCAGCTACCTCTCTTGTCATCAAAAGGTAGCCTTGACACTTCGGCATTGTCATAAGCTCGAAGTAGGGAGGCTAAATTTGAAGAACCTATGAAGACCAGGAAAGACACGTTGAGGGCAAGATGCCTCTCAGTTGTCAGGCTTGCGACACTGCCCTAATTAATTACTTGCCCTAGATGGCCGAGATCACACTATAGCAACTACTCCACCTACGTGTCTACTCTACCCTGTAGCTTCCCGATGACGTTTTCACTACAAGGATGACTATAATCTAGAGGGATAGACCAGTAGGTAATTAAGCTTCCAATAAACCCCAAAAGAATTGAATCGAAAAGGAAAATGAGTAGGTAATTAAGCTTCCAATAGTCCTAGACGAATTGAAATCGACAAGCAACCAAATACAACATTAAGAATATATTAAACATATTTAGGCCTCTTAACTACCCTTTGTAACCTTCAAATAACCTTTGCCAAGAACAAGACAAATCAACTACTCATGCTGGAAAATAGAAAAATCTAGATCTAGAAAGCATAACAAGTAAAAAAGAGATAAAGGAGAAAACTTGATAAATATCGGCTGGAGCAAAGCTCCGGTTTATGTACAAGGCTGCTGGAAATGGTCTGATCGGCCTCCTCCAAAAGGAGGAGGGGAGAAAACTGAAGAGAAGCACAAAAAAAAATCTACTATGAATATATGGTGGAGAGCTCTCTAAACCCTAAAAACTAAAGTCTTATATAAGCCCTCTTGCCCACAAGAAGACAAAAGCCAGCTAGGGGATTACAAAATGATAAAATCCAGCTAAGGAGTTCAAAAACACGGAATAAAGCTCTTTGGTCCTAAAGGGGATATTCTGGGAATATTCTGGAAGCGCACGACGTCGAGGGCAAGACGATAGACTAGCCTCGAGGGCATGACGATAGACTAGCCTCGAGGGCATGACGACTAAAGAGAATATTCTTAGGGATCTACGCGGAATCTTCTGGAAGACATCAGAGGTGACACGTGGGAGCACTACAACGAGGACACGTGGAAATAACGCTTTTGGTCTGTCCAGGGCTCGATGATGGAAACCACGGCAAGGCCTAGATGGCAAAGTTGGTGTCTTGACCTCGACGCTAGTCTTGAAGCTTGAAATCCGCAGAAATCACCCGAAAAGTATGTGTTTTCGCATATTTCTCCCTTTTGGCCTAGATCTGCAATAAAGATGGAAACAAAGGAAAATTAGCAGTATCATGCCATAAATCAAGGTAAGACTGAAGGGAAAATCATGCATAAAATACACGCTATCACCCACGTTAAAGGAAGTCGTCGTCCCCCCTTGATTGCGCTTTCGTGCCACCCTCTCGTTCGCTCTCTCAATGTTACGCTTAGCTTGCTCATGGATTTTCTTTACCATCTCTGCCTTCTTAGCTCCATCTAAAATTGACACATCACTTCAAGGTAAGGGAGTAAAATCTAACGGAGTCAAGGGATTAAAACCATAAACAATCTCAAACGGTGAATAATGAGTACTTGAATGAATAGAGCGATTATAAGCAAATTCTATAAAAGATATATGATCAGTCCATGTAGAATTATTCTTATTAACCAAGGTGCACAATAAGGACCCTAAGGTTCGATTAACCACTTCCGTTTGTCCATCGGTTTGTGGATGACATGAGGTTGAATAAAGCAATTTAGTTCCTAATTTCTTCCACAAAACCCGTCAAAAGTGGCTAAGAAACTTACTATCTCGATCGCTGACAATACTAGTAGGAACACCATACAAACGGACTACTTCCTTAAAGAACAAGTTAGCGATGTAGGTCGCATCATTAGTACTAGCGCAAGGGATGAAGTGCGCCATCTTTGAGAACTGATCGACCACTACAAAAATACTATCCGTTCCTCCTCTAGACTTAGGCAATCCTACAATAAAATCCATGGACAGATTGGTCCAAGGATGAGAGGGTACGGGTAATGGCATGTACTCACCATGGTTGGTCACTCTTGACTTGGCCCTACGACACATTAAACATCTAGCAATTAAACGCACCACATCACGTTTCATCTTAGGCCAATAAAAGTGATCCTTAAGTACATCTAAGGTTTTAGTCATACCAAAGTGACCCATCAATCCGCCACAATGTGCTCCTTGTATAAGCAACTCTCTTAAGGAACAATTAGGTACACATAAATGTTTACGCTTGAATAAATACCCATCATGTCTAAAACATTGAGATTCGGCAGTATGCATGCAAGAATTATAAATTTCACCGAATTCTACATCATTAGGGTACAATTCTATAATATGTGAAAACCCTAGCAACTTAGCACTCATAGAAGAAATAAGCGCGTACCTTCGCGATAGTGCATCGACTACTATATTGTCTTTACCTTCTTTGTAGCGAATATGGTAGGGGAAGGATTCGATGAACTCCATCCAAGTTGCACGTCGCTTGTTCAATTTATCTTGCCCCTTGAGATACTTCAAGCTGAGATGATCATGCACCACAAACTCGCACGGTATCAAGTAGTGCTGCCACACCTCCAACGTGTGTACAAGTGCGTACAATTCCTTGTCATAGGTGGGATATCTCAACTGAGCATCTTTTAGCTTCTCGCTGAAGTAAGCTATGGGCCGCTTCTCTTGTATAAGGACCGCACCGATCCCAAGCCCACTAGCGTCACACTCCACCTCGAACGCCTTGTCAAAGTTCGGAAGGGCTAACACAGGTGCCGAACACGAGATCCTTAAGCATTTGGAACGCTTCTTTTTGCTGTTGTCCCCACTTGAAGTCCACATTCTTCTTGGTTAGCTCATTCAAGGGAACCATAATTGTGCTAAAGTCCTTGACAAAGTGCCTATAGAAGCTCGCTAAGCCATGGAACAATCGCACATCACTTGCGTTCTTAGGAGTAGGCCACTCCTTGATCGCTTTGATCTTCTCCTCATCAACTTTCACACCCTGCACACTAACAATGAAACCAAGGAAACAAACTTGCCCTAACCGAAAGAGCACTTTTTAAGTTTAGCATAAAGTTGTTGTTCCCGCAAGGTTAGAAAAACTTCTCTAAGGTGCGAAATATGATCATCAACAGATTTGCTATAAATTAATATATCATCAAAATAGACTACAACAAATCTACTAATGAAACGCCTAAGAACATAATTCATAAGTCTCATAAAAGTGCTAGGCGCGTTAGTCAATCCAAACGACATTACCATCCACTCATATAATCCATATTTCATTTTAAATACCGTTTTCCATTCATCACCCTCTTTCATGCGAATTTGGTGATAGCCACTCATTAAATCTATCTTAGAAAATATTTGACTACCACTTAATTCATCTAGCATGTCATCTAAGTGAGGGATAGGATGTCGATACTTTAGCGTGATTTTATTTACCGCTCGACAATCGACGCACATGTGCCAAGTCCTATCTTTCTTCGAAACCAATATCACAAGTATGACGCAAGGTGAGAGGCTCTCTCGTACATACCTACGACTAAGTAGTTCATCCATTTACCTCTGCAACTCATTGGTCTCCTCGGGGTTGCTCCTATAGGCCGACCGATTAGGGATTGTTGATCCGGGTATGAAATCAATTTGGTGTTCGATCCCTCGAATCGGTGGCAGGCCCGACGACATATCTTCGGGAAAAACATCCTGAAATTCCTACAAAAGAGAGGAAATACCAATATGGACAGTAGATGAAACGTTAGTGTTAGAAGTGTTTAGGCAAAGAGGTCTAAAATGAAGAAGAATCAAAAGGGCGGCTTTCGCGTGTATTTTTCTTTTGTTCTAGAAGCGTTTGCCTCACTTCTCTCCCTCTAGCATAAAGATTCACTCTCTTTTGATCACTTTTAGCATGCTCACTTTTTTCATGTGTGTGTTTTCCTCTCGCATGCTCACTCTTTTCACGCGTGTTGTTTTTCTTACTCTCTCTTTTCCTATGCTCACTTTTGTCATAAGGGCTATTTTGAATTTATTTTATGAACCCATGCTCTTTTCTTTCATAGGGGCTATTTTCAAATTGTCTTTCTTTCTTTTCCCATGGTCTAGAGAGTTCAAACTCGGCAAAGGATTTCTCGAGCCAAAGTTGATCTTCTAGCACTTGAATCGGTCTTAAGGGCGCTAGTGTATACTTCATGCCTTCCTTCTCTAGCTTATACCAATTCATCTTTCCCTCGTGATTGGCATTCCTATCAAATTGCCATGGTCGTCTAAGTAAGACATGGTTGGAATGCATAGGCACGACATCACAAAGGATCTCGTCCTTGTACTTCTCGATGGAGAACGAGACTAACACTTGCCTTGTCACCTTCAAACCGCTGCCATCGTTCATCCATTGTAGAGAATAGGGCTTCAGATGCTTAGTGGTTGGTAAAACCAACTTGTGCACTAATAAAGTACTTGCACAATTCGTGCAACTACCGTTATCTATGATCAACGAACACCTCTTCTTCTCGATCATACAACGCGTGTGAAATAGATTTTCGCGCTGTTCCTCTACACTCTCCTCGGTCTTGGCTTGAGCACTAAGATTTCTCCTAATTATAAGTGTCAAACCGTGCTCACCCTTATCTTCTTCATCCGAACTGGGCCTTTCTCTTCCTTCTTCCAACCCTTCGGTGTCTCCCATCTCACACTCATCCTCCGACTCCATATCACCATTCTCTCTAATTATAAGAATTCTCTTGTTCGGACAGTCAGACTGTTTGTGGCCTCTCCCAGAGCACTTAAAACAAATAATATCCCTTGTGGGGATTCGGTTGCCCAAATTATTTGAGGACCCACTATTGTTAAAAGTCTTCGGCGGCGCTTGGGTACTTGGCGCACTCTTAGTCCCATAATTCTGCGGCAAAACCCTAGGTGATTCCTTCACACCTTTGTTGTCCTTTACCCACGACGTCTTCTTCCAAGGCGTGGCCTTTGTGTTGGCTGAGCTTGACGAGGTGTATGAGGACCTCGCCTTGCGCTGTCTCTCTATTTTAATCGCCATGTGCAACATCTCTTGGAGGGTGGTGTAATGTGTGAGTTCTAGTGCATTAGCTATCTCTCGGTGGAGTTCGTTAAGGAATCGCGCCATAGTAGCCTCTTCCTCCTCAACCACCTGCGCTCTAGCCAACGCTATCTCTATGTCATTGAAGTACTCACTCACGCTTCTACTGCCTTGAGTCATGGTCTGCAGTCGTTGGTGTAGATCGCGCTGAAAGTAAGCGGGCACAAACCGCTGTCTCATTAAACTTGTCATTTGTTCCCAACTCTCAATAGGCCTGGCTTGGACTCTCGCTCTTCTCTTGTTTATGTTATCCCACCAATGCAGTGCATAACCAGTAAATTCAACCGAGGCCAACTTGACCTTCTTATCCTCCGAGTAATTGTGGCAGAGAAAGATCAACTCCATCTTCCTTTCCCATGTCAAGTAAGCGTCCAGATCATCCTTGCCATCAAAGGATAAGATCTTCATCTTAATACTGCCTAAGTTGGAATCAACCCTCTCCTCACGCCTAGGCTGCCGCTCATAAGCTCGGTCACGCCTATCGTGGTCAAACTTAGGTTCCTCGATCCTTTGCGAGTAAGGCATTCGGCCCGTACAGCGTGCACATAGGGATCGTGTTGCAGCCTGCGTGGTCGATTGGCTTCTATCCTTATGGGTCCAGTAGTAAACTACAAGCCATCGTCTTCTCCTCCACCAATAAATCCCCCTGCCGATTCCCCAACCACATCACCCATCGTTTCGGTTTTAGAAGGCATCCCGTATACATGCACTGCATTATCGAGATTAATGACCTTGGAGTAATGAGGGATATTTGTAGCAACTGATGAAGTAGGGTTCTTCTTCATTATAGAGGCCTTCTTGTCGATCTCTAACTCATCCAACCGTCGAAGGATCTGTCGAAGTATTTCTTCCATGCCTGGAGTCTTAGGCTCCTCCGCGCTCTTCTCCGAATGATTCGACATTCCTGAAATCACCAAAGCAACAACACAAATTGCCCTAAATAATTTGTATCGCTCCCTCGTGTTTCGCTCATGTTTAACTCTCTATTAATCTCACCAAAATTTCACTCACAAGTTTTCTTCAATTGTTCAGTCACTAAAAGACTCAAGATTTCCAAGGAAAAGCTTCCAAAAAGACTCTCAAAGACAACTAGCTTCAAAATAATTTAGATGCTCAACATTTGGTTAGCCGCAAAATTCAATCAACTAAATAAATAATAAGCGGGAGTAGAAAGGCAAATATAGGAATCAATAAAGAGCTCAAATAGGCACGAAAACACTCAAATATCTCGCAAATTACGAAGGTTGTGTGCGCCTAGGTGCGTTTTGCGTATCTAGGTTCCTTCGAGCCAATTTTCAATTACCTCGTCCGATTTGAATGATTCTTTTTGATTTGGAACGATGATCGAGTGTAGTAATTTCTAATTTGTTCCATTTTTGATTTTGATTTTTTTGACTTGAATAAACTTAGATAAATAATAAATTATCTACGACTCTTTTTTTGGGTTTTTGTGACTCTTTTTTTATAGAAAATAACCTAGATTAATGACGCAACAAACCGCACGACGATTCATTTGGAAACGCACATAAAGATACTACTTGATCTAGAACCCTAGATCAACTCAATGAACAAAGTAACTAACACAAGCACACAAGAGATTGGTTTTAGAATGGATAGAAGAAGAACCAATCTTACAAGGAAAAAAGAAACCTAAAAGGATAGTTACCAAACTTGAACGCCTTTGCTCCTCTACCAACTGATACGATCCTTGGTTGCCCGAGGCTCGTAGCACATGAATCCCGATCTAGTTCAAGCTTGGATTTGCAACGATGTGGAATGAATAACTCTTTTGAGCGTTTGACCCTGCTAATAACCTGTACTAGCCAACCCAAATCAAGCAAAAGAGGATCTTGATTTGAAACCCTAACCCTGCGATCAACTTGTGAACGCCAACCTAGGTGGAATGACTCAATGGAATGGACTTTTGGTTTTACTTGCTGATCTATTCTAGAGTTCGATCTCAAACAGGAACAAGGTTCAAGACTGAACAATTGAGAGAAAATTTTCTGATTTTTAATTATCAAAATTCGTAGCGTTACAATGAAAAAGGAGGCTCTTTTATATAGGAAACCCTAAATCCTTACAATAGAATTCCTTCTTCTAATTGAACTCCTAATTAATTAATTAAAATAAATCCAAACTAATTTAATTAATTAATAAAAGAACTAATTAAAATAAATAGAAAGTCTGGAGCTTCCATTTTTGACGCAAAGTAGCCTGCGTTGGCGTCATCACGCCAAGATGTGGCGTGATCACGTCGTGGCTGCCCACGACCTTCTGGAATGGACGTCATCACATCGTGGACAACGGCGACCTTCTGGAATAGACGTCATCATGTCGTTGGCCGGACATGATGACGTCGGCTGGCTGTGAACGTCTCTGGAATAGACGTCATCACGTCAAAGGTAGGACGTGATGACGTCGTCGCCTGGCTCCAATCAACGCCTGCTTCTATTTTTGGCGTCATCACATCGAGAATGGGCGTGATCATGTCGGCGCCAGTCTTGGCCAAGAGAAGAGTCACGAGTTGCTGGCTCTTTTCGTGTAGCACAACTTCTTCGATGCGTGCCTCGCACTCAAGCTGCTTGTGGATGATGTGTGATAGCTTCGCTTGCAAGTCTTTACTTCGGGAGCGTGTCATAGGTCCGTTGGGCGGCAAGGGCACGTCGGGTGCACTGGGGTTCGTATCACCCGGCCAGCTCAACCCGCTTCAATTTTTAGAGAGTTTAATGAAATTAGACTCGGGTTCAGCCCGATCTGTCGAATTAGCAAATCTACATAGGAGTATTATTTAAGCTTAAAAGATTATTGTTGGCTAGAGTTCTATAAAAAAACTTATTATGAGCACATATAAAGCATTATAATATAATGTGATTCTCCCATAATATATTTTATAAGTATCCATCCAATAGTATTTGTATATTAATTGTGAGATTTCAAATTACATTTTATACAGAAATTGTGTGCCTTTTGATATTTTTAAACTTAGATTATTTTATATTTAGCAAATTTTATCATCAATTTTATTGAAATGAAGGTTTTTTGTTTATACATAAGCCAAGTTTTACTAGAAATGACACACACAAAGTGCGATAAAAGTACAAGGTTTTTTTCGAGAAGCAAAACCACCCAAAATGAAGTTGATTGACTATACAAGTTATATTCATTATAATAGTGTTAAGAAAAAAATTAACTTATTAGAGATTTCATTAAATTATAATAAATTAAAAGTTATTATATGTTACATCTCTAAAGTATATAAGTAATGACACATACATCACATGAGTGATTAAAAGATACTAGGTGGCTTTCTTTCTGATTACCATTAAAATTTCACAATTTTTTAAATATACATAAATATTGATATAGGTATATATATAAATAGATTAAAGTATACCTTTCAAAATTTTGAAAGGTTAATTAGTATGAAAATTTTGTAAATCTTATTATTATACATACTTACATACTATCAAAGCCAAATTGACCTTTAAGCACGGTTGTAAAAGAAAATCCAAAATCCAAATTGAGAAGGCGTGGAGGAAGAGCAAAATGGCTGGCAAAACAGGTTCCTCTTGGCAACTATTTCTAGATTTAAGGGATCTTGCTGCGGGTACATGGTACATTATTTTTGATTTTCTATTTCAGCGTGTATATAAGGGATCGTTTAATTAATAAAATTGAAAGAGATTACACCATAATAATTTATTTACATACCATAAATTTAATTTTTTTTGCCATTTTTACTCATAAATTTGAACTAGTAAAGAAGAGTCTTTTTATTGATTTTTATTCTTCTATCTCACATTTTTTAAAGATAAAAAATACTACAACAAAAATATTAATTTAAGATAAATATATAGATAAATTAAAATTTGTGGTGTGAAAATAAACACTTATGGTGTGGAAATAGAGGTTCTCTAAAATTAATCATACAACATTATTAGTGGGTCGTTACTTGTAAGCGGATCCACTAAGGGTTCACTAATTATTACCTAAGTTTTTAGAATTTTTAAATTTCAAATTTTTTCAATCTTATAATGTGTAACCACCCACTATTTACATGTAACAACCTTATTGATTGAGCGATTTTTATGTACACGCTGACATGAAAAGCTGAAAGTAGTTTATAACTTCTCCGGTGTATGACCTACCTAAACAACTTCGAGAAAACCACTGAAACACCTTCCAATAACAATCCGAGTATATTTTAAATTTATCAATTTGAAACTACTTATATTCATATCGAATTAGTTCATTAAAAATCCATTAAAAAGTGAAATACTCATGGAATAATTGTATATTTCTTTTTATGAAAGAAATAGAACAACAACTTTATATATAATTAAGAATGAAATTGATTAAAAAAAAAATTAAGAATGAAATCTTCATTTTCTTTTCCCTTTATAAGTTTTATTTCCTTTTTGTCCTGCCCTATCTTTTCTTTTCCCTTCCCACCTTTTAGTAAGTGGTCATTTTGCAATTAGCGGTTATTGTGGCAAGAAATTCGAGGGAATAGAAAGAGAAAGGTTCGGAAACGGAGTGATTAATTTAAGGTCGCAATAATGAAAGAGATCTTATTTCAAAGTTCACTGTGGTTAAAAAGTACTCCCTCCGGAATTATTTGCTTGACGCGGACTCACTTTTCACACAAATTAAGATGTGGTGGACCCCCGTTAAAAATAATATTAAAAAAATAATTTAAGTAATACTTTAATCTCTGCCTCTACCCTTTGTCCATCTCTCTCACACTCATCTATCCTCTCCTTCTCAAACAACAAAACCCACATCCTCTGTTTCTCAATCAACACAACCCCACATTCTCTCTTTCTCAATCAATTTCTGGAAAAAAATTGGAATTGAATTTCTGGAAAAAATTGTTGAACAAAGGAGGTGGTAATTGATTTTTTCAATTTTCTAAATCTGCATACAACCCTAAAACCCTACCACCATTTCTCAAATCAACCCAGCAACCCTTCACAATCTTTTTCCAGAAAAGTAATTTTTCACCAATCCACCACCGCCCCCTCCTTCCTAGATCTAGACCAATTTCTATTTCATTTTTCATTCATTTTCCTTTTCCCTTCTTTATTGTTTTCCTTTCAAATCTGGATTTGTAGTTGTGGAGGAATGAATATGTTGTTCTCTTGATGACGATGAGGATTCAGCGGAGGTGAGGAAGAACTGACGGCTTTAGCTGTGAAATGAAAAGTAATTAAAAATGGGTTTGGTTGATGATGACGGTAGTCGATTTGGATTTGACAGTGATAGATTTGGATTTGGCAATGATAGGATTTGGGTTTGGTTGATGATGGCGATGGTCTTTGTATTAGTTTGGGTGGCCGGAGTTGTAGAGGCGGCGACAGTAGTGGCTAGATGCGGCGTTGGAGGAAGAAGAAGATTTGATTAGGTTTGGGCAGCGGTATGACATGTAGTTTATGTGTCTAGACGACGCGTCGTTCGGGGAAAAAAAGTGAAAGAACAGAGAAAAACGGCACGACACACGAGGGCGTTAATTAATTTCCACTTTTGGGATTTGCTCACCTCGCGTCAATTAAATAATCCGGAGGGAGTAAAATATTTATCTTATTATTTTTAAAAATATAATAATATTTGAACAAAATTAATTTTAGTTGAATTCACTGGACAAAAAAAAAAGGAAGAAAAGAGAGACATTCCACGTGAAAGGGCGCCCATGTATTGACAACCAAAACCGACCGCATGAGCTAACTTTGTGATGAGTGCCCAAAATTTTGGATTACAGAGGCACTTTAGTTAAATAATATATTCATAATTTAATTAAGTACTTTTAGATTTTTTTTTTGTTAATAGTATCTGATTTTTAGTTATTATATTGGATGTTAATTAATCTGGACTTAAGTTAGGTAGGACCTCAAATGGCAGTCAAACTCTTTCTTATAAGGTTTAATTTTAGTTAAATTAGAATAATTCTTTACCAATTGTAGTTAATTTATTGATTCTTTTATTTCTTCTATAATGGTCGGTTTTATCTTCAATTAGTTGCCATTAATCTGTGGTCTAACTTTTAAGTCTAAGTAGGGTATCATAAAAAGTTTATCCCCTTGTGGCCTTGTGGGCTCTATTAGACTCATGAATCATGATTCCATAATGTTAAATTGTTTTTTTATATATGTTGCTACTCGAATTTTGACATTTTGTCCTAGCATATCCGCATTTTTCCATTTTTCGTTCTATTGCTAACCTTTTTAATATCAATCATATTTTTTTATTCATTATTGTCATTATTTACTATTTATCATTTTATTTTGTGTCACTTTCATTTCTGTTCATATTTTTGTATTTTCCCATTCAAGCTTCTATCGTTTTTAAATGAGATATTTTGAACCATAGATCGAATCAAATAGAAAATAAATAAACACTCTCCCTCGTAGTAACTTCTATCAATATTTAATGCATTCAACCTTCTCCCTCACCATTTTTTCCTTATCTCCATAAATGCAACTCACCTTCTCCTTCCAACCCATCACCTCCCATCACCTTGCCCATCCCTCACATTCCCTATACTTACTCTCCCATTTTCTCAATCAAAAGGGGGGGAAAGCTCACAATCGCCGGCATCCATTCTCACTCCCCTCCATTTTTCCAAATCCATTCTCCCTCCCTCCACTGCCACCAAATCAACCATACTGCCATCATCACCACCAAGCCGCCACTGCTCAAATCAAAGAAATCTCCATCCTCCTAAATCGGCCAACCTCCAAACCGACTCAACTACCGTCAAACCCAAGACACCATCTCTCTCGACCTACACCACCAATAAACGAACCAAAACACTCTCTCTAAAGCTCTCTCTCGCTAGCCAGTTGCTCAACGAAGCACTTCTCAAGCTTTTTAAATTCGGTTGTTCAAGCTTTTTCTGCGAAATCTTACAAAAAATCATTTGTTCGTGATTTGATGAAAACGATGGCCACATTGAGTTTAAATAATTTCTATTTAATCTCTAGTATAATTACATTGCTTCATTTTAACAAATCGCTGAACGATTTGGACGAATTTTAAAATTTTCATTAATTAGCTTAATTGTCATTTTTAATTAAATTGAGGCTGTTTTAGGATTGATTTTTATGCTGTAATTGTGTACGCAAGTTACTGTGTGGGTAAGGTATTTTTTGGGCCAAAATTCAGCCATAATCTCGACCATTTCTTCCTTGGTCGCTGACAATGGCGCCGGCGACGCAAGGAAGGTGACAATGAACAATGCCGTTGCTTCTATTTCAAATGCACCCCAACGTTTGATTTATTCCTGGGCCGCACTCGTACAGTTTATTTTTCTTATACTTGCATGCTTCTTAATTTTCGCGCGCTTTGCATGCTTTGAAATTTTTTCTGTTCATCCAAATTAATCATTTCCACTCGCATCCAAAAATCATCAAGTATTTAAATGTCTATCCTCATCTCGCCGGCATCCATTCTCACTCCCCTCCATTTTTTCAAATCCATTCTCCCTCCCTCCACTGCCACCAAATCAACCATACTGCCATCATCACCACCAAGCTGCCACTGCCCAAATCAAAGAAATCTCCATCCTCCTAAATCGGCCAACCTCCAAACCGACTCAACTACCATCAAACCTAAGACACCATCTCTCCCGACCTACACCACCAATACACGAACCAAAACACTCTCTCTAAAGCTCTCTCTCGCTAGCCAGTTGCTCAACGAAGCACATCTCAAGCTTTTTAAATTCAGCTTTTCAAGCTTTTTCTGCGAAATCTTGCAAAAAATCATTTGTTTGTGTTTTGATGAAAACGATGGCCACTTTGAGTTTAAATAATTTCTATTTAATCCCTAGTATAATTACATTGCTTCATTTTAACAAATCGCTGAACGATTTGGACGAATTTTAGGTTTTTTGTTAATTAGCTTAATTGTAATTTTTAATTAAATTGAGGCTGTTTTAGGATTGATTTTTATGCTGTAATTGTGTACGCAAGTTACTGTGTGTGTAAGGTATTTTTTGGGCCAAAATTCAGCCATGATCTCGACCATTTCTTCCTTGGTCGCCGACAATGGCGCCGGAGACACAAGGAAGGTGACAATGAACAGCGCCGTTGCTTCTATTTCAAATGCAGCCGAACGTTTGATTTATTCCTGGGCTGCACCACGCGAGCCCAAGAGGAGAAGGAGAGGCCTGGCGCTGCGCCAGGCCAAATGAGAAGGAACATGGGCTGCTCAAGCCCAGCATGAGGAGGAGAAGGGCTGTGTGGGCAGCCCACACGCGCAAAACCAGCCCCATCTACTTGGGCTGGGCTGGGCTTGGGCCCAGCCAGTGGGCCCATTCTTGGCCAAGTGGGCTAAGCCCAATTTTTCGGCCCGTTATTTTTCTCTTGCCTTGTAATCGTGTACTGTTTATTTATTTCCACACTTGTACTATTTATTTATTTCCGGACTCGTACAGTTTATTTTTCCTATACTTGTATGCTTCTTTATTTTTGCGCGCTTTGCATGCTTAGATAATTTTTCTGTTCATCCAAATTAATCATTTCCACTCGCATCTAAAAATCATCAAGTATTTAAGTGTCTATCCTCATCTAGCCGGCATCCATTCTCACTCCCCTCCATTTTTCCAAATCCATTCTCCCTCCCTCCACTACTGCCATCATCACCACCAAGCCGCCACTGCCCAAATCAACCATACTGCCATCATCACCACCAAGCCGCCACTGCCCAAATCAAAGAAATCTCCATCCTCCTAAATCGGCCAACCTCCAAACTGACTCAACTACCGTCAAACCCAAGACACCATCTCTCTCGACCTACACCACCAATACATGAACCAAAATACTCTCCCTAAAGCTCTCCCACGCTAGCCAGTTGCTCATCGAAGCACTTCTCAAGCTTTTTAAATTCGGTTGTTCAAGCTTTTTCTGCGAAATCTTGAAAAACTCATTTGTTCGTGTTTTGATGAAAACGATGGCCACTTTGAGTTTAAATAATTTCTATTTGATCTCTAGTATAATTACATTACTTCATTTTAACAAATCCTTGAACGATTTGGAAGAATTTTGGATTTTTCGTTAATTAGCTTAATTGTCATTTTTAATTAAATTGAGGCTATTTTAGGATTGATTTTTATGCTGTAATTGTGTACGCAAGTTACTGTGTGTGTAAGGTATTTTTTGGGCCAAAATTCAGCCATGATCTCGACCATTTCTTCCTTGGCCGCCGACAATGGCGTCGGAGACGCAAGGAAGGTGACAATGAACAGTGTCGTTGCTTCTATTTCAAATGTAGCCCAACGTTTGACTTATTCTTGGGCTGCACGACACGAGCCCAAGAGGGGAAGGAGAGGCCTGGCACTGCGCCAGGCCAAATGAGAAGGAAGCTGGGCTGCTCAAGGCCAACGTCAGGAGGAGAAGGGTTGTGTGGGCAACCCACACGTGCAAGGCCAGCCCCATCTGCTTGGGCTGGGCTGGGCTTGGGCCCAGCGAGTGGGCCCATTCTCGGCCAAGTGGGCTGAGCCCAATTTTTCGGCCCGTTGTTTTTCTCTTGCCATGTAATCGTGTACTGTTTATTTATGTTCACACTTGTACTATTTGTTTATTTCCGCACTCGTACAGTTTATTTTTCGTATACTTGTATGCTTCCTTATTTTCGCGCGCTTTGCATGCTTATATTTATTTTCTGTTCATCCAAATTAATCATTTCCACTCGCATCCAAAAATCATCAAGTATTTAAATGTCTATCCTTATCTCGCCGGCATCCATTCTCAATCGCCTCCATTTTTCCAAATCCATTCTCCCTCCCTCCTCTGCCACCAAATCAACCATACTGCCATCATCACCACCAAGCCGCCACTGTCCTAATCAAACAAATCTCCATCCTCCTAAATCGGCCAACCTCCAAACTGACTCAACTACCGTCAAACCCAAGACACCATCTCTCTCAACCTACACCACCAATAGACGAACCAAAACACTCTCTCTAAAGCTCTCTCTTGCTAGCCAGTTGCTCAACGAAGCACTTCTCAAGCTTTTTAAATTCGGTTGTTCAAGCTTTTTCTGCGAAATCTTGCAAAAAATCATTTGTTCGTGTTTTGATGAAAAAGATGGCCACTTTGAGTTTAAATAATTTCTATTTAATCTCTAGTACAATTACATTGCTTCATTTTAACAAATCGCTGAACGATTTGGACGTATTTTGGATTTTTCATTAATTAGCTTAATTGTCATTTTTAATTAAATTGAGGCTGTTTTAGGATTGATTTTTATGCTGTAATTGTGTACGCAAGTTACTGTGTGTGTAAGGTATTTTTTCGGCCAAAATTTAGCTATGATCTCGACCATTTCTTCCTTGGTCGCCGACAATAGTGCCGACGACGCAAGGAATGTGACAATGAACAGTGTCGTTGCTTCTATTTCAAATGTAGCCCAACGTTTGACTTATTCTTGGGCCGCACGACACGAGCCCAAAAGGAGAAGGAGAGGCCTGGCACTACGCCAGGCCAAATGAGAAGGAAGCTGGGATGCTCAAGCCCAGCGTGAGGAGGAGAAGGGTTGTGTGGGCAGCCCACACGCGCAAGGCCAGCCCCATCTGCTTGGGCTGGGCTGGGCCAGTGGGCCCATTCTCGGCCAAGTGGGCTGAGCCCAATTTTTCGGCCCGTTGTTTTTCTCTTGCCAGGTAATCGTGTGCTGTTTATTTATTTCCACACTTGTACTATTTAGTTATTTTTGCACTCGTATAGTTTATTTTTCGTATACTTGTTTGCTTCTTTATTTTTGCGCGCTTTCCATGCATTGATAATTTTTCTGTTCATCCAAATTAATCATTTCCACTCGCATCCAAAAATCATCAAGTATTTAAATGTCTATCCTCATCTCGCCGGCATCCATTCTCACTCCCTTCCATTTTTCCAAATCCATTATCCCTCCCTCCACTGCCACCAAATCAACCATACTGCCATTATCACCACCAAGCCGCTACTGCCCAAATCAAAGAAATCTCCATCCGCTTAAATCGGCCAACCTCCAAACCGACTCAACTACTGTCAAACCCAAGACACCATCTCTCTCGACCTACACCACCAATATAGGAACCAAAATACTCTCTCTAAAGCTCTCCCTCGCTAGCCAGTTGCTCAACGAAGCACTTCTCAAGCTTTTTAAATTAGGTTGTTCAAGCTTTTTCTGCGAAATCTTGCAAAAAATCATTTGTTCGTGTTTTGATGAAAACGATGGCCACTTTGAGTTTAAATAATTTCTATTTAATCTCTAGTATAATTACATTGCTTCATTTTAACAAATCGCAGAACGATTTGGACGAATTTTAGATTTTTCGTTAATTAGCTTAATTGTCGTTTTTAATTAAATTGAGGCTGTTTTAGGATTGATTTTTATGCTGTAATTGTGTACGCAAGTTACTGTGCGTGCAAGGTATTTTTTGGCCAAAATTTAGCCATGATCTCGACCATTTCTTCCTTGGTCGCCGACAATGGCGCCGATGACGCAAGGAAGGTGACAATGAACAGTGCCGTTGCATCTATTTCAAATGCATCCCAACGTTTGATTTATTCCTGGGCCGCACCACACAAGCCCAAGAGGAGAACGAGAGGCCTGGCGCTGCGCCAGGCCAAATGAGAAGGAAGCTGGGCTGCTCAAGCCCAGCGTGAGGAGGAGAAGGGTTGTGTGGGCAGCCCACACACGCAAAACCAGCCCCATCTGCATGGGTTGGGCTGGGCTTGGGCCCAGCCAGTGGGCCCATTCTCACCCAAGTGGGCTGAGCCTAATTTTTCAACCCGTTGTTTTTCTCTTGCCATGTAATCGTGTACTGTTTATTTATTTCCACACTTGTACTATTTAGTTATTTCCGCACTCGTATAGTTTATTTTTCGTATACTTGTATGCTTCTTTATTTTCGCGCGCTTTGCATGCATAGATAATTTTTCTGTTCATCCAAATTAATCATTTCCACTTGCATCCAAAAATCATCAAGTACTTAAATGTCTATCCTTATCTCGCCGGCATCCATTCTCACTCCCCTCCATTTTTCCAAATCCATTCTCCCTCCCTCCACTGCCACCAAATCAACCATACTGCCATCATCACCACCAAGCCGCCACTGCCCAAATCAAAGAACTCTCCATCCTCCTATATCGGCCAACCTCCAAACCGACTCAACTACTGTCAAACCCAAGACACCATCTCTTTCGACCTACACCACCAATACACGAACCAAAATACTCTCTCTAAAGATCTCCCTCGCTAGCCAGTTGCTCAACGAAGCACTTCTCAAGCTTTTTAAATTAGGTTGTTTAAGCTTTTTCTACGAAATATTGCAAAAAATCATTTGTTCATGTTTTGATGAAAACGATGGCTACTTTGATGTTAAACAATTTCTATTTAATCTCCAGCATAATTACATTGCTTCATTTTAACAAATCGCTGAACGATTTGGACGAATTTTAGATTTTTTGTTAATTAGCTTAATTGTCGTATTTAATTAAATTGAGGCTGTTTTAGGATTGATTTTTATGCTGTAATTGTGTACGCAAGTTACTATACGTGTAAGGTATTTGTCGGCTAAAATTTAGCCATGATATCGACCATTTCTTCCTTGGTCGCCGACAATGGCGCCGATGACGCAAGGAAGGTGACAATGAACAGTGCCGTTGCTTCTATTTCAAATACAGCCCAACGTTTGATTTATTCCTGGGCCGTACCATACGAGCCCAAGAGGAGAAGGAGAGGGAAAGATTGCCTGAGCAGCAGTGGGAATGAAGAAGACATCCGGAGGGGACGGAGGGGAATGATTGGACGGCCCAACGTCAATATTGAAGCCGCTGGTCGTTAAGTTTGGAAAGTGCTCCTCTGCAAGAACCACCAGAAAGTCCAAGGGATTGCCTAGAGGAGGAGATGATGCGGGAAAAGAGGAATGAACCGGCGCAGAGGTAGCCCCGCTCCCTGTTGGGCCAGAGCCTTGGTCGCCTGCCAAGGGACCAGTATCGGCAATGCCGTCCTGCCTACCCTGACCAGCGACAGAGTTGTCCGCTGAAGGAACGTCTTCATTAAGACGGGGACGCTTGGGGTCAAGAACGCTCGACAAATCCATACCGTCGCGCGAAGGAGTAGCGGAAGAGGCAACAGCCGTGGTATCCTACGCGCAAAAGACAAAGGGGAATTAAGAAACAAATAAAAATACATGGACGAGGAAATTTTTTATAAAAACCACCTGAGCAGGAGGACGTGTAGGGGCGATAACGCGAAGGCGGAGAGTCATTTTCTTCTTTCTAGCAAGGGGAGGATGAGAAGGCGACGCTTGTGTAGGAGCAACGCCGGGGGAAGAAATTGGAACAGTGGTCGATGTGGCAGTAGCCTCCACTCGGGGAAGAGAGGAAGACTCAGGCGCAGAAGTGGACGCGCGCGTGGTATCAGTAGCGGCGCCGGTCGAGGTGGAGGAAAGAGCCCTTTTTTCTCTCTTCTGCTGAGCCCTCTTCTCCATTTTCTTCATACAATCAGGCTTCCACCCGGCGGGAGGATCTGTAGAAATAAGAAAAGAATGTTAGAGTTAGTATTGACGTGGAACAGCGAACAGAGGTGTGAAGCTCACTTTGAATGCAATCTTGAATGTTGCCTCCGCACGCGAGTTCGCGAGTGCGAACACCAGGGATCTCAGGCCGATTGAGTAGTTTGTTCAGCCAGTCTTGGTCAGCTGGCCCTAACTCCGGCCTGCCACCCCAGGCAGCATCTCTGATGGCAAGATTAAAACCGGTCCGCCACAAAGGCTGGGGCAGGTTGATGATGAAGAATCCCTTTTTCCAAGCATCAATGGAAGATTCAAGGAATAACAGCTTCCAGGTAAAAGGGTTTAAAGCTTCAACATCATAGCGGGGCGATATCGCTATGATGCCGTTATTATGATGGTACAATTGAAAGAGGGAGCGGAGCAACAACAAGGAAGGAGATTCATTCCCTATATGTCTACAGAGGGTTATAAAAGCATAAATGCCACAGTAGGCGTTTGGACTCAGTTGGGCAGCGTTTAAATCAAATTCAGAGAGTAATTCAGCAATCAAAGGATCCAGAGGCAGCCGAAAACCATAATGGAATATCTTGGCATAAAGAACCCTACTGTTGCCGAGTAATTCGCTATTAAGGCGAAGGGATTTCGGGGCAACTTCGGTGGAATACCCCTCCAACTGGTCGACAGTGGCATTATAGCTCCGCAGGCGCCGTCGAAGGACGGCGGTGGAATTAATGGTGGAAACAGTGGTATTAACACCCCCCTCCCCAGCGGGGCAGGAATAATGGCGATTAAGAGCCATGAGCAAGGTAAAGAGAAGAATAGAAAGGAAGGTACCTGTGGTGAGAAGAAGATTGAAGCACCCAGGCGGCGGCGGATCGTAGGAGGAGGAAGAGGAATTGTTTTCCTTCTTTTTCGTTTCTTTAACAGAAAAAGGTAATAAAAGATAAGAAGAAAACACGTGGGGTTTTTATATATAAACCCTAGGAACTAAAGGGGATGACGGGTCAAGCGATCGTGGCGCGTGACGTGTCAAGGGCAGTGAAGCGCGGGAAGCGGGTACAACTCCTGAGGAGCGAAAAGACATGTTCAGTCCGCCAGTCCCATTAGCGCTCCCCTTTGATGACACGTGGGCTCAGAGCATCATGACTGTCTTCTCCGTATCAAACAAAGAGAGTCAGAGCATTAAATGCTCTGAAAAGGGTGCAGTCAAACCCGGCAGAAAGGAGCGGTAAGCCGTAATGGCACGGCATGCAAAAGGCAAAAATGCGAGAAAAAGTTGTGAAGTGGCATATGATAAAGAGCGACATCGTCCAAAAACACACATTATTTGGTCAAGATTGTAAGGTTTGGTAATTATTACAAGCAAAGAGGCGACAACAAAGTCCAAATGGAAAAATAATACAACAAGGGCGTAAGTAGAGAAGCGATGCCCCCAATCAAGCGGCATCAAATAGGCTTTCCCCAGGCGCGGACTTGTCACTCCTCTTCGGAGGAGAGGAAACCCTCTTGGCTCTCATCAATCTCTTTCACCCTCGCGGAGGCGTACCTGGCGACCTCAGCAGGATCAGCGGCCCTACTGCGGTGCTGATCTGTCACCCCGGCGATAAAGGCCTGTTCAGTCTTCTTCTTCCACCATGCCACTTTCTTGAAAGCTTTCGACAGGTCGACATCGCGGGATGATACCTCCTCAAGAAGGAATGAGTTCTTCTTTCTCTCAGCCACCAGCTCAGCCTCCAAAGCTTCGACCTGGGCTTTTCCTTTAGATCTTTCCCGAGAAAGGTCAGCGCGGCACTCGCGCAGTTCGGCCTGAGAGCGCTTGTGGAGTCGCGACAGCTCCTCTACCTTTGCTAGCGCACCGGAGTTTTGAGATTGTGTACCACGGGCCTTGATGAAGTAATGAAGTTGTCGAAAGGCAGCAAGGCAGTTGTTCATGACGTGCATATACTGAACTTCGGGAGGAAGTTGCAGTAGCCTACTCTCCTCCTCGGAGGCGCGGAATAGTTTGCAGGCCAAGACAGCCGTGGGCTGATCTTGCGATAAGGGGTCTGATATGCCCAGGGCATGGAACCCGTCAGTCCCAAATTTTGACAGATTTAGTTTGTGAGAAGGGGCCCCTTGAGGCCCGTCGTGGGAAAGATCAGCAACAAAGGAAGGGGCAGAGATACCGCCAGAGCCCCCAACGTCTCGAATTGAAGTAATGAACAACGGACAAGGGGACTTGGGAGGAGAGTGAGAAGAGCCAGGTCCACTGGGGACAGAGGGAGGCACATCAGGAATACAGCGGCCAATGGGCGAGTGTGGAGGCTCCATGACAGGAGTAGAGTCTGCAGCGGGCGATGGCATCATCGCGGCAGTAGAGGTTTCATTGGGAGCGACCAATCCCAGAGGCGAGGAAGCGCCACCCAGAGAAGCCGCGCTCTCCGTTGTTGCGCCAAGAGAAATGATAGTCTCAGAAGCGACGGTATTTGCGGTATTGGCAGGGGGAGATTGAGTCGCCACCCTTGTCACCTGAGCTTCGCTTGCTTCCCTTAGCTTCTTCCGTTGAGCTGAGGAAGCCGGGCGGAGGCTCAACTCTGTGTCCATGTCCTCCATATCCTCAACTCCGTAGGAGAAAATCTTTGTCTCAGTCACTGGCAAACTAGATCCAGACCTCTTCTTCCGGCTGGGTAACCAGTTCTCCACGAAGCGGGAAGGGCAGAGAGAGGGACCGCTTTCCCTGGAAAGAATTTCGTCTAAAGCTCTTTTCTTTATGGGCATACGGTGATCAGCTCGAGCCCCAGCGGAAGTAGAGGGAGCAGTTGTTGAAGGGGCGACAACCTTGTGAGGAGTGTCACCCTCAGAGAGCGGACGAGCGATAGTTTCCCCTGCGAAAAAGTAATGTTAGTAAGCAAGGGGGAAGCAAAGCGGTGGCGAAGCTCAAAAACTCACCTATGACACACTCAGTTAAAGGCCTGTACAAGGCAAAATTTTGGATCTGGAAAGAGGACTCCATCTCCAGCAAGGTGTTGGCCTGATCCAACTCTTCCCTAGACAGAGGCGCTGGCCTCGCCCAATCAACCACCTCCAGGTTGAAATCAGGACGCCACAGGCGAGAGGGTAATTCGACGACGAAGAAACCGCTCTTCCAGTTATCGACGCTCCCCTCAAATCCTTGAAATTTCTGCCAAAAAGGCCTCACTAGAGCGTCATCCCATCTTGGAATAATATTAATGAAGTCGTCGCGAAAAACCAGAGTCAAGAACTTGCGGAATAAAGAGACAGAGGGAGCAAGAATATCTTTTAATTCGCAGGCACGAAGGAAGGCGTAAATGCAGCTCCATGAGGGAGGGGTAATCTGCGCAGGGTTAAGCCCGTGCTCGCGCAGCACACGCTCTAGTGTGTCATGAACTGGGAGGCGGAACCCGTATTGAAACATCTTAAAATAAAGAATCCTATGAGTTTTCCAGAGCCGGCTATGAAGCCTCATAGTGTCAGAAGGAATAGTGGGGCGATAGCCGCAGGGGAAGGTAATATTATTGCTTTCCAGTTCAAGACGTAAGACAGTAGGGCAAGTAAAGATGCTAGGAGTATTTTCAAGCTCGGGATATCGAGAAATTACCCTAGGGGTAGCTAAAGAACTAGATTGAGATCTCGTGCGAGGCATGATAGATAAAGCAGCAAAGGAAAATCAAAAGCAAGATCGAGCAGAATACCTTGAGAGAGAGAAGGCTGAAATTGATAAGTGAATTGCCTGGATGCGAACGAGAGAATTTCCTCAGAGCGAGCGAAAAACGAAGAGAGTTTTGAAGTATAAAAAGGAGCAAAAAGGTACAAGGAAGAAACGTGTTTCCTTTTAAGAGAGACGGTGGAAGAGTCAGACAGAAGGGCAACCTATTACAGCAAGACACGTATGAGGCAAACAGGGCACGTGGGAAGACCCTGACAGAGACTTAAAGTCAAGCGCTCGCCTTGAATTTCACAAAAAGAAAGGCCCTCTAATTACAAGAAACCCCAGAAAAAGGATCCTATGAAACGGTAATCGGCTTGCCCAGCGACGATTAACCCATAAGAGCGACGATATACTAAAAGCAAAAAAGAAAAAGGCAAGCGGCATTTTACTTCACAACATTTTTATTTATTAAAAAGAAAGCCAGCGGCATCTACAAATAGGTGCGACATCTTCAGTCTTCGTCTATCCAGTGCACGTCGTAGACATAGTCATAATCCTCTGGCGATGATGGCGACCCACTGTTGTAGAAGGGAAAGGCCTTGTCAGCCTCGAATGGTCTTTTACCAAGCCCAGTCGCGGAACCTGTCGTAGGGGCAGTGTCTTCCTTTGAAGCGGCATGGGAGTTTTCCTCCAGGGTCGAGGTAACCGATCCTGTGGCGGCATCTAGTGTAGAAGTCTCGTCCTTGGGAAAAGGACAAGGGACGGATGGTGACGGTTCATCCTTTTGCCGCAGCGAAAGGTAGTGAGGTTCAAAGCCGGCAAAGAAGGATTCGAAAGATTGTTTCTTTATTTTCTTCAATCTCTTGTGACCCCGGCGTTTCACAGAATGTTTGGCAGGCCTCCAGGGAGGTGTGAGTGGAGGATTGTCGGAGTCGGAGGGGTCGGAGGAGAATCGCGGGCGGCAGCATACAAAAAACGGGAGTCAGCCATGGAAATGTCAGTAAGAGTGAGAAGCAAGAAGGAAAAAGATGAACGAAAAGGAAAGAAAGAGCCCCCTTATATAGCCAAGAGGAGGAAGCGTGCCTGCCTCTCCGTGTATTATCGAGGACATTTAATGCTATCAAGGGTAGCGTCTGTTGGGAGGAAAGATCTGACTCCGCAACTGTCAAAAATCTGCACCAACCAGGAGGCACCGAAATCGTCGCCCAATCCGTTAGCACTAAAAAAGCGGCGCGAAATATATTTTGAATGAACGTGGCGTGAAAGAATCATCATCATGAGCCAGATGGGCAAATAAAGTCAGGGGATCCCAGGGGACACCAAGCCACAGTTAGTAAGAATAGAAGCGGTTTTCTAAGAAAGACGAAATGAGAAAAAAGAAAAACATTGACAGCGCGGCAAACGAATAAGGAAAGGCATATTTATTTACTTAAAGGGCCTAACAGCCCGAGATTACAAAAGGCCTAACAGCCCGGAGTTACAAAAGGTGGCCCCAGAGGAGCATAGAAAGACACGCCGAGGGGATCCCCGTCGCAGGTCAAGCATTAGACCCATCGTCATCATCGTCCCATTCCAGGAAAGGAATTTCCCTAAGGGCGTCCGCTAGGGTCGTCAGTTCAGAAGAGTAGGCCCTCATGCTTTTCAGGCAGCATCCTATCAAATCCTTCCTATGCTGTAGCGTTGACATCAGCAGCTGAATCTGAGAAACAGCCACCGACAGCTTCACCGCTTTCTCCACGGGACTGAAATCCTCCATGGTGACGGCAACCTGTCTAGCTTGCAGGGGAGTCAGCATCCCCTGGAGCTCCAGCATATCCTCCGAGGTCTTAATGCTCAGCGAACCCAGGAAATCAGTATCGGCCTGAGTTAGGTTCCTCAGGGCATGGGTTTTGGAGAGCAGGAAGTTTTTGGTGACTTCGTCCATAAGGAAAAGAGAGATGAGGAAATTTGAAGAGAGAGGTGAAAAAGTTGTGAGAATTATGAAGCAAGTGCAAAATGAAAGGCCTATTTATAAACTTCAGAAAAAGACATTTCGAAGATATACCTTTATCGATCGTCGAGCCCACATTGGGGAAGAAACCTCTGAAGGGGCAAGACCGGAGACGCTGTGATAGCCCTTGGTAAACACTCGGGCTAGTTTTCGTTTGGGCATATGATAACTATCGATACCACAAAAGCGGCATCTTGACTACCCCGCCGGGTGACCCGGACAGCCTACTGTACCTTCCAGGGCAGACGGGACGCTGTTCTTGCCGCCCTTAGCCTGGCGGTCAGCCCTGGGATGGTCGACATCAGCGGGGGGGCTCTCATGCGACATCCGCACGGCGGCATCCCATCCCAGGTCATCCCTGACGTCACTCCGCATGACATCATCCCGCGTGACGTCACTCTATGGCACTCCAGCTACACGTATCACTCCAACGACATCTACCAGGGACTATTCCTACCCCTGTCGGTACACTCTTCCTTTTGTCTATAAATACCCTCACCTTTTCAGACAAGAGGGTAAGCTGAAGATAGCGTACTGAACCCCTGCCACTTTTACTACTCACACTGACTTTGGCATCGGAGTGTTTACGCCGGAGACCCCCTCCGGTGCATTGCAGGTGACGAAGGCCCCCAGTACAGTGTTCCCGACCGCCCCAGATCAAGCCAATCCTGGTCAGTACCCCTCAGACTCTTATCAGCTTCATTTTAACAAATCACTGAACGATTTGGATGAATTTTGGATTTTTTGTTAATTAGCTTAATCGTCATTTTTAATTAAATTGAGGTTGTTTTAGGATTGATTTTTATGCTGTAATTGTGTACGCAAGTTACTGTGTGTGTAAGGTATTTTTTGGGCCAAAATTCAGCCATGATCTCGACCATTTCTTCCTTGGTTGCAGACAATGGCGCCGGCGACGCAAGTAAGGTGACAATGAACAGTGCCGTTGCTTCTATTTCAAATGCAGCCCAACGTTTGACTTATTCCTGGGCCCCACCACACGAGCCCAAGAGGAGAAGGAGAGGCTTGGCACTGCGCTAGGCCAAATAAGAAGGAAGCTGGGCAGCTCAAGCCCAGCGTGAGGAGGAGAAGGGCTGTGTGGGTAGCCCACACACGCAAAACCAGCCCCATCTGCTTGGGCTGGGCTGGGCTTGGGCCCATCTCGTCGACATCCATTCTCACTCCCCTCCATTTTTCCAAATCCATTCTCCCTCCCTCCACTGCCACCAAATCAACCATACTGCCATCATCACCACCAAGCAGCCACTGCCCAAATCAAAGAAATCTCCATCCTCCTAAATCGGCCAACCTCCAAACCGACTCAACTACAGTCAAACCCAAGACACCATCTCTCTCGACCTACACCACCAATACACAAACCAAAATACTCTCTCTAAAGCTCTCCCTCGCAAGCCAGTTGCTCAACGAAGCACTTCTCAAGCTTTTTAAATTCGGTTGTTCAAGCTTTTTCTGCGAAATCTTGCAAAAAATCATTTGTTCGTGTTTTGATGAAAACGATGGCCACTTTGAGTTTAAATAATTTCTATTTAATCTCTAGTATAATTACATTGCTTCATTTTAACAAATCGCTGAACGATTTGGACGAATTTTAGATTTTTCGTTAATTTGCTTAATTGTCATTTTTAATTAAATTGAGGATGTTTTAGGATTGATTTTTATGCTGTAATTGTGTACGCAAGTTACTGTGTGTGCAAGGTATTTTTTGGGCCAAAATTTAGCCATGATCTCGACCATTTCTTCCTTGGTCGCCGACAATGGCGCCGACGACGCAAGGAAGGTGAAAATGAACAGTGTCGTTGGTTCTATTTAAAATGCAACCCAATGTTTGATTTATTCCTGGGCCGCACTTCCTCAGAAAATAAACAGTGTCGTTGGTGCAAACCAACTCCTAATTTCTTGGCCCATTGTTTTTCTCTTGCCATGTAATCGTGTACGGTTTATTTATTTCCACACTTGTACTAATTATTTATTTCCGTACTCGTACCGTTTATTTTTCGTATACTTGTATGCTTCTTTATTTTCGCGCGCTTTGCATGCTTAGATAATTTTTCTGTTCATCCAAATTAATCATTTCCACTCGCATCCAAAAATCATCAAGTATTTAAATGTCTATCCTCATCAAGCCTCTACTGCCCAAATCAAAGAAATCTCCATCCTCCTAAATCGGCCAACCTCCAAACTGACTCAACTACCGTCAAACCCAAGACACCATCTCTCTCGACCTACACCACCAATAATCGAACAAAAATACTCTCTCTAAAGCTCTCCCTTGCTAGACAGTTGCTCAACGAAGCACTTCTCAAGCTTTTTAAATTCGGTTGTTCAAGCTTTTTCTGCGAAATCTTGCAAAAAATCATTTGTTCGTGTTTTGATGAAAACGATAGCCACTTTGAGTTTAAATAATTTCTATTTAATCTCTAGTATAAGTACATTGCTTCATTTTAACAAATCGCTGAACGATTTGGATGAATTTTGGATTTTTTGTTAATTAGCTTAATTGCCATTTTTAATTAAATTGAGGCTGTTTTGGGATTGATTTTTATGCTGTAATTGTGTACGCAAGTTACTGTGTGTGTAAGGTATTTTTTGGGCCAAAATTCAGCCATGATTTTGACCATTTCTTCCTTGGTCGCCGACAATGGCGCCGGCGATGCAAGTAGGGTGACAATGAACAGTGCCGTTGCCTCTATGTCAAATGCAGCCCAACGTTAGACTTTTCATTGGCCGCACCACACGAGCCCAAGAGGAGAAGGTGAGGCTTGGCACTGCGCCAGGCCAAATAAAAAGGAAGCTGGGCAGCTCAAGCCCAGTGTGAGGAGGAGAAGGGCTGTGTGGGCAGCCCACACACGCAAAACCAGCCCCATCTGCTTGGGCTGGGCTGGGCTGGGCTTGGGCCCATCTCACCAACATCCATTCTCACTCCCCTCCATTTTTCCAAATCCATTCTCCCTCCCTCCACTACCACCAAATCAACCATGGTGCCATCATCACCACCAAGCCGCCACTGCCCAAATCAAAGAAATCTCCATCCTCCTAAATCGGCCAACCTCCAAACCGACTCAACTACCGTCAAACCCAAGACACCATCTCTCTCGACCTACACCACCAATACACGAACCAAAATACTCTCTCTAAAGCTCTCCCTCGCTAGCCAGTTGCTCAATGAAGCACTTCTCAAGTTGTTTCTGCGAAATCTAGCAAAAAATCATTTGTTCGTGTTTTGATGAAAACGATGGCCACTTTGAGTTTAAATAATTTTTATTTAATCTCTAGTATAATTACATTGCTTCATTTTAACAAATCGGTGAACGATTTGGACGAATTTTAGATTTTCGTTAATTAGCATAATTGTCGTTTTTAATTAAATTGAGGCTGTTTTAGGATTGATTTTTATGCTGTAATTTTGTACGCAAGTTACTGTGTGTGTAAGGTATTTTTTCGGCTTGGTCGCCGACAATGACGCCGGCGACGCAAGGAAGGTGACAATGAACAGTGCCCATCCTTCTATTTAAAATGCAACCCAAAATTTGATTTATTCCTGGGCCGCACCACACGAGCCCAAGAGGAGAAGGATAGGCCTGGCGCTGCGCCAGGACAAATGAGACGGAAGCTGGGCTGCTCAAGCCCAGCGTGAGGAGCAGAAAGGCTATGTGGGCAGCCGACATGCGCAAAACCTGCCCCATCTGCTTGGGCTGGGCTGGGCTTGGGCCCAGCCAGTGGGTTGAGCCCAATTTCTTTGCCCGTTGTTTTTCTCTTGCCATGTAATCGTGTACGGTTTCTTTATTTCCACACTTGTACTATTTATTTATTTCCGTACTCGTACCGTTTATATTTCGTATACTTGTATGCTTCTTTATTTTCGGGCGCTTTGCATGCTTAGATAATTTTTCTGTTCATCCAAATTAATCATTTCCACTCGCATCCAAAAATCATCAAGTATTTAAATGTCTATCCTCATCTCGCCGGCATCCATTCTCACTCCCCTCCATTTTTCCAAATCCATTCTCCCTCCTTCCACTGCCACCAAATCAACCATACTGCCATCATCACCACCAAGCCTCCATTGCCGAAATCAAAGAAATCTCCATCCTCCTAAATCGGCCAACCTCCAAACCGACTCAACTACCGTCAAACCCAAGACACCATCTCTCTCGACCTACACCACCAATAATCGAACAAAAATACTCTCTCTAAAGCTCTCCCTTGCTAGACAGTTGCTCAACGAAGCACTTCTCAAGCTTTTTAAATTCGGTTGTTCAAGCTTTTTCTGCGAAATCTTGCAAAAAATCATTTGTTCGTGTTTTGATGAAAACGATGGCCACTGAGTTTAAATAATTTCTATTTAATCTCTAGTATAATTACATTGCTTCATTTTAACAAATCGCTGAACGATTTGGACGAATTTTAGATTTTTTGTTAAGTTGTTTAATTGTCATTTTTAATTAAATTGAGGCTGTTTTAGGATTGATTTTTATGCTGTAATTGTGTACGCAAGTTACTGTGCGTGCAAGGTATTTTTCGGCCAAAATGTAGCCATGATCTTGACCATTTCTTCCTTGGTCGCCGACAATGACACCGGCGATGCAAGGAAGGTGACAATGAACAGTGTCGTTGCTTCTATTTCAAATGCAACCCAACGTTTGATTTATTCCTGGGCCGCACCACATGAGCCCAAGAGGAGAAGGAGAGGCCTGGAGCTGCGCCAAGCCAAATGAGAAGGAAGCTGGGCTGCTCAAGCCCAGCGTGAGGAGGAGAAGGGCTATGTGGGCAGTCCACACGCGCAAAACCAGCCCCATCTGCTTGGGCTGGGTTGGGCTTGGGCCCAGCCAGTGGGCCCATTATCGGCCAAGTGGGCTGAGCCTAATTTTTCAGCCCGTTGTTTTTCTCTTGCCATGTAATCGTGTACGGTTTATTTATTTCCGTACTTGTACAGTTTATTTTTTGTATACTTATATGCCTCTTTATTTTCGCGCGCTTTGCATACTTAGATAATTTTTCTGTTCATCCAAATTAATCATTTCCCCTCGCATCAAAAAATCATAAATTATTTAAATGTCTATCCTCATCTCGCCGTCATCCATTCTCACTCACCTCCATTTTTCCAAATCCATTCTCCCTCCCTCCACTGCCACCAAATCAACCATACTGCCATCATCACCACCAAGCCTCCACTGCCCAAATCAAAGAAATCTCCATCCTCCTAAATCGGCCAACCTCCAAACCGACTCAACTACCGTCAAACCCAAGACACCATCTCTCTCGCCCTACACCACCAATACACAAACCAAAATACTCTCTCTAAAGCTCTCCCTCGCTAGCCAGGTACTCAACGAAGCACTTCTCAAGCTTTTTAAATTCGGTTGTTCAAGCTTTTGCAGCGAAATCTTGCAAAAAATCATCTGTTCGTGTTTTGATGAAAACGATGGCCACTTTGAGTTTAAATAATTTCTATTTAATCTCTAGTATAATTACATAGCTTCATTTTAACAAATCGCTGAACGATTTGGACGAATTTTAGAGTTTTCGTTAATTTGCTTAATTGTCATTTTTAATTAAATGGAGGCTGTTTTAGGATTGATTTTTATGCTGTAATTGTGTACGCAAGTTACTGTGTGTGCAAGGTATTTTTTCGGCCAAAATTTAGCCATGATGTCGACCATTTCTTCCTTGGTCGCCGACAATGGCGCCGGCGATGCAAGGAAGGTGACAATGAACCATGCCGTTGCTTCTATTTAAAATGCAACCCAACGTTTGATTTATTCCTAGGCCGCACCACACGAGCCCAAGAGGAGAAGGAGAGGCTTGGCGCTGCGCCAGGACAAATGAGAAGGAAGGGGGGTTGCTCAAGCCCAGCGTGAGGAGGAGAAGGGCTGTGTGGGCAGCCCACACGCCCAAAACCAGCCCCATCTGCTTAGGCTGGGCTGGGCTTGGGCCCATCCAGTGGGCCCATTATCGGCCAAGTGGGCTGAGCCTAATTTTTCAGCCCGTTGTTTTTCTCTTGCCATTTAATCGTGTACGGTATATTTATTTCCACACTTGTACTATTTATTTATTTCTGCACTTGTACAGTTTATTTTTCGTAAACTTGTATGCTTCTTTATTTTCGCGCGCTTTGCATACTTAGATAATTTTTCTGTTCATCCAAATTAATCATTTCCACTCGCATCAAAAAATCATAAAGTATTTAAATGTGTATCCTCATCTCGCCGGCATCCATTCTCACTCCCCTCCATTTTTCCAAATCCATTCTCCCTCCCTCCACTGCCACCAAATCAACCATACTGCCATCATCACCACCAAGCCGCCACTGCCCAAATCAAAGAAATCTCCATCCTCCTAAATCGGCCAACCTCCAAACCGACTCAACTACCGTCAAACCCAAGACACCACCAATACACGAACTAAAATACTCTCTCTAAAGCTCTCCCTCACTAGCCAGTTGCTCAACGAAGCACTTCTCAAGCTTTTTAAATTCGGTTGTCCAAGCTTTTTCTGCGAAATCTTGCAAAAAATCATTTGTTCATGTTTTGATGAAAACGATGGCCACTTTGAGTTTAAATAATTTCTATTTAATCTCTAGTATAATTACATTGCTTCATTTTAACAAATCGCTGAACGATTTGGACGAATTTTAGATTTTTCATTAAGTTGCTTTATTTTCGTTTTTAATTAAATTGAGGCTGTTTTAGGATTGATTTTTATGCTGTAATTGTGTACGCAAGTTACTGTATGTGCAAGGTATTTTTTCGGCCAAAATTTAGCCATGATGTCGACCATTTCTTCCTTAGTCGCCGACAATGGCGCCGGCGATGCAAGGAAGGTGACAATGAACCGTGCCGTTGCTTCTATTTAAAATGCAACCCAATGTTTGATTTATGCCTAGGCCGCAACACACGAGCCCAAGAGGAGAAGGAGAGGCTTGGCGCTGCGCTAGGACAAATGAAAAGGAAGGGGGGCTGCTCAAGCCCAGCATGAGGAGGAGAAGGGCTGTGTCGGCAGCCCACACGCCCAAAACCAGCCCCATCTGCTTGGGCTGGGCTGGGCTTGGGCCCATCCAGTGGGCCCATTATCGGCCAAGTGGGCTGAGCCTAATTTTTCAGCCCGTTGTTTTTCTCTTGCCATTTAATCGTGTACGGTATATTTATTTCCACACTTGTACTATTTATTTATTTCTGCACTTGTACGGTTTATTTTTCGTATACTTGTATGCTTCTTTATTTTCGCGCGCTTTGCATACTTAGATAATTTTTCTGTTCATCCAAATTAATCATTTCCACTCGCATAAAAAAATCATAAAGTATTTAAATGTCTATCCTCATCTCGCCGGCATCCATTCTCACTCCCCTCCATTTTTCCAAATCCATTCTCCCTCCCTCCACTGCCACCAAATAAACCATACTGCCATCATCACCACCAAGCCGCCACTGCCCAAATCAAAGAAATCTCCATCCTCCTAAATCGGCCAACCTCCAAACCGACTCAACTACCGTCAAACCCAAAACACCACCAATACACGAAATAAATACTCTCTCTAAAGCTCTCCCTCACTAGCCAGTTGCTCAACGAAGCACTTCTCAAGCTTTTTAAATTCGGTTGTCCAAGCTTTTTCTGCGAAATCTTGCAAAAAATCATTTGTTCGTGTTTTGATGAAAACGATGGCCACTTTGAGTTTAAATAATTTCTATTTAATCTCTAGTATAATTACATTGCTTCATTTTAACAAATCGCTGAACGATTTGGACGAATTTTAGATTTTTCATTAAGTTGCTTTATTTTCGTTTTTAATTAAATTGAGGCTGTTTTAGGATTGATTTTTATGCTGTAATTGTGTACGCAAGTTACTGTGTGTGCAAGGTATTTTTTCGGCCAAAATTTAGCCATGATGTCGACCATTTCTTCCTTAGTCGCCGACAATGGCGCCGGCGATGCAAGGAAGGTGACAATGAACCGTGCCGTTGCTTCTATTTAAAATGCAACCCAATGTTTGATTTATGCCTAGGCCGCAACACACGAGCCCAAGAGGAGAAGGAGAGGTTTGGCGCTGCGCTAGGACAAATGAGAAGGAAGGGGGGCTGCTCAAGCCCAGCGTGAGGAGGAGAAGGGCTGTGTGGGCAGCCCACACGCCCAAAACCAGCCCCATCTGCTTGGGCTGGGCTGGGCTTGGGCCCATCCAGTGGGCCCATTATCGGCCAAGTGGGCTGAGCCCAATTTTTCAGCCCGTTGTTTTTCTCTTGCCATTTAATCGTGTACGGTATATTTATTTCCACACTTGTACTATTTATTTATTTCTGCACTTGTACAGTTTATTTTTCGTATACTTGTATGCTTCTTTATTTTCGCGCGCTTTGCATACTTAGATAATTTTTCTGTTCATCCAAATTAATCATTTCCACTCGCATCAAAAAATCATAAAGTATTTAAATGTCTATCCTCAACTCGCCGGCATCCATTCTCACTCCCCTCCATTTTTCCAAATCCATTCTCCCTCCCTCCACTGCCACCAAATCAACCATACTGCCATCATCACCACCAAGCCGCCACTGCCCAAATCAAAGAAATCTCCATCCTCCTAAATCGGCCAACCTCCAAACCGACTCAACTACCGTCAAACCCAAGACACCACCAATACACGAACTAAAATACTCTCTCTAAAGCTCTCCCTCACTAGCCAGTTGCTCAACGAAGCACTTCTCAAGCTTTTTAAATTCGGTTGTCCAAGCTTTTTCTGCGAATTGTTGCAAAAAATCATTTGTTCGTGTTTTGATGAAAACAATGGCCACTTTGAGTTTAAATAATTTCTATTTAATCTCTAGTATAATTACATTGCTTCATTTTAACAAATCGCTGAACGATTTGGACGAATTTTAGATTTTTCATTAAGTTGCTTTATTTTCGTTTTTAATTAAATTGAGGCTGTTTTAGGATTGATTTTTATGCTGTAATTGTGTACGCAAGTTACTGTGTGTGCAAGGTATTTTTTCGGCCAAAATTTAGCCATGATGTCGACCATTTCTTCCTTAGTCGCCGACAATGGCGCCGGCGATGCAAGGAAGGTGACAATGAACCGTGCCGTTGCTTCTATTTAAAATGCAACCCAACGTTTGATTTATGCCTAGGCCGCAACACACGAGCCCAAGAGGAGAAGGAGAGGCTTGGCGCTGCGCTAGGACAAATGAGAAGGAAGGGGGGCTGCTCAAGCCCAGCATGAGGAGGAGAAGGGCTGTGTCGGCAGCCCACACGCCCAAAACCAGCCCCATCTGCTTGGGCTGGGCTGGGCTTGGGCCCATCCAGTGGGCCCATTATCGGCCAAGTGGGCTGAGCCTAATTTTTCAGCCCGTTGTTTTTCTCTTGCCATTTAATCGTGTACGGTATATTTATTTCCACACTTGTACTATTTATTTATTTCTGCACTTGTACGGTTTATTTTTCGTATACTTGTATGCTTCTTTATTTTTGCGCGCTTTGCATACTTAGATAATTTTTCTGTTCATCCAAATTAATCATTTCCACTCGCATAAAAAAATCATAAAGTATTTAAATGTCTATCCTCATCTCGCCGGCATCCATTCTCACTCCCCTCCATTTTTCCAAATCCATTCTCCCTCCCTCCACTGCCACCAAATAAACCATACTGCCATCATCACCACCAAGCCGCCACTGCCCAAATCAAAGAAATCTCCATCCTCCTAAATCGGCCAACCTCCAAACCGACTCAACTACCGTCAAACCCAAAACACCACCAATACACGAAATAAATACTCTCTATAAAGCTCTCCCTCACTAGCCAGTTGCTCAACGAAGCACTTCTCAAGCTTTTTAAATTCGGTTGTCCAAGCTTTTTCTGCGAAATCTTGCAAAAAATCATTTGTTCGTGTTTTGATGAAAACGATGGCCACTTTGAGTTTAAATAATTTCTATTTAATCTCTAGTATAATTACATTGCTTCATTTTAACAAATCGCTGAACGATTTGGACGAATTTTAGATTTTTCATTAAGTTGCATTATTTTCGTTTTTAATTAAATTGAGGCTGTTTTAGGATTGATTTTTATGCTGTAATTGTGTACGCAAGTTACTGTGTGTGCAAGGTATTTTTTCGGCCAAAATTTAGCCATGATGTCGACCATTTCTTCCTTAGTCGCCGACAATGGCGCCGGCGATGCAAGGAAGGTGACAATGAACCGTGCCGTTGCTTCTATTTAAAATGCAACCCAATGTTTGATTTATGCCTAGGCCGCAACACACGAGCCCAAGAGGAGAAGGAGAGGTTTGGCGCTGCGCTAGGACAAATGAGAAGGAAGGGGGGCTGCTCAAGCCCAGCGTGAGGAGGAGAAGGGCTGTGTGGGCAGCCCACACGCCCAAAACCAGCCCCATCTGCTTGGGCTGGGCTGGGCTTGGGCCCATCCAGTGGGCCCATTATCGGCCAAGTGGGCTGAGCCCAATTTTTCAGCCCGTTGTTTTTCTCTTGCCATTTAATCGTGTACGGTATATTTATTTCCACACTTGTACTATTTATTTATTTCTGCACTTGTACAGTTTATTTTTAGTATACTTGTATGCTTCTTTATTTTCGCGCGCTTTGCATACTTAGATAATTTTTCTGTTCATCCAAATTAATCATTTCCACTCGCATCAAAAAATCATAAAGTATTTAAATGTCTATCCTCAACTCGCCGGCATCCATTCTCACTCCCCTCCATTTTTCCAAATCCATTCTCCCTCCCTCCACTGCCACCAAATCAACCATACTGCCATCATCACCACCAAGCCGCCACTGCCCAAATCAAAGAAATCTCCATCCTCCTAAATCGGCCAACCTCCAAACCGACTCAACTACCGTCAAACCCAAGACACCACCAATACACGAACTAAAATACTCTCTCTAAAGCTCTCCCTCACTAGCCAGTTGCTCAACGAAGCACTTCTCAAGCTTTTTAAATTCGGTTGTCCAAGCTTTTTCTGCGAAATGTTGCAAAAAATCATTTGTTCGTGTTTTGATGAAAACAATGGCCACTTTGAGTTTAAATAATTTCTATTTAATCTCTAGTATAATTACATTGCTTCATTTTAACAAATCGCTGAACGATTTGGACGAATTTTAGATTTTTCATTAAGTTGCTTTATTTTCGTTTTTAATTAAATTGAGGCTGTTTTAGGATTGATTTTTATGCTGTAATTGTGTACGCAAGTTACTGTGTGTGCAAGGTATTTTTTCGGCCAAAATTTAGCCATGATGTCGACCATTTCTTCCTTAGTCGCCGACAATGGCGCCGGCGATGCAAGGAAGGTGACAATGAACCGTGCCGTTGCTTCTATTTAAAATGCAACCCAACGTTTGATTTATGCCTAGGCCGCAACACACGAGCCCAAGAGGAGAAGGAGAGGCTTGGCGCTGCGCTAGGACAAATGAGAAGGAAGGGGGGCTGCTCAAGCCCAGCATGAGGAGGAGAAGGGCTGTGTCGGCAGCCCACACGCCCAAAACCAGCCCCATCTGCTTGGGCTGGGCTGGGCTTGGGCCCATCCAGTGGGCCCATTATCGGCCAAGTGGGCTGAGCCTAATTTTTCAGCCCGTTGTTTTTCTCTTGCCATTTAATCGTGTACGGTATATTTATTTCCACACTTGTACTATTTATTTATTTCTGCACTTGTACGGTTTATTTTTCGTATACTTGTATGCTTCTTTATTTTCGCGCGCTTTGCATACTTAGATAATTTTTCTGTTCATCCAAATTAATCATTTCCACTCGCATCAAAAAATCATAAAGTATTTAAATGTCTATCCTCATCTCGCCGGCATCCATTCTCACTCCCCTCCATTTTTCCAAATCCATTCTCCCTCCCTCCACTGCCACCAAATCAACCATACTGCCATCATCACCACCAAGCCGCCACTGCCCAAATCAAAGAAATCTCCATCCTCCTAAATCGGCCAACCTCCAAACCGACTCAACTACCGTCAAACCCAAAACACCACCAATACACGAAATAAATACTCTCTCTAAAGCTCTCCCTCACTAGCCAGTTGCTCAACGAAGCACTTCTCAAGCTTTTTAAATTCGGTTGTCCAAGCTTTTTCTGCGAAATCTTGCAAAAAATCATTTGTTCGTGTTTTGATGAAAACGATGGCCACTTTGAGTTTAAATAATTTCTATTTAATCTCTAGTATAATTACATTGCTTCATTTTAACAAATCGCTGAACGATTTGGACGAATTTTAGATTTTTCATTAAGTTGCTTTATTTTCGTTTTTAATTAAATTGAGGCTGTTTTAGGATTGATTTTTATGCTGTAATTGTGTACGCAAGTTACTGTGTGTGCAAGGTATTTTTTCGGCCAAAATTTAGCCATGATGTCGACCATTTCTTCCTTAGTCGCCGACAATGGCGCCGGCGATGCAAGGAAGGTGACAATGAACCGTGCCGTTGCTTCTATTTAAAATGCAACCCAATGTTTGATTTATGCCTAGGCCGCAACACACGAGCCCAAGAGGAGAAGGAGAGGCTTGGCGCTGCGCTAGGACAAATGAGAAGGAAGGGGGGCTGCTCAAGCCCAGCGTGAGGAGGAGAAGGGCTGTGTGGGCAGCCCACACGCCCAAAACCAGCCCCATCTGCTTGGGCTGGGCTGGGCTTGGGCCCATCCAGTGGGCCCATTATCGGCCAAGTGGGCTGAGCCCAATTTTTCAGCCCGTTGTTTTTCTCTTGCCATTTAATCGTGTACGGTATATTTATTTCCACACTTGTACTATTTATTTATTTCTGCACTTGTACAGTTTATTTTTCGTATACTTGTATGCTTCTTTATTTTCGCGCGCTTTGCATACTTAGATAATTTTTCTGTTCATCCAAATTAATCATTTCCACTCGCATCAAAAAATCATAAAGTATTTAAATGTCTATCCTCAACTCGCCGGCATCCATTCTCACTCCCCTCCATTTTTCCAAATCCATTCTCCCTCCCTCCACTGCCACCAAATCAACCATACTGCCATCATCACCACCAAGCCGCCACTGCCCAAATCAAAGAAATCTCCATCCTCCTAAATCGGCCAACCTCCAAACCGACTCAATTACCGTCAAACCCAAGACACCACCAATACACGAACTAAAATACTCTCTCTAAAGCTCTCCCTCACTAGCCAGTTGCTCAACGAAGTACTTCTCAAGCTTTTTAAATTCGGTTGTCCAAGCTTTTTCTGCGAAATCTTGCAAAAAATCATTTGTTCGTGTTTTGATGAAAACGATGGCCACTTTGAGTTTAAATAATTTCTATTTAATCTCTAGTATAATTACATTGCTTCATTTTAACAAATCGCTGAACGATTTGGACGAATTTTAGATTTTTCGTTAATTTGCTTAATTATTGTTTTTAATTAAATTGAGTCTATTTTAGGGTTGATTTTTATGCTGTAATTGTGTACGCAAGTTACTGTGTGTGCAAGGTATTTTCTCGTCCAAAATTTAGGCATGATCTCGACCATTTCTTCCTTGGTCGCCGACAATGGCTCTGGCGACGCAAGGAAGGTGACAATGAACAGTGTCGTTCCTCCTATTTAAAATGCAACCCAACATTTGATTTATTGCTGGGCCGCACCACACGAGCCCAAGAAGAGAAGGAGAGGTCTGGCGTTGCGCCAGGACAAATGAGGCGGAAGCTCGGCTGCTCAAGCCCAGCGTGAGGAGGAGAAGGGCTGTGTGGGCAGCCCACAAGCGCAAAACCAGCCCCATCTGCTTGGGCTGGGCTGGGCTTGGGCCCAGCCAGTGGGTTGAGCCCAATTTTTTGGCCCGTTGTTTTTCTCTTGCCATGTAATCGTGTACGGTTTATTTATTTCCACACTTGTACTATTTATTTATTTCCGTACTCGTACCGTTTATATTTCGTATACTTGTATGCTTCTTTATTTTCGCACGCTTTTCATACTTAGATAATTTTTCTGTTCATCCAAATTAATCATTTCCCCTCGCATCAAAAAATCATAAAGTATTTAAATGTCTATCCTCATCTCGCCGTCATCCATTCTCACTCCCCTCCATTTTTCCAAATCCATTCTCCCTCCCTCCACTGCCACCAAATCAACCATACTGCCATCATCACCACCAAGCCGCCACTGCCCAAATCAAAGAAATCTCCATCCTCCTAAATCGGCCAACCTCCAAACCGACCCATTATCGGCCAAGTGGGCTGAGCCTAATTTTTCAGCCCGTTGTTTTTCTCTTGCCATGTAATTGTGTACGCAAGTTACTGTGCGTGTAAGGTATTTTTCGGCCAAAATTTAGCCATGATCTTGACCATTTCTTCCTTGGTCGCCGACAATGACGCCTGCGACGCAAGGAAGGTGACAATGAACAGTGACGTACTTCTATTTCAAATGCAACCCAACGTTTAATCTATTCCTGGGCCGCACCACATGAGCCCAAGAGGAGAAGGAGAGGCCTGGAGCTGCGCCAAGCCAAATGAGAAGGAAGCTGGGCTGCTCAAGCCCAGTGTGAGGAGGAGAAGGGCTGTGTGGGCAGCCCACACGCGCAAAACCAGCCCGATCTGCTTGGGCCCATTATCGGCCAAGTGGGCTGAGCCTAATTTTTCAGCCCGTTGTTTTTCTCTTGCCATGTAATCGTGTACGATTTATTTATTTCCACACTTGTACTATTTATTTATTTCCGCACTTGTACAGTTTATTTTTCGTATACTTGTATGCTTCTTTATTTTCGCGCGCTTTGCATACTTAGATAATTTTTCTGTTCATCCAAATTAATCATTTCCACTCGCATCAAAAAATCATAAAGTATTAAAATGTCTATCCTCATCTCGCCGACATCCATTCTCACTCCCCTCCATTTTTCCAAATCCATTCTCCCTCCCTCCACTGCCACCAAATCAACCATACTGCCATCATCACCACCAAGCCGCCACTGCCCAAATCAAAGAAATCTCCATCCTCCTAAATCGGCCAACCTCCAAACCGACTCAACTACCGTCAAACCCAAGACACCATCTCTCTCGCCCTACACCACCAATACACGAACCAAAATACTCTCTCTAAAGCTCTCCCTCGCTAGCCAGTTGCTCAACGAAGCACTTCCCAAGCTTTTTAAATTCGGTTGTTCAAGCTTTTTCTGCAAAATCTTGCAAAAAATCATTTGTTCGTGTTTTGATGAAAACGATGGCCATTTTGAGTTTCAATACTTTCTATTTAATCTCTAGTGTAATTACATTGCTTCATTTTAACAAATCGCTGAACGATTTGGACGAATTTTAGATTTTTCGTTAATTTGATTAATTGTCGTTTTTAATTAAGTGGAGGTTGTTTTAGGATTGATTTTGATGCTGTAATTGTGTACGCAAGTTACTGTGTGTGCAAGGTATTTTTTCGGCCAAAATTTAGCCATGATCTCGACCATTTCTTCCTTGGTCGCCGACAATGGCGCCGACGACGCAAGGAAGGTGACAATGAACAGTGCCGTTGCTTCTATTTAAAATACAACCCAACGTTTGATTTATTCCTGGGCCGGACCACACGAGCCCAAGAGGAGAAGGAGAGGCCTGGCGCTGCGCCAGGACAAATGAGAAGGAAGCGCGGCTGCTCAAGGCCAGCGTGAGGAGGAGAAGGGCTGTGCGGGCAGCCCACACGCCCAAAACCAGCCCCATCTGCTTGGGCTGGACGGGGCTTGGGCCCATCCAGTGGGCGCATTATTGGCCAAGTGGGCTGAGCCTAATTTTTCAGCCCGTTGTTTTTCTCTTGCCATGTAATCGTGTACGGTATATTTATTTCCACACTTGTACTATTTATTTATTTCCGCACTTGTACAGTTTATTTTTCGTATACTTGCGTGCTTCTTTATTTTTGCGCGCTTTGCATACTTAGATAATTTTTCTGTTCATCCAAATTAATCATTTCCACTCGCATCAAAAAATCATAAAGTATTTAAATGTCTATCCTCATCTCGTCGGCATCCATTCTCACTCCCCTCCATTTTTCCAAATCCATTCTCCCTCCCTCCACTGCCACCAAATCAACCATACTGCCATCATCACCACTAAGCCGCCACTGCCCAAATCAAAGAAATCTCCATCCTCCTAAATCGCCCAACCTCCAAACCGACTCAACTACCGTCAAACCAAAGACACCATCTCTCTCGCCCTACACCACCAATACACGAACCAAAATACTCTCTCTAAAGCTCTCCCTCGCTAGCCAGTTGCTCAACAAAGCACTTCTCAAGCTTTTTAAATTCGGTTGTTCAAGCTTTTTCTGCGAAATCTTGCAAAAAATCATTTGTTCGTGTTTTGATGAAAACGATGGCCACTTTGAGTTTCAATAATTTCTATTTAATCTCTAGTATAATAACATTGCTTCATTTTAACAAATCGCTGAACGATTTTGACAAATTTTATATTTTTCGTTAATTTGATTAATTGTCGTTTTTAATTAAGTGGAGGCTGTTTTAGGATTGATTTTGATGTTGTAATTGTGTACGCAAGTTACTGTGTGTGCAAGGTATTTTTTTGGCCAAAATTTAGCCATGATCTCGACCATTTCTTCCTTGGTCGCCGACAATGGCGCCGACGACGCAAGGAAGGTGACAATGAACAGTGCCGTTGCTTCTATTTAAAATACAACCCAACGTTTGATTTATTCCTGGGCCGGACCACACGAGCCCAATAGGAGAAGGAGAGGCCTGGCGCTGCGCCAGGACAAATGAGAAGGAAGCGCGGCTGCTCAAGGCCAGCGTGAGGAGGAGAAGGGCTGTGTGGGCAGCCCACACGCCCAAAACCAGCCCCATCTGCTTGGGCTGGGTGGGGCTTGGGCCCATCCAGTGGGCGCATTATTGGCCAAGTGGGCTGAGCCTAATTTTTCAGCCCGTTGTTTTTCTCTTGCCATGTAATCGTGTACGGTATATTTATTTCCACACTTGTACTATTTATTTATTTCCGCACTTGTACAGTTTATTTTTCGTATACTTGCATGCTTCTTTATTTTTGCGCGCTTTGCATACTTAGATAATTTTTCTGTTCATCCAAATTAATCATTTCCACTCGCATCAAAAAATCATAAAGTATTTAAATGTCTATCCTCATCTCGTCGGCATCCATTCTCACTCCCCTCCATTTTTCCAAACCATTCTCCCTCCCTCCACTGCCACCAAATCAACCATACTGCCATCATCACCACCAAGCCGCCACTGCCCAAATCAAAGAAATCTCCATCCTCCTAAATCGGCCAACCTCCAAACCGACTCAACTACCGTCAAACCAAAGACACCATCTCTCTCGCCCTACACCACCAATACACGAACCAAAATACTCTCTCTAAAGCTCTCCCTCGCTAGCCAGTTGCTCAACGAAGCACTTCTCAAGCTTTTTAAATTCGGTTGTTCAAGCTTTTTCTGCGAAATCTTGCAAAAAATCATTTGTTCGTGTTTTGATGAAAACGATGGCCACTTTGAGTTTCAATAATTTCTATTTAATCTCTAGTATAATTACATTGCTTCATTTTAACAAATCGCTGAACGATTTTGACAAATTTTATACTTTTCGTTAATTTGCTTAATTGTCGTTTTTAATTAAATGGAGGCGGTTTTAGGATTGGTTTTTATGCTGTAATTGCGTTCGCAAGTTACTGTGTGTGCAAGGTATTTTTTCGGCCAAAATTTAGCCATGATCTCGACCATTTCTTCCTTGGTCGTTGACAATGGCGCCGGCGACGCAAGGAAGGTGACAATGAACAGTGCCGTTGCTTCTATTTAAAATGCAACCCAACGTTTGATTTATTCCTGGGCCGCACCATACGAACCCAAGAGGAGAAGGAGAGGCTTGGCGCTGCGCCAGGATAAATGAGAAGGAAGCGGGGCTGCTCAAGCCCAGCGTGAAGGAGGGCTATGTGGGCAGCCTATACGCGCAAAACCAGCCCCATCTGCTTGGGCTGGGCTGGGTTTGGGCACATCCAGTGGGCCCATTATCGGCCAAGTGGGCTGAGCCTAATTTTTCAGCCCGTTGTTTTTCGCTTGCCATGTAATCGTGTACGGTTTATTTATTTCCACACTTGTACAGTTTATTTGGTCATGGCCATTGATCTGGTCAACCAAGGAAAGTCAACCAGATCAATGGCCCTTGAATTAATGTGCATAATGCACATGCACAGTGCACGCACGAGGGAGGTAAAGAAAGTCCTCGCCCGAGCCAACTGCTCCCTAGCTCCCTAGCCCTCCGCCATCATCACGGCTCCACTAGCCCTGCCAGCGCATGCTCCCGGCCACCACACGCGGCTCCTTCGGCCGGCCTCCACGCGACCTTCGGCTATAAATAGCCACCATTCTTCCACGCGTAAGGGGTCCGAATTTTGGGAAGAAAAAATAGCACTGCTCTCTCCCTATTTTTTCGGTCCAATTCCTGCACTCCTGAACCCCATTCGCTCACCCTCACTCTCATTCATCGCCGTCGTCCGCCGGCAGCACCACCGCTGTAAGCCGTTCTTTCTCTCTCACTCAGTGTTTCTTTCTTTGATTTTTGTTCATGCCTTAGACGATCATTTGGTTGCTCAAATATGTTTAATTGCTTGAGTTTTAAGTTAGTCACATCACACTAGCATTGATTGAATTGTTTGAACACTTGAGGTATTTATTTGCTAATTAGATGAATTAATGTGCATTATTATTACCGTTGCAATTGCCACTGTTTGGCTGGGATTTACGTTGCTGTGATTGCTTGTTTGTGTTGTTGGAAGGGAGAGGCTCCGTTTGGGCCAAGATCTAGGCGAATCGGACGCCTGGTTCTTCACCTCCGTCGCTGGCAGTGGCGCCGGCGATGGGAGGTTGAAGATGATGTAGCACGGGCCACTCGGCCCTTCGTGCAAAAATGAAAGAAAGGTGAGCCCATCACCATTTAAATTAATGTCCTTGGGCCAGGAATTGTTCCTGGCCCATTTCTCCAAATTTCCAAGATGGCCCAACCCCTTTATATTTTTCCGAGTCTCCGATTCGTCATTTTTTTACGTAAAATGCTCGCATGCTTCGTATAATTGTTTTTCATGATACGTGCTATTTTTCGTATGTTTTATACATGAATTGTTTAAATCACTTTTTTTTGTAAAATATTTCGTATGCTTGTTTTTGCATCAAGTTGTTTATCGAATCATTTTTTTCGTGAATTGCTCATTTCTTATCGTGATATTTATTTTCATGTTATCTAACTTCAGTCATTTATATTCGGCAATTTAAATTCATTTATTTATTTTAACGCCTACATGGTCGGTCGCATTTTAATTTTCGTAAATATTCAACTGCTTTAATTTTTCGCAAAACTGCTGGAAATCCTTCCGCAAATTATCAACTGTTTACTTTTCCGCACTTTAAATTTCAGCAATTTAAATTCAATACCGCCTACATGGTCGATCGCATTTTAATTCTCGTAAATATTCAACTGCTTTAATTTTTCACAAAACTGCTGGAAATCCTTCCGCAAATTATCAACTGTTTACTTTTCCGCACTTTAAATTTCAGCAATTTACTTTCGGCAATTTAAATTCAATACCGCCTACATGGTCGGTCGCATTTTAATTCTCGTAAATATTCAATTGCTTTAATTTTTCGCAAACTGATGGAAATTCTTCCGCAATTTATCAACTGTTTATTTTCTGCAATTTATCAACTGTTTATTTTCTGCAATTTACCAACTGTTTATTTTCTGCAAATATCCAACTGTCCATTCTCGACATTATCCATCTGTTTTATTTTCTGCAAATCATTAAACTTTTTTATTATTCCCTGTAAATCGCCAATAGCGTTTAATTTTTCTGCAGTTATCAAAACAGCATTTCATTTTCGTATGCGTAAAATCAATCATTTTACGCATGCAATCAACCCAGCATCTAAATTCTCGTATGCTTAAAATCGATCATTTTTCGCATGCAATCAACGTAGCATTTAAGTTCTCGTATGCGTAAAATCAATCATTTTACGCATGCAATCAACCCAGCATCTAAATTCTCGTATGCTTAAAATCAATCATTTTTCGCATGCAATCAACGTAGCATTTAAATTTTCGTATGCTTAAAATCAATCATTTTTCGCATGCAATCAACGTAGCATTTAAATTCTCGTATGCGTAAAATCAATCATTTTTCGCATGCAATCAACACAGCATTTAAATTCTCGTGTGCTTAAAATCAATCATTTTTCGCATGCAATCAACGTAGCATTTAAATCTCGTATGCGTAAAATCCATCATTTTACGTATGCAATCAACTGTCATTTAAATTTTTGCACTCATAAAATGGTTTATTTATTTCTCGAGCTATCACTAACACTCTCCTTTTGTAGGTTAATTTCAAGCTTCGCTCGAAAGTACGCCTCACAAGTCCTTTTTATTTATTCGATGATTTCTACAAATATCAACTACACGCATGATATATAGAATTGCTAAAACTAAAATCAACTCACATGAACAACGTGTTTAAAGACTTGCTCAAAATGCCATGTTCATATGATTTCGAATTCTCGCTTGTATTGACTGCATGTACATGGGGACTTTCAATCCCACATCGGTTTTCCACTTCAAAAATCTATCATTCAAATTTGTACTCTGTTAGCAATCCATGTTAGGTTCACGTAGTAATTAAGTTAATCATGCATGGCCCGATGATGAAAAAAGAGGGCGCTCATTCAGTCTTACGGAAATTTTAGTCCCATCACGTTACGGTCAGGAATAATCAATCGATCTCGATAAATGGTAACCCCGTCCGAAAGATGTTTTAATTATTCCTGAATGATCAAGATCATAGAAAAGACTAAAGTGACGATTCCTCTAAGGGCCCCTTTTTCAAAACGCATTTTATCGAACACCTTTTTAAACACCTCTCTCATCAACCGGTAACCGTTTTCGGATGTGACTCGGGTGCCTAACACGTTCCCGAGACCATAATACGACCCCGAACCTTTTGTCTGGGGTCCGGACCCCTTTTTTGTGCCTTTAGTTTTTTTTACTTATTATATTTCCTATGCCATGACGATTAGGGTTCCCTAAGCCTAGCAACCAAATTAGGGTGGCGACTTCATTGCATGCTGCTAGGTGTCCTTTTACGCCGAGCATCTGAAGGTCTCAAATTTCGTTGAACACTCGCGAATTTCGTAATTTTTGTGGGGCGCGACAGTTTGGCGACTTCACTGGGGACCTTAAAGGGTCGGAGCCGGTTTTATTTTTTTTAGAGAGGTGTTTTATTTGTTTATTTATTTGCTTTGATCAATTGCTGGTCTGTTTATTTATTTGCTTTATCAATTGTCATATGCATTTCATAGCGCCCTACACCCAGGGGACAATTACCAAAATATGAGGGTAGTAGTGACGCCCTAGGACACATGTCCTGGGTAGTGTTCACCAATCCCAACTCGGATGAATCCCTAAAGCCTGTCGAAAGGTTATACGATTTCGCAAGGAATCAGGCGACTGGACGACACTTTAGGGACCTTTTCATGGTATCATCCGGGAACCATTCAAGCCAGTTAGAAATGTCGGAATCAGAGCCCCAGCACGTGCATCATGATTATACCTGTTTGTCGTGGCATATTGACGTGATTTTTTTATTATACGAACTGTAAATTTTCTGACACGTGCAAGTTACTTTGCATTTAAAGTTTTATTTTTGTCCCATAGGACCCATTTTGCTCATTCAACATGTCGGCACCTACACTACTTTCATTTAATATTTTCGGGGGACGAAGTTTCGACGATCAGGCCGTACGAGGAGATCTGTTGGAACATGGGTTCACCCCTGACATCACCACTAAGATCAAAGTAGAAGTCGTGGACTTCGACTTAACTAGGATTCGGATGTTGAGAAATGAGCTGACTGAAGACGAGGAGACACAGTTTGAGGGTAGTTACGGAAAGCTACTGACCCTAGTTGACGTAAAGACTGATTGGGGTTGCATCCGGGCAGCTCTAAAGTTCTGGGATCCCTATTATCGGTGCTTCTCATTTGACAAAGAGGTAGACTTGACTCCTACGCTAGAGGAGTATTCAGCTCTGATGTGCTTCACCTCTCCTATATCGACCATATACCAGAATGTTCGACTCGACTCCTCGAGTGTCAAAATAAGGCTCGATAAGCTGTTAGGAATCACTACTCGTGTCAGAGAGGGTGACTACTTCTGGTGCTGGTCAGATATTGAGGCCCACTTTTGATTGTCCAACGGGAAGAAACGCTTAAGGATTCTGGCTTTCGCCATTGTAGGATTTGTCCTCTTTCCGAAAATGAGGAATGCCATCGACTTTGCAGCAGCCAACATCTTTTACGAGATGGAAACAAATGCCATCAATCCTACAACAACCATTCTGTCCGAGACCTTTCGCTCCTTGGACTCTTGTCGAAGAAAAGGGAAAGGGAGACTTACATGTTGCACCTAGTTGCTGACAGTATGGTTGGTCAGCCATTTCAAACAGATTCCTGATCAGACCATTTTCTTCGCAAGCTACATAAGGTCATGTCCTCTTCTCAGGGTTATCAACGCAATGACCACGGATAGATGGGAGATGGAAAATAAGGATGTCTGGATCGACCGATTCATAAACCTCTCAGAAGAAGACTTCAGTTGGCATGCCAAATGGCTGCAGACTTCCAATCCCATCGTCTGCTGCGGACACTTACCTTGGTTTCCTTTGATCGGAGCATGGGGATGCACTCACTATTGCCCTGCCCTCGTCCTCAGACAGTTCTGCATCACGCAAATAATTCCCGTGACATTCGGCATGACAAGGTCAGACCTGCCACACGCTGGAGAAAATCAGAACATTCACTTGTACGCCCAAGACTGGGCCCACCCTTTTTGCCTCAAAGGACACGGCATCCCTGCAACCACAATACCAGAATATCCGCAGTGGAGGTCAAGGCGAGTTAACGGCAATGTCTTACCTTGCCCTGAAAATCAAAAACCGATGGAAGAAGAAGGGGAATCGCAAGTGAGCGAAGGAATGGATGTCATGGCTTACGCTCAAGTGGTAGAACAGATGCGAGCAGCACAAGAAGAACGAGATCTGATGGTAGAGGAAAGGGATATGGCGCAAGCTCGTCAATGTGGCTTAGAGGTCCAGATGAATGAACTGGACAGGCAGCACAAGGATTTCATCCGCGTACAATCAGTACAAAAGAAGGTGGCCCTCAGGGCCTTTAAGGAATGCTTGAGCAGTGAAACCCGCAAAAGAGAAGCATCAAGTGCTATAATCGAAGACAGGGATTCAACGATAAGGGTTTTGACTACTCGCGCAGACTTGGGAGAAAGGAAAAATCAAGTACTGCAAAGCCGAATTACCGCCTTAGAGGCTGAGTTAGAGATGCAGAAAGGGGAGTTGGCTTTGATGGAGTACCTTTGGCAACAGGACTCTAACGTCCAGGAATGACACCTTCAGGGAATGGCTCGGATATCGGCAGATCTTTTCTTTTTAGCTAGGACCCCTGATTTCATCTATCTTAGCCATTTTTGATGAATTTAGGAAGTTGGCAAGTTTACCATATTTTGTAAACGCTTTTTAAATAAAGTCGTACTCTTTCAGATATCTATTAAATCGCCTCATCTTTTCCATATCAACTATCCCTCCAATACTAACTCAAAAAAGAAAAACATAGCAAAACGAAAAGAGAAAATCCCTCCGGGATAAAACACAACCGTCTCACCAAAATTCCAAAAAATCAGGACAAGTATTCAAAACATCCGAGTATCGCTCACTCAGGGTCATTGTCTTCCTAGTTTATCACAAAAAAACTCCAAGTTCATAAAAAGATTGTTGTCTCTCCCCTCGGTTGATTTTACCAGGAATCAGGCCTTGCATCATCAAAAGTATAGCGTAAAAGAGGTTTTCCTAGCATGGCGGCATTGGTTGCCCCTGCTGATTTGGGTTTCGCCGTTAGCATCTCAGATTTGCTTCATCTCGTTGGAATGTATAGAGGCTTCCTTCTATCTTGTCAACCACTGGGATTCCTCGCCTCTCCGACTGCCCTGAAAATATCAAGTGAAAGTGAGGCCGGGAAATGAATGAGCAACGTGGAGGCCTCAGGATTGCACATCACCTGTATATCCTCACTTGTATTTACTCTTTTCTGTGTTTTTCCCTTTTTCAGGTTCACGATAGCTCCTCGGAAGCAAATTACTCCGCACAGGCTCCCCCTAACTAGACTTCAAAAACGAGAAATGACTGAACCGGCCAAGACCGATGAAGCACTAATGGCTAGAATCGCAGAGTTAGAGGAACAAGTTAGGATCAGTACAGAAAGAGACACCAGGGCCGAAAAAGAAAGAGATGAAGCTGTCACCGAAGTGCCACCGGGTTTTGATTTCCCTCAAACAAAAGGACATCCCTCTTCGGTCACCGTCGCAGGACCTTCCGTACTTCCACCACTTTTTGGCCCCCCGGGCCATTGGAGATGGGATAATCCCTTCACTGTACCCACCACTGCAAATCCTACCGTTAAGGCGGGTGAAGAGATCTCCCCGTCGCTTCAGCACCTTTCAATCAACCCTGCCGTGGACCCCAGCAAGAGCAAGGCCCACCTGGAGGCTCTGTATCCCCCTCCTATTCCTCTGAGCACAATTCCCGGACCTGTGGGAACTCAGCTCCTCACTTTCAACCCAGCACAACCTCAGTTCTCATCAGAACCTATGCTGCCCTTCGGTTCTAACCCCATCAGGGCCGATGAACTAAAAAGTGACAGACTGAATCTTCTCGAGGAAAGACTCAGAGCAATCGAAGGGGCCGATCCATTTGATCCCACAGGTCCCGCCGATATGTGTATGGTCCCCGGGATCGTTATACCTCCAAAGTATAAGATCCCTGACTTCGAAAAGTATACTGGGGAAGAGTGCCCAAAGACCCACCTCAGAGCATACTACAATAAGATGGCCGAGATGATCCACAACGAGCCGTTGTTGATACATCTATTCCGAGAAAGCTTGACCAAGCACGCCCTAACTTGGTATATGGGCCTAGACAGAGCCAGGATCAGGACATGGAGAACCTGTCCGATGCCTTCTACAGGCAATACAAATTCAACTTGGAAGTTCCACCAGGCCGTTCTGATCTACAGGATCTAGAGAAGAAGACCGACGAATCGGTGAAGACTTACGCTCAGAGGTGGAAAGGGCTAGCATCTAGAATTTCTCCTCCGCTAAATGACAAAGAACTCTCGTCAATTTTCATAAACACTTTCAAGGCTCCCTACTACACCTATCTTATATCCAATCCATCAAATAACTTTTCTGACATAGTCACGGTGGCTGAGAGAGTTGAACAAGGAATTAAATCCGGGAGGATCACCGCGTCCACACTAGAAGAAACGCTTAAAGGAGCACCTATCATGAAGGAAGAGGTCATCTTTGTCTCCTCGGGACCTAGTAACCGGAAATCTTCCCCATCGCCTCCACCACATATCCCACAAAAGAACCAACACACCCATTGGAACAGGAAACCGCTACCACTTCTTCCCATTCCTTTAGAGGAAATTTACTAGCATCTCTTGGCAGCCGGGCAAATTGCGCCAATCCCGATTCAGCCTATACAACCTCCTTACCCGAAGTGGTACAACCCTATTGCTAGATGCACGTACCACACCGGAGCTCAAGGCCACGCCATAGAAGACTGCTCTGCCCTTAGAGGAAAGGTCGATCGCTTGATCAGGAACAAATGCATCTCTTTCGAAGGTTCTAGCATGACCATCAACCCTATTCCCAATCATGCTTTGGGTAGCGGAAGGATGATATAGGGCTCGGCCATTTGCGTGAAGAAGTCTAGGGGAGGGGGCTCTGCGTAATTAGACCGCCGCCACACTTCCTGATGCCTCTTTGTAATATGCATGCATGTTTTGTTGTCTTTTATAGGAACTTGTGTTCCCCTTCGGTTTAGAAATAAATAAATATATTTAACCCCCTCTTCGAGCGTCTTGTACTATTCGCGTTTCAGGATGAATGTTGATTCAGTGGGTTTTGATAAACCCTATGTCTTTACCGATAAAGAAAGTATCACCACAACTAAGAATGAGGCCGGGATTCCACGCAAATCGGTCCTTTTAAGAGAAAGGGCGGAAAAGGAGATAGTCCCTCATCAGGAGAAGTCTTAGGGGCAAGTAATGAAGTTCAAAGGGATGTTGATCCAAAAGCACAAGACTCAAACGCACACCATAGCCGAGCCTACGACTTTAAACAAGGGCGCTTCGTCGGAGGCAACCCACGTGTTCTTTTCAATTATTCTATCTTTCGTTAATTTTAAATTCAACATCTTGGGATACCTTTCCCCTATGAATTTATTATTTAACTGTCTCTTCATTTCAGGTGCAGCGAGACTTGTAAACTTGGGGGCAAGCGGGTGAAGCGACGACCAAAAGAAGGCGTCGAAAAAAATGTCCGAGCTCATTTTTCAAGGAAGTTGTCCTTTTACATTTTTTGCAATTTCCGTTTCCGCAATTTCCGTTTCCGTAATTTATATATTCGCAATTTACATTTTCACAATTTTTCCGCTATTTACAATGATTGCAAGGGTGCGTGTGTCATGTTGGCTAAAATCCTTAGTTTTCGCAAAAAAATTGTCTTTATACATGTGCAACTTGGGCTAAAAAAAAAAGAGAGAGAAGGGAGAGGATGAAAACAAAAATCTCACGTTTTGAACGTTTTTTCAAGCATACTCATCACGACGCAGATAACTTGTGTGTTCATTAGCAATTATATGAAACATACATGATCTTGTCTGTTAGCTCTTATATCCATGGCATGATTAGACGTAAGCAATCACAAACATATCCCTGTGAGTATTTTGGACCTTCACGCCTTATCTCTTTCATGAGTGTAAATGCTAAACTAGGTACTAGTTAGATTTGCATAATATCCAGGGTACATGCGCCATTAGACATGGGATAGCAGTAAGATGACATTGGACTTTGCTTTGCTTTTCTTCCACCTTTTCATTCTTCAACCTTTTTGCCCCTAAATGCATACTTCGTACACCATGTACAATCCTATTAAACCCTCAAAACCAAGCCTCTTATCCTCCTACCCAAGTGAGTAGTGCTCGACTGGGACCACTAAACCAGAGTACACATCAAGCAAGGGAATGGCAAGGGAGCCCTTAGAGGAACGCTGACAAATCAACGTCGAAAGAAGGTCAAATAAGTCAAGACTTGGAAGCTTCTGCCAAAGACAGAGAGGATGACAGACCAAATAAAAATTGTACTTGCTTAAAAAAAAAAAATTAAAAAAATATTGTTCAAGGAACACAAGCAAGCAAGTACAAAAATGGTCAATGAAGAGGGGGAGAAATCATTTCCAACGAAAATTCAAAAGTTGGTGCGCTTCGTCAACAAATGAATGATGATCTCAAATTAAAAAAAAAAGAGATATCATTCCCTGCAAAAATTCAAAAGGTAGTACGGTTCGTCAAAATGACCTCGAAATCAAAAAGAGAGCATTCAAGGGACACTAAAACAACAGCAAAAGCAGGCACAAAATAAAAATGGTCCAACATCAATGGCAAAATAATCTCAAGAAGATCATCGCAAAACTTGGGCCCGGTGCCCTCCAAACAATCCCGCCGGAACATCTCAAGCAGAGATTCAACAATTGGTGCACCTTGCTTTCACCACGATAAAATCGTCAAGCATCATCCACCACAATTTATCCTCATCGCAATCAGTCATCGAGCACAAACTCATTAAGACCTTCTCGCAAAAAACACACAACACTTTCTTTTAAAAAAATCTCCTTTTTTCCCCCTCGCAAAGTCCTATTGATTATTAGCAGGCCCATGCATGTGCATCTTCATTCGAAGTCTATTCACTCGGATTGACATTGCAAATTTAATTTTTGTGCTATGTTCATTGCATTTTAGGAGTGTAAACACATAGCCTTATTTTCTGAGCGTGAGCGCAAACACTAATATCTGGTGAAGATTGCTTACAGCTGCATGTCATGGAAAAGTCTTGTCCTTGAGGTCGTTATTTCTTGAACATGACGTAGACGTTATCTAGACTTGAATCAACCATGTTCATATAACGAAAACTGAACGAACATTTTAAGAGAAAGAAGGCTTGAATTTATATTCTTAAACAAAGAAATCATTTTCATTCCAAACAAAAAACTTGGGGGGCAAGCCATGGGTTAAATGCAGGAATATTTGATATTTCTCACAGGTCAATTGCTCTCTCCTTTTTCCATATGTCGTTGCTTTGTATTTGCTTCCTTTCAATTTGCAGGATACAGATATGCTCCGGTGAAATCTCAACCAGGGGTCTTCGATGACAACATCGTTGTAAAGCCCTCGCCTTGGATCAAACGTCGAATGAAGAACTTCACCAGTCCTCAACCATGGGTCTTCGATGACAACATCGTTGTAAAGCCCTCGCCTTGGATCAAACGTCGAATGAAGAACTTCACCACTCCTCAACCATGGGTCTTCGATGACAACATCATTGTAAAGCCCTCGCCTTGGATCAAACGTCGAATGGAGAACTTCACCACTCCTCAACCATGGGTCTTCGATGACAACATCGTTGTAAAGCCCTCGCCTTGGATCAAACGTCGAATGAAGAACTTCACCACTCCTCAACCATGGGTCTTCGATGACGACATCGTTGTAAAGCCCTCGCCTTGGATCAAACGTCGAATGGAGAACATCACCACTCCTCAACCATGGGTCTTCGATAACAACATCATTGTAAAGCCCTCGCCTTGGATCAAACGTCGAATGGAGAACTTCACCACTCCTCAACCATGGGTCTTCGATGACAACATCGTTGTAAAGCCCTTGCCTTGGATCAAACGTCGAATGAAGAACTTCACCACTCCTCAACCATGGGTCTTCGATGACGACATCGTTGTAAAGCCCTCGCCTTGGATCAAACGTCGAATGAAGAACTTCACCACTCCTCAACCATGGGTCTTCGATGACAACATCATTGTAAAGCCCTCGCCTTGGATCAAACGTCGAATGGAGAACTTCACCACTCCTCAACCATGGGTCTTCGATGACAACATCGTTGTAAAGCCCTCGCCTTGGATCAAACGTCGAATGAAGAACTTCACCACTCCTCAACCATGGGTCTTCGATGACGACATCGTTGTAAAGCCCTCGCCTTGGATCAAACGTCGAATGGAGAACATCACCACTCCTCAACCATGGGTCTTCGATAACAACATCGTTGTAAAGCCGTCATCATCTTGGATTTTCATCAAAATCCAATCAGCATCGAATGGAGTACGTTACCACTCCCAAATCAACTTCGTGTGGTGGATCTCGTTCCCTCACGGTCAACCACTCTCCATTTCAGTTCGTACGGTAAGTTCAAGGTAAGACTTGCTTTCCCTTCTTACACCATCTGTTAAGCGTTGTGTTCAGGTCACGTCCCCACATCGTGTCTTAGAAAGTTGTGTTCAGGTCATGTCCCCACATCTTGTCTGTCTAGCATTGTGTTCAGGTCACGTCCCCACATCGTGTCTTAGAAAGTTGTGTTCAGGTCACGTCCCCACATCTTGTCTGTCTAGCGTTGTGTTCAGGTCACGTCCCCACATCGTGTCTTAGAAAGTTGTGTTCAGGTCACGTCCCCACATCTTGTCTGTCTAGCGTTATGTTTAGGTCACGTCCCCACATCGTGTCTTAAAGAGTTGTGTTCAGGTCACGTCCCCACATCTTGTCTGTCTAGCGTTGTGTTTAGGTCACGTCCCCACATCATGTCTTAAAGAGTTGTGTTCAGGTCACATCCCCACATCTTGTCTGTCTAGCGTTGTGTTCAGGTCACGTCCCCACATCGTGTCCTAAAAAGTTGTGTTCTGGTCACGTCCGCACATGTTGTCTGTTAAAGCGTTGTGTCAGGTCACGTCCCCACATCGTGTTCTTAATGTTGTGTCAGGTCACGTCCCCACATCGTGTTGTTAGTGTCATGTCTGGTCACGTCCGCACATGTTGTCTGTTAAGCGTTGTGTCAGGTCACGTCCCCACATCGTGTTTTTAATGTTGTGTCAGGTCACGTCCCCACATCGTGTTGTTAGTGTCATGTCTGGTCACGTCCGCACATGTTGTCTGTTAAGCGTTGTGTCAGGTCACGTCCCCACATCGTGTTTTTAATGTTGTGTCAGGTCACGTCCCCACATCGTGTTGTTAATGTCATGTCTGGTCACGTCCGCACATGTCGTCTGATAATGTTGTGTCTGGTCACGTCCGCACATGTTGTCTGTTAAGCGTTGTGTCAGGTCACGTCCCCACATCGTGTTTTTAATGTTGTGTTAGGTCACGTCCCCACATCGTGTTTTTAATGTTGTGTCTGGTCATGTCCGTACATGTCATCTGTTAATGTTGTGTCAGGTCACGTCCCTACACCATATCTTGAAAATTCATAAACAGTCACCCCGAATATCAAATCAACATCAGGGCAAAGGTATGTTACTGTCAATCAATATCCGAGCAAAGGTACGTTACAACTCTCATTTACATAATTCTACATTTCTGCATAATTATTTTCCTCCTCTTAGAGTGACATCATTAGGACAAATCATTCATACTCCTGCGAATCATGCATTATCCTTCCGAAGCAACGTTAGTCACATGTCAAGCAATTATCCCCCCAGTGGAGCCGTCATTTACGTTTTCGTAAAAATACCTTCGATTTCTGATAGTGTAGGTGTCATTTACACTTTCTGCAAATTATGTTTATCTCGATACCTGAATAGATCTAAATTTATATATATCTTTGCAGGATCAACAACCAATCTCCTCCTCCCAGAGCGACATCAAGCAAGCACCTTTTATCCCCAGTGACAGCATCAATCAATCTCCTCCTCCCAGAGCGACATCAATCAACTACCTCCTCCCAGAACGACATCATCACTGTAAGTTTGAGGTAAGACCGGCCGTGTCGCCAAAATTCGGATATCTAGGGGCAACTGTCTTTACTGCTTATCGAATACTTCGATAAGACAGTAAAGAGGGGGCAACTGTTGATACCCGAATTTTGACGCCATTTTTAACTAATTTTAGCATTTCTGTTATTTACTTAATTTACTGTCCTTTTTAGTTAATTTACTATTGCTAGCATTTCTAAATTTTTCCATTGCATTTTAGCATCATCGTTAGCATCGTCAGCTTTCGAAATCGCGTTTTTAATTTTCTCGGCATGTATTTTCATTATTATTATCATTATCATTTTTAGCCTTAAAAATCACATTTTTAACTATCCGTCAGTCGTTTGCTAGTTTTTTCTTCGTTTTAGGTCATCACATGATTTTTAGGATTTTTTTATGTTTTAGCGCATTTTTTAGTATTTTTATTTTTTTCGGGAGGCAACGGAAGTCCTCGCCCGAGCCAACTGCTCCCTAGCTCCCTAGCCCTCCGCCATCATCACGGCTCCACTAGCCCCGCCAGCGCATGCTCCCGGCCACCACGCGCGGCTCCTTCGGCCGGCCTCCACGCGACCTTCGGCTATAAATAGCCACCATTCTTCCACGCGCAAGGGGTCCGAATTTTGGGAAGAAAAAACAGCATTGCTCTCTCCCCATTTTTTCGGTCCAATTCCTACACTTCTGAACCCCATTCGCTCACCCTCACTCTCATTCATCGCCGTCGTCCGCCGGCAGCACCACCGCTGTAAGCCGTTCTTTCTCTCTCACTCAGTGTTTCTTTCTTTGATTTTTGTTCATGCCTTAGACGATCATTTGGTTGCTCAAATATGTTTAATTGCTTGAGTTTTAAGTTAGTCACATCACACTAGCATTGATTGAATTGTTTGAACACTTGAGGTATTTATTTGCTAATTAGATGAATTAATGTGCATTATTATTACCGTTGCAATTGCCACTGTTTGGCTGGGATTTACGTTGCTGTGATTGCTTGTTTGTGTTGTTGGAAGGGAGAGGCTCCGTTTGGGCCAAGAACCAGGCGAATCGGACGCCTGGTTCATCACCTCCGTCGCCGGCAGTGGCGCCGGCGATGGGAGGTTGAAGATGATGTATCACGGGCCACTCGGGCCTTCGTGCAAAAATGAAAGAAAGGTGATGGGCTTGGCCCATCACCATTTAAATTAATGTCCTTGGGCCAGGAATTGTTCCTGGCCCATTTCTCCAAATTTCCAAGCTGGCCCAGCCCCTTTATATTTTTCCGAGCTCCGATTCGTCATTTTTTTTACGTAAAATGCTCGCATGATACGTGCTATTTTTCGTATGTTTTATACATGAATTGTTTAAATCACTTTTTTTTTTAAAAATATTTCGTATGCTTATTTTTGCATCAAGTTGTTTATCGAATCGGTTTTTTTCGTGAATTGCTCATTTCTTATCGTGATATTTATTTGCATGTTATCTAACTTCAGTCATTTATATTCGGCAATTTAAATTCATTTATTTATTTTACCGCCTACATGGTCGGTCGCATTTTAATTTTCGTAAATATTCAACTGCTTTAATTTTTTGCAAAACTGCTGGAAATCCTTCCGCAAATTATCAACTGTTTACTTTTCCGCACTTTAAATTTCAGCAATTTACTTTCAGCAATTTAAATTCAATACCGCCTACATGGTCGGTCGCATTTTAATTCTCGTAAATATTCAACTGCTTTAATTTTTCACAAAACTGCTGGAAATCCTTCCGCAAATTATCAACTGTTTACTTTTCCGCACTTTACTTTTCCGCACTTTAATTTTCCGCACTTTAATTTTCCGCACTTTACTTTTCCGCACTTTAAATTTTAGCAATTTACTTTCGGCAATTTAAATTCAATACCGCCTACATGGTCGGTCGCATTTTAATTCTCGTAAATATTCAACTGCTTTAATTTTTCGCAAACAGCTGGAAATTCTTTCGCAATTTATCAACTGTTTATTTTCTGCAATTTATCAACTGTTTATTTTCTGCAATTTACCAACTGTTTATTTTCTGCAAATATCCAACTGTCCATTCTCGACATTATCCATCTGTGTTATTTTCTGCAAATCATTAAACTTTTTTTATTATTCCCTGTAAATCGCCAATAGCGTTTAATTTTTCTGCAGTTATCAAAACAGCATTTCATTTTCGTATGCGTAAAATCAATCATTTTACGCATGCAATCAACCCAGCATCTAAATTCTCGTATGCTTAAAATCGATCATTTTTCGCTTGCAATCAACGTAGCATTTAAGTTCTCGTATGCGTAAAATCAATCATTTTACGCATGCAATCAACCGAGCATCTAAATTCTCGTATGCTTAAAATCAATCATTTTTCGCATGCAATCAACGTAGCATTTAAATTTTCGTATGCTTAAAATCAATCATTTTTCGCATGCAATCAACGTAGCATTTAAATTCTCGTATGCGTAAAATCAATCATTTTTCGCATGCAATCAACACAGCATTTAAATTCTCGTGTGCTTAAAATCAATCATTTTTCGCATGCAATCAACGTAGCATTTAAATCTCGTATGCGTAAAATCCATCATTTTACGTATGCAATCAACTGTCATTTAAAGAGGGCACTCATTCAGTCTTACGGAAATTTCAGTCCCATAACGTTACGGTCAGGAATAATCAATCGATCTCGATAAACGGTAACCCCGTCCGAAAGATGTTTTAATTATTCCTGAACGATCACGATCATAGAAAAGACTAAAGTGACGATTCCTCTAAGGGCCCCTTTTTCAGAACGCATTTTATCGAACACCTTTTTAAACACCTCTCTCATCAACCGGTAACCGTTTTCGGATGTGACTCGGGTGCCTAACACCTTCCCGAGACCATAATACGACCCCGAACCTTTTGTCTGGGGTCCAGACCCCTTTTTTGTGCCGTTAGTTTTTTTTACTTATTATATTTCCTATGCCATGACGATTAGGGTTCCCTAAGCCTAGCAACCAAATTAGGGTGGCGACTTCATTGCATGCTGCTAGGCGTCTTTTTACGCAGAGCATCTGAAGGTCTCAAATTTCGTTGCATACTCGCGAATTTCGTAATTTTTGTGGGGCGCGACAGATGGCCACTTTGAGTTTAAATAAATTCTATTTAATCTCTAGTATAATTTCATTGCTTCATTTTAACAAATCGCTGAACGATTTGGACGAATTTTGGATTTTTAGTTAATTAGCTTAATTGACGTTTTTAATTAAATTGAGGCTGTTTTTGGATTGATTTTTACGCTGTAATTGTGTACGCAAGTTACTGTGTGTGTAAGGTATTTTTTGGGCCAAAATTCAGCCCTGATCTCGACCATTTCTTCCTTGGTCGCCGACAATTGTGCTGGCGACGCAAGGAAGGTTACAATGAACAGTGCCATTGCTTCTATTTCAAATACAACCCAACGTTTGACTTATTCCTGGGCCGCACCACACAAGCCCAAGAGGAGAAGGAGAGGCCTGGCACTGCGCCAGGCCAAATGAGAAGGAAGTTGGGCAGCTAAAGCCCAGCGTGAGGAGGAGAAGGGCTGTGTGGGCAGCCCACACGCGCAAAACCAGCCCCATCAGCTTGGGCTGGGCTGGGCTTGGGCCCAACGAGTGGGCCCATTCTCGGCCAACTGGGCTGAGCCCAATTTTTTGGCCCGTTGTTTTTCTCTTGCCATGTAATCGTATACGGTTTATTTATTTCCACACTTGTACTATTTATTTATTTCCGTACTCGTACAGTTTATTTTTCGTATACCCTTATGCTTCTTTATTTTCGCGCGCTTTGCATGCTTAGATAATTTTTCTGTTCATCCAAATTAATCATTTCCACTCGCATCAAAAAATCATGAAGTATTTAAATGTCTATCCTCATCTCGCCGTCATCCATTCTCACTCCCCTCCATTTTTCCAAATCCATTCTCCCTCCCTCCACTGCCACCAAATCAACCATACTGCCATCACCACCACCAAGCCGCCACTAGCCAAATCAAAAAAATCATTTGTTCCTGTTTTGATGAAAACGATGGCCACTTTGAGTTTAAATAATTTCTATTTAATCTCTAGTATAATTACATTGCTTCATTTTAACAAATCGCTGAAGCTTAAACGATTTGTTACTTATTTGTCATTTTTAATTAAATTGAGGCTGTTTAAGGATTGATTTTTATGCTGTAATTGTGTACGCAAGTTACTGTGTGTGTAAGGTATTTTTTTCGGCCAAAATTTAGCCATGATCTCGACCATTTCTTCCTTGGTCGCCAACAATGGCGCCGACGACGCAAGGAAGTTGAGAATGAACAGTGTCCTTGCTTCTAATTCAAATGCAACCCAACATTTGATTTATTCATGGGCCGCACCACACGAGCCCAAGAGGAGAAGGAGAGGCCTGGCAGTGCGCCAGGAAAAATTAGAAGGAAGCTGGGCTGCTCAAGCCCAGCGTGAGGAGGAGAAGGGTTGTGTGGGCAGCCCACACGCGCAAAACCAGCCCCATCTGCTTGGGCTTGGCTGGGCTTGGGCCCAGCCAGTGGGCCCATTATCGGCCAAGTGGCCTGAGCCTAATTTTTCAGCCCGTTGTTTTTCTCTTGCCATGTAATCGTGTACGGTTTATTTATTTCCACACTTGTACTATTTATTTATTTCCGTACTCGTACAGTTTATTTTTCGTATACTTGTATGCTTCTTCATTTTCGCGCCCTTTGCATGTTTAGATAATTTTTCTGTTCATCCAAATTAATCATTTCCACTCGCATCCAAAAATCATCAAGTGTTTAAATGTCTATCCTCCTCTCGCCGGCATCCATTATCACTCCCCTCCATTTTTCCAAATCCATTCTCCCTCCCTCCACTGCCACCAAATCAAGCATACTGCCATCATCACCACCAAGCCGCCACTGGCCAAATCAAAGAAATCTCCATCCTCCTAAATCGGCCAACCTCCAAACCGACTCAACTACCGTCAAACCCAAGACACCATCTCTCTCGACCTACACCACCGATACACGAACTAAAATACTCTCTCTAAAGCTCTCCCTCACTAGCCAGTTGCTCAACGAAGCACTTCTCAAGCTTTTTAAATTCGGTTGTTCAAGCTTTTTCTGCAAAATCTTGCAAAAAAATATTTGTTCTTGTTTTGATGAAAACGATGGCCACTTTGAGTTTAAATAATTTCTATTTAATCTCTAGTATAATTACATTGCTTCATTTTAACAAATCGCTGAACGATTTGGATGAATTTTAGATTTTTCGTTAATTTGCTTAATTGTTGTTTTTAATTAAATTGAGGCTGTTTTAGGATTGATTTTTATGCTGTAACTGTGTACGCAAGTTACTGTGTGTGTACGGTATTTTTTGGGCCAAAATTCAGCCATAATCTCGACCATTTCTTCCTTGGTCGCCGCCAATGGCGCCGACGACGCAAGGAAGGTGACAATGAATAGTGCCGTTGCATATATTTAAAATGCAACCCAACGTTTGATTTATTCCTGGGCCGCACCATACGAGCCTAAGAGGAGAAGGAGAGGCCTGGCACTGCTCCAGGATAAATGAGAAGGAAGCTGGGCTGCTCAAGCCTAGTGTGAGGAGGAGAAGGGTTGTGTGGGCAGCCCACACGCGCAAAACCAACCCCATCTGCTTGGGTTGGGCTGGGCATGGGCCCAGCCAGTGGGCCCATTATCGGCCAAGTGGCCTGAGCCTAATTTTTCAGCCCGTTGTTTTTCTCTTGCCATGTAATCGTGTACGGTTTATTTATTTCCACACTTGCACTATTTATTTATTTACGTACTCGTATAGTTTATTTTTCGTATACTTGTATGCTTCTTCATTTTCGCACGCTTTGCATGTTTAGATAATTTTTCTGTTCATCCAAATTAATCATCAAGTGTTTAAATGTCTATCCTCATCTCGCCGGCATCCATTCTCACTCCCCTCCATTTTTCCAAATCCATTCTCCCTCCCTCCACAGCCACCAAATCAACCATACTGCCATCATCACCACCAAGCCGCCACTGGCCAAATCAAAGAAATCTCCATCCTCTTAAATCGGCCAACCTCCAAACCGACTCAACTACCGTCAAACCCAAGACACCATCTCTCTCGACCTAGACCACCAATACGCGAACTAAAATACTCTCTCTAAAGCTCTCCCTCTCTAGCCAGTTGCTCAACGAAGCACTTCTCAAGCTTTTTAAATTCGGGGGTTCAAGCTTTTTCTGCGAAATCTTGCAAAAAATCATTTTTTCGTGTTTAGATGAAAACCATGGTCACTTTGAGTTTAACTAATTTCTAGTTAATCTCTAGTATAATTCCATTGCTTCATTTTAACAAATCGCTGAACGATTTGAACGAAATTTGGATTTTTCGTTAATTAGCTTAATTGTCATTCTTAATTAAATTGAGGCTATTTTAGGATTGATTTTTTCGCTATAATTGTGTACACAACTTACTGTGTGTAAGGTATTTTTTGGGCCACAATTCAGCCATGATCTCGACCATTTCTTCCTTGGTCGCCGACAATGGCGCCGGCGACGCGAGGAAGGTGACAATGAACAGTGTCGTTGCTTCTATTTCAAATGCAGCCCAACATTTGATTTATTCATGGGCCGCACCACGCGAGCCCAAGAGGAGAAGGAGAGGCCTTGTGCTGCGCCAGGCCAAATGCGAAGGAAGCTGGGCTGCTCAAGCCCAGCATGAGGATGAGAAGGGCTGTGTGGGCAGCCCACACGCGCAATACCAGCCCCATCTGCTTGGGCTGGGCTGGGCCTAAATTTTTGGCCCATTGTTTTTCTCTTGCCATGTAATCGTGTACTGTTTATTTATTTCCACACTTGTACTATTTATTTATTTCCGTACTCGTACAGTTTATTTTTCGTATACTTGTATGCTTCTTCATTTTCGCGCGCTTTGCATGTTTAGATAATTTTTCTGTTCATCCAAATTAATCATTTCCACTCGCATCCAAAAATCATCAAGTGTTTAAATGTCTATCCTCATCTCGCCGGCATCCATTCTCACTCCCCTCAATTTTTCCAAATCCATTCTCCCTCCCTCTACTGCCACCAAATCAACCATACTGCCATCATCACCACCAAGCCGCCACTGGCCAAATCAAAGAAATCTCCATCCTCCTAAATCGGCCAACCTCCAAACCGACTCAATTACCGTCAAACCCAAGACACCATCTCTCTCGACCTACACCAACAATACACGAACTAAAATACTCTCTCTAAAGCTCTCCCTCGCTAGCCAGTTGCTCAACGAAGCACTTCTCAAGCTTTTTAAATTCAGTGGTTCAACCTTTTTCTGCGAAATCTTGCAAAAAATCAATTTTTTCGTGTTTAGATGAAAACCATGGTCACTTTGAGTTTAAATAATTTCTAGTTAATCTCTAGTATAATTACATTGCTTCATTTTAACAAATCGCTGAACGATTTGAACGAAATTTGGATTTTTCGTTAATTAGCTTAATTGTCATTCTTAATTAAATTGAGGATATTTTAGGATTGATTTTTTCGCTATAATTGTGTAAACAACTTACTGTGTGTAAGGTATTTTTTGGGCCACAATTCAGCCATGATCTTGACCATTTCTTCCTTGGTCGCCGACAATGGCGCTGGCGACGCGAGGAAGGTGACAATGAACAGTGCCGTTGCTTCTATTTCAAATGCAGCCCAACATTTGATTTATTCATAGGCCGCACCACACGAGCCCAAGAGGAGAAGGACAGGCCTTGCGCTGCGCCGGGCCAAATGAGAAGGAAGCTAGGCTGCTCAAGCCCAGCATGAGGAGGAGAAGGGCTGTTTGGGCAGCCCACACCCGTAATACCAGCCCCATCTACTTGGGCTGGGCTGGGCTGGGCTGGGCTTGGGCCCAGTGGGCTGAGCCCAATTTTTTGGCCCATTGTTTTTCTCTTGCCATGTAATCGTGTACTGTTTATTTATTTCCACACTTGTACTATTTATTTATTTCCGCAATCGTACTGTTTCTTTTTCGTATACTTGTATGCTTCTTTATTTTCGCGCGATTTGCATGCTCAGATAATTTTTCTGTTCATCCAAATTAATCATTTCCACTCGCATTCAAAAATCATCAAGTATTTAAAAGTCTATCCCCATCTCGGCGGCATCCATTCTCACTCCCCTCCATTTTTCCAAATCCATTGTCCCTCCCTCCACTGCCACCAAATCAACCATACTGCCATCATCACCACCAAGCCGCCACTGCCCAACTCAAAGAAATCTCCATCCTCCTAAATCGGCCAACCTCAAGACCGACTCAACCACCGTCAAACCCAAGACACCATCTCTCTCGACCTAGACCACCAATACACGAACCAAAACACTCTCTCTAAAGCTCTCTCTCTATCCAGTTACTCAACGAAGCACTTCTCAAGCTTTTTAAATTCGGTGGTTCATGCTTTTTCTGTGACATCTTGCAAAAAATCATTTGTTCGTGTTTTGATGAAAACGATGGCCACTTTGAGTTTAAATAATTTCTATTTAATCTCTAGTATAATTACATTGCTTCATTTTAACACATCGATGAACGATTTGGACAAATTTTAGATTTTTTGTTAATTTGCTTAATTGTTGTTTTTAATTAAATTGAGGCTGTTTTAGGATTGAGTTTTATGCTGTAACTGTGTACGCAAGTTACTGTGTGTGTATGGTATTTTTTGGGCCAAAATTCAGCCATGATCTCGACCATTGCTTCCTTGGTCGCCGCCAATGGCGCCGACGACGCAAGGAAGGTGACAATGAATAGTGACGTTGCTTCTATTTAAAATGCAACCCAACATTTGATTTATTCCTAGGCCGCACCACACGAGCCCAAGAGGAGAAGGAGAGGCCTGGCAGTGCGCCAGGAAAAATGAGAAGGAAGCTGCGCTACTCAAGCCTAGTGTGAGGAGGAGAAGGGTTGTTTGGGCAGCCCACATGCGAAAAACCAACCCCATCTGCTCGGGCTGGGCTGGGCTTGGGCCCAGCCAGTGGTCCCATTATCGGCCAAGTGGCCTGAGCCTAATTTTTCAGCCCATTGTTTTTCTCTTGCCATGTAATCGTGTACGGTTTATTTATTTCCACACTTGTACTATTTATTTATTTCCGTACTCGTACAGTTTATTTTTTGTATACTTGTATGCTTCTTCATTTTCGCGCGCTTTGCATGTTTAGATAATTTTTCTGTTCATCCAAATTAATCATTTCCACTCGCATCCAAAAATCATCAAGTGTTTAAATGTCTATCCTCATCTCGCCGGCATCCATTCTCACTCCCCTCCATTTTTCCACATCCATTCTCCCTCCCTCCACTGCCACCAAATCAAGCATACTGCCATCATCACCACCAAGCCGCCACTGGCCAAATCAAAGAAATCTCCATCCTTCTAAATCGGCCAACCTCCAAACCGACTCAACTACCGTCAAACCCAAGACACCATCTCTCTCGACCTACACCACCGATACACGAACTAAAATACTCTCTCTAAAGCTCTCCCTCACTAGCCAGTTGCTCAACGAAGCACTTCTCAAGCTTTTTAAATTCGGTTGTTCAAGCTTTTTCTGCAAAATCTTGCAAAAAAATATTTGTTCTTGTTTTGATGAAAACGATGGCCACTTTGAGTTTAAATAATTTCTATTTAATCTCTAGTATAATTACATTGCTTCATTTTAACAAATCGCTGAACGATTTGGATGAATTTTAGATTTTTCGTTAATTTGCTTAATTGTTGTTTTTAATTAAATTGAGGCTTTTTTAGGATTGATTTTTATGTTGTAACTGTGTACGCAAGTTACTGTGTGTGTAAGGTATTTTTTGGGCCAAAATTCAGCCATAATCTCGACCATTTCTTCCTTGGTCGCCGCCAATGGCGCCGACGACGCAAGGAAGGTGACAATGAATAGTGTCGTTGCATATATTTAAAATGCAACCCAACGTTTGATTTATTCCTGGGCCGCACTATACGAGCCTAAGAGGAGAAGGAGAGGCCTGGCACTGCTCCAGGACAAATGAGAAGGAAGCTGGGCTGCTCAAGCCTAGTGTGAGGAGGAGAAGGGTTGTGTGGGCAGCCCACACGCGCAAAACCAACCCCATCTGCTTGGGTTGGGCTGGGCATGGGCCCAGCTAGTGGGCCCATTATCGGCCAAGTGGCCTGAGCCTAATTTTTCAGCCCGTTGTTTTTCTCTTGCCATGTAATCGTGTACAGTTTATTTATTTCCACACTTGTACTATTTATTTATTTACGTACTCGTATAGTTTATTTTTCGTATAGTTGTATGCTTCTTCATTTTCGCACGCTTTGCATGTTTAGATAATTTTTCTGTTCATCCAAATTAATCATCAAGTGTTTAAATGTCTATCCTCATCTCGCCGGCATCCATTCTCACTCCCCTCCATTTTTCCAAATCCATTCTGCCTCCCTCCACAGCCACCAAATCAACCATACTGCCATCATCACCACCAAGCCGCCACTGGCCAAATCAAAGAAATCTCCATCCTCTTAAATCGGCCAACCTCCAAACCGACTCAACTACCGTCAAACCCAAGTACCCATCTCTCTCGACCTAGACCACCAATACGCGAACTAAAATACTCTCTCTAATGCTCTCCCTCGCTAGCCAGTTGCTCAACGAAGCACTTCTCAAGCTTTTTAAATTCGGTGGTTCAACCTTTTTCTGCGAAATCTTGCAAAAAATCATTTTTTCGTGTTTAGATGAAAACCATGGTCACTTTGAGTTTAACTAATTTCTAGTTAATCTCTAGTATAATTCCATTGCTTCATTTTAACAAATCGCTAAACGATTTGAACGAAATTTGGATTTTTCATTAATTAGCTTAATTGTCATTCTTAATTAAATTGAGGCTATTTTAGGATTGATTTTTTCGCTATAATTGTGTACACAACTTACTGTGTGTAAGGTATTTTTTGGGCCACAATTCAGCCATGATCTCGACCATTTCTTCCTTGGTCGCCGATAATGGCGCTGGCGACGCGAGGAAGGTGACAATGAACAGTGCCGTTGCTTCTATTTCAAATGCAGCCCAACATTTGATTTATTCATGGGCCGCACCACACGAGCCCAAGAGGAGAAGGACAGGCCTTGCGCTGCGCCGGGCCAAATGAGAAGGAAGCTAGGCTGCTCAAGCCCAGCATGAGGAGGAGAAGGGCTGTTTGGGCAGCCCACACGCGTAATACCAGCCCCATTTGCTTGGGCTGGGCTGGGCTTGGGCCCAGTGGGCTGAGCCCAATTTTTTGGCCCATTGTTTTTCTCTTGCCATGTAATCGTGTACTGTTTATTTATTTCCACACTTGTACTATTTATTTATTTCCGCAATCGTACTGTTTCTTTTTCGTATACTTGTATGCTTCTTTATTTTCGCGCGCTTTGCATGCTCAGATAATTTTTCTGTTCATCCAAATTAATCATTTCCACTCGCATTCAAAAATCATCAAGTATTTAAAAGTCTATCCCCATCTCGCCGGCATCCATTCTCACTCCCCTCCATTTTTCCAAATCCATTGTCCCTCCCTCCACTGCCACCAAATCAACTATACTGCCATCATCACCACCAAGCCGCCACTGCCCAAATCAAAGAAATCTCCATCCTCCTAAATCGGCCAACCTCCAGACCGACTCAACCACCGTCAAACCCAAGACACCATCTCTCTCGACCTAGACCACCAATACACGAACCAAAACACTCTCTCTAAAGCTCTCTCTCTATCAAGTTACTCAACGAAGCACTTCTCAAGCTTTTTAAATTCGGTGGTTCATGCTTTTTCTGTGACATCTTGCAAAAAATCATTTGTTCGTGTTTTGATGAAAACGATGGCCACTTTGAGTTTAAATAATTTCTATTTAATCTCTAGTATAATTACATTGCTTCATTTTAACAAATCGATGAACGATTTGGACGAATTTTAGATTTTTTGTTAATTTGCTTAATTGTTGTTTTTAATTAAATTGAGGCTGTTTTAGGATTGATTTTTATGCTGTAACTGTGTACGCAAGTTACTGTGTGTGTATGGTATTTTTTGGGCCAAAATTCAGCCATGATCTCGACCATTGCTTCCTTGGTCGCCGCCAATGGCGCCGACGACGCAAGGAAGGTGACAATGAATAGTGATGTTGCTTCTATTTAAAATGCAACCCAACATTTGATTTATTCCTAGGCCGCACCACACGAGCCCAAGAGGAGAAGGAGAGGCCTGGCAGTGCGCCAGGAAAAATGAGAAGGAAGCTGCGCTGCTCAAGCCTAGTGTGAGGAGGAGAAGGGTTGTTTGGGCAGCCCACATGCGCAAAACCAACCCCATCTGCTTGGGCTGGGCTGGGCTTGGGCCCAGCCAGTGGTCCCATTATCGGCCAAGTGGCCTGAGCCTAATTTTTCAGCCCGTTGTTTTTCTCTTGCCATGTAATCGTGTACGGTTTATTTATTTCCACACTTGTACTATTTATTTATTTCCGTACTCGTACAGTTTATTTTTTGTATACTTGTATGCTTCTTCATTTTCGCGCGCTTTGCATGTTTAGATAATTTTTCTGTTCATCTAAATTAATCATTTCCACTCGCATCCAAAAATCATCAAGTGTTTAAATGTCTATCCTCATCTCGCCGGCATCCATTCTCACTCCCCTCAATTTTTCCAAATCCATTCTCCCTCCCTCTACTGCCACCAAATAAAAACCATACTGCCATCATCACCACCAAGTCGCCACTGGCCAAATCAAAGAAATCTCCATCCTTCTAAAATGGCCAACCTCCAAACCGACTCAACTACCGTCAAACCCAAGACACCATCTCTCTCGACCTACACCAACAATACACGAACTAAAATACTCTCTCTAAAGCTCTCCCTCGCTAGCCAGTTGCTCAACGAAGCACTTCTCAAGCTTTTTAAATTCGGTGGTTCAAGCTTTTTCTGCGAAATCTTGCAAAAAATCATTTTTTCGTGTTTAGATGAAAACCATGGTCACTTTGAGTTTAACTAATTTCTAGTTAATCTCTAGTATAATTCCATTGCTTCATTTTAACAAATCGCTGAACGATTTGAACGAAATTTGGATTTTTCGTTAATTAGCTTAATTGTCATTCTTAATTAAATTGAGGCTATTTTAGGATTTATTTTTTCGCTATAATTGTGTACACAACTTACTGTGTGTAAGGTATTTTTTGGGCCACAATTCAGCCATGATCTCGACCATTTCTTCCTTGGTCGCCGACAATGGCGCCGGCGACGCGAGGAAGGTGACAATGAACAGTGCTGTTGCTTCTATTTCAAATGCAGCCCAACATTTGATTTATTCATGGGCCGCACCACGCGAGCCCAAGAGGAGAAGGAGAGGCCTTGCGCTGCGCCAGGCCAAATGAGAAGGAAGCTGGGCTGCTCAAGCCCAGAATGAGGAGGAGAAGGGCTGTGTGGGCAGCCCACACGCGCAATACCAGCCCCATCTGCTTGGGCTGGGCTGGGCCTAATTTTTTGGCCCATTGTTTTTCTCTTGCCATGTAATCGTGTACTGTTTATTTATTTCCACACTTGTACTATTTATTTATTTCCGTACTCTTACAGTTTATTTTTCGTATACTTGTATGCTTCTTCATTTTCGCGCGCTTTGCATGTTTAGATAATTTTTCTGTCCATCTAAATTAATCATTTCCACTCGCATCCAAAAATCATCAAGTGTTTAAATGTCTATCCTCATCTCGCCGGCATCCATTCTCACTCCCCTCAATTTTTCCAAATCCATTCTCCCTCCCTCTACTGCCACCAAATCAACCATACTGCCATCATCACCACCAAGCCGCCACTGGCCAAATCAAAGAAATCTCCATCCTCCTAAATCGGCCAACCTCCAAACCGACTCAACTACCGTCAAACCCAAGACACCATCTCTCTCGACCTACACCAACAATACACGAACTAAAATACTCTCTCTAAAGCTCTCCCTCGCTAGCCAGTTGCTCAAGGAAGCACTTCTCAAGCTTTTTAAATTCGGCGGTTCAACCTTTTTCTGCGAAATCTTGCAAAAAATCATTTTTTCGTGTTTAGATGAAAACCATGGTCACTTTGAGTTTAAATAATTTCTAGTTAATCTCTAGTATAATTACATTGCTTCATTTTAACAAATCGCTGAACGATTTGAACGAAATTTGGATTTTTCGTTAATTAGCTTAATTGTCATTCTTAATTAAATTGAGGATATTTTAGGATTGATTTTTTCGCTATAATTGTGTAAACAACTTACTGTGTGTAAGGTATTTTTTGGGCCACAATTCAGCCATGATCTCGACCATTTCTTCCTTGGTCGCCGATAATGGCGCTGGCGACGCGAGGAAGGTGACAATGAACAGTGCCGTTGCTTCTATTTCAAATGCAGCCCAACATTTGATTTATTCATAGGCCGCACCACACGAGCCCAAGAGGAGAAGGACAGGCCTTGCGCTGCGCCGGGCCAAATGAGAAGGAAGCTAGGCTGCTCAAGCCCAGCATGAGGAGGAGAAGGGCTGTTTGGGCAGCCCACACCCGTAATACCAGCCCCATCTACTTGGGCTGGGCTGGGCTGGGCTGGGCTTGGGCCCAGTGGGCTGAGCCCAATTTTTTGGCCCATTGTTTTTCTCTTGCCATGTAATCGTGTACTGTTTATTTATTTCCACACTTGTACTATTTATTTATTTCCGCAATCGTACTGTTTCTTTTTCGTATACTTGTATGCTTCTTTATTTTCGCGCGCTTTGCATGCTCAGATAATTTTTCTGTTCATCCAAATTAATCATTTCCACTCGCATTCAAAAATCATCGAGTATTTAAAAGTCTATCCCCATCTCGCCGGCATCCATTCTCACTCCCCTCCATTTTTCCAAATCCATTGTCCCTCCCTCCACTGCCACCAAATCAACCATACTGCCATTATCACCACCAAGCCGCCACTGCCCAAATCAAAGAAATCTCCATCCTCCTAAATCGGCCAACCTCCAGACCGACTCAACCACCGTCAAACCCAAGACACCATCTCTCTCGACCTAGACCACCAATACACGAACCAAAACACTCTCTCTAAAGCTCTCTCTCTATTCTGTTACTCAACGAAGCACTTCTCAAGCTTTTTAAATTCGGTGGTTCATGCTTTTTCTGTGACATCTTGCAAAAAATCATTTGTTCGTGTTTTGATGAAAACGATGGCCACTTTGAGTTTAAATAATTTCTATTTAATCTCTAGTATAATTACATTGCTTCATTTTAACAAATCGATGAACGATTTGGACGAATTTTAGATTTTTTGTTAATTTGCTTAATTGTTGTTTTTAATTAAATTGAGGCTGTTTTAGGATTGATTTTTATGCTGTAACTGTGTACGCAAGTTACTGTGTGTGTATGGTATTTTTTGGGCCAAAATTCAGCCATGATCTCGACCATTGCTTCCTTGGTCGCCGCCAATGGCGCCGACGACGCAAGGAAGGTGACAATGAATAGTGACGTTGCTTCTATTTAAAATGCAACCCAACATTTGATTTATTCCTAGGCCGCACCACACGAGCCCAAGAGGAGAAGGAGAGGCCTGGCAGTGCGCCAGGAAAAATGAGAAGGAAGCTGCGCTGCTCAAGCCTAGTGTGAGGAGGAGAAGGGTTGTTTGGGCAGCCCACATGCGCAAAACCAACCCCATCTGCTTGGGCTGGGCTGGACTTGGGCCCAGCCAGTGGTCCCATTATCGGCCAAGTGGCCTGAGCCTAATTTTTCAGCCCGTTGTTTTTCTCTTGCCATGTAATCGTGTACGGTTTATTTATTTCCACACTTGTACTATTTATTTATTTCCGTACTCGTACAGTTTATTTTTTGTATACTTGTATGCTTCTTCATTTTCGCGCGCTTTGCATGTTTAGATAATTTTTCTGTTCATCCAAATTAATCATTTCCACTCGCATCCAAAAATCATCAAGTGTTTAAATGTCTATCCTCATCTCGCCGGCATCCATTGTCACTCCCCTCAATTTTTCCAAATCCATTCTCCCTCCCTCTACTGCCACCAAATCAACCATACTGCCATCATCACCACCAAGCCGCCACTGGCCAAATCAAAGAAATCTCCATCCTCCTAAATCGGCCAACCTCCAAACCGACTCAACTACCATCAAACCCAAGACACCATCTCTCTCGACCTACACCGACAATACACGAACTAAAATACTCTCTCTAAAGCTCTCCCTCGCTAGCCAGTTGCTCAACAAAGCACTTCTCAAGCTTTTTAAATTCGGCGGTTCAACCTTTTTCTGCGAAATCTTGCAAAAAATCATTTTTCGTGTTTAGATGAAAACCATGGTCACTTTGAGTTTAAATAATTTCTAGTTAATCTCTAGTATAATTACATTGCTTCATTTTAACAAATCGCTGAACGATTTGAACGAAATTTGGATTTTTCGTTAATTAGCTTAATTGTCATTCTTAATTAAATTGAGGATATTTTAGGATTGATTTTTTCGCTATAATTGTGTAAACAACTTACTGTGTGTAAGGTATTTTTTGGGCCACAATTCAGCCATGATCTCGACCATTTCTTCCTTGGTCGCCGATAATGGCGCTGGCGACGCGAGGAAGGTGACAATGAACAGTGCCGTTGCTTCTATTTCAAATGCAGCCCAACATTTGATTTATTCATGGGCCGCACCACACGAGCCCAAGAGGAGAAGGACAGGCCTTGCGCTGCGCCGGGCCAAATAAGAAGGAAGCTAGGCTGCTCAAGCCCAGCATGAGGAGGAGAAGGGCTGTTTGGGCAGTCCACACGCGTAATACCAGCCCCATCTGCTTGGGCTGGGCTGGGCTGGGCTGGGCTTGGGCCCAGTGGGCTGAGCCCAATTTTTTGGCCCATTGTTTTTCTCTTGCCATATAATCGTGTACTGTTTATTTATTTCCACACTTGTACTATTTATTTATTTCCGCAATCGTACTGTTTCTTTTTCGTATACTTGTATGCTTCTTTATTTTCGCGCGCTTTGCATGCTCAGATAATTTTTCTGTTCATCTAAATTAATCATTTCCACTCGCATTCAAAAATCATCGAGTATTTAAAAGTCTATCCCCATCTCGCCGGCATCCATTCTCACTCCCCTCCATTTTTCCAAATCCATTGTCCCTCCCTCCACTGCCACCAAATCAACCATACTGCCATCATCACCACCAAGCCGCCACTGCCCAAATCAAAGAAATCTCCATCCTCCTAAATCGGCCAACCTCCAGACCGACTCAACCACCGTCAAACCCAAGACACCATCTCTCTCGACCTAGACCACCAATACACGAACCAAAACACTCTCTCTAAAGCTCTCTCTCTATCCAGTTACTCAAGGAAGCACTTCTCAAGCTTTTTAAATTCGGTGGTTCATGCTTTTTCTGCGACATCTTGCAAAAAATCATTTGTTCGTGTTTTGATGAAAACGATGGCCACTTTGAGTTTAAATAATTTCTATTTAATCTCCAGTATAATTACATTGCTTCATTTTATCGTATCGCTGAATGATTTGAACAAAATTTAGATTTTTCGTTAATTAGCTTAATTGTCATTTTTAATTAAATTGAGGCTGTTTTAGGATTGATTTTTTTATGCTGTAATTGTGTACACAAGTTACTGTGTGTAAGGTATTTTTTGAGCCAAAATTAAGCCATGATCTCGACCATTTCTTCCTTGGTCGCCGACAATGGCGTCAGCGACGTAAGGAAGGTGACAATGAACAGGGCCGTTGCTTCTATTTCAAATCAAGCCCAACGTTTAATTTATTCCTGGGCCGCACCACGTGAGCCCAAGAGGAGTAGGCGAGGCCTGGCGCTGCGCCAAGCCAAATGAGAAGGAAGCTGGGCTGCTCAAGCCCAGCTTGAGGAGGAGAAGGGCTGTGTGGGCAGCCCACACGCGCAAAACCAGCCCCATCTGCTTCGGCTGGGCTGGGCTTGGGCCAAGCCAGTGGGCCCATTCTCGGTCCAGTGGGCTGAGCCTAATTTTTCGGCCCGTTGTTTTTCTCTTGCCATGTAATCGTGTACTGTTTATTTATTTCCACACTTGTATTATTTATTTATTTCCGCACTCGTACAGTTTATTTTTCGTATACTTGTATGCCTCTTTATTTTCGCGCGCTTTGCATGCTTATATAATTTTTCTGTTCATCGAAATTAATCATTTCCACTCGTATTCAAAAATCATCAAGTATTTAAATGTCTATCCCCATCTCACCGGCGTCCATTCTCTCTCCCCTATATTTTTCCAAATCTATTCTCCCTCCCTCCACTGCCACCAAATCCACCATACTGCCATCATCACCACCAAGCCGCCACTGCCCAAATGAAAGAAATCTCCATCCTCCTAAATCGGCCAACTTCCAAACCGACTCAACTACCGTCAAACCTAAGACACCATCTCTCTCGACCTACGCCACCAATACATGAACCAAAACACTCTCTCTAAAGCTCTCCCTCGCTAGCCAGTTGCTCAACGAAGCACTTCTCAAGCTTTTTAAATTCGGCGGTTCAACCTTTTTCTGCGAAATCTTGCAAAAAATCATTTTTTCGTGTTTAGATGAAAACCATGGTCACTTTGAGTTTAAATAATTTCTAGTTAATCTCTAGTATAATTACATTGCTTCATTTTAACAAATCGCTGAACGATTTGAACGAAATTTGGATTTTTCATTAATTAGCTTAATTGTCATTCTTAATTAAATTGAGGATATTTTAGGATTGATTTTTTCGCTATAATTGTGTAAACAACTTACTGTGTGTAAGGTATTTTTTGGGCCACAATTCAGCCATGATCTCGACCATTTCTTCCTTGGTCGCCGATAATGGCGCTGGCGACGCGAGGAAGGTGACAATGAATAGTGCCGTTGCTTCTATTTCAAATGCAGCCCAACATTTGATTTATTCATGGGCCGCACCACGCGAGCCCAAGAGGAGAAGGACAGGCCTTGCGCTGCGCCGGGCCAAATGAGAAGGAAGCTAGGCTGCTCAAGCCCAGCATGAGGAGGAGAAGGGCTGTTTGGGCAGCCCACACGCGTAATACCAGCCCCATCTGCTTGGGCTGGGCAGGGCTTGGGCCCAGTGGGCTGAGCCCAATTTTTTGGCCCATTGTTTTTCTCTTGCCATGTAATCGTGTACTGTTTATTTATTTCCACACTTGTACTATTTATTTATTTCCGCAATCGTACTGTTTCTTTTTCGTATACTTGTATGCTTCTTTATTTTCGCGCGCTTTGCATGCTCAGATAATTTTTCTGTTCATCCAAATTAATCATTTCCACTCGCATTCAAAAATCATCAAGTATTTAAAAGTCTATCCCCATCTCGCCGGCATCCATTCTCACTCCCCTCCATTTTTCCAAATCCATTGTCCCTCCCTCCACTGCCACCAAATCAACCATACTGCCATCATCACCACCAAGCCGCCACTGCCCAAATCAAAGAAATCTCCATCCTCCTAAATCGGCCAACCTCCAGACCGACTCAACCACCGTCAAACCCAAGACACCATCTCTCTCGACCTACACCTCCAATACACGAACCAAAACACTCTCTCTAAAGCTCTCTCTCTATCCAGTTACTCAACGAAGCACTTCTCAAGCTTTTTAAATTCGGTGGTTCATGCTTTTTCTGTGACATCTTGCAAAAAATCATTTGTTCGTGTTTTGATGAAAATGATGGCCACTTTGAGTTTAAATAAATTCTATTTAATCTCTAGTATAATTACATTGCTTCATTTTAACAAATCGATGAACGATTTGGACGAATTTTAAATTTTTTGTTAATTTGCTTAATTGTTGTTTTTAATTAAATTGAGGCTGTTTTAGGATTGATTTTTATGCTGTAACTGTGTACGCAAGTTACTGTGTGTGTATGGTATTTTTTGGGCCAAAATTCAGCCATGATCTCGACCATTGCTTCCTTGGTCGCCGCCAATGGCGCCGACGACGCAAGGAAGGTGACAATGAATAGTGACGTTGCTTCTATTTAAAATGCAACCCAACATTTGATTTATTCCTAGGCCGCACCACACGAGCCCAAGAGGAGAAGGAGAGGCCTGGTAGTGCGCCAGGAAAAATGAGAAGGAAGCTGCGCTGCTCAAGCCTAGTGTGAGGAGGAGAAGGGTTGTTTGGGCAGCCCACATGCGCAAAACCAACCCCATCTGCTTGGGCTGGGCTGGGCTTGGGCCCAGCCAGTGGGCCCATTATCGGCCAAGTGGCCTGAGCCTAATTTTTCAGCCCGTTGTTTTTCTCTTGCCATGTAATCGTGCACGGTTTATTTATTTCCACACTTGTACTATTTATTTATTTCCGTACTCGTACAGTTTATTTTTTGTATACTTGTATGCTTCTTCATTTTCGCGCGCTTTGCATGTTTAGATAATTTTTCTGTTCATCCAAATTAATCATTTCCACTCGCATCCAAAAATCATCAAGTGTTTAAATGTCTATCCTCATCTCGCCGGCATCCATTCTCACTCCCCTCAATTTTTCCAAATCCATTCTCCCTCCCTCTACTGCCACCAAATCAACCATACTGCCATCATCACCACCAAGCCGCCACTGGCCAAATCAAAGAAATCTCCATCCTCCTAAATCAGCCAACCTCCAAACCGACTCAACTACCGTCAAACCCAAGACACCATCTCTCTCGACCTACACCAACAATACACGAACTAAAATACTCTCTCTAAAGCTCTCCCTCGCTAGCCAGTTGCTCAACGAAGCACTTCTCAAGCTTTTTAAATTCGGCGGTTCAACCTTTTTCTGCGAAATCTTGCAAAAAATCATTTTTTCGTGTTTAGATGAAAACCATGGTCACTTTGAGTTTAAATAATTTCTAGTTAATCTCTAGTATAATTACATTGCTTCATTTTAACAAATCGCTGAACGATTTGAACGAAGTTTGGATTTTTCATTAATTAGCTTAATTGTCATTCTTAATTAAATTGAGGATATTTTAGGATTGATTTTTTCGCTATAATTGTGTAAACAACTTACTGTGTGTAAGGTATTTTTTGGGCCACAATTCAGCCATGATCTCGACCATTTCTTCCTTGGTCGCCGATAATGGCGCTGGCGACGCGAGGAAGGTGACAATGAACAGTGCCGTTGCTTCTATTTCAAATGCAGCCCAACATTTGATTTATTCATGGGCCGCACCACGCAAGCCCAAGAGGAGAAGGACAGGCCTTGCGCTGCGCCGGGCCAAATGAGAAGGAAGCTAGGCTGCTCAAGCCCAGCATGAGGAGGAGAAGGGCTGTTTGGGCAGCCCACACGCGTAATACCAGCCCCATCTGCTTGGGCTGGGCTGGGCTTGGGCCCAGTGGGCTGAGCCCAATTTTTTGGCCCATTGTTTTTCTCTTGCCATGTAATCGTGTACTGTTTATTTATTTCCACACTTGTACTATTTATTTATTTCCGCAATCGTACTGTTTCTTTTTCGTATACTTGTATGCTTCTTTATTTTCGCGCGCTTTGCATGCTCAGATAATTTTTCTGTTCATCCAAATTAATCATTTCCACTCGCATTCAAAAATCATCAAGTATTTAAAAGTCTATCCCCATCTCGCCGGCATCCATTCTCACTCCCCTCCATTTTTCCAAATCCATTGTCCCTCCCTCCACTGCCACCAAATCAACCATACTGCCATCATCACCACCAAGCCGCCACTGCCCAAATCAAAGAAATCTCCATCCTCCTAAATCGGCCAACCTCCAGACCGACTCAACCACCGTCAAACCCAAGACACCATCTCTCTCGACCTACACCTCCAATACACGAACCAAAACACTCTCTCTAAAGCTCTCTCTCTATCCAGTTACTCAACGAAGCACTTCTCAAGCTTTTTAAATTCGGTGGTTCATGCTTTTTCTGTGACATCTTGCAAAAAATCATTTGTTCGTGTTTTGATGAAAACGATGGCCACTTTGAGTTTAAATAAATTCTATTTAATCTCTAGTATAATTACATTGCTTCATTTTAACAAATCGATGAACGATTTGGACGAATTTTAAATTTTTTGTTAATTTGCTTAATTGTTGTTTTTAATTAAATTGAGGCTGTTTTAGGATTGATTTTTATGCTGTAACTGTGTACGCAAGTTACTGTGTGTGTATGGTATTTTTTGGGCCAAAATTCAGCCATGATCTCGACCATTGCTTCCTTGGTCGCCGCCAATGGCGCCGACGACGCAAGGAAGGTGACAATGAATAGTGACGTTGCTTCTATTTAAAATGCAACCCAACATTTGATTTATTCCTAGGCCGCACCACACGAGCCCAAGAGGAGAAGGAGAGGCCTGGTAGTGCGCCAGGAAAAATGAGAAGGAAGCTGCGCTGCTCAAGCCTAGTGTGAGGAGGAGAAGGGTTGTTTGGGCAGCCCACATGCGCAAAACCAACCCCATCTGCTTGGGCTGGGCTGGGCTTGGGCCCAGCCAGTGGGCCCAATATCGGCCAAGTAGCCTGAGCCTAATTTTTCAGCCCGTTGTTTTTCTCTTGCCATGTAATCGTGTACGGTTTATTTATTTCCACACTTGTACTATTTATTTATTTCCGTACTCGTACAGTTTATTTTTTGTATACTTGTATGCTTCTTCATTTTCGCGCGCTTTGCATGTTTAGATAATTTTTCTGTTCATCCAAATTAATCATTTCCACTCGCATCCAAAAATCATTAAGTGTTTAAATGTCTATCCTCATCTCGCCGACATCCATTCTCACTCCCCTCAATTTTTCCAAATCCATTCTCCCTCCCTCTACTGCCACCAAATCAACCATATTGCCATCATCACCACCAAGCCACCACTGGCCAAATCAAAGAAATCTCCATCCTCCTAAATCGGCCAACCTCCAAACCGACTCAACTACCGTCAAACCCAAGACACCATCTCTCTCGACCTACACCAACAATACATGAACTAAAATACTCTCTCTAAAGCTCTCCCTCGCTAGCCAGTTGCTCAACGAAGCACTTCTCAAGCTTTTTAAATTCGGTGGTTCAACCTTTTTCAGCGAAATCTTGCAAAAAATCATTTTTTCGTGTTTAGATGAAAACCATGGTCACTTTGAGTTTAAATAATTTCTAGTTAATCTCTAGTATAATTACATTGCTTCATTTTAACAAATCGCTGAACGATTTGAACGAAATTTGGATTTTTCGTTAATTAGCTTAATTGTCATTCTTAATTAAATTGAGGATATTTTAGGATTCATTTTTTCGCTATAATTGTGTAAACAACTTACTGTGTGTAAGGTATTTTTTGGGCCACAATTCAGCCATGATCTCGACCATTTCTTCCTTGGTCGCCGACAATGGCGCTGGCGACGCGAGGAAGGTGACAATGAACAGTGTCGTTGCTTTTATTTCAAATGCAGCCTAACATTTGATTTATTCAAGGGCCGCACCACGCGAGCCCAAGAGGAGAAGGACAGGCCTTGCGCTGCGCCGGGCCAAATGAGAAGGAAGCTAGGCTGCTCAAGCCCAGCATGAGGAGGAGAAAGGCTGTTTGGGCAGCCCACACGCGCAATACCAGCCCCATCTGCTTGGGCTGGGTTGGGCTTGGGCCCAGTGGGCTGAGCCTAATTTTTTGGCCCATTGTTTTTCTCTTGCCATGTAATCGTGTACTGTTTATTTATTTCCACACTTGTACTAATTATTTATTTCCGCAATCGTACTGTTTCTTTTTCATATACTTGTATGCTTCTTTATTTTCGCGCGCGTTGCATGCTCAGATAATTTTTCTGTTCATCCAAATTAATCATTTCCACTCGCATTCAAAAATCATCAAGTATTTAAAAGTCTATCCCCATCTCGCCGGCATCCATTCTCACTCCCCTCCATTTTTCCAAATCCATTGTCCCTCCCTCCACTGCCACCAAATCAACCATACTGCCATCATCACCACCAAGCCGCCACTGCCCAAATCAAAGAAATCTCCATCCTCCTAAATCGGCCAACCTCCAGACCGACTCAACCACCGTCAAACCCAAGACACCATCTCTCTCGACCTACACCTCCAATACACGAACCAAAACACTCTCTCTAAAGCTCTCTCTCTATCCAGTTACTCAACGAAGCACTTCTCAAGCTTTTTAAATTCGGTGGTTCATGCTTTTTCTGTGACATCTTGCAAAAAATCATTTGTTCGTGTTTTGATGAAAATGATGGCCACTTTGAGTTTAAATAAATTCTATTTAATCTCTAGTATAATTACATTGCTTCATTTTAACAAATCGATGAACGATTTGGACGAATTTTAAATTTTTTGTTAATTTGCTTAATTGTTGTTTTTAATTAAATTGAGGCTGTTTTAGGATTGATTTTTATGCTGTAACTGTGTACGCAAGTTACTGTGTGTGTATGGTATTTTTTGGGCCAAAATTCAGCCATGATCTCGACCATTGCTTCCTTGGTCGCCGCCAATGGCGCCGACGACGCAAGGAAGGTGACAATGAATAGTGACGTTGCTTCTATTTAAAATGCAACCCAACATTTGATTTATTCCTAGGCCGCACCACACGAGCGCAAGAGGAGAAGGAGAGGCCTGGTAGTGCGCCAGGAAAAATGAGAAGGAAGCTGCGCTGCTCAAGCCTAGTGTGAGGAGGAGAAGGGTTGTTTGGGCAGCCCACATGCGCAAAACCAACCCCATCTGCTTGGGCTGGGCTGGGCTTGGGCCCAGCCAGTGGGCCCATTATCGGCCAAGTGGCCTGAGCCTAATTTTTCAGCCCGTTGTTTTTCTCTTGCCATGTAATCGTGTACGGTTTATTTATTTCCACACTTGTACTATTTATTTATTTCCGTACTCGTACAGTTTATTTTTTGTATACTTGTATGCTTCTTCATTTTCGCGCGCTTTGCATGTTTAGATAATTTTTCTGTTCATCCAAATTAATCATTTCCACTCGCATCCAAAAATCATCAAGTGTTTAAATGTCTATCCTCATCTCGCCGGCATCCATTCTCACTCCCCTCAATTTTTCCAAATCCATTCTCCCTCCCTCTACTGCCACCAAATCAACCATACTGCCATCATCACCACCAAGCCGCCACTGGCCAAATCAAAGAAATCTCCATCCTCCTAAATCAGCCAACCTCCAAACCGACTCAACTACCGTCAAACCCAAGACACCATCTCTCTCGACCTACACCAACAATACACGAACTAAAATACTCTCTCTAAAGCTCTCCCTCGCTAGCCAGTTGCTCAACGAAGCACTTCTCAAGCTTTTTAAATTCGGCGGTTCAACCTTTTTCTGCGAAATCTTGCAAAAAATCATTTTTTCGTGTTTAGATGAAAACCATGGTCACTTTGAGTTTAAATAATTTCTAGTTAATCTCTAGTATAATTACATTGCTTCATTTTAACAAATCGCTGAACGATTTGAACGAAGTTTGGATTTTTCATTAATTAGCTTAATTGTCATTCTTAATTAAATTGAGGATATTTTAGGATTGATTTTTTCGCTATAATTGTGTAAACAACTTACTGTGTGTAAGGTATTTTTTGGGCCACAATTCAGCCATGATCTCGACCATTTCTTCCTTGGTCGCCGATAATGGCGCTGGCGACGCGAGGAAGGTGACAATGAACAGTGCCGTTGCTTCTATTTCAAATGCAGCCCAACATTTGATTTATTCATGGGCCGCACCACGCAAGCCCAAGAGGAGAAGGACAGGCCTTGCGCTGCGCCGGGCCAAATGAGAAGGAAGCTAGGCTGCTCAAGCCCAGCATGAGGAGGAGAAGGGCTGTTTGGGCAGCCCACACGCGTAATACCAGCCCCATCTGCTTGGGCTGGGCTGGGCTTGGGCCCAGTGGGCTGAGCCCAATTTTTTGGCCCATTGTTTTTCTCTTGCCATGTAATCGTGTACTGTTTATTTATTTCCACACTTGTACTATTTATTTATTTCCGCAATCGTACTGTTTCTTTTTCGTATACTTGTATGCTTCTTTATTTTCGCGCGCTTTGCATGCTCAGATAATTTTTCTGTTCATCCAAATTAATCATTTCCACTCGCATTCAAAAATCATCAAGTATTTAAAAGTCTATCCCCATCTCGCCGGCATCCATTCTCACTCCCCTCCATTTTTCCAAATCCATTGTCCCTCCCTCCACTGCCACCAAATCAACCATACTGCCATCATCACCACCAAGCCGCCACTGCCCAAATCAAAGAAATCTCCATCCTCCTAAATCGGCCAACCTCCAGACCGACTCAACCACCGTCAAACCCAAGACACCATCTCTCTCGACCTACACCTCCAATACACGAACCAAAACACTCTCTCTAAAGCTCTCTCTCTATCCAGTTACTCAACGAAGCACTTCTCAAGCTTTTTAAATTCGGTGGTTCATGCTTTTTCTGTGACATCTTGCAAAAAATCATTTGTTCGTGTTTTGATGAAAACGATGGCCACTTTGAGTTTAAATAAATTCTATTTAATCTCTAGTATAATTACATTGCTTCATTTTAACAAATCGATGAACGATTTGGACGAATTTTAAATTTTTTGTTAATTTGCTTAATTGTTGTTTTTAATTAAATTGAGGCTGTTTTAGGATTGATTTTTATGCTGTAACTGTGTACGCAAGTTACTGTGTGTGTATGGTATTTTTTGGGCCAAAATTCAGCCATGATCTCGACCATTGCTTCCTTGGTCGCCGCCAATGGCGCCGACGACGCAAGGAAGGTGACAATGAATAGTGACGTTGCTTCTATTTAAAATGCAACCCAACATTTGATTTATTCCTAGGCCGCACCACACGAGCCCAAGAGGAGAAGGAGAGGCCTGGTAGTGCGCCAGGAAAAATGAGAAGGAAGCTGCGCTGCTCAAGCCTAGTGTGAGGAGGAGAAGGGTTGTTTGGGCAGCCCACATGCGCAAAACCAACCCCATCTGCTTGGGCTGGGCTGGGCTTGGGCCCAGCCAGTGGGCCCAATATCGGCCAAGTAGCCTGAGCCTAATTTTTCAGCCCGTTGTTTTTCTCTTGCCATGTAATCGTGTACGGTTTATTTATTTCCACACTTGTACTATTTATTTATTTCCGTACTCGTACAGTTTATTTTTTGTATACTTGTATGCTTCTTCATTTTCGCGCGCTTTGCATGTTTAGATAATTTTTCTGTTCATCCAAATTAATCATTTCCACTCGCATCCAAAAATCATTAAGTGTTTAAATGTCTATCCTCATCTCGCCGACATCCATTCTCACTCCCCTCAATTTTTCCAAATCCATTCTCCCTCCCTCTACTGCCACCAAATCAACCATATTGCCATCATCACCACCAAGCCACCACTGGCCAAATCAAAGAAATCTCCATCCTCCTAAATCGGCCAACCTCCAAACCGACTCAACTACCGTCAAACCCAAGACACCATCTCTCTCGACCTACACCAACAATACATGAACTAAAATACTCTCTCTAAAGCTCTCCCTCGCTAGCCAGTTGCTCAACGAAGCACTTCTCAAGCTTTTTAAATTCGGTGGTTCAACCTTTTTCAGCGAAATCTTGTAAAAAATCATTTTTTCGTGTTTAGATGAAAACCATGGTCACTTTGAGTTTAAATAATTTCTAGTTAATCTCTAGTATAATTACATTGCTTCATTTTAACAAATCGCTGAACGATTTGAACGAAATTTGGATTTTTCGTTAATTAGCTTAATTGTCATTCTTAATTAAATTGAGGATATTTTAGGATTCATTTTTTCGCTATAATTGTGTAAACAACTTACTGTGTGTAAGGTATTTTTTGGGCCACAATTCAGCCATGATCTCGACCATTTCTTCCTTGGTCGCCGACAATGGCGCTGGCGACGCGAGGAAGGTGACAATGAACAGTGTCGTTGCTTTTATTTCAAATGCAGCCTAACATTTGATTTATTCAAGGGCCGCACCACGCGAGCCCAAGAGGAGAAGGACAGGCCTTGCGCTGCGCCGGGCCAAATGAGAAGGAAGCTAGGCTGCTCAAGCCCAGCATGAGGAGGAGAAAGGCTGTTTGGGCAGCCCACACGCGCAATACCAGCCCCATCTGCTTGGGCTGGGTTGGGCTTGGGCCCAGTGGGCTGAGCCTAATTTTTTGGCCCATTGTTTTTCTCTTGCCATGTAATCGTGTACTGTTTATTTATTTCCACACTTGTACTAATTATTTATTTCCGCAATCGTACTGTTTCTTTTTCATATACTTGTATGCTTCTTTATTTTCGCGCGCGTTGCATGCTCAGATAATTTTTCTGTTCATCCAAATTAATCATTTCCACTCGCATTCAAAAATCATCAAGTATTTAAAAGTCTATCCCCATCTCGCCGGCATCCATTCTCACTCCCCTCCATTTTTCCAAATCCATTGTCCCTCCCTCCACTGCCACCAAATCAACCATACTGCCATCATCACCACCAAGCCTCCACTGCCCAAATCAAAGAAATCTCCATCCTCCTAAATCGGCCAACCTCCAGACCGACTCAACCACCGTCAAACCCAAGACACCATCTCTCTCGACCTACACCACCAATACACGAACCAAAACAATCTCTCTAAAGCTCTCTCTCTATCCAGTTACTCAAGGAAGCACTTCTCAAGCTTTTTCAATTCGGTGGTTCATGCTTTTTCTGCGACATCTTGCAAAAAATCATTTGTTCGTGTTTTGATGAAAACGATGGCCACTTTGAGTTTAAATAATTTCTATTTAATCTCCAGTATAATTACATTGCTTCATTTTATCGTATCGCTGAATGATAAAATTTAGATTTTTCGTTAATTAGCTTAATTGTCATTTTTAATTAAATTGAGGCTGTTTTAGGATTGATTTTTATGCTGTAATTGTGTACACAAGTTACTGTGTGTAAGGTATTTTTTGAGCCAAAATTAAGCCATGATCTCGACCATTTCTTCCTTGGTCGCCGACAATGGCGTCAGCGACGTAAGGAAGGTGACAATGAACAGGGCCGTTGCTTCTATTTCAAATCAAGCCCAACGTTTAATTTATTCCTGGGCCGCACCACGTGAGCCCAAGAGGAGTAGGCGAGGCCTGGCGCTGCGCCAAGCCAAATGAGAAGGAAGCTGGGCTGCTCAAGCCCAGCTTGAGGAGGAGAAGGGCTGTGTGGGCAGCCCACACGCGCAAAACCAGCCCCATCTGCTTCGGCTGGGCTGGGCTTGGGCCAAGCCAGTGGGCCCATTCTCGGTCCAGTGGGCTGAGCCTAATTTTTCGGCCCATTGTTTTTCTCTTGCCATGTAATCGTGTACTGTTTATTTATTTCCACACTTGTATTATTTATTTATTTCCGCACTCGTACAGTTTATTTTTCGTATACTTGTATGCCTCTTTATTTTCGCGCGCTTTGCATGCTTATATAATTTTTCTGTTCATCGAAATTAATCATTTCCACTCGTATTCAAAAATCATCAAGTATTTAAATGTCTATCCCCATCTCACCGGCGTCCATTCTCTCTCCCCTATATTTTTCCAAATCTGTTCTCCCTCCCTCCACTGCCACCAAATCCACCATACTGCCATCATCACCACCAAGCCGCCACTGCCCAAATGAAAGAAATCTCCATCCTCCTAAATCGGCCAACTTCCAAACCGACTCAACTACCGTCAAACCTAAGACACCATCTCTCTCGACCTACGCCACCAATACATGAACCAAAACACTCTCTCTAAAGCTCTCTCTCGCTAGCCAGTTGCTCAACGAAGGATTTCTCAAGCTTTTTAAATTCGGTGGTTCAAGCTTTTTCTGCGACATCTTGCAAAAAAACATTTGTTCGTGTTTTGATGAAAACGATGGCCACTTTGAGTTTAAATAATTTCTATTTAATATGTAGTATAATTAAATTGCTTCTTTTTAACAAATCGCTAAATGATTTGGATCAATTTTGGATTTTTTGTTAATTAGCTTATTTGTCATTTTTCATTAAATTGAGGTTGTTTGAGGATTAATTTTTATGCTGTAATTGTGTACGCAAGTTACTGTGTGTGTAAGGTATTTTTTGGGCCAAAATTCAGCCATGATCTCGACCATTTCTTCCTTGGTCGCCGACAATGGCGCCGGCGACGCAAGGAAGGTGACAATGAACTATGCCGTTGCTTCTATTTCAAATGCAGCCCAACCTTTGATCCATTTCTGGGCCGCACCACGTGAGCCCAAGAGGAGAAGGAGAGGCCTGGCGCAGCGCCATGCCAAATGAGAAGGAAGCTGGGCTAGTCAAGCCTAGCTTGAGGAGGACAACGGCTGTGTGGGTAGCCCACACGCGCAAAACTAGCCCTATCTGCTTCGGCTGGGCTGGGCTTGGGCCCAGCCAGTGGGCCTATTCTCGGCCCAGCGGGCTGAGCCTAATTTTTCGGCCCGTTGTTTTTCTCTTGCCATGTAATCGTGTACTGTTTATTTATTTCCACACTTGTACTATTTATTTATTTCCGTACTCGTACAGTTTATTTTTCATATACTTGTATGCTTCTTTATTTTCGCGCACTTTGCATGCTTAGATAATATTTCTGTTCATCGAAATTAATCATGTCCACTCGCATTCAAAAATCATCAAGTATTTAAATGTCTATCCCATCTCGTCGGCATCCATTCTCACTCCCCTACATTTTTCCAAATCCATTATCCCTCCCTCCACTGCCACCAAATCCACCGTACTGCCATCATCACCACCAAGCCGCCACTACCCAAATCAAAGAAATCTCCATCCTCCTAAATCGGCCAACCTCCAAACCGACTTAACTACCGTCAAACCCAAGACACCATCTCTCTCGACCTACACCACCAATACACGAACCAAAACATCCCCCTAAAGCTCTCTCTCGCTAGCCAGTTGCTCAACGAAGCACTTCTCAAGCTTTTTAAATTCGATTGCTTAAGCTTTTTCTGCGACATCTTGCAAAAAATGCTTTGTTCGTGTTTTGACGAAAATGATGACCACTTTGAGTTTAAATAATTTTTTTTTAATCTCTAGTATAATTACATTGCTTCATTTTAACAAATCGCTGAACGATTTGAACGAATTTTATATTTTTCGTTAATTAGCTTAATTGTCATTTTTAATTAAATTGAGCTGTTTTAGGATTGATTTTTATGCTGTAATTGTGTACGCAAGTTACTGTGTGTGTAAGGTATTTTTTGGGCCAAAATTCAGCCATGATCTCGACCATTTCTTTCTTGGTCGCCGACAATAGCGACGGCGACGCAAGGAAGGTGACAATGAACAGTGTCGTTGCTTCTATTTCAAATGCAGCCCAACGTTTGACTTATTCCTGGGCCGCACCACACGAGCCTGGCCAAATGAGAAAGAAGTTGGGCAGCTCCTGCCCAGCGTGAGGAGGAGAAGGGTTGTGTGGGCAGCCCACTTTGCATGCTTAGATAATTTTTCTGTTCATCCAAATTAATCATTTCCACTCGCATCCAAAAATCATCAAGTATTTAAATTTCTATCCTCATCTCGCCGACATCCATTCTCACTCCCCTCCATTTTTCCAAATCCATTCTCCCTCCCTCCACTGCCACCAAATCAACCATACTGCCATCATCACCGCCAAGCCGCCACTGCCCAAATCAAAGAAATCTCCATCCTCCTAAATCGGCCAACCTCCAAACTGACTCAACTACCGTTAAACCCAACACACCATCTCTCACGACTTACACCACCAATACAAGAACCAAAACACTCTCTCTAAAGCTCTCCCTCACTAGCCAGTTGCTCAACGAAGCACTTCTCAAGCTTTTTAAATTTGGGTGTTCAAGCTTTTTCTGCGAAATCTTGCAAAAAATCATTTGTTCGTGTTTTGATGAAAACGATGGCCACTTTGAGTTTAAATAATTTTTGGATTGATTTTTATGTTTTAATTGTGTACGGAAGTTACTGTGTGTGTAAGGTATTTTTCGGGCCAAAATTCAGCCATGATCTCGACCATTTCTTCCACGGTCGCCGACAATGGCGCTGGCGACGCAAGGTAGGTGACAATGAATAGTGCCGTTGCTTCTATTTCAAATGCAGCCCAACGTTTGATTTATTCCTGGGCCGCACCACACCAGCCCAAGAGGAGAAGGAGACGCCTGGCGCTGCGCCAGGCCAAATGAGAAGGAAGCTGGGCTGCTCAAGCCCAGCATGAGGAGGAGAAGGGCTGTGTGGGCAGCCCACACGCACAAAACCAGCCCCATCTGCTTGGGTTGGGATGGGCTTGGGCCCAGCTAGTGGGCCCATTCTTAGCCAAGTGGGCTGAGCCTAATTTTACGGCCCGTTGTTTTTCTCTTGCCATGTAATCGTGTACGGTTTATTTATTTCCACACTTGTACCATTTATTTATTTTCGCACTCGTATAGTTTATTTTTCGTATACTTGTATGCTTCTTTATATTCATGCGCTTTGCATGCTTAGATAATTTTTCTGTTCATCCAAATTAATCATTTCCACTCGCATCAGAAATCATAAAGTATTTAAATGTCTATCCTCAACTCGCCGATATCCATTCTCACTCCCCTCCATTTTTCCAAATCCATTCTCCCTCCCTCCACTGCCACCAAATCAACCATACTGCCACCATCACCACCAAGCCGCCACTGCCCAAATCAAAGAAATCTCCATCCTCCTAACTCGGCCAACCTCCAAACTGACTCAACTACCGTCAAACCCATGACACCATCTCTCTTGACCAACACCACCAATACACAAACCAAAATACTCTCTCTACAACTCTCCCTCGCTAACCAGTTGTTCAATCTTTTTCTGCGAAAACTTGCAAAAAATCATTTGTTCGTGTGTTTGATGAAAACGATGGCCACTTTGAGTTTAAATACTTTCTTTTTAATCTCTAGTATAATTGCATTGCTTCAATTTAACAAATCGCTGAACGATTTGAACGAATTTTAGATTTTTTGGTAATTAGCTTAGTTGTCATTTTAAATTAAATTGAGGCTATTTTTCGATTGATTTTTATGCTGTAATTGTGTACGGAAGTTACTGTGTGTGTAAGGTATTTTTTCGGCCAAAATGTAGCCATGATCTCGACCATTTCTTTCTTGGTCGCCGACAATAGCACCGGCGACGCAAGGAAGGTGACCATGAACAGTGTCGTTGCTTCTATTTCAAATGCAGCCCAACGTTTGATTTATTCCTGGGCCGCACCACATGAGCCCAAGAGGAGAAGGAGACGCCTGGCGCTGCGCCAGGCCAAATGAGAAGGAAGCTGGGCTACTCAAGCCCAGCGTGAGGAGGAGAAGGGCTGTGCGGGCAGCCCACACGAGCAAAACCAGCCCCATCTGCTTAGGATGGGCTGGGCTTGGGCCCAGCCAGTGGGACCATTCTCAGCCAACTGGGCTGAGCCTAATTTTTCAGCCCGTTGTTTTTCTCTTGCCATGTAATCGTGTACTGTTTATTTATTTCGACACTTGTACTATTTATTTATTTCCACACCTGTACTATTTATTTATATCCGCACTCGTACAGTTTATTTTTCGTATACTTAATGCTTCTTTATTTTCGCGCGCTTTGCATGCTTAGATAATTTTTTTGTTCATCCAAATTAATCATTTCCACTCGTATCCAAAAATCAAGTATTTAAGTGTCTATCCTCAGCTCGTCAGCATCCATTCTTACTCCCCTCAAAACCAGCCCCACATGCGCAAAACCAGCCCCATCTGCTTGAGCTGGGCTGGGCTTGGGCCCAGCCAGTGAGCCCATTCTCGGCCAACTAGGCTGGGCCTAATTTTTCTGCCCGTTATTTTTCTCTTGCCATGTAATCGTGTACTGTTTAGTTATTTCCACAGTTGTACTATTTATTTATTTGCGCACTCGTACAGTTTATTTTTCGTATACTTGTATGCTTCTTTATTTTCGCGCGCTTTGCATGCTTAGATAATTTTTCTGTTCATCCAAATTAATCATTTCCACTCGCATCCAAAAATCATCAAGTATTTAAGTGTCTATCCTCATCTCGCCGGCATCCATTCTTACTCCCCTCCATTTTTCCAAATCCATTCTCCCTCCCTCTACTGCCACCAAATCACCCATACTACCATCATCACCACCAAGCCGCCACTGCCCAAATCAAAGAAATCTCCATCCTCCTAAATTGGCCAACCTCCAAACCGACTCAACTACCGTCAAACCCAAGACACCATCTCTCTCGACCTAAACCACCAATACATGAACCAATATACTCTCTCAACAGCTCTCCTTCGCTAGCCAGTTGCTCAACGAAGCACTTCTCAAGCTTTTTAAATTCGGTTGTTCAAGCTTTTTCTACGAAAACTTGCAAAAACTCATTTGTTCGTGTTTTGATGAAAACGATGGCCACTTTGAGCTTAAATAATTTCTACTTAATCTCTAGTATAATTACATTGCTTCATTTCAACAAATAGCTGAATGATTTGAACAAATTTTGGATTTTTTCTCAATTAGCTTAGTTGTCATTTTTAATTAAATTGAGGCTATTTTTTGATTGATTTTTATGCTCTAATTGTGTACGGAAGTTACTGTGTGTGTAAGGTATTTTTTCGGCCAAAATTTAGCCATGATCTCGGATATTTCTTTCTTGGTCGCCGACAATAGAGACGGCGACGCAAGGAAGGTGACAATGAACTGTGCCGTTGCTTCAATTTCAAATCAAGCCCAATGTTTAATTTATTCCTAGGCCGCACCACACGAGCCCAAGAGGAGAAGGAGAGGCCTGGTGCTGCGCCAGGCCAAATAAGAAGGAAGCTGGGCTGCTCAAGCCCAGCGTGAGGAGGAGAAGGGCTGTGTGGGCAGCCCACACGCGCAAAACCAGCCCCATCTGCTTGGGTTGGGCTAGGGTTGGGCCCAGCCAGTGGGCCCATTCTCAGCCAAGTGGGCTGAGCCTAATTTGTCAGCCAGTTGTTTTTCTCTTGCCATGTAATCGTGTACTGTTTATTTATTTCCACACTTGTACTATTTATTTTTTTTCGCACACGTACAGTTTATTTTTCGTATACTTGTATGCTTCTTTATATTCGCGCGCTTTGCATGCTTAGATAATTTTTCTGTTCATCCAAATTAATCATTTCCACTCGCATCCAAAAATCATCAAGTATTTAAATTTCTATCCTCATCTCGCCGACATCCATTCTCACTCCCCTCCATTTTTCCAAATCCATTCTCCCTCCCTCCACTGCCACCAAATCAACCATACTGCCATCATCACCGCCAAGCCACCACTGCCCAAATCAAAGAAATCTCCATCCTCCTAAATCGGCCAACCTCCAAACTGACTCAACTACCGTCAAACCCAAGACAACATCTCTCACGACTTACACCACCAATACACGAACCAAAACACTCTCTCTAAAGCTCTCCCTCACTAGCCAGTTGCTCAACGAAGCACTTCTCAAGCTTTTTAAATTTAGGTGTTGAAGCTTTTTCTGCGAAATCTTGCAAAAAATCATTTGTTCATGTTTTGATGAAAAGGATGGCCACTTTGAGTTTAAATAATTTTTGGATTGATTTTTATGTTGTAATTGTGTACGGAAGTTACTGTGTGTGTAAGGTATTTTTCGGGCCAAAATTCAGCCATGGTCTCGACCATTTCTTCCAAGGTCGCCGACAATGGCGCTGGCGACGCAAGGAAGGTGACAATGAATAGTGTCGTTGCTTCTATTTCAAATGCAGCCCAACGTTTGATTTATTCCTGGGCCGCACCACACGAGCCCAAGAGGAGAAGGAGACGCCTGGCGCTGCGCCAGGCCAAATGAGAAGGAAGCTGGGCTGCTGAAGCCCAACGTGAGGAGGAGAAGGGCTGTGTGGGCAGCCCACACGCGCAAAACCAGCCCCATATGCTTGGGTTGGGATGGGCTTGGGCCCAGCTAGTGGGCCCATTCTTAGCCAAGTGGGCTGAGCCTAATTTTATGGCCCGTTGTTTTTCTCTTGCCATGTAATCGTGTACGGTTTATTTATTTCCACACTTGTACCATTTATTTATTTTTGCACTCGTACATTTTATTTTTCGTATACTTGTATGCTTCTTTATATTCATGCGCTTTGCATGCTTAGATAATTTTTCTGTTCATCGAAATTAATCATTTCCACTCGCATCCAAAAATCATCAAGTATTTAAATGTCTATCCTCATCTCGCCGATATCCATTCTCACTCCCCTCCATTTTTCCAAATCCATTCTCCCTCCCTCCACTGCCACCAGATCAACCATACTGCCATCATCACCACCAAGCCGCCACTGCCCAAATCAAAGAAATCTCCATCCTCCTAAATTGGCCAACCTCCAAACCGACTCAACTACCGTCAAACCCAAGACACCATCTCTCTCGACCTAAACCACCAATACATGAACCAATATACTCTCTCAACAGCTCTCCCTCGCTAGCCAGTTGCTCAACGAAGCACTTCTCAAGCTTTTTAAATTTGGTTGTTCAAGCTTTTTCTACGAAAACTTGCAAAAAATCATTTGTTCGTGTTTTGATGAAAACGATGGCCACTTTGAGTTTAAATAATTTCTACTTAATCTCTAGTATAATTACATTGCTTCATTTTAACAAATCGCTGAATGATTTGAACAAATTTTGGATTTTTTGTCAATTAGCTTAGTTGTCATTTTTAATTAAATTGAGGCTATTTTTTGATTGATTTTTATGCTCTAATTGTGTACGGAAGTTACTGTGTGTGTAAGGTATTTTTTCGGCCAAAATTTAGCCATGATCTCGACCATTTCTTTCTTGGTCGCCGACAATAGCGACGGCGACGCAAGGAAGGTGACAATGAACTGTGCCGTTGCTTCAATTTCAAATCAAGCCCAACGTTTGATTTATTCCTAGGCCGCACCACACGAGCCCAAGAGGAGAAGGAGAGGCTGGCACTGCGCCTGGCCAAATGAGAAAGAAGTTGGGCAGCTCAAGCCCAGCGTGAGGAGGAGAAGGGTTGTGTGGGCAGCCCACATGCGCAAAACCAGCCCCATCTGCTTGGGCTGGGCTGGGCTTGGGCCCAGCTAGTGGGCCCATTCTCAGCCAACTGGGCTGGGCCTAATTTTTCGGCCCGTTATTTTTCTCTTGCCATGTAATCGTGTACTGTTTAGTTATTTCCACAGTTGTACTATTTATTTAGTTGCGCACTCGTACAGTTTATTTTTCGTATACTTGTATGCTTCTTTATTTTCGCGCGCTTTGCATGCTTAGATAATTTTTCTGTTCATCCAAATTAATCATTTCCACTCGCATCCAAAAATCATCAAGTATTTAAGTGTCTATCCTCATCTCGCCGGCATCCATTCTTACTCCCCTCCATTTTTCCAAATCCATTCTCCCTCCCTCTACTGCCACCAAATCACCCATACTACCATCATCACCACCAAGCCGCCACTGCCCAAATCAAAGAAATCTCCATCCTCCTAAATTGGCCAACCTCCAAACCGACTCAACTACCGTCAAACCCAAGACACCATCTCTCTCGACCTAAACCACCAATACATGAACCAATATACTCTCTCAACAGCTCTCCCTCGCTAGCCAGTTGCTCAACGAAGCACTTCTCAAGCTTTTTAAATTTGGTTGTTCAAGCTTTTTCTACGAAAACTTGCAAAAAATCATTTGTTCGTGTTTTGATGAAAACGATGGCCACTTTGAGTTTAAATAATTTCTACTTAATCTCTAGTATAATTACATTGCTTCATTTTAACAAATCGCTGAATGATTTGAACAAATTTTGGATTTTTTGTCAATTAGCTTAGTTGTCATTTTTAATTAAATTGAGGCTATTTTTTGATTGATTTTTATGCTCTAATTGTGTACGGAAGTTACTGTGTGTGTAAGGTATTTTTTCGGCCAAAATTTAGCCATGATCTCGACCATTTCTTTCTTGGTCGCCGACAATAGCGACGGCGACGCAAGGAAGGTGACAATGAACTGTGCCGTTGCTTCAATTTCAAATCAAGCCCAACGTTTGATTTATTCCTAGGCCGCACCACACGAGCCCAAGAGGAGAAGGAGAGGCCTGGTGCTGCGCCAGGCCAAATAAGAAGGAAGCTGGGTTGCTCAAGCCCAGCGTGAGGAGGAGAAGGGCTGTGTGGGCAGCCCACACGCGCAAAACCAGCCCCATCTGCTTGGGCTGGGCTAGGCTTGGGCCCAGCCAGTGGGCCCATTCTCAGCCAAGTGGGCTGAGCCTAATTTGTCGGCCCGTTGTTTTTCTTTTGCCATGTAATCGTGTACTGTTTATTTATTTCCACACTTGTACTATTTATTTTTTTTCGCACTCGTACAGTTTATTTTTCGTATACTTGTATGCTTCTTTATATTCGCGCGCTTTGCATGCTTAGATAATTTTTCTGTTCATCCAAATTAATCATCTCCACTCGCATCCAAAAATCATCAAGTATTTAAATTTCTATCCTCATCTCGCCGACATCCATTCTCACTCCCCTCCATTTTTCCAAATCCATTCTCCCTCCCTCCAATGCCACCAAATCAACCATACTCCCATCATCACCACCAAGCCGCCACTGCCCAAATCAAAGAAATCTCCATCCTCCTAAATCGGCCAACCTCCAAACTAACTCAACTACCGTCAAACCCATGACACCATCTCTCTTGAGCTACACCACCAATACACGAACCAAAATACTCTCTCTACAGCTCTCCCTCGCTAGCCAGTTGCTCAACGAAGCACTTCTCAAGCTTTTTAAATACGGTTGTTCAAGCTTTTTCTGCGAAAACTTGCAAAAAATCATTTGTTCGTGTTTTGATGAAAACGATGGCCACTTTGAGTTTAAATAATTTCTTTTTAATCTCTAGTATAATTACATTGCTTCATTTTAACAAATCGCTGAACGATTTTAACGAATTTTAGATTTTTCGTTAATTAGCTTAGTTGTCATTTTTAATTAAATTGAGGCTATTTTTGGATTGATTTTTATGCTGTAATTATGTACGGAAGTTACTGTGTGTGTAAGGTATTTTTCCGGACAAAATTTAGCCATGATCTCGACCATTTCTTTCTTGGTCGCCGACAATAGCGACGGCGACGCAAGGAAGGTCACAATGAACAGTGCCGTTGCTTCTATTTCAAATGCAGCCCAACGTTTGACTTATTCCTGGGCCGCACCACACGAGCCCAAGAGGAGAAGGAGAGGCTGGCACTGCGCCTGGCCAAATGAGAAAGAAGTTGGGCAGCTCAAGCCCAGCGTGAGGAGGAGAAGGGTTGTGTGGGCAGCCCACATGCGCAAAACCAGCCCCATCTGCTTGGGTTGGGCTGGGCTTGGGCCCAGCTAGTGGGCCCATTCTCAGCCAACTAGGCTGGGCCTAATTTTTCGGCCCGTTATTTTTCTCTTGCCATGTAATCGTGTACTGTTTAGTTATTTCCACAGTTGTACTATTTATTTATTTGCGCACTCGTACAGTTTATTTTTCGTATACTTGTATGCTTCTTTATTTTCGCGCGCTTTGCATACTTAGATAATTTTTCTGTTCATACAAATTAATCATTTCCACTCGCATCCAAAAATCATCAAGTATTTAAGTGTCTATCCTCATCTCGCCGGCATCCATTCTTACTCCCCTCCATTTTTCCAAATCCATTCTCCCTCCCTCTACTGCCACCAAATCACCCATACTACCATCATCACCACCAAGCCGCCACTGCCCAAATCAAAGAAATCTCCATCCTCCTAAATTGGCCAACCTCCAAACCGACTCAACTACCGTCAAACCCAAGACACCATCTCTCTCGACCAAAACCACCAATACATGAACCAATATACTCTCTCAACAGCTCTCCCTCGCTAGCCAGTTGCTCAACGAAGCACTTCTCAAGCTTTTTAAATTCGGTTGTTCAAGCTTTTTCTACGAAAACTTGCAAAAAATCATTTGTTCGTGTTTTGATGAAAACGATGGCCACTTTGAGTTTAAATAATTTCTACTTAATCTCTAGTATAATTACATTGCTTCATTTTAACAAATCGCTGAATGATTTGAACAAATTTTGGATTTTTTGTCAATTAGCTTAGTTGTCATTTTTAATTAAATTGAGGCTATTTTTTGATTGATTTTTATGCTCTAATTGTGTACGGAAGTTACTGTGTGTGTAAGGTATTTTTTCGGCCAAAATTTAGCCATGATCTCGACCATTTCTTTCTTGGTCGCCGACAATAGCGACGGCGACGCAAGGAAGGTGACAATGAACTGTGCCGTTGCTTCAATTTCAAATCAAGCCCAACGTTTGATTTATTCCTAGTCCGCACCACACGAGGCCAAGAGGAGAAGGAGAGGCCTGGTGCTGCGCCAGGCCAAATAAGAAGGAAGCTGGGTTGCTCAACCCCAGCGTGAGGAGGAGAAGGGCTGTGTGGGCAGCCCACACGCGCAAAACCAGCCCCATCTGCTTGGGCTGGGCTAGGCTTGGGCCCAGCCAGTGGGCCCATTCTCAGCCAAGTGGGCTGAGCCTAATTTGTCGGCCCGTTGTTTTTCTTTTGCCATGTAATCGTGTACTGTTTATTTATTTCCACACTTGTACTATTTATTTTTTTTCGCACTCGTACAGTTTATTTTTCGTATACTTGTATGCTTCTTTATATTCGCGCGCTTTGCATGCTTAGATAATTTTTCTGTTCATCCAAATTAATCATTTCCACTCGCATCCAAAAATCATCAAGTATTTAAATTTCTATCCTCATCTCGCCGACATCCATTCTCACTCCCCTCTATTTTTCCAAATCCATTCTCCCTCCCTCCACTGCCACCAAATCAACCATACTGCCATCATCACCGCCAAGCCACCACTGCCCAAATCAAAGAAATCTCCATCCTCCTAAATCGGCCAACCTCCAAACTGACTCAACTACCGTCAAACCCAAGACAACATCTCTCACGACTTACACCACCAATACACGAACCAAAAAACTCTCTCTAAAGCTCTCCCTCACTAGCCAGTTGCTCAACGAAGCACTTCTCAAGCTTTTTAAATTTAGGTGTTGAAGCTTTTTCTGCGAAATCTTGCAAAAAATCATTTGTTCGTGTTTTGATGAAAACGATGGCCACTTTGAGTTTAAATAATTTTTGGATTGATTTTTATGTTGTAATTGTGTACGGAAGTTACTGTGTGTGTAAGGTATTTTTTGGGCCAAAATTCAGCCATGGTCTCGACCATTTCTTCCAAGGTCGCCGACAATGGCGCTGGCGACGCAAGGAAGGTGACAATGAATAGTGTCGTTGCTTCTATTTCAAACGCAGCCCAACGTTTGATTTATTCCTGGGCCGCACCACACGAGCCCAAGAGGAGAAGGAGACGCCTGGCGCTGCGCCAGGCCAAATGAGAAGGAAGCTGGGCTGCTGAAGCCCAGCGTGAGGAGGAGAAGGGCTGTGTGGGCAGCCCACACGCGCAAAACCAGCCCCATCTGCTTGGGTTGGGATGGGCTTGGGCCCAGCTAGTGGGCCCATTCTTAGCCAAGTGGGCTGAGCCTAATTTTACGGCCCGTTGTTTTTCTCTTGCCATGTAATCGTGTACGGTTTATTTATTTCCACACTTGTACCATTTATTTATTTTCGCACTCGTACAGTTTATTTTTCGTATACTTGTATGCTTCTTTATATTCATGCGCTTTGCATGCTTAGATAATTTTTCTGTTCATCCAAATTAATCGTTTCCACTCGCATCCAAAAATCATCAAGTATTTAAAGGTCTATCCTCATCTCGCCGATATCCATTCTCACTCCCCTCCATTTTTCCAAATCCATTCTCCCTCCCTCCACTGCCACCAGATCAACCATACTGCCATCATCACCACCATGCCGCCACTGCCCAAATCAAAGAAATCTCCATCCTCCTAAATCGGCCAACCTCCAAACTGACTCAACTACCGTCAAACCCATGACACCATCTCTCTTGAGCTACACCACCAATACACGAACCAAAATACTCTCTCTACAGCTCTCCCTCGCTAGCCAGTTGCTCAACGAAGCACTTCTCAAGCTTTTTAAATACGGTTGTTCAAGCTTTTTCTGCGAAAACTTGCAAAAAATCATTTGTTCGTGTTTTGATGAAAACGATGGCCACTTTGAGTTTAAATAATTTCTTTTTAATCTCTAGTATAATTACATTGCTTCATTTTAACAAATCGCTGAACGATTTTAACGAATTTTAGATTTTTCGTTAATTAGCTTAGTTGTCATTTTTAATTAAATTGAGGCTATTTTTGGATTGATTTTTATGCTGTAATTGTGTACGGAAGTTACTGTGTGTGTAAGGTATTTTTCCGGACAAAATTTAGCCATGATCTCGACCATTTCTTTCTTGGTCGCCGACAATAGCGACGGCGACGCAAGGAAGGTCACAATGAACAGTGCCGTTGCTTCTATTTCAAATGCAGCCCAACGTTTGACTTATTCCTGGGCCGCACCACACGAGCCCAAGAGGAGAAGGAGAGGCTGGCACTGCGCCTGGCCAAATGAGAAAGAAGTTGGGCAGCTCAAGCCCAGCGTGAGGAGGAGAAGGGTTGTGTGGGCAGCCCACATGCGCAAAACCAGCCCCATCTGCTTGGGCTGGGCTGGGCTTGGGCCCAGCTAGTGGGCCCATTCTCAGCCAACTGGGCTGGGCCTAATTTTTTGTCCCGTTATTTTTCTCTTGCCATGTAATCGTGTACTGTTTAGTTATTTCCACAGTTGTACTATTTATTTATTTGCGCACTCGTACAGTTTATTTTTCGTATACTTGTATGCTTCTTTATTTTCGCGCGCTTTGCATGCTTAGATAATTTTTCTGTTCATCCAAATTAATCATTTCCACTCGCATCCAAAAATCATCAAGTATTTAAGTGTCTATCCTCATCTCGCCGGCATCCATTCTTACTCCCCTCCATTTTTCCAAATCCATTCTCCCTCCCTCTACTGCCACCAAATCACCCATACTACCATCATCACCACCAAGCCGCCACTGCCCAAATCAAAGAAATCTCCATCCTCCTAAATTGGCCAACCTCCAAACCGACTCAACTACCGTCAAACCCAAGACACCATCTCTCTCGACCTAAACCACCAATACATGAACCAATATACTCTCTCAACAGCTCTCCCTCGCTAGCCAGTTGCTCAACGAAGCACTTCTCAAGCTTTTTAAATTCGGTTGTTCAAGCTTTTTCTACGAAAACTTGCAAAAAATCATTTGTTCGTGTTTTGATGAAAACGATGGCCACTTTGAGTTTAAATAATTTCTACTTAATCTCTAGTCTAATTACATTGCTTCATTTTAACAAATCGCTGAATGATTTGAACAAATTTTGGATTTTTTGTCAATTAGCTTAGTTGTCATTTTTAATTAAATTGAGGCTATTTTTTGATTGATTTTTATGCTCTAATTGTGTACGGAAGTTACTGTGTGTGTAAGGTATTTTTTCGGCCAAAATTTAGCCATGATCTCGACCATTTCTTTCTTGGTCGCCGACAATAGCAACGGCGACGCAAGGAAGGTGACAATGAACTGTGCCGTTGCTTCAATTTCAAATCAAGCCCAACGTTTGATTTATTCCTAGGCCGCACCACACGAGCCCAAGAGGAGAAGGAGAGGCCTGGTGCTGCGCCAGGCCAAATAAGAAGGAAGCTGGGTTGCTCAAGCCCAGCGTGAGGAGGAGAAGGGCTGTGTGGGCAGCCCACACGCGCAAAACCAGCCCCATCTGCTTGGGCTGGGCTAGGCTTGGGCCCACAGGCTGGGCCCATTCTCAGCCAAGTGGGCTGAGCCTAATTTGTCGGCCCGTTGTTTTTCTCTTGCCATGTAATCGTGTACTGTTTATTTATTTCCACACTTGTACTATTTATTTTTTTTCGCACTCGTACAGTTTATTTTTCGTATACTTGTATGCTTCTTTATATTCGCGCGCTTTGCATGCTTAGATAATTTTTCTGTTCATCCAAATTAATCATTTCCACTCGCATCCAAAAATCATCAAGTATTTAAATTTCTATCCTCATCTCGCCGACATCCATTCTCACTCCCCTCCACTGCCACCAAATCAACCATACTGCCATCATCACCGCCAAGCCGCCACTACCCAAATCAAAGAAATCTCCATCCTCCTAAATCGGCCAACCTCCAAACTTACTCAACTACCGTCAAACCCAAGACGCCATCTCTCACGACTTACACCACCAATACACGAACCAAAACACTCTCTCTAAAGCTCTCCCTCACTAGCCAGTTGCTCAACGAAGCACTTCTCAAGCTTTTTAAATTTGGGTGTTCAAGCTTTTTCTGCGAAATCTTGCAAAAAATCATTTGTTCGTGTTTTGATGACAACGATGGCCACTTTGAGTTTAAATAATTTTTGGATTGATTTTTATGTTGTAATTGTGTACGGAAGTTACTCTGTGTGTAAGGTATTTTTCGGCCAAAATTTAGCCATGATCTCGACCATTTCTTTCTTGGTCGCCGACAATAGCACCTGCGACGCAAGGAAGGTGACCATGAACAGTGTCGTTGCTTGTATTTCAAATGCAGCCCAACGTTTGATTTATTCCTGGGCCGCACCACACGAGCCCAAGAGGAGAAGGAGACGCCTGGCGCTGCGCCAGGCCAAATGAGAAGGAAGCTGTGCTATTCAAGCCCAGCGTGAGGAGGAGAAGGGCTGTGTGGGCAGCCCACACGCGCAAAACTAGCCCCATCTGCTTAGGCTGGGCTGGGCTTGGGCCCAGCCAGTGGGACCATTCTCAGCCAACTGGGCTGAGCCTAATTTTTCAGCCCGTTGTTTTTCTCTTGCCATGTAATCGTGTACTGTTTATTTATTTCCACACTTGTACTATTTATTTATTTCCGCACTCATACAGTTTATTTTTCGTATACTTAATGCTTCTTTATTTTCGCGCGCTTTGCATGCTTAGATAATTTTTTTGTTCATCCAAATTAATCATTTCCACTCGTATCCAAAAATCAAGTATTTAAGTGTCTATCCTCGTCTCGTCAGCAGCCATTCTTACTCCCCTCCATTTTTCCAAATCCATTCTCCCTCCCTCCACTGCCACCAAATCACCCATACTGCCATCATGACCACCAAGCCGTCACTGCCCAAATCAAAGAAATCTCCATCCTCCTAAATCGGCCAACCTCCAAACTGACTCAACTACCGTCAAACCCAAGACACCATCTCTCTCGACCTACACCACCAATACACTAACCAAAATACTCTCTCTATAGCTCTCCCTCGCTAGCCAGTTGCTCAACGAAGCACTTCTCAAGCTTTTTAAATTCGATTGTTCAAGCTTTTTCTGCGAAATCTTGCAAAAAATCATTTGTTCGTGTTTTGATGAAAACGATGGCCACTTTGAGTTTAAATAATTTCTTTTTAATCTCTAGTATAATTACATTGCTTCATTTTAACAAATCGCTGAACGATTTGAACGAATTTTAGATTTTTCGTTAATTAGCTTAGTTGTAATTTTTAATTAAATTGAGGCTATTTTTGGATTGATTTTTATGTTGTAATTGTGTACGGAAGTTACTGTGTGTGTAAGGTATTTTTCGGGCCAAAGTTCAGCCATGATCTCGAGCATTTCTTCCACGGTCGCCGACAATGGCACTGGCGACGCAAGGAAGGTGACAATGAATAGTGTCGTTGCTTCTATTTCAAATGCAGCCCAACGTTTGATTTATTCCTGGGCCGCACCACACGAGCCCAAGAGGAGAAGGAGACGCCTGGTGCTGCTCCAGGCCAAATGAGAAGGAAGCTGGGCTGGTCAAGCCCAGCGTGAGGAGGAGAAGGGCTGTGTGGGCAACCCCCACGCGTAAAACCAGCCCCATCTGCTTGGGTTGGGATGGGCTTGGGCCCAGCTAGTGGGCCCATTCTTAGCCAAGTGGGCTGAGCCTAATTTCATGGCCCGTTGTTTTCCTCTTGCCATGTAATCGTGTACGGTTTATTTATTTCCACACTTGTACCATTTATTTATTTTTGCACTCGTACAGTTTATTTTTCGTATACTTGTATGCTTCTTTATATTCATGCGCTTTGCATGCTTAGATAATTTTTCTGTTCATCCAAATTAATCATTTCCACTCGCATCCAAAAATCATCAAGTATTTAAATGTCTATCCTCATCTCGCCGATATCCATTCTCACTCCCCTCCATTTTTCCAAATCCATTCTCCCTCCCTCCACTGCCACCAAATCAACCATACTGCCATCATCACCACCAAGCCGCCACTGCCCAAATCAAAGAAATCTCCATCCTCCTAAATCGGCCAACCTCCAAACTGACTCAACTACCGTCAAACCCATGACACCATCTCTCTTGACCTACACCACCAATACACGAACCAAAATACTCTCTCTACAGCTCTCCCTCGCTAGCCAGTTGCTCAACAAAGCACTTCTTAAGCTTTTTAAATTCGGTTGTTCAAGCTTTTTCTGCGAAAACTTGCAAAAAATCATTTGTTCGTGTTTTGATGAAAACGATGGCCACTTTGAGTTTAAATAATTTCTTTTTAATGTCTAGTATAATTGCATTGCTTCAATTTAACAAATCGCTGAACGATTTGAACGAATTTTAGATTTTTTGGTAATTAGCTTAATTATCATTTTAAATTAAATTGAGGCTATTTTTGGATTGATTTTTATGTTGTAATTGTGTACGGAAGTTACTGTGTGTGTAAGGTATTTTTTCAGCCAAAATTTAGCCATGATCTCGACCATTTCTTTCTTGGTCGCCGACAATAGCACCGGGGACGCAAGGAAGGTGACCATGAACAGTGTCGTTGCTTCTATTTCAATGCAGCCCAACGTTTGATTTATTCCTGGGCCGCACCACACGAGCCCAAGAGGAGAAGGAGACGCCTGGCGCTGCGCCAGGCTAAATGAGAAGGAAGCTGGGCTACTCAAGCCCAGCGTGAGGAGGAGAAGGGCTGTGTGGGCAGCCCACACGCGCAAAACCAGCCCCATCTACTTAGGCTGGGCTGGGCTTGGGCCCAGCCAGTGGGACCATTCTCAGCCAACTGGGCTGAGCCTAATTTTTCATCCCGTTGATTATCTCTTACCATGTAATCGTATACTGTTTATTTATTTCCACACTTGTACTATTTATTTATTTCTGCACTCGTACAGTTTATTTTTCGTATACTTAATGCTTCTTTATTTTCGCGCGCTTTGCACGCTTAGATAATTTTTTTGTTCATCCAAATTAATCATTTCCACTCGTATCCAAAAATCAAGTATTTAAGTGTCTATCCTCATCTCGTCAGCATCCATTCTTACTCCCCTCCATTTTTCCAAATCCATTCTCCCTCCCTCCACTGCCACCAAATCACCCATACTGCCATCATGACCACCAAGCCGCCACTGCCCAAATCAAAGAAATCTCCATCCTCCTAAATCGGCTAACCTCCAAACTGACTCAACTACCGTCAAACCCAAGACACCATCTCTCTCGACCTACACCACCAATACACTAACCAAAATACTCTCTCTATAGCTCTCCCTCGCTAGCCAGTTGCTCAACGAAGCACTTCTCAAGCTTTTTAAATTCGATTGTTCAAGCTTTTTCTGCGAAATCTTGCAAAAAATCATTTGTTCGTGTTTTGATGAAAACGATGGCCACTTTGAGTTTAAATAATTTATTTTTAATCTCTAGTATAATTACATTGCTTCATTTTAACAAATCGCTGAACGATTTGAACGAATTTTAGATTTTTCGTTAATTAGCTTAGTTGTGATTTTTAATTAAATTGAGGCTATTTTTGGATTGATTTTTATGCTGTAATTGTGTACGGTAGTTATTGTGTGTGTAAGGTGTTTTTTCGTCCAAAATTTAGCCATGATTTCTGATAACAATTCACCTAAAAGAAAGGGTATTTTCGTCCATCACCCGGTGGGATGAGGCCAAGCTACTGTTTCGTACCACCGCGGTAGGGACAAGATCGCTACCTTCCCCAAAGGCTAACGCTACAAAGGCTAACGGGTCCCTATCGGCTCCTCTCACGGACCTCACGGCTGGCTCAAGGAGTTATCTTACCCCTAGAGGAAACCACGCGTCAGGAGTATCGCTCCGGTCGTTATCCTACCGTGGCAATATCTACCTGCATACCTACCGCCAAGGTAGCGTATCGTGATAAGGGCGAACCACAGACCCTAACGCGAGCGATAGCTCCGTACCCGTTTACTCGGGCGGGAACGCCCCTTTTCTTCTATAAATACCTCCCCCACAAAGGAGGCAGGTAAGCATACTCAACTGGCCAAAACTCTGCTAATTTCAATACACATACTGACTTAAGCATCGGAGTGTTTTCGCCGGAGACCCCCTCCGGCGCATTGCAGGTACTGTGGACCGTCGCATGCACTGATCTGAGAAGAACCGCTCCGCCATACATCCTTCGGCAGAAGACAAATAATTATCAAATTGGTGCTTTCATTGAGAGCTTTGGTTCTATTAAGTGAGCATCCTTAATAACCAAGCTCCTCCTCTCCGAAGCTAGAAGGATTATGGCCTCAGAGTCAGATCCGGCGCTGTCCCGAACTTCCAACATCCCATACAACACCCGCAGACGCCTGTTTCCCTTCGCTACCTCTGATGTCCCCACCCCAGGGCAGGACGTCGCTGCAGGAGACTTGGACCCTCTTCCTGGGTCAAGTTCGGAAGAAGTTACCTTCCAGATTTGCTCTCCCTTCTCCCACATAGCAGGAACCAGCCATCCTACCCCCCAGGTGGGAAGATCTATGATAGGAGAGGCGGACAACCCTTTAATGAATTCAATAGTTGCTCTCCAAGCTCAACTGGATCAGCTGACAGAGATGGCTGCTGGATTTACTCCTCACGCCTCAAGACCTGGTGTGTCCTCCCATGTGGTTTTCACTCCAACCATTGTCACAGAATGACCCTTATCGCCCCAACAGTCTAGGGCGCTCCCGTCCTCATTACCTTTCCCCTTGGCCCCCATAAACGTTCCCCCATTCACGCGCGGACCTGCTGATCATTCTGGACAATACAGGGGAGGAATATCTATCCCCGAAGCAGTCCGCCAGCGTGATGAATATAGAGAGCCCTGGGATGAGCGACGGGGGGATATAGTGGGAGATCCATCTCCTAGATACAGTGAGAGATCTAGCAGCAGAAGTCGACGAGCTCGGACTCCGGGGATATAGTGGGAGCCGTAGTCGTTCTACTAGGAGACACCAGGAATATGACCCTCAAAATCCCAGATACGACGCTGAAATTCCACATCAGCGTCAGCCTCGTAGGATCCCCGATGCTAACGTGGGTCATCCGTTCAGCTACCGTGTCAGGCACCACAGAGTCCATCGACATGTGAAACTCCCAGCAGAATCATATGATGACACAAAAGATCCCATTTCTCACCTCAATAAGGTGAAGGATTTCGTGCAATTCCAAACGCGCAGTGACGCAGCATTGTGTCAAATTTTCGTAATGACGCCGTCAGGAGTGGCACGCCTATGGTTCGAAGGGCTCCCCGCCGGGTCTATCGATAATTTCTCTCAGCTGGAAGAAAAATTCAAAAGCCAGTTTAGCATGGCTATTCCTATCAGAAAGTCAGCAGCTGCGCTGTTCGATATCCATCGAAAACCACAGGAATCGTTGAACGACTTCTTAGGTCGCTTTGATCTCGAAATGTCCCTAACGCCAGGGGTCACTATCGATTTTGCAATTGAAGCCCTGAAACGCAATTGTCGATACGGCAAATTGAAAGATACGCTAACGGTGGACCCACCAACGACCCTGGATGCGTTGAGGCTGAAAGCGCATAACTATGCGAGAATGGAAGAGGAAGAAAATAGAGAATGGATCCGAGGCATGCCGGCGGACCCATATGTGGCCCCTAACATCTTGAACAGCAATGCCCCTGACGCTAAACCCACCGAGGATCTCGGGCAGCGGAAAGAAAATAACACTAAGACCTCTAACCGGCAGAGAGTCAATTTCTCAAAGGGGAGACCTGGAGGATCCCCCACTCGAAAGCAAACGGACCCGCCGAAAGGCCGAATATACGATCCTGACCTCCCTTCTCTCATACTCCCAAGGGTTGAGATCTTAGCAATAGTCCAACAGAGAAATTTACCTATCCGCTACCCAGCTCCCGTGAAACCAGGAGTAATCATGGGAGGAAGAGAAAATGCATACTGCAAATTCCATAAGGTCAAGGGACACTCAACAGATGTATGCAGAGAGTTAAAATCGGCTATAGAGCGATTAGTCGAAGAGGGCTACCTTGGAGAATTCGCCACAAAGGCAAGGGAGGAAGCCAGAAATAATCCAACTGGAAATACAACCGAGCAGAGGCAAACGCCCTCGCACGCTACAGGGGCTAACGCAGTTCCCCTCGGGCCAAACAGAGAAGCGCTCGCTATCGATAGCGACCAAATGCCCATGATAAATATCATCGCGGGGGGCACCCTATTGCGAGGAAATTATGCCACAAACGCCCAATCCTGGAGAGAAGCGCAAACGGGAGAGCGTTCAAACAAAAATCGAGCCAATAAGTGCCTTAGACAGAATGATATTGTCTTTCTCAGAGGAAGACGAAAAAGGCATCGTTTTCCCGCATAATGATGCGATGGTTGTAACGCCTGTCATTGGAAGTCATGGGGTAAGAAGGACCCTTGTCGATAACGGGAGTGCAGTGAATCTATTCTCTTTGGAAGCATACAACTTGATGAAACGACCTGACGGTGAGCTATCGTCCTGCACGAGGCCAATTATTGGGATTGATGGAGTACCGATTCCGGTAGCAGGAATAACATCCCTGCCGGTGTACTTCCGGGAGGACACATCCAAACGCTCCGAAGAGCTACTATTTCTGGTCGTAGACCTAACGTTACCATATAACGCCATTTTGGGGCGACCCTTCCTTAATCGTTTTGGAGTGGCCATATCTCAAAAACACCTGCGGATGAAATATCCCTCACGGGACGGCGTGGTCTCAATCAAAGGGGACCAAAAGCTGGCAGCCGAATGCTACTTACTCATGACTCAAAGGAGCTGTGACCGCTACGTTTGCGTGGCGGACGACCCTTTCGATGACAAAGAAGAAAAACGCACTCAGCCGCTAGATCAGATGATATCACTCCCTATCGATAAAGATAGTGAAATGAATCTCTTAGCCAGTGAGAAACTAAGCCTGGAAGAGAACGCGCAGTTAATCCGGCTGTGGAGGAAATACAAGGGAGAGTTTGCGTGGAAGTCAGCAGACATGCCCGGAATCTCTCGGGAGGTTGCGGAACACCGGCTAAACGTTAGTCCTGAGGCCAAACCTGTCCAACAAAGGCGACGTGCTTTTTCGTCGGAAAAGATAACCACCATCGAAAAAGAATTGCTAAAACTCACAGAGGCGGGTTTCATTCGAGAAGTCCAATACCCGACCTGGCTAGCCAATCCTGTGTTAGTCCCAAAGCCTAATGGGGACTGGCGCATGTGTATAGACTTTACTGACCTAAATAATGCCTGTCCCAAGGACTGCTATCCCCTTCCGTGAATAGATCAGTTAGTCGATCAAACCGCTGGGTATGCTTATCTAAGCTCCCTAGATGCGAATTCCGGATATCACCAAATCCCTATGGCTGTAGAGGACGCAGAAAAAACTGCCTTCATTACTCCCAGGGCTACATACTGCTATAACGCAATGCCGTTTGGGCTAAAGAATGCCGGTGCAACGTTTCAGCGTATGGCAAACAAAGTTTTTGAAAATCAAATCGGGAAAAATGTAGAGGCCTACGTAGACGACATCTTGATTAAAAGTTGGAGTTTCAGAGAACACCTCGCTGACTTGGAAGAGGTTTTCAATGTGATGAGAAAGCACAAGATGAAGTTAAACCCGCGGAAGTGCATGTTTGCATTCCAAACGGGAAAATTCTTGGGCTATGTGGTCAGCCGGAAGGGCATCCAACCCAACCCGTCAAAGATAAAAGCCATCCAGGATATGATATCCCCGTGAACTGTCAAAGAAATACAGAAGTTAACCGGGCGCATCATTGCGTTGGGACGATTCATATCTAAGCAAGGCGAGAGATGTTTGCCTTTCTTCAAAGTCATCCGCAACAAGGCTCCCTTCGGATGGACAGAGGAATGCGAGAAAGCGTTTGCAGGACTAAAAGCTTACCTATCATCAGATTTAGTGCTAACGAGACCCGAGCCCGGTGATGAGCTATATCTATACTTGGGAATAGCCGACGAGGTAGTCAGCGCCGTCCTTGCGCGATGTGAAGGGCACGTGCATCGTCCTGTATTCTTCGTGAGTCATATATTGAAAGATGCCGAATTGCGATACGCTCCTATCGAGAAGATAGCACTCGCTCTAGTACATGCCACGCGAAAGATGGATCGATACTTCCAAGCCCACCCCGTCATCGTACTTACGAATCAGCCGTTGAGAAGAATCTTCAGAAAACCTGAGTCTTCAGGAAGAATGTTAATTTGGGCTATCGAACTTGAACAATACGGGCTGCAATACAAAGCTAGACCGGCCGTTAAAGCCCAAGCGTTAGCTGACTTCATAGCTGAGTGCACATTCGCAAAGGACACAAAGATAGACCTGTTGGAGGAAGAAGCGAAAAATTCATGCCTACCGTCTCCAGAGACATATACAGATCCGTGGGTCATCCACGTGGATGGAGCAAAAAATCAAGAATTAGCAGGCGTAGGAGTTTTCTTAGCTGGACCAAACGGCCTGGAGATGCGATACGCCATCAGAATCCTGCAGCCATTGTCCAACAATGCGGCTGAATACGAAGCGATGCTGGCGGGACTTAGAATTGGAAACAGTTTCTCCATCGAAGCCACCCCCGGTATGGAGAAGGAAGACAGAACACGCTTAAGGATCCGAGGAGATTCCAAGTTAATAATGGATCAGGTCCTAGGGAGTTCCCAAGCCAGAGAACCCATCATGGCCCAATACTTAGCCAAAGTGAAACATGAGCTGTCAGAGATACAGGAAAAAGGCACCCTGGTTACCTTCGAGCACATTCCTAGAGAAAACAATAGAGAGGCCGATAGCCTCGCCAAAATGGCAGCCAATCCGGAAGCCTCAATACCCAGAGACGTGCGTTATGAAGAACTGTCTACACCCTCTTTCATGGAAGAGCAGGCATCGCTCTGTGTGGAAGAAATGGAAAATGATTGGAGGATCCCAGTGATAGAATATCTGAAGCATGATAAGCTACCGGGAGACCAGACAGAGAAGAAGAAAGTCCTAAAACGGGCACCACGATGCACATATTATAACGGAGAGTTAATACGAAGATGCTTCTCCCATCCGGCCACTAAATGCATAACGGAACAAGAAGGCTTACATGTGTTACGAGAAATTCACGAAGGGATATGCGGCATGCACATCGCCAGCGGCACTCTGGCAGCCCAAGTCTTTTGGTCGGGATTTTACTGGCCCACCATTCGACGAGATTGTCATAACTTCGTGAAAACCTGTCAGAAATGCCAGGAATATGCTAAGATTCCTCAAAAACCTGCTGTGCCAATCTCAGAAATAGTGGCTCCGTGCCTGTTTGCAAAATGGGGGATTGACATCCTGGGCCCGTTTCCAAAGGCCAGATCTCAGTTAAAATTCATGGTCGTAGCGGTAGACTACTTCACAAAGTGGGCCGAAGCCGAGGCGTTAGCTACCATTACCACCGAAAAAATTTAGCGTTTCTTCAAACACCAAGTCATCATGAGATTTGGAGTACCGCGCGTGCTAGTCAGCGACAACGGGACACAATTTACAAGCCAGTTCTTCAGGGATCAGTGTGCGGAGTTTCAGATAGAGCAAAGATTCTCCTCTGTGGCACATCCCAAACCAACGACCAGGCGGAAGTAACTAACCGCAGCATCCTTAGTGGCATCAAAAGAAACTTGGAAGGGTCCAAGAAGAAATGGCCAGACGAATTGCCATATGTGCTATGGGCCTATCGCATGACTGTCAAGGCCAGCACGGGAGAAACCCCGTTCGCGTTAGCATTCGGAACTGAGGCTGTCACACCAGTCGAGATTGGCATGATGAGCCTCCGGGTGGCTCACTTCAAAGAAGAAAACAACGAAGAAAGGTTATGAGCTAACCTCGATACTCTACCAGAAATACACGAGGAAACCCACCTGAAAACTCTGCACTACAAGAGAAAAATGGCACAATATCACAACCGGCAAGTGAGGGAGCGATTGCTCAAAACCGGAGATTTAGTGCTCAGAGACAAGCGGGCGGCAGGACAACGTATGGGAAAACTCAGTCCAAATTGGGATGGATCGTATCGTGTCACCCGCATTGTGGGAAAAGGAGCATACCACCTGGAAACGCTCGAGGGAACGCCCCTGCAGAACTCCTGGAACATCGCTCGGCTGAGGCTATACCACGCCAGGAGCTAATCGGGTAACGTCAAAGTTACTCTAATAAATGAATATTGAGATATTCACCGTGCGTTTGCTACTGGTAATATGCAGGTAGCGAAGAATGCCAGGGGTGAAAATCCTATCCTTGTGATGGCTGGTCTTGATCAGACAGCTCATTAAGACGAGGCACGCCCTGGCATAACGAGCCGTTTGGGAGTGAAAATCCTATCCTTGTGGTAACCATGCTCACATAGACGGCCCATTAAGACGAGGCACGACCCCAAACGGCTCCCCGGAGTGAAAATCCTATCCTTGCGGCAACCGTGCTCACATAGACGGCCCGTTAAGATGAGGCACGCCCCGGAATCCTTGGGAGTGAAATCCTATTCTTATGGTAACCCCATAAGGAGAGGCACACCCCAAGGAGAGACCAACTCCATCCTGGAAGTGAAAATCCTATCCTTGTGGTAACCGTGCTCACATAGACGACCCATAAAGACGAGGCACGATTCCACGGACGCGAGGTACAACGCTTGGGGGTGAAAAGTCCTATCCTTGTGATGGCTGGTCCTGATCAGACAGCTCACTAAGATGAGGCACTCCCTAAAGCCTATCTGTGGCGGAAAGAAACAAAGACATCCCAACTAGTAGCCGCGCGATTGATACCCGGTGAAGCGATGTTGGAGCCTATCTGTGGCGGAAAGAAACAAGGACATCCCAACTAGTAGCCGCGCGGTTGATACCCGGTGAAGCGATGTTGGAGCCTATCTGTGGCGGAAAGAAACAAGGACATCCCAACTAGTAGCCGCGCGGTTGATACCCGGCGAAGAAACGTGGGAGCCTATCTGTGGCGAAAAGGAATAAAGAAATCCTAACTAGTAGCCGCGCGGTCGATACCCGGTGAAAAGATGAATGGAGAAATGACCATACTGCAACAACAACGTTAAAACAGACGAAAAGCCCCCTCTGACAGCGAGGGACGGTAGGAATATGAGTGCAGCAGATGCGGAAGCAACGCTGATTTACTCTCAAAAATGCTATCGGAGGATATAATGGTAATGCTACTCAAACGCAGCTGATGAAAAGCAAACGGGATACAACCCGAAATTATGTGTCTATGGAGACCTAACGCCAAACGTCCCAGGCGTACAAGTGATTAAATGGCATTATGAAGAAAAGCAAATAAAGAACTTCTGTCCAAAAAGAGTGGATTAGCCGAGTCAAGGCCGACATCGTTTAAAATTACAAAATAAGGATGGGCCCGTCAGCCACAAAATGTAAAACATCTAAATAACAAAAAGCCTAAAGATTGGGCGGCGCGTTGACCCCTCCTTGCTGAGCAGCCTTCCACTGGTAGAAACTACTATCATTAATGGCTGAGGCTCTCTTGTCGAAATACACAGAAAGATCCTCAATACGGAGCTCCTCAACTCCATAATGATGCATCACGGCTTCTGACATGACTCCCCCACCCTGCTCAAAGTACCAACGGTTCTTCTCAGCGTTAAGGGAGGAATCGGCAGATAGCTCGGTGTTTTTCTGTCTCTCCTGGCGTAGGCTATTCTCCTCCTGAGAGAGGCGTAGGGCCAAATCAGCACGTTGTCTCTTCTCTTCCTCCAAAGCCAACTTAGCGGCCTCCAACTCTTGTTTCACCACGGTAACTTCTCCCCGAGCAGTCTCCATACCTTCGTTGGCAGCAGCAAGGGCATTTTCAAGACGCTGTCGCTCCTCTAACAGCCTGCTTATCTCTCCCCGCCCGTTAGCTGCAGCCCTGGCATTCTCCTCATCCATATAGTGAAGATGGCAAAGCATAGAAAACGCCTGAGAGCGAAGGAGATTGATGCGCCCCTGATCGCCCCGAGCCACAAAGGCATCTCTCTCTCTTGGAAGAGACAAAATCTCTGCTACCAGATAAGCGGTAGAGGAAAGCACGGTCTCAGGATCGGCATCGGCAGGAAACTGCAGAATACTGTCCCTAAAGGAGCGCAAGCTGACGTGATGAGTCGGCATGAGAGGAGGATCGTAGGAAGAAATACCGGCCATTAAGGCAGGAGCGGGGCCACCCCTCACGATAGATGGATGAGGCATTGGAACAAAGAACAACGCACCAGGAGAAGCTGGCCGGCTAGAGAGGCCTTCCGCGTTAGGCATCGAGACCTCATTGCCTCCGGGCACCTCAGGATTAAGGGCATCAGAATCATAGCCCGTTGGGGTGTGCACAGAATGAATCGGGGAGCCAGGAGGCACATGGGGTTCACGCCAAAATCAACGGGTTTCGGTTGATCAGCAGACATACCCCCGCCCCCAAGAACACTTGAACTATGATGGGCAGCCGAAGAAGAAGGGCTAGCCTGAAGATCATAGCGAGCCTTCTTCTGACGCTTGCGAAGGACATCTGCGATACCCATATCTCCCTCGGAGGTAGAGGGGGCAGAAGCAGCAACGACTTCCTAAATAAGGCAGAACATGATAAGGAAATCATGTACAAAGAAAGACAAAGTCCCAAAAGTAAGAAAAATGCTCACCTGAGCGGTGGAGGACGCAAGAGGAATCCCAACAGGAATCGGACCAACCGTAGCCTCTGAAGAAACAACAGTCTGGGATGAAACGGATGGGGCAGCACGAGCTCTCCTAGGCCTTTTCTGTCTCACAACTCGAGTACCCGTAACGCTAGCGGTGGCCTCCCCTTCCTCAGCGTTAGCGGCAGCAGCAGCCCTAGCTTCAGCGATAGCTTTCTTCTTCGCCTCCTATTTCCTCCTCCTTCGGAAATACTCGGGCTCCCAACCAGGCGGAGGCACTGCACAATCACAAAACGTTAGCGTTAGTACTTCTTGACAAACGCAAAAGAAAAAGGTTAAACACTCACCCTTCTTGCACTGTTCAACGGGCAACCCGTTAGCCACTTTTCGGGCATCAACGCTAAAATCAAATTGAAGCAACGTCTTCAACCAACCATCCTCCGGGTCGGAAAGGGGTTTTCGATGACCCCAAGCCCCATCTTTAATTGTCTCGTTGAAGCCAGCCCTCCACAACGGCTCTGGCAGATCAACAATAAAAAATTCCTCTTTCCAGTGAGGAATAGATGACTCAATACCCATAAGTTTCCAGGTAAAGGGCTTCAAAGAACTGTCTTTGTAGCGAGGCGATATCGAGATCACCCCTTTACGGGAATATAACTGAAAAATGTCATGGAGCAACGCTAAAGTGGGAGATTCTATCCCCTTGAAACGGCACAGTGCGGCAAAGGCACTAACAACGCAAATCGCGTTAGGACTTAACTGAGCCGGAGCCAGATCAGAATCAACCAACAACAATTTTACGAGCGGGTCAAGAGGGACACGAAACCCATGATCGAAAAGCTTAGCGTACAACATTCTACTATTTCCGGGCAAAATGCTGTTCAGTCGAAGCGACTCAGAAGCAGGATGCACGGGATATTCCTTGGGAAATTGTGCCGAAAACCCAGCAAGCCTACGGTTAATTAAGGGCAACGTGTACAAAGAAGTGGGAGTAGTATCAATTACTTCTTCCCCGGAGGACCGTTGGGGGTCTCCTTCTTCAGAGGATTTCTTAGTCCTAGCCATGGCCAACAAAGAAGAAACAAGGAGAAAAGAAAAAGACGTGTACCTTGTACCTTCGTGAAAGAGAACGCGAGGAGTCTTGAACCAGAAAGAGAGAGCGGCGCAAAAGTATTTATCCAAAGGCAACAGCGTATAAGGAAAAGATAGAAAAAGAAAAAGAGGGTAAAAGAAACAATAAGTATAACCCTGAAAGGACACGACCAGTCAGCGGCAGACACGTGGCGAAGTAGCGCGTCATAAAATAAGGCACGCGCCAGAAGGTGCAAATTTGAAACTAGGACGAAACGCTTCTGCATTCGCAACTCCCTAGGAGACGATTGCTCCAAACGCCTCTCTATAGAAGGACACGTGTCTTCTTTCATCATTACCCTTCAAGTCTCATTAAATGAGGGACAGAGGGATTGATTAAAAAACATAAAAAGCAGCGCTGGCCTCGCCAAACGACGCGATGGTACGAAGAAGATAAAGAAGGAATAACGGTAATGTCACGACGAACCATCCAGAACGACAAAGGATACAAGGCGTTAGCATTATTACAAGAGAAACAATGTTCGAATGGGTTTTCAAGAAATAATAAAAGAAGAGACGACAACAAGAAAAGCAAGGAAAGGCCCAGGCACCATCGCTAGCGTTAGGCTTTCTCCCTCGAAGGGTCAGAAGAACCGCTGCTACCTTTGCTAACCTCACCCATCACGAGAGAGATGTAATCAGCTACCTGGGCTGGATCCAAAGGTTCACCTTTGAAACGGGACGCAAACCCAGAAACGAAGGCCTCCAGAACCCTTTTCCTCCATAACTCTTCCTCTAATGGCGCCCTAGCAGCCCCTTCATCTCGAGCGAGCATCTCTTCGCGGGGAAGGAGAATCTTCTTCTTTTCTAGCGCCAATTCCGCCTCCAGAACTTCTATCTTGGCTCTCCCGATAGACTTTTCCCTGTCCAATTCCGTTTGGGATGATTCACAGAGGCGCGTCAGCAACCTAGAATGCTCCACCGCCTTCTCAAGCTGTACCTTCGCAGCACACAACGCGCTGGAAAAATTGCGGGACTCGCTATCGTGAATTTCAAATTGATAATTCAGATGGCGGAAGAAGTCCAGAGAATCATTCAGAACGTGGCGAAAGCGTGCCGAGGGAGGAAGTTGAAGAAATTCCTCTTTCTCTTTTTTCGAACTCAGCATCTCTCCTACCAAGGGTGCAGTAAACTCATCTCGAGAAAAAGGTTGGGGAACCCCGATAGCGCGAAGGGCATCAAAGCAAAACCCTGCAAGATTCATACGGTAGGCCGGGGCTCCGTTAGGGCCAAGATTGATCGAGGAAGGCGGAGAAGAGCCCTGAGGAAAAGTACTCTTGAGAGGAGTAAAAAACAGCTGCGGAGTAACCACAGGCGGTAGCTCAGCAGTCGAATCCGCCACGGGAGGTGTGGCCACTACGTCAGGAATGCAGTGAGCAATCGGAGAGTCGGGAGCGTCAGCCATGGGTGGAGGACATTCCATTGGCGGGGCCTCTCCCTCAGTAGAACAAGTTTTCTCCAACGCCTCAGCGGCTCCCGTTGGCAGAGAGGCGCCCGCCTCAGGCGAAACAGCAGGCGTAGAAACAGTTGCCACATCTACAGGAGATATCCCGGTAGCTTGTCCACTAGAGGCCACTCGAAGTTTTTTCTGACGCTGGGAAGCAGCAAGGGAAGAAGCATGGCAAAGGTCTGACTTGGCATCCGCATACTCATCATCGCTAGTAATTACCGTCGTTGCGACATGCCTGGAGTCCGTCCCCGGGCGACGCTCCGGTAGCCAATTTTCCACAAAACGAGAAGTTCGAACAGAGCTAACGGGCCTTCGCCCTCCCCGGGCAACGATTTTAGTTCTCTTCCTCGAAGGAGGAGCGTCACCCCGACTTGAGCCCTCGGCCGAAGGCGAGGCTGGCAAAGTTTGAAGCGGTGTTACGTTCAGAGGTGCACCAGGGTCACCTGGGAATCAACCGTTAGCCTCCTATAGCAAACAAAGCGTGCGAGAACTAAAGAAAAGAAAACATGGAAAGAAATAGGCTCACCCATAACGCACTCTTCCAGAGGCTTGAACAGAGCGAAGGCACGAATACGGTAGTGGGTATTCTCGTCTAACAAAGCGTTAGCCTGGTCCAGCTCAGTTCTGGACAAAATCGCGGGATTTGTCCAAACGGGACCTGCCAGTTCTTGATTGAAATTGATACGCCACAAACGTGGCGGTAGCTCCAGAACAAAGAAGCTGCTCTTCCAATCAGCTACACCCCTCTTGAAGCCGTGAAAACGTTGCCAAAACGACTGCACGAGCGCATCATCCCACCGGGGAGTAATCTCGATTAAACAATTGTAGCAAATCATGCTAAAGAATTTGCGAAACAACGTGATAGATGGGGCAAAAATGTTCTTCAACTCGCAAGCGCGAAGAAAAGCATACACCGCACACCAAGAGGAAGGAGTTATCTGGGCAGGATTAAGGCTATACTCCCGCAGCAGAGTTAGTATCGACTCATGAACAGGGAAACGGAAACCATAAAGGAACATTTTAAAATAAAGAAGCCTACTGTGGCCCCACCCTAGATTATGAAGCCTCATATCACTACCGGGAATAGAAGGCTCATGCCCAGGAGGAAAGGTAATACCATGTTCCTCCAATTCGTCTTTCAGAACCACATCGCAGGTAAAAATACTCGGTGATTGGGCGACCTCGGGATCCATGGGCCTAGAGATAATCTGGCGAGGTCTATTCCTAGCCATAGCAAACCAACAAAAAGGAAATCTGAGAAGGGACGGATTGATACCTTAAAGGAGAAGAATCCCAGAGAAATCGGCGGACAGTGGCGAGCGGCCAAAAAGATATTCGGGGAAGAAGGCGAAGGAAGACAAAAAGGAAAATTCGAAGCGAGGGCAAAAGTTTTGAGAAATTGGAGAATAGCCCTTCTTAAAGGATAAAAATGCCACCGCATTAATTGAGTTACCAATCGGGCGAAGACGCGTGTAAAAGAAGTTGGCCACGTGGAAGCGCATTAAAGAAATTTGGAAAAGAGAAGTTATTCGTCGAAACTCCCCAAAAGGGCGAGACAGTATTGACCCGGTCAAAGTAACCGCGAAGCGATTGCCTCAGTCAGGACAACCGCTTACGTTAGCTATCCCCAAGAATCAGCAGGCTAACGGAAATAATGACAAAATTGAAAAAGCAGAAAACATCAATTTATTCATAAAACGCCAATAGGCGGGTACAAGGCAAAACGGCTAATCCTCATCAGGCCAGTAAATGCCGTGGTGATAGACCCCGCCATCATCAAGGAATGGCATCTTCCCGTTAGCATTCGGGATAGGCTGGTCTGCCTCCTTTTCGAGGCAGGACCCTGACGGGCATGATTTTCCTTTGGCACTTGAATCTCCCAACCCCGCACCAGCACTGATGGGAAAATCCTCGTTCAGCGAGCAATTCGGGGAAGAAAAACGTTTGCCACCCTCTTGAACAGCAGAACCAGAAGGAGCCAAAGTTGTAAAGGGCGTCTGGGAAGTCCGTTTCCCCTGCTTCTTACGACCCTTTCGGCGGACCGGAGGCCTCCATGGTGGCGAAGGAGGGGGATTATCCGAGTCCGGCGAAGTCGGAGGAGTCGGTAAGGAATCGCGATCCATGGAACTCAAGAAGTAAAAATCTTTCCTTTGCTGCAGCATCGAAGCCACCACGTCAAGGTGAGCGCTGGCAGTGGCCAGTTTCGCCAAGCTCTCTAGGGGGTTGAAATCCTCTAGAGTGATTCCTAGCTGTCTAGACAGAATAGGGGTTAACACCCCCTGCAACTCCAGGACATCCTCGGAGCTCTTGGTGATCATCCTCTCCAGGAAGCCGATATCACCCTCAGTAAGATTCTTCAGGGTCAGAGTTTTGGAGATCAGGAAATTACGAGTCAGTTCATCCATGGCGGAATATGGAAAAAAAGAACGTGAAAATGCTAAGAAATTGGCGCAGAAAAACCTCTGATTTATAGATTCTGACAAAAACCGTCAGGGCCATCTGACGAGGCAAACCTCCACGGTACTTAGAAGAACTCTCCGTCAGAGAAGGAACGATAGCCCTTGGTAAACTCTCGGGCTCATTTTCAGTTGGGCTTATGATAACAATTCACCTAAAAGAAAGGGTATTTTCGTCCATCACCCGGTGGGATGAGGCCAAGCTACTGTTTCGTACCACCGCGGTAGGGACAAGATCGCTACCTTCCCCAAAGGCTAACGCTACAAAGGCTAACGGGTCCCTATCGGCTCCTCTCACGGACCTCACGGATGGCTCAAGGAGTTATCTTACCCCCAGAGGAAACCACGCGTCAGGAGTATCGCTCCGGCCGTTATCCTACCGTGGCAATATCTACCTGCATACCTACCGCCAAGGTAGCGTATCGTGATAAGGGCGAACCTCAGACCCTAACGCGAGCGATAGCTCCATACCCGTTTACTCGGGCGGGAACACCCCTTTTCTTCTATAAATACCTCCCCCACAAAGGAGGCAGGTAAGCATACTCAACTGGCCAAAACTCTGCTAATTTCAGTACACATACTGACTTAAGCATCGGAGTGTTTCCGCCGGAGACCCCCTCCGGCGTATTGCAGGTACTGTGGACCGTCGCATGCACTGATCTGAGAAGAACCGCTCCGCCATACATCCTTCGGCAGAAGACAAATAATTATCAATTTCGACCATTTCTTTCATGGTCGCCGATAATAGCGCCGGCGACGCAAGGAAGGTGAAAATGAACAGTGTCGTTGCTTCTATTTCAAATGCAGCCCAATATTTGATTTATTCCTAGGCCGCACCATATGAGCCCAAGAGGAGAAGGAGAGGCCTGGCGCTGCTCCAGGCCAAATGAGAAGGAAGCTGGGCTGCTCAAGCCCAGCGTGAGGAGGAGAAGGGCTGTGTGGGAAGCCCAGACGCGCAAAACAAGCCCCATCTGCTTGGGCTGGGCTGGGCTATGGCCCAGCCAGTGGTCCCATTCTCAGCGAAGTGGGTTGAGCCGAATTTTTATTTTTGCGTACGATTTATTTATTACCACACTTGTACTATTTATTTATTTTCGCACTCGTACAGTTTATTTTTCGTATACTTGTGTGCCTCTTTATATTCGCGCGCTTTGCATGCTTAGATAATTTTTCTGTTCATCCAAATTAATCATTTCCACTCGCATCAAAAAATCATCAAGTATTTAAGTGTCTATCCTCATCTCGCCGGCATCCATTCTTACTCCCCTCCATTTTAGAAATCCATTCTCCCTCCCTCCACTGCCACCAAATCACCCATACTGCCATCATCACCACCAAGCCGCCACTGCCAAAATCAAAGAAATCTCCATCCTCCTAAATCGGCCAACCTCTAAACTGACTAAACTACCGTCAAACCCAAGACACCATCTCTCTCGACCTACACCACCAATACACGAACCAAAATACTCTCTCTACGACCCTCCCTCGCTAGCCAGTTGCTCAACGAAGCATTTCTCAAGCTTTTTAAATTCGGTTGTTCAAGCTTTTTCTACGAAAACTTGCAAAAAATCATTTGTTCGGGTTTTGATGAAAACGATGGCCACTTTGAGTTTAAATAATTTCTATTTAATCTCTAGTATAATTACATTGCTTCATTTTAACAAATCGTTGAACGATTTGAACGAATTTTAGATGTTTAGTTAATTAGCTTAGTTGTCATTTTTAATTAAATTGAGCTTGTTTTAGGATTGATTTTTATGCTGTAATTGTGTATGCAAGTTACTGTGTGTGTAAGGTATTTTTTCGGCCAAAATTTAGCCATGATCTAGACCATTTCTTTCTTGGTCGCCGACAATAGCGCTGGCGACGCAAGGAAAGTGACAATGAATAGTGCCGTTGCTTCTATTTCAAATGCAGCCCAACGTTTGATTTATTCCTGGGCCGTACCACACGAGCCCAAGAAGAGAAGGAGAGGCCTGGCGCTGCGCTAGGCCAAATGAGAAGGAAGTTGGGCAGCTGAAGCCCAGCGTGAGGAGGAGATCGGCTGTGTGGGCGGCCCACACGCGCAAAACCAGCCCCATCCGCTGGGGCTGGGCTGGGCTTGGGCCCAGCCAGTGCGCCCATTCTCGGCCAAGTGGGCTGAGCCTAATTTTTCAGCCCGTTGTTTTTCTCTTGCCATGTAATCGCGTACGGTTTATTTATTTCCACACCTGTACTATTTATTTATTTTCGCACTCGTACAGTTTATTTTTCGTATAGTTGTATACTTCTTTATTTTCGTGCGCTTTGCATGCTTAGATAATTTTTCTATTCATCCAAATTAATCATTTCCACTCGCATCCAAAAATCATCAAGTCTTTAAATGTCTATCCTCATCTCGCCGGCATGCATTCTCACTCCCCTTCATTTTTCCAAATCCATTCTCCCTCCCTCCACTTCCACCAAATCAACCATACTGCCATCATCACCACCAAGCCGCCACTGCCCAAATCAAAGAAATCTCCATCCTCCTAAATCGGCCAACCTCCAAACCGACTCTACTACCGTCAAACCCAAGACACCATCTCTCTCGACCTACACCACCAATACATGTACCAAAACACTCTCTCTAAAGCTCTCCTTCGCTATCCAGTTACTCAATGAAGCACTTCGAGTCTAAATAATTTCTATTTAATCTCTAGTATAATTACATTGCTTCATTTTAACAAATCGCTGAACGATTTGGAAAAATTTTGGATTTTTCGTTAATTACCTTAATTGTAATTTTTAATTAAATTGAGGCTATTTAAGGATTGATCTTTATGTTGTAATTGTGTACGCAAGTCACTGTGTGTGTAAGGTATTTTTTGGGCCAAAATTCAGCCATGATCTCGACCATTTCTTTCTTGGTCGCCCACAATGGCGTCGGCGACGCAAGGAAGGTGACAATGAACAGTGTCGTTGCTTCTATTTCAAATGCAGCCCAACGTCTGACTTATTCATGGGCCGCACCACTGCGCCAGGCTCGGCACTACGCTAGGCCAAATGAGAAGGAAGCTGGGTAGCTCAAGCCCAGGGTGAGGAGGATAAGGGTTGTGTGGGTAACCCACACGCGCAAAACCAGCCCCATCTGCTTGGGCTGGGCTGGGCTTGGGCCCAGCTAGTGGGCCCATTCTCGGCTAAGTGGGCTGAGCCCAATTTTTCGGCCCGTTGTTTTTCTCTTGCCATGTAATCGTGTACGGTTTATTTATTTCCACACTTGTACTATTTATTTATTTCCGCACTCATATAGTTTATTTTTCGTATACTTGTATGCTTCTTTATTTTCGCGCGCTTTGCATGCTTAGATAATTTTTCTGTTCATCCAAATTAAACATTTCCACTCGCATCCAAAAATCATCAAGTATTTAAACTTCTATCCTCATCTCGCCGGCATCCATTCTCACTCCCCTCCATTTTTCCAAATCCATTCTCCCTCCCTCCACTCCAACCAAATCAACCATACTGCCATCATCACCACCAAGCCGCCACTGCCCAAATCAAAGAAATCTCCATCATCCTAAATCGGTCAATCTCCAAACCGACTCAACTACCGTCAAACCCAAGACACCATCTCTCTCGACCTACACCACCAATACACGAACCAAAACACTCTCTTTAAAGCTCTCCCTCGCTAGCCAGTTACTCAACGAAGCACTTCTCAAGCTTTTTAAATTCGATTGTTCAAGCTTTTTGTGCGAAATCTTGCAAAAAATCATTCGATCGTGTTTTGATGAAAACGATGGCCACTTTGAGTTTAAATAATTTCTATTTAATCTCTAGTATAATTACATTGCTTCATTTTAACAAATCGCTGAACGACTTGGACGAATTTTGGATTTTTTGTTAATTAGCTTAATTGTCGTTTTTAATTAAATTGTGGCTGTTTTAGGATTGATTTTTATGCTGTAATTGTGTACGCAAGTTACTGTGTATGTAAGGTATTTTTTGGGCGAAAATTCAGCCATGATCTCGACCATTTCTTCCTTGGTCACCGACAATGGCACCGGCGACGCAAGGAAGGTGATAATGAACAGTGCCATTGCTTCTATTTCAAATGAAGCCCAATGTTTGATTTATTCCTGGGCCGCACCACACGAGCCCAAGAGGAGAAGGAGAGGCCTGGAGCTGCGCCAGGCCAAATGAGAAGGAAGCTGGGCTGCTCAAACCCAGCGTGAGGAGGAGAAGGACTGTGTGGGCAGCCCACACGCGCAAAACCAGCCCCATCTGCTTGGTCTGGGCTGGGCTTGGGCCCAGCCAGTGGGCCCATTCTCGGCCAACTGGGCTGAGCCTAAATTTTCGGCCCGTTGTTTTTCTCTTGCCATGTAATCGTGTACGGTTTATTTATTACCACACTTGTACTATTTATTTATTTTCGCACTCGTACAGTTTATTTTTCGTATACTTGTGTGCCTCTTTATATTCGCGCGCTTTGCATGCTTAGATAATTTTTCTGTTCATCCAAACGAAGCACTTCTCAAGCTTTTTAAATTCGGTTGTTCAAGCTTTTTCTACGAAAACTTGCAAAAAATCATTTGTTCGGGTTTTGATGAAAACGATGGCCACTTTGAGTTTAAATAATTTCTATTTAATCTCTAGTATAATTACATTGCTTCATTTTAACAAATCGCTGAACGATTTGAACGAATTTTAGATGTTTAGTTAATTAGCTTATTTGTCATTTTTAATTAAATTGAGCTTGTTTTAGGATTGATTTTTATGTTGTAATTGTGTATGCAAGTTACTGTGTGTGTAAGGTATTTTTTCGGCCAAAATTTAGCCATGATCTCGACCATTTCTTCCTTGGTCCCCGACAATGGCGTCGGCGACGCAAGTAAGGTGACAATGAATAGTGCCGTTGCATCTATTTCAAATGCAGCCCAACGTTTGACTTATTCCTGGGCCGCACCTTTGCTCCAGGCCTGGCACTGCGCCAGGCAAAATGAGAAGGAAGCTGGGCAGCTCAAGCCCAGCGTGAGGAGGAGAAGGGTTGTGTGGGCAGCCCACACGCGCAAAACCAGCCCCATCTGCTGAGTTTGGGCTGGGCTTGGGCCCAGCCAGTGGGCCCATTCTCGGCCAAGTGGGCTGAGCCCAATTTTTCGGCCCGTTGTTTTTCTCTTGCCATGTAATCGTGTACCGTTTATTTATTTTCACACTTGTACTATTTATTTATTTCCGCACTCGTACAGTTTATTTTTCATATACTTGTATGTTTGTTTATTTTCGCGCGCTTTGCATGCTTAGATAATTTTTCTGTTCATCCAAATTAATCATTTCCACTCACATCAAAAAATCATCAAGTATTTAAATGTCTATCTTCATCTCGCCGGCACCCATTTTCACTCCCTTCCATTTTTCCAAATCCATTCTCCCTCCCTCCACTGCCACCATATCAACCATACTGCCATCATCACCACCAAGCCGCCACTGCCCAAATCAAAGAAATCTCCATCCTCCTAAATCGGCGAACCTCCAAACCGACACAACTACCGTCAAACCCAAGACACCATCTCACTCGACCTACACCAGCAATACACGAACCAAAACACTCTCTCTAAAGCTCTCCCTCGCTAGCCAGTTACTCAATGAAGCTCTTCTCAAGCTTTTTAAATTCGGTTGTTCAAGCTTTTTCTGCGAAATCTTGCAAAAAATCATTTGTTCGTGTTTTCTTGAAAACGATGGCCACTTTGAGTTTAAATAATTTCTATTTAATCTCTACTATAATTACATTGCTTCATTTTAACAAATCGCTGAATGATTTGAACGAATTTTAGATTTTTCGTTAATTAGCTTAGTTGTCATTTTTAATTAAATTGAGGCTGTTTTAGGATTGATTTTTATGCTGTAATTGTGTATGCAATTTACTGTGTGTGTAAGGTATTTTTTTGGCCAAAATTTAGCCATGATCTCGACCATTTCTTCTTTAGTCGCCGACAATGGCGCCGGCTACGGAAGGAAGGTGACAATGAACAATGTCGTTGCTTCTATTTCATATGCAGCACAATGTTAGATTTATTCCTGGGCCGCACCACACGAGCCCACGAGGATAAGGAGAGGCCTGGCGCTGCGCCAGGCCAAATAAGAAGGAAGCTGGGCTGCTCAAGCCTAGCGTGAGGAGGAGAAGGGTTGTGTGGGCAGCCTACACGCGCAAAACCAGCCCCATCTGCTTGGGCTGGGTTGGGCTTGGGCCCATTCTCGGGCAAGTGGGCTAAGCCCAATTGTTCGGCCTGTTGTTTTTCTCTTGCCATGTAATCATGTACTGTTTATTTATTTCCACACTTGAACTATTTATTTATTTCCGCACTCGTACAGTTTATTTTTCGTATACTTGTATACTTCTTTCTTTTCGCGCGCTTTGCATGCTTAGATAATTTTTCTGTTCATTCAAATTAATCATTTCCACTCGCATCAAAAAATCATCAAGTATTTAAATGTCTATCCTCATCTCGCCGGCATCCATTCTCACTCCCCTCCATTTTTCCAAATCCATTCTCCCTCCCTCCACTGCCACCAAATCAACCATAATGCCATCATCACCACCAAGCCGCCACTGCCCAAATCAAAGAAATCTCCATCCTCCTAAATCGGCGAACCTCCAAACCGACACAACTACCATCAAACCCAAGACACCATCTCACTCGACCTACACCAGCAATACACGAACCAAAACACTCTCTCTAAAGCTCTCCCTCGCTAGCCAGTTACTCGACGAAGCTCTTCTCAAGCTTTTTAAATTCGGTTGTTCAAGCTTTTTCTGCGAAATCTTGCAAAAAATCATTTGTTCGTGTTTTGTTGAAAACGATGGCCACTTTGAGTTTAAATAATTTCTATTTAATCTCTAGTATAATTACATTGCTTCATTTTAACAAATCGCTGAACGATTTGAACGAATTTTAGATTTTTTGTTAATTAGCTTCATTGTCATTTTTAATTAAATTGAGGCTGTTTTAGGATTGATTTTTATACTGTAATTGTGTACGCAAGTTACTTTGTGTGTAAGGTATTTTTTTGGCCAAAATTTAGCCATGATCTCGACCATTTCTTCCTTGGTCGCCGACAATGGCGCCGGCTACGCAAGGAAGGTGACAATGAACATCGTTGCTTCTATTTCAAATGCAGCACAACTTTCGATTTATTCCTGGGCCACACCACATGAGCCCTAGAGGAGAAGGAGAGGCCTGGCGCTGCGCCAGGCCAAATGAGAAGGAAGCTGGGCTGCTCAAGCCCAGCGTGAGGAGGAGAAGGGCTGTGTGGGCAGCCCACACGCGCAAAACCATCCCCATCTGCTTTGGCTGGGCTGGGCTTGGGCCCAGCCAGTGAGCCCATTCTCGGCCAAGTGGGCTGAGCCCAATTTTTCGGCCCCTTGTTTTTCTCTTGCCATGTAATCGTGTACTGTTTATTTATTTCCACACTTGAACTATTTATTTATTTCCGCACTCATACAGTTTATTTTTCGTATACTTGTATGCTTCTTTCTTTTCGCGCGCTTTGCATGCTTAGATAATTTTTCTATTCATCCAAATTAATCATTTCCACTCGCATCCAAAAATCATTAAGTATTTAAATGTCTATCCTCATCTCGCCGGCATCCATTCTCACTCCTCTCCTTTTTTCCAAATCCATTCTCCCTCCCTCCACTGACACCAAATCAACCATACTGCCATCATCACCACCAAGCCGCCACTTCCCAAATCAAAGAAATCTCCATCCTCCTAAATCGGCAAACCTCCAAACCGAGTCAACTACCGTCAAACCCAAGACACCATCTCACTCGACCTACACCAGCAATACACGAACCAAAACACTCTCTCTAAAGCTCTCCCTCGCTAGCCAGTTACTCAACGAAGCTCTTCTCAAGCTTTTTAAATTCGGTTGTTCAAGCTTTTTCTGCGAAATCTTGCAAAAAATCATTTGTTCTTGTTTTGATGAAAACGATGGCCACTTTGAGTTTAAATAATTTCTATTTAATCTCTAGCACATTGCTTCATTTTAACAAATCGCTGAACGATTTGAATGAATTTTAGATTTTTTGTTAATTAGCTTAGTTGTCATTTTTAATTAAATTGAGGCTGTTTTAGGATTGATTTTTATGCTATAATTGTGTACGCAAGTTACTGTGTGTGTAAGGTATTTTTTTGGCCAAAATTTAGCCATGATCTCGACCATTTCTTCCTTGGTCGCTGACAATGGCGCCAGCTACGCAAGGAAGGTGACAGTGAACAGTGTCGTTGCTTCAATTTCAAATGCAGCACAACGTTTGATTTATTCCTGGGCCGCACCACACGAGCCCAAGAGGAGAAGGAGAGGCCTAGCGCAGAAGGAAGCTAGGCTGCTCAAGCCCATCGTGAGGAGGAGAAGGGTTGTGTGGGCAGCCCACACGCACAAAACCTGCCCCATCTGCTTGGGATGGGCTGGGCTTGGGCCCAGCCAGTGAGCCCATTCTCGGGCAAGTGGGCTGAGCCTAATTTTTCGGCCCGTTGTTTTTCTCTTGCCATGTAATCATGTACTGTTTATTTATTTCCACACTTGAACTATTTATTTATTTCCGCACTCGTACAGTTTATTTTTCATATACTTGTATACTTCTTTCTTTTCGCGCGCTTTGTATGCTTAGATAATTTTTCTGTTCATCCAAATTAATCATTTCCACTCGCATCAAAAAATGATCAAGTATTTAAATGTCTATCCTCATCTCGCCGGTATCTATTCTCACTCCCCTCCATTTTTCCAAATCCATTATCCCTCCCTCCACTGCCACCAAATCAACGATACTGCCATCATCACCAGCAAGCCGCCACTACCCAAATCAAAGAACTCTCCATCCTCTTAAATCGGCCAACCTCCAAACTGACTAAACTACCGTCAAACCCAAGACACCATCTCTCTCGACCTACACCCCCAATACACGAACAAAAACACTCTCTCTAAAGCTCTCCCTCGCTAGCCAGTTACTCAACGAAGCACTTCTCAAGCTTTTTAAATTCGGTTGTTCAAGCTTTTTCTGCGAAATCTTGCAAAAAATCATTTGTTCGTGTTTTGATGAAAACGATGGCCACTTTGAGTTTAAATAATTTCTATTTAATCTCTAGTATAATTACATTGCTTCATTTTAACAAATCGCTGAACAATTTGGACAAATTTTAGATTTTTCGTTAATTAGCTTAATTGCCATTTTTAATTAAATTGAGGCTGTTTTAGGATTGGTTTTTATGCTGTAATTGTGTACGCTAGTTACTGTGTGTGTAAGGTATTTTTGGGCAAAAATTCAACCATGATCTCGACCATTTCTTTCTTGGTCGCCGACAATGGCCCCGGCGACGCAAGGAAGGTGACAATGAACAATGTCGTTGCTTCTATTTCAAATGCAGCCCAACGTTTGATTTATTGCTGGGCCGCACCTCTGTGCCAGGCAAAATGAGAAGGAAGCTGGGCAGCTCAAGCCCAGCGAGAGGAGGAGAAGGGCTATGTGGGCAGCCCACACGCAGCCCCATCTACTTGGGTTGGGCTGGGCTTGGGCCCATTCTCGGGCAAGTGGGCTGAGCCCAATTTTTTGGCCCGTTGTTTTCTCTTGCCATGTAATCGTGTACTATTTATTTATTTCAACACTTGTACTATTTATTTATTTTCGCACTCGTACAGTTTATTTTTCGTATACTTGTATGCTTCTTTATTTTCGTGCGCTTTGCATGCTTAGATAATTTTTCTGTTCATCCAAATTAATCATTTCCACTCGCATCAAAAAATCATCAAGTATTTAAATATCTATCCTCATCTCGCCGGCATCCATTCTCACTCCCCTCCATTTTTCCAAATCCATTCTCCCTCTCTCCACTGCCACCAAATCAACCGTAATGCCATCATCACCACCAAGCCGCCACTGCCCAAATCAAAGAAATCTCCATCCTCTTAAATCGGCGAACCTCCAAACCGACTCAACTACAGTCAAACCCAAGACACCATCTCACTCGACCTACACCCTCAATACACGAACCAAAACACTCTCTCTAAAGCTCTCCCTCGCTAGCCAGTTACTCAACGAAGCTCTTCTCAAGCTTTTTAAATTCGGTTGTTCAAGCTTTTTCTGCGAAATCTTGGAAAAAATCATTTGTTCGTGTTTTGATGAAAACGATGGCCACTTTGAGTTTAAATAATTTCTATTTAATCTCTAGTATAATTACATTGCTTCATTTTAATAAATCGCTGAACGATTTGGACGAATTTTAGATTTTTCTTTAATTAGCTTAATTGTCGTTTTTAATTAAATTGAGGTTGTTTTAGGATTGATTTTTATGCTGTAATTGTGTACGCTAGTTACTGTGTGTGTAAGGTATTTTTTGGGCTAAAATTCAGCCATGATCTCGACCATTTCTTCCTTGGTCGTCGATAATGGCACCGGCGACGCAAGGAAGGTGACAATGAACAGTGTCGTTGCTTCTATTTCAAATGCAGCCCAACGTTTGATTTATTCCTGGGCCGCACCTCTGCGCCAGGCCTGGCACTGCGCTAGGTGAAATAAGAAGGAAGCTGGGCAGCTCAAGCCCAGCGTGAGGAGGAGAAGGGCTGTGTGGGCAGCCCACACGCGCAAAACCAGCCCCATCTGCGTGGGTTGGGCTAGGCTTGGGCCCATTCTCGACCAAGTGGGCTGAGCCCAATTTTTGGCCCATTGTTTTTCTCTAGCCATGTAATCGTGTACAGTTTATTTATTTCCACACTTGTACTATTTATTTATTTCCGCAATCGTATAGTTTATTTTTCGTATACTTGTATGCTTCTTTATTTTCGCGCGCTTTGTATGCTTAGATAATTTTTTGTTCATCCAAATTAATCATTTCCACTCGCATCCAAAAATCATCAAGTATTTAAATGTCTATCTTCATCTCGCCGGCATCCATTCTCACTCCCCTCCATTTTTCCAAATCCATTCTCCCTCCCTCCACTGCCACCAAATCAACCATACTGCCATCATCACCACCAAGCCGCCACTGCCCAAATCAAAGAAATCTCCATCCTCCTAAATCGGCGAACCTACCGTCAAACCCAAGACACCATCTCACTCGACCTACACCAGCAATACACGAACCAAAACACTCTCTCTAAAGCTCTCCCTCGCTAGCCAATTACTCAACGAAGCTCTTCTCTAGCTTTTTAAATTCGGTTGTTCAAGCTTTTTCTGCGAAATCTTGCAAAAAATCATTTGTTCGTGTTTTGATGAAAACGATGGCCACTTTGAAGTTAAATAATTTCTATTTAATCTCTAGTATAATTACATTGCTTCATTTTAACAAATCGCTGAACGATTTGAACGAATTTTAGATTTTTTGTTAATTAGCTTAGTTGTCATTTTTAATTAAATTGAGGCTGTTTTAGGATTGATTTTTATGCTGTAATTGTGTACGCAAGTTACTGTGTGTGTAAGGAATTTTTTTGGCCAAAATTTAGCCATGATCTCGACCATTTCTTCCTTGGTCGCCGACAATGGCGCCTGATAAGATTTTTATGTTGATCTTGTAAGATTTGGAGTCGTGCCTGATCGAAACGGTGGCGGTCGGTGTCGGAAATACCTGCAAAGCGCCGGAGGGGGAGCTCCGGCGTAGACACTCCGATGCTTAAGTCAGTTTGGGTTTCAAAAATAACAGAGGTTCGTCTCAGTGATCTTGATCTTACCTTTAGATTGGAAAAGCGGGGGTATTTATAGCCCAGTTCGGCGATACCTGGCGATAACAATCCAGGCGATGTCAGATGGTGACGTCACAAGCGATACCGACAGATGACGTCAGGAGCGATATCATACGGGTTGCTGGGAGCGATAAGCTCGTGGGTCCCTAGGATGGGATGGTGCCGTGCGTGTAGAGTCGCGTGAGTCCCCCCCCCCCCGCTGACGTCGACCATCCTAGGAATCCTTCACTGATTCTCGGGCGATATGAAGATATCTTACGGGTCTTATGGGAAATCGTCCTGGTGGGAGCCGCAAGTGTGGTAGCACCGTTAGGGCTGTTTTGATTGTTATCATAAGCCCAACTGAAAACGAGCCCGAGTGTTTACCAAGGGCTCTCCATGTCTGAAATCTTAGATGAAACTTTTTCTTTCATGGGGCGATATGTCTGCAGGATCTCTGAGTTTCTCTGTCTGCTCGACGTCAACCATGTTGAGTGATGAGCTGGAACTTAGTTCTGAAGCTTTCCAGTGAACAAACAATTTCCGTCCGCCATTCTTATCCAGAGACCTGCTTTTCTGAGGCGGTAAGAGGTCTACGAGAGATGCTGCTATTACACTCGTGATCATAAGGGCATTGCTTTCACCCAACGATGTTAGTTTGTTTGGCCTCTTGTCAGGGCTTACAGACTCTCAACTTTATTCTTGCCATAGAAGGGGCCGTTGATGGGTCACTTGAGATACCGCTAAAGACGGCAACCAGGTCATGTCGTGGATTTGCATTCATTCCGAGTCCATCATCCTTTCAAGTGTACTGCAAACACACGGAGGAGATAGGTATTTATAGAGAAGTTAGTAAACTTTTGTACTTACAAGGGTTTGAGGTCACGCGGGCCCCGTTTTCCTCTTTTGCTTTAAGGAAACGACGATATCATCGCGGCTTTACGCCATCAACTGCCTACGATAAGCGCGACTTTATGCCACCAGATGCCTGCGATGTCGACGAGGTTTTGCGCATCTAGGGCTACCTGCGGCATCAACGTGGCCTTACACTGTGGATACCGGTAACCATATGGCTTTTATGTAATGGCTACCCGTGATATCGTGCCTTTTGGCATTTTTCCATATTTCATCTTGCATCCTTTCGAACATTCATGTCGTAGATGGCATACGAGCATCAACCTTTGACTCCACTTTAGGCTTATCAGTCCTTAGGGGTGACGAGACGGCTCGCCTTTTGAGGACCTTTTTGTTCTTTCCAAGGCCTCTCTCGTGGGGCCTATAAATTGGGGAACTTTCTCCACCCACGTTCTCCTCATCTCTGGCAATTTTCATCATGGATAAATTGACTAAGAATTTTCTCCTTGATAACAATCATAACAGCCCTAACGGTGCTACCACACTTACGGCTCCCACCAGGACTATTTCCCATAAGACCCGTTAGACATCTTCATATCGCCCGAGAATCCGAGAAGGATTCCTAGGATGGTCGACATCAGCGGGGGGGGGGACTCACACGACTCTATACGCACGGCACCATCCCATCCTAGGACCCACGAGCTTATCGCTCCCGGCAGCACGTATGATATCGCTTATGACGTCATCTGTCGGTATTGCTTGTGACATCACCATCAGACATCGCCTTGATTGTTATCACCAAGTATCGCCGAACAGGCCTATAAATACCCCCACTTTTCCAATCTAAAGGTAAGATCAAGATCACTGAGACGAACCTCTGTTATTTTTGAAACCCGAACTGACTTAAGCATCGGAGTGTCTACGCTGGAGCCCCCCCTCCAGCGCTTTGCAGGTACATCCAACACCGACCGCCACCGTTCCGATCAGGCACGACTCCAAATCTTACAAGATCAACATAGAATCTTATCAAATGGTGCTTTCATTGAGAGCTTTGGTATATTAAGTGAGCGTCCTTAATAGACAAACTCCGTCTAGTCGGAAGATTGGAACGGTCATGATCATGGGATTCGAGCCTATCCGATCATCATCCTCTAATATCCCTTTCTCAATCCGCAGACAATTATTCCCTTTTGCTACTGCTGATCTCTCTATGACTACACAACCAATCATTTCGGGATCTCTGGACCTCTCGGTTGGAATTGCTGGGGGACAGGCCTCCTCGCAGACGGACATCTTGTCATCTCAGATAGTGGGATCTGATTTTTCCACTCCTCTTTCGGGGGGATCTGTGCTTAATCGTGAACATCCTTTTGCAATGGAAATAGCGGCCCTTCGTTCTCGGCTGGAATATTTGACGGAAATGGCTGCAAGAGTCACGCCTGGAGCTTCTGGATCTAGTCTCCCTCCTCGCGTCATGTTTACACCATCTATTGTCGCTGATCGACCTTTATCACCGTTGTTTCCAGAAAACCTCCAGATGCCTTTATCCGCGGGAAATCCTCTGATTAGTGTTGAGCAGTTTACTCGGGGAAGAGTAGAGGCTTACGTACCACAAATGCCGCAAGGTCTCCTCCTATAAGGAGACAGGCAGCTTGTGGGGGTTAGGAACCGGTGGGACGGACGGAGGGAAGGAGCCAACAGAAGTCTGTCTCCCGAGTACAGTGAAAGATCCAGTAGTCGAAGGTATCGAAGTCGTTCGCACAGGAGCCGCAGTCGATCTCCTAGGCGACATCCTACGCCAGAACCACGAAATAGGGGGCGTTAGGACAAAATGTCTCCTCCGCGTCAGGCGCGTGAAATTCTTGATGATACATCGGGCCACCCATTTAGCCGTCGTATAAGGCGTCACAGGGTCAGTCGGCGCTTGAAGCTTCCCACTGATGTTTATGATGGCACCAAGGATCCCATCTCGCACATTAATAAAGTGAAGGACTTTGTTCAGTTTCAGACCCACAGTGATGCGGCGTTATGCCAAATATTTGTTATGACATTATCGGGTTTGGCGCGTCTTTGGTTTGAGGGTCTCTCTGGTGGATCCATTAATAATTTCTCGCAATTAAAATCTAAATTCCGGAGCAGATTTAGCACGGCAATTCCAATCAGGAAATCTGCCGCCGCGTTATTTGACATGCAACGAAGGCCTCAAGAAACCTTAAAGGAGTTTCTTAGTCGCTTCGATTTGGAAATGTCCTTAACACCGGGCGTTACCATTGATTTTGCTATAGAAGCTCTGAAAAGGAACTGCCGCTATGGAAAGCTGAAAGACGCGCTCATGGTGGATCCTCCAGTGACTTTAGATGCGTTGAGGCTTAAAGCCCACAATTACGCAAAAATGGAAGAGGAAGAAAATAGAGATAAGACGTATGACGCGTCGCATAGCACATCTCAAATTACTACTGCTCCCACGAAATCAATGGTAATCATACAGTCCAACTTGATGGGTTACAGAGCTAACCCCACCTATCGGACTAAGATCCACCACAAAGTTGAAGGTGGTACCTCCTTCGCCATACCGATCCCGCAGAGGAATGCTCGAAGGAGCAAACGCCAGAGGAGAAGGAGGGTGAACCTGGGTGGACGAACCCCCTGGAGCAAGATAAGTGCCATGAGGCTGATAGCCTGAAAAGTCCTGCAAGACCTCTTGATATCCTGGATTAGAGAAATATGCGTGAGCGGGACCGCAGAAAGAATTGGGCGAAACCCCGAAGGTATCGCCTGTGCCTAAGTTCTCCAAAAATTCTGACTGATTCCCTCCTTGGGGAACAACTGTAGAGTCAAACCCGTCCGCAGGCCTGCTCCCCATCCTGGTGGTAGAGGAAGACGGATTTCTGCCCTCATCTTCCGGCCGCTGTCTCTTCCTGGAACCAGTCAGCACGTATCCTATATTCATATCGCCTGAGGGAGGAACGGAGGTAGCGACAACGGTAGCGTCCTGCCAAGAACGCAATATGAAATATAGATAAGAGAAATCAAACGACGACAGACGTCGAAATATAGCATATCATGACTAAAAAGCACCCTTACTATATCAGTGTGGGGAAGAGGTGCTTCTGAAGAGCCTGCCGTGTCTGGAGAAGGTGTAAGAGCGGTGACACTTCTCATTTTTCTCTTCTTTTTTCCTTTGGCAATGGCCTTAGGAGCCTTAGAAGAAAAAGAAGGCTGGGCAGGAGGAGCAGCGATGGTCACAAGGGGAACGCCTGAAGGAATGTCAGAATCCCTCACACCGACCGAAGAAGAGGAAACTTGAACAAGAGTAGCGGAAGTAGCCGGAAGATCGGTAGGATTGTCAGTCGCTTCTGTGGAAGTAGCTCTCTCCTTTTCTTCTCGCTCTTGAGCCCTTTTCAAGCGTCTCCTTACGCTCTCAGGTTTATAATTGGGATCCGTCGTTGCGAAAGCACAAAATAGCGTCAGCATTAGTATCAGCGATAACAAAGAAAAGAGTGACGCGACACTCACGTTTAACACAAGATTGAATGTCCATTCTACAGGCCACTTGACGAATGTGATCGCTGATTTCCAGTTTGAGCAATGTGTTTAACCAGTCTTGCTCACATTTCGGAAGGGTCCCTGGTCGGTTCCAGACGTTGTCATCCACATTTTGATTAAAACCAGATCGCCACCAGGAACCAAGATCTCCAGGAAGATCTATCACAAAAAACTCCTTTTTCCAGCCATCAACGGAAGACTCGATATGGAGGAGTTTCCAAGTAAAAGACTTCAGAGAGTCATCGTCAAAACGGGGCGATATCGTTATCACCCCCCGGCATTTCATCAGCTTAAAAAGAGATTTAAGCAGTAGAAGGGAAGGGGAAGTAATCCCTTTGTATTTGCAAAGTTCCAAAAAAGCATAAACACAACAATAGGCATTTGGGGATAGTTGGGCCGGAGTCAGATCGCCGGCAACGAGCAATTCTTTGACAAAAGAGTCAATGGGAAGCCGAAAGCCATAACGGAACATTTGCGCATACATGACCCTACGATTGCCCGTCAAAACGCTGTTCAGACGTAGTGACTCAGGGGCAACAGTGGTTTTATAATCATCAGGAATATCAGCATTATGGGCGGCCAAATGCTCACGAAGAGCGGCCTCAGATGTGATAACACTAGACGTAATATCCATCCTTTTCTCATCGGCAGATTTCGACTCAGTACGGCGAGTCTTAGCCATGGCAGAATTAAAGAATTAAAAGATGAAGAAGACGATGGAAGAGAAAGGAAATACCTTCAAAGAAAAGCACTTCAAAGAGCCTTGAATAGTGGGGAGAAAATAAGACGGCTAAAAGAAAATATGAGAAAGTGGGATGATAAAAGAAAAGTGAAAAGAATAAATATTGGGTTTTATAACCCTAATGGTCAAACGAAACGACGAATGCCGCAGTCGTTGCGTGGAAGCGGCATAAGGAACAAACTCAAGTAATGAGTGCAATCCTAGAAAAGCGCTACAACGCCTCGATTTAGGCAACGTTCTCAAGCACGCTAGCCCGTGGTGCTGGAAGAAATAGACACGTGTGCCTGCACAATCACGACTTTTCTATGGAAAGGATAGCAAGCATTAAATGCTCTGAAAAGAAGGTACTATCTCTGGGGAAAAAACAAGAGCGATATCACATGAAAGGAGATAATGCAAGATGGCGTTGATTAAAAAGAATAGCGTTGGGATAACACGGAAAGGCGAAATAAAAAGCAAATAGCAATCAAATACAAATATTGTCGCACAGCAAGGCGTTATTACAAGACAAAGAAGCAAATAAGCAAAAAATCTTCTAAAGGGAGCAACCTCGATTAATCATGGGTCCTCGCGAGCATCGCGATCACATTCCTCCGCTTCTCTCCAGAAGAAGGAAGATCTCTCTCACCTTCGCCCAAATCCTTCAGTCTCTTGGAAGCGTAATCGGTCAGCACTAACGAGTCAACAGTTCCCTGGCGATAGAGACTCATAAATTCAGCAATACAAATATCCATGGTCTTGTTCTTCCACCAGGATATCTTTGAAGGCACTTTGGCCAAATCCGCATCACGAGATGCTATCTCTTCGTGAAGGAAGATATTCTTTCTGTCAGCTACCACCAATTCCGCCTCCAGAAGGTCTATCTTAGCCTTCCCTTTTGATCTTTCTCGAGCAAGCTCAGCGCGACAGTCGTCCAACTCCGCCCGGGTCCGCTCTTGAAGCTGCGACAGCTCCATTACCTTCCCTAAAGCAGCATCTAATTCTCCCTTTAAATCAAGAGAAGGTCGAACCTTGTCACGATGATCCTCCAAAAAGTAGTTTAACTCGCGGAAATAGGCCAGCATGTCAGTCAGAAGACGCGAATGGCGTACGTCGAGAGGACGCCGCAAGAACTCTTCTTTGTCCTTCGAAGAAGTAAACATTTACCCCACTATCGGGCCCACTGGTTCCTCTCGCGATGACGGGTCCGATACCCCTAAAGCACGGAGACCGTCGGTACCAAGGGAAGACAAGTCCAGTTGATAAGCAATGGGGCCTTTAAGACCTTGAGGGGAAAGATTGGCGATATAAGGAGGAGAGCATTTATTTGCAGAATCACCAATGCCCGAAATCGAAGAAAGAAATAAGGGTTGAGGCTTCCGTGGGGAAGGAGCGATGGGATTCGGAGTTGGTAAGCTCACATCTGGAATAAAGGAGCGAATAGGGGAGCTAGGACCGTCAGACACCAAGGGAGAGCCCACCGCTGCCGAAGCCTCGTTAACCTTGGGAGGAATGGCAGAGGGCGCCTTGGTAACTTCCGTCACTGGCAAGGGACTCATAACGTGCGAGGCGTCAACCTCCTCGGAAGGAACCCCATTGATTTCCTCCTCGGAAGGAACTAGTGGGTCAGATTTCTCTTTGCGAACTCTTTTTACGAGACGCTCCATTTCGGCAGCAATCTCTTCGCTATCATCCTCGGTCGACTCCGCTGAAGGATCACTTTTTCTGGACCTAAGTTTCATCCGTTGGGCAAAGGTGGCATGACGCAGCTCGGAACCAGTATCCATACTTCCGCTATCACTATCAACCTCTTCAAATACGGGATTACTTGGGGCCACACCCTTACCACGAGCTGGTAGCCAATTCTCAAGGAAACGAGAAGGTCGGGGATAGGCGGACGACTAGAGCCTTCGGGTGGAGGAGAAGGAGGTAATGTCTGAAGCGGCACCACGTTTAGAGGAACGTCCCTTTCCTCGGAGGATCGACCCTCAGCGTTACCTGCCGATAAAATATTTTAATAAGACAAGAAAGTCGAAGCGATAAGGCGATAAAAGAAAAGACTCACCAACGACACATTCTGACAGAGGCCTGAACCGAGCAAATTCCCGAATGCGGAAAGGCCCTTCTATTTCTAATAAGGTGTTAACATGGGATACATCCATACTAGACAACACATCTGGTTCCCGCCAAGCGGTACTAGTATTTTTTCGGTTGAAACCACCGCGCCAAAACCGAGAGGGCAAGCGAAGGGTGAAGAAGCCATTTTTCCAGTTGTCTACGTTCTCTTCGAAACCTTGAAAATTCCGCCAGAAAAACCGAACAAGAGCACCATTCCATCTTGGGGTAATATCCACTAAGCAGTTATGGCACCTCAAGGTGAAAAATGTGCGGAATACATCGAGCAATGGAGCGAAAATATGCTTCATCTCACACGAGCGAAGAAAGGCGTAAAGCCCACACCAGGAAGGTGGAGTTATTTGAACAGGATTGAAATCGTAGTGGTCTAGCAGTTTCAACAGAGAAGTATGAAGCGGAAGACGAAACCCGTAGGTAAACATCTTGAAATAAACCAACCGGAACGTCCCCCACATGGCATCAGTAAGCCGAATATCCTTCAAGGGGACAAAGGGGCGATATCCTGTGGGAAAAGTGATACCGTTCTCCTCTAACTCAGCCCTCAAAACCTCATTACAATAAAAAACACTACGAGCTCTCCTGACTTCGGGATCTAGAGGATTTTCGATAATTGAAGAAGGCCTAGCGCAAGACATAATGGAAGGGAAAGTAAAGCTATGGCAATAGAGAAACAAAATACCTGGAGTAGAGAACCAGTGAATCGGCCGTCGGCACCGGCGAAGCAATTGCAGTAAAATCCCTCGAGAAGAAAGAAGCGCAGATGAAAGGAAATACGAAGAATTTCAAAATATTCACAGAAAATACTAAAAGAGAAAAGTAAACTCCTTATAAAGGTTAAACCTAAAAAAGGAACAGCCTGTGAAAACAAAACACGTGCAGAAGGGAAAAGGACGCGTGGACAGTCATCAATGTCTTTTGGGAGAAGACAGTTGCTGACTGAAAACCGAAAGGCGGTTGTGTCAAGCGAAAAGCCCACTCCCGCGATAATCCTGAAAACATGAAGAAAGAAAAGCGGCAGAAGAGCGAAAAGAAATGAAAATGTCATTTTATTATTTGGGAAAGCCATACGGCATCTACAAAGAGGCATGGTATGCCCATCTATTCGCCATCAGACCAGGAGATGCCATAACAGTAGACCACGTCATCATCGTCCTCCCCTAAAAGTGATGAATCTTCGCCAGCGAAAGGGAAAGGTTCCTCAACCTTCTCTCCGACTCCTCCTTGACAGACGGCGACACCGCTTTAACAGCTGAGTAGGCGAAAGGAGCCCTTGGCGGTGACTCGTCAGGAGGGAAAGATGTTTCTCTCCCCTTCGAAGAGAAAGAAGTAAGAGAATCGAAGAATGACTTAGATGCCTTCGCAGCATCTTTCCTCCGCCTCTTACGGCACCGTCGGCGAGCAGGTGGCCTCCAGGGAGGCGACGGAGGAGGATTATCTGAATCAGGAGAAGTCGTAGGAGTTGGTGGAGAATCTCGGGCGAACGTATCTAAAAAATGAGAATCAGCCATGAGATCACAGAATATTAATAAAGGAGAAAGCAACAAGGAGACGAAAAATAACGAAGGGGAGAAGATCCTTTAAATAGCCAGAAATTTGGGAAGAAAGGATCTTTGATCTTCTAACCCGACTCTTGAAAGAAGACACGTGTACAGCCTGAAGTGCAGATATGGATTTACAGGCACGCCTGTTGAGATTTTCCTCTAATCGAGGAAAACTGCAAAATCGCCCAATCAGTTGCCAGGACAACAGCGGCGTAGATTTAATGTTGAACAACCAATCAAAAAACCGCCCAGTAGCTGAACCGTTTTCAGTTGGGCTAAGAATATCTCCTAGAAAGACAAAGGGCACATTTAAGAAGAAGAACAGTTGCAAAATGGCGTGCTAAAACCGGTTTATTTATTATGGCCTAGGGGGCGGAAAGTACATTTACATGCTAGGAAGAAAAGAGAAAAGGCCCAAAGGGAGCCATCGCTATCAGGCGTCAGAACCAGCATCCTCAGGCACTTCAGGAAGGTCCCGCAGAGAATCCATGACCAGAATCAGATCATGGGAGGTGGCTCTCATTCCCTTCAGACAGCACCCCAGCATATCCTTGCGCTGCTGCAGCATGTCGATCACCACTTGAATCCGAGCGATGGAGGCAGCCAGCTTTGACACGCTTTCCAGAGGGCTGAAATCCTCCAGAGATGTAGCTCCCAGCCTGGAATAAAGAGGGGTCAACATTCCTTGCAGCTCCAGGATGTCCTCAGAGGTCTTGACCAACATGTTCTCCAGGAACCCGACATCCCCATCATTGAGGTTCTTGAGAGAATGGCCCTTGGAAAGGAGTGATAAGATTCTATGTTGATCTTGTAAGATTTGGAGTCGTGCCTGATCAGAACGGTGGCGGTCGGTGTCGGATGTACCTGCAAAGCGCCGGAGGGGGGCCTCCGGCGTAGACACTCCGATGCTTAAGTCAGTTCGGGTTTCAAAAATAACAGAGGTTCGTGTTAGTGATCTTGATCTTACCTTTAGATTGGAAAAGTGGGGGTATTTATAGGCCTGTTCGGCGATACCTGGCGATAACAATCAAGGCGATGTCTGATGGTGACGCCACAAGCGATACCGACAGATGACGTCATAAGCGATATCATACGTGCTACCGGGAGCGATAAGCTCATGGGTCCCTAGGATGGGATGGTGCCGTGCGTATAGAGTCACGTGAGTCCCCCCCCCCCGCTGATGTCGACCATCCTAGGAATCCTTCTCGGATTCTCGGGCGATATGAAGATGTCTAACGGGTCTTATGGGAAATTGTCCTGGTGGGAGCCGTAAGTGTGGTAGCATCGTTAGGGTTGTTATGATTGTTATCATAAGCCCAACTGAAAACGAGCCCGAGTGTTTACCAAGGGCTGTCCATGTCTGAAATCTTAGATGAAACTTGTTCTTTCGGGGGGCGATATGTCTGCAGGATCTCTGAGTTTCTCTGTCTGCTCGACGTCAACCGTGTTGAGTGATGAGCTGGAACTTAGTTCTGAAGCTTTCTAGTGAACAAACGAATTCCGTCCGCCATTCTTATCCAGAGACCTGCTTTTCTGAGGCGGTAAGAGGTCCGCGAGAGATGCTGCTATTACACTCGTGATCATAAGGGCATTTCTTTCACCCAGCGATGTTAGTTTGTTTGGCCTCTTGTCAGGGCCTACGGAGTCTCAACTTTATTCTTGCCATAGAAGGGGCTGTTGATGGGTCATTTGCGATACCGCTAAAGACGGCAACCAGGTCAGGTCGTGGATTTGCATTCATTCCGCGTCCATCATCCTTTCGAACATCCATGTCGCGGATGGCATACGAGCATCAACCTTTGACTCCGCTTTAGGCTTATCAGTCCTTAGGGGTGACGAGACGCAGAATGAATGCAAATCCGTGCTTTAGGGGTATCGGACCCGTCATCGCGAGAGGAACCAGTGGGCCCGATAGTGGGGCAAATGTTTACTTCTTCGAAGGACAAAGAAGAGTTCTTACGGCGTCCTCCCGACGTACATCATTCGCGTCTTCTGACTGACATGCTGGCCTGCTTCCGCGAGTTAAACTACTTTTTCGAGGATCATCGTGAGAAGGTTCGACCTTCTCTTGATTTAAAGGGAGAACTAGATGCTGCTTTAGGGAAGGTAACGGAGCTGTCGCAGCTTCAAGAGCGGACCCGGGTGGAGTTGGACGACTGTCGCGCTGAGCTTGCTCGAGAAAGATCAAAAGGGAAGGCTAAGATAGACCTTCTAGAGGCGGAATTGGTGGTAGCTGACAGAAAGAATATCTTCCTTCGCGAAGAGATAGCATCTCGTGATGCGGATTTGGCCAAAGTGTCTTCAATGATATCCTGGTGGAAGAACAAGACCATGGATATTTGTATTGCTGAATTTATGAGTCTCTATCGCCAGGGAACTGTTGACTTGTCAGTGCTGACCGATTACGCTTCCAAAAGACTGAAGGATTTGGGCGAAGGTGAGAGAGATCTTCCTTCTTCTGGAGAGAAGAGGAGGAATGGTGATCGCGATGCTCGCGAGGGCCCATGATTAATCGAGGTTGCTCTCTTTAGAAGATTTTCCGTTTATTTGCTTCTTTGTCTTGTAATAATGCCTTGTTGTGCGACAATACTTGTATTTGATTGCTTATTTGATTTTTATTTCGCCTTTCCGCGTTAACCCAACGCTATTCTTTTTAATCAATGCCATCTTGCGTTATCTCCTTTCATGTGATATCGCTCTTGTTTTTCCCCAGAGATAGTACCTTCTTTTCAGAGCATTTAATGCTTGCTATCCTTTCCTTAGAAAAGTCGTGATTGTGCAGGCACACGTGTCTATTTCTTCCAGCGCCACGGGCTAGCGTGCTTGAGAACTTTGCCTAAATCGAGGCGTTGTAACGCTTTTCTAGGATTGCACTCATTACTTGAGTCTGTTCCTTATGCCGCTTCCACGCAACGACTGCGGCATTCGTCGTTTCGTTTGACCATTAGGGTTATAAAACCCAATATTTATTCTTTTCAGTTTTCTTTTATCATCCCGCTTTCTCATATTTTCTTTTAGCCGTCTTATTTTCTCCCCACTATTCAAGGCTCTTTGAAGTGCTTTTTCTCTGAAGGTATTTCCTTTCTCCTCCATCGTCTTCTTCATCTTTTAATTCTTTAAATTCTTCCATGGCTAAGACTCGACGTACTGAGTCGAAATCTGCCGATGAGAAAAGGATGGATATTAAGTCTAGTGTTATCACATCTGAGGCCGCTCTTCGTGAGCATTTGGCCGCCCATAATGCTGATATTCCTGATGATTATAAAACCACTGTTGCCCCTGAGTCACTACGTCTGAACAGCGTTTTGACGGGCAATCGTAGGGTTATGCATGCGCAAATGTTCCGTTATGGCTTTCGGCTTCCCATTGACTCTTTTGTCAAAGAATTGCTTGTTGCCGGCGATCTGACTCCGGCCCAACTATCCCCAAATGCATATTGTTGTGTTTATGCTTTTTTGGAACTTTGCAAATACAAAGGGATTACTTCCCCTTCCCTTCTACTGCTTAAATCTCTTTTTAAGCTGATGAAATGCCGGGGGGTGATAACGATATCGCCCCGTTTTGATGATGACTCTCTGAAGTCTTTTACTTGGAAACTCCTCCATATCGAGTCTTCCGTTGATGGCTGGAAAAAGGAGTTTTTTGTGATAGATCTTCCTGGAGATCTTGGTTCCTGGTGGCGATCTGGTTTTAATCAAAACGTGGATGACAACGTCTGGAGCCAACCAGGGACCCTTCCGAGACGTGAGCAAGACTGGTTAAACACATTGCTCAAACTGAAAATCAGTGTTTACATCCTTCAAGTGGCTTGTAGAATGGACATTCGATCTTGTGTTAAACGTGAGTGTTGCGTCACTCCTTTCTTTGTTATCGCTGATACTAATGCTGACACTATTTTGTGCTTTTGCAGCGACGGATCCCAATTATAAACCTGAGAGCGTAAGGAGACGCTTGAAAAGGGCTCAAGAGCGAGAAGAAAAGGAGAGAGCTACTTCCATGGAAGCGACTGACAATCCTACTGATCTTCCGGTTACTTCCGCTACTCTTGTTCAAGTTTCCTCTTCTTCGGTAGGTGTGAGGGATTCTGACATTCCTTCAGGCGTTCCCCTTGTGACCATCGCTGCTCCTCCTGCCCAGCCTTCTTCTTCTTCTAAGGCTCCTAAGGCCATTGCCAAAGGAAAAAATAAGAGAAAAACGAGAAGTGTCGCCGCTCTTACACCTTCTCCAGACGCGGCAGGCTCTTCAGAAGCACCTCTTCCCCACACTGATACAGTAAGGGTGCTTTTTAGTCATGATATGCTATATTTCAACGTCTGTCGTCGTTTGATTTCTCTTATCTATATTTCATATTGCGTTCTTGGCAGGACGCTACCGTTGCCGCTACCTTCGTTCCTCCCTCAGGCGATATGAATATAGGATACGTGCTGACTGGTTCCAAGAAGAGACAGTGGCCGGAAGATGAGGGCAGAAATCCGTCTTCCTCTACCACCGGGATGAGGAGCAGGCCTGCGGACGGGTTTGACTCTACGACCCTCACTTAATGAGTCGTCTGATCAAGATCGCTCATCACAAGGATAGGACTTTTCACCCCCGGGGGCGTCCAGGATCTTTCAATCCGACGCTAATTCAAGGTATGGTGGGTAGTGCCCTCACTTAATGGGCCATCTAATCAAGACCGACCATCACAAGGATATGACTTTTCACTTTCCCAAAATACCCCCTTTTTTATCTGCAGAAAGACAACCACAAACTTCCACGAAAGCTCTCTCATCGAGCGTTAGTCATGGTTAGGGTTGACATAAATCAAAGGTGCAGATAAAATCAAATTCTAGAGTAATATAACTTCAAGCGAGCGATATTCCAAGAGTTGGATAAGGGTGTACCATCGAGAGTCTCCAGATGATAGGCTCCTTTCCCGACAACGTGGGTGACACAATATGGTCCATCCCAGTTTGGACTGAGTTTTCCCATACGTTGCCCTGCCACTCGCTTGTCTCTGAGCACCAGGTCACCTGGTTTCAGCAACCGTTCTTTGACGCGCCTGTTATGATAACGGGCCATCTTTCGTTTGTAATGCTGCGTTTTCAGAAGGATTTCCTCTCGGACTTCTGCTAACGCATCTAGGTTAGCTCGTAACCTTTCCTCATTTAGTTCCTCCCGAAAGTTAGTTACCCGCAGGCTAATGGTTCCAATTTCCACCGGTGTAACGGCTTCGGTCCTGAAGGCCAACAAGAAAGGTGTTTCTCCGGTGGTGGTCTTAACGGTCATGCGATATGCCCACATCACGTATGGTAGCTCCTCAGCCCATTTCTTTTTAGACCCCTCTAGGTTTTTCTTGATGCCGCTAAGGACGCTCCGATTGGTTACTTCCGCCTGTCCATTAGTTTGCGGATGAGCCACGGAGGAAAACCGTTGCTCGATTCCAAATTCTGAGCACTGGTCTTTGAAGAATTGGCTGGTGAACTACGTTCCGTTATCGCTAACAAGGACACGAGGTACGCCAAACCTCATGATAACTTGATGTTTAAAAAACGCCAAGTTTTATCTGCCATGATTGTGGCAACCGCTTCAGCTTCCGCCCACTTAGTGAAATAGTCTACCGCCACTATCACAAATTTCAGTTGAGACCTTGCCTTTGGGAATGGGCCTAGGATATCGATCCCCCATTTAGCAAAAGGACAAGGGGCGATAATTTTAGATATCTCAGTGGCAGGCCGCCGAGGAATCTTGGCAAACTCCTGGCACTTAGGGCAGGTTTGTACATAGTTATGGCAATCTCTTTGGATGGTGGGCCAGTAGAATCCGGATCGAAAGACCTATACAGCCAGGGTACCGCCTGACACGTGCATACCACATACCCCTTCATGAATTTCGCGCAAGGTGTGAAGACCCTCTTGTTCAGTTATACATTTGGCGGCAGGGTGGGAAAAACACCTTCGAACCAGGTCCCCGTCATAGTATGTACAACGTGCTGCCTGTCTCAATACCTTCTTCTTTTCAGCGGTATCCTCAGGCAGTTCTTCGTGTTTCAAGAATTTGATTACGGGAATTCGCCAGTCGCTTTCGCGCTCCTCCACACATAAAGATGCTTGCTCTTCCATGAAGGATGGTACTGATAACTCTCGATAGTATACACCTTTGGGTATGGACGCTTCCAGATTCGCGGCCATTTTGGCTAGATTGTTAGCTTCAGTGTTTTCCTCCCTAGGGATATGCTCGAAGCTGACCTGCATGCCTTCTTTCTTTATTTCCAACAATTCTCGCTTTACTTTGGCGAGATATTGAATCATAATGGGTTCCCGGGCCTGAGAATGCCCCAAGACCTGGTCAATTATCAACTTGGAATCACCACAGATTTTTAGACGCAGGTCTCCTGTTCTTCCAGTATCGTGCCTCCCTTTAGAGGAAAGTCCTTTCCCTATTCTGAGCTCGGCTAGCAACGCCTCGTACTCTGCCGCGTTATTAGATAACGGCTGTAGGATTCAAATGGCGTATCGTATTTGCATATCATGCGGCCCATTTATAAAAATTCCAGCTCCAGCCAGCTCTTGGTTTTTAGCTCCATCCACATCGATGATCCAGAGGTCCGTGTAGGTTTTCGGGAATGGGAGATCCATGTTGCCCCATTCCGCTTCAGGTACACCGTCCAAAGGATCCTCTGTAAAGGTACATTCCGCTATGAAATCGGCCAGGATCTGAGCTTTTACGGACGGTCGCGACTGATACCTCAATCCATACTGTTCTAGTTCAAGCGCCCAAATCAACATTCTTCCGGAAGATTCTGGCTTTCGAAATATTCTTTTCAGAGGTTGGTCTGTGAGTACGATAATGGAATAAGACTGAAAATACCGATCCATTTTGCGGGTGGCTTGTATCAGAGCGAACGTTATCTTTTCAATTCGGGCGTATCGCAACTCCGCATCCTTCAGGGAATGGCTCACAAAATAGACCGGGTGATGAGAATGGTTATCGTCGCGAACGAGGACGCCACTGACCACTTCATCCGCGGCGCCAAGATATAAAGTATCGCCTACTTCAGGTCTCGTCAATAATAAATCAGACGATAGGTAATCTTTTAGGCCGATAAATGCTTCCTCACATTCCGGGGTCTACCCGAACGAGGCTTTCTTGCGTATGACTTTGAAAAAAGGGAGACACTTTTCTCCTTGCTTGGAAATGAATCGCCCAAGGGCAATGACTCGCCCTGTTAGCCTTTGCACCTCTTTAATGGTTCTTGGAGATATCATGTCTTGTATGGCCTTAACCTTTGAGGGATTAGGCAGGATGCCTTTTTGGCTGACCACGTAGCCCAAGAATTTTCCTGTCTGAAATGCAAACATGCATTTTCGGGGATTTAACTTCATACGATACCTTTTCATCACATCAAAGACTTCCTTTAAGTCTCGTAGGTGATCTTGAAAGCTCGCGCTCTTCACCAAAATATCGTCAATGTATGCTTCCACATTCCTCCCTATTTGCTATTCGAATATCTTATTGGCCATACGTTGGAACGTAGCCCCAGCGTTCTTCAGCCCGAACGGCATCGCCGTATAACAGTAGGTGGCCTTTGGAGTGAGAAACGCAGTCTTTTCTTCATCTTCCCGGGCCATGGGAATCTGATGATATCCAGAGTTGGCGTCCAATGAGCTTAGGTAAGCGTATCCAGCGGTCTGATCCACTAACTGATCTATGCGAGGAAGCGGGTAGCAATCCTTAGGGCAGGCATCATTTAAATTTGTGAAGTCGATGCACATGCGCCAATCCCCATTGGGCTTAGGAACAAGGACAGGTTTTGCTAGCCAGGTGGGATATTGAACTTCGCGGATAAATCCTGCGTCAAGGAGCTTTGCTACTTCCTTATCCACAGCCAACGCCTTTTCATTAGAGAACGCGCGTCGCTTTTGCTGTACCGGCCTGGCATCTGGGTCCACATTGAGACGATGTTCGGCTATTTCCCGCGACATACCTGGCATGTCGGAGGGTTTCCACGCGAAATCTCCTTGGCATTTGTTCAGCAGCCGGGCCAGTTGAAGGTTTTCCGCTGGGCTGAGTTTTTCACTGATCAGGAAACTTGCTTCCTCTATACCGATTGCCGGAATGGGTACCATTTTGTCTAGAGGTTGAGCACGCTTCTCATCACTCTGCTCATAGGGATCCGCTGCTATACATACGTACCTATCGCAGCTTCTTTGAGTCATGAGCGAGTAGCATTCCGCCGCCAGCTTTTGATCGCCTTTTACCGATACTACCCCATCCCAGGAGGGGTATTTCATCTTTAAATACTTCTGAGATATCACCGCTCCAAAGCGGTTGAGGAAAGGTCGTCCGAGCATGATATTGTAAGGCAAATTCAGATCCACGACAAGGAACAACAGGTTCTCTGATCGCTTGTAAGTGTCTTCTCGGAAATATATGGGCAAAGTAATTACCCCCGTGACAGGAATTGGAACCCCATCAACGCCGACTATAGGCCGTTTGCTAGGTGTTAACTCATTATCAGGTCGCTTCATAAGATTGTAAGCTTCCAGCGAAAACAGGTTCACCGCACTCTCGTTATCGATAAGAGTTCTTCTGATTCCATGACTGGCGATGACGGGCGTGACCACCAATGCATCGTTATGCGGATAGACGACGCCATTCTCATCTTCTTCGAAAAAGGATAATACCATTCGATCCAATATGCCTATCGCTTCTCCTTTTTTTGTCATGCCATCAAGTGTGCGTTTATCTCTTTTCGCGGCTGCCGATTGCTCTGATTCGTCCATATAAGGGGTTCCTCCCGCGATAATGTTAATCATAGGGATATATTCGTCATCAACCGCAAGAGTTTCCCTATCTTTACCTATGGGAGCATCATCCTTTTGCGGAACGCGAGGAGGAACTGGTGGTTCGTCTGTTGTCCTTTTCATAAGATTATTTCTGGCATCTTCTCTTATTTGGGTAGCAAATTCCCCCAAATATCCTTCTTCTACCAAGCGTTCTATCGCCGATCTTAACTCCCTGCACGCTTCTGTGGAATGGCCCCTGGCTTTGTGGAATTTACAATAAGCATTTTCCCTTCTCCCTAGAAGCACTCCTGGTTTCCTAGGCGCGTGGTAGCGGATGGGAAGATTTCGCTGTTCCGCTATCGCTAAAATCTCTGCCCTTGGTACGTTAAGAGAAGGAAAATCTGGGTCGTACATCCGGTTCTTGTAAGAATCCCCGTGACGTCGAGAGGGGGAACCACCGGTTTTTCCCTTCGAAAAATGACCCTTCTGTTTGTTGGAGGCCTTGGGGATATAGTCTTTCCTCCTGGCGTAATCGTCGATAAAATGGTCGTCAGGTAGTAGCTTCGTGGGAGCAGTAGTAATTTGAGATGTCCCATGCGACGCGTCATACGTCTTATCTCTATTTTCTTCCTCTTCCATTTTTGCGTAATTGTGGGCTTTAAACCTCAGCGCATTTAAAGTTACTGGAGGATCCACCATGAGCGCATCTTTCAGCTTTCCATAGCGGCACTTCCTTTTCAGAGCTTCTATAGCAAAATCAATAGTAACGCCTGGTGTTAAGGACATTTCCAAATCTAAGCGACTAAGAAACCCCTTTAAGGTTTCTTGAGGCCTTCGTTGTATGTCAAATAACGCGGCGGCAGATTTCCTGATTGGAATTACCGTGCTAAATCTGCTCCGGAATTTAGATTCTAATTGCGAGAAATTATTAATGGATCCACCAGAGAGACCCTCAAACCAAAGACGCGCCACACCCGATAATGTCATAACAAATATTTGGCATAACGCCGCATCACTGTGGGTCTGAAACTGAACAAAGTCCTTCACTTTATTAATGTGCGAGATGGGATCCTTGGTGCCATCATAAACATCAGTGGGAAGCTTCACGCGCCGACTGACCCTGTGACGCCTTATACGACGGCTAAATGGGTGGCCCGATGTATCATCAAGAATTTCACGCGCCTGACGCGGAGGAGACATTTCGTCCTGACGCCCCCTATTTCGTGGTTCTGGCGTAGGATGTCGTCTAGGAGATCGACTGCGGCTCCTGTGCGAACGACTTCGATACCTTCGACTACTGGATCTTTCGCTGTACTCGGGAGACAGACTTCTGTTGGCTCCTTCCCTCCGTCCGTCCCACCGGTTCCTAACCCCCACAAGCTGCCTGTCTCCTTGTAGGAGGAGACCTTGCGGTATTTGTGGTACGTAAGCCTCTACTCTTCCCTGAGTAAACTGCTCAACACTAATCGGAGGATTTCCCGCGGATAAAGGCATCTGGAGGTTTTCTGGAAACAACAATGATAAAGGTCAATCAGCGACAATAGATGGTGTAAACATGACGCGAGGAGGGAGACTAGATCCAGACGCACCAGGCGTGACTCTTGCAGCCATTTCCGTCAAATATTCCATCCGAGAACGAAGGGTCGCTATTTCCATTGCAAAGGGATGTTCACGATTAAGCACAGATCCCCCCGAAAGAGGAGTGGAAAAATCAGATCCCACTATCTGAGATGACAAGATGTTCGTCTGCGAGGAGGCCTGTCCCCCAGCAATTCCAACCGAGAGGTCCAGAGATCCCGAAATGATTGGTTGTGTAGTCATAGAGAGATCGGCAGTAGCAAAAGGGAATAACTGTCTGCGGATTGAGAAAGGGATATTAGAGGATAATGATCGGATTGGCTCCGATCCCGTCATCATGACCGTTCTAATCTTCCGACTAGACGGAGCTTGGCTATTAAGGACGCTCACTTAATATACCAAAGCTCTCAATGAAAGCACCATTTGATAAGATTCTATGTTGATCTTGTAAGATTTGGAGTCGTGCCTGATCGGAACGGTGGCGGTCGATGTCGGATGTACCTGCAAAGCGCCGGAGGGGGGGCTCCGGCGTAGACACTCCGATGCTTAAGTCAGTTCGGGTTTCAAAAATAACAGAGGTTCGTCTTAGTGATCTTGATCTTACCTTTAGATTGGAAAAGCGGGGGTATTTATAGGCCAGTTCGGCGATACCTGGCGATAACAATCCAGGCGATGTCAGATGATGACGTCACAAGCGATACCGACAGATGACGTCAGGAGAGATAAGCTCGTGGGTCCCTAGGATGGGATGGTGCCGTGCATGTAGAGTCGCGTGAGCCCCCCCCCCCCCCCCCCCCCGCTGACGTCGACCATCCTAGGAATCCTTCACTGATTCTCGGGCGATATGAAGATATCTTACGGGTCTTATGGGAAATCGTCCTGGTGGGAGCCGCAAGTGTGGTAGCACCGTTAGGGCTGTCTTGATTGTTATCAGCGCCGGCTACGCAAGGAAGGTGACAATGAACAGTACCGTTGCTTCTATTTCAAATGTAGCACAATGTTTGATTTATTCCTGGGCCGCACCACACGAGCCCAAGAGGAGAAGGAGAGGCCTGGTGCTGCGCCAGGCCAAATGTGAAGGAAGCTGGGTTGCTCAAGCCCGACGTGAGGAGGAGAAGGGTTGGGTGGGCAGCCCACACGCGCAAAACCAGCCCCATCTACTTGGGCTGGGCTGGGCTTGGGCCCAGCCAATGAGCCCATTCTCGGGCAAGTGGGCTGAGCCCAATTTTTTGGCCCGTTGTTTTTCTCTTGCCATGTAATCGTGTACTGTTTATTTATTTCCACACTTGTACTATTTATTTATTTCCGCACTCGTACAGTTTATTTTTCGTATACTTGTATGCTTCTTTATTTTCGCGCGCTTTGCATGCTTAGATAATTTTTCTGTTCATCCAAATTAATCATTTCCACTCGCATCCTAAAATCATCAAGTATTTAAATGTCTATCCTCATCTCGCCGGCATCCATTCTCACTCCCCTCCATTTTTCCAAATCCATTCTCCCTCCCTCCACTGCCACCAAATCAACCATACTGCCATCATCACCACCAAGCCGCCACTGCCTAAATCAAAGAAATCTCCATCCTCCTAAATCGACGAACCTCCAAACCGACTCAACTACCGTCAAACCCAAGACACCATCTCACTCGACCTACACTAGCAATACACGAACCAAAACACTCTCTCTAAAGCTCTCCCTCGCTAGCTAGTTACTCAATGAAGCTCTTCTCAAGCATTTTAAATTCGGTTGTTCAAGCTTTTTCTGCGAAATCTTGGAAAAAATAATTTGTTCGTGTTTTGATGAAAACGATGGCCATTTTGAGTTTAAATAATTTCTATTTAATCTCTACAATAATTACATTGCTTCATTTTAACAAATCGCTGAACGATTTGAATGAATTTTAGATTTTTCGTTAATTAGCTTAGTTGTCATTTTTAATTAAATTGAGGCTACTTTAGGATTGATTTTTATGCTGTAATTGTGTACGCAACTTTCTGTGTGTGTAAGGTATTTTTTTGGCCAAAATTTAGCCATGATCTAGACAATTTCTTCCTTAGTCGCCGACAATGGCGCCGGCTACGCAAGGAAGGTGACAATGAACAGTACCGTTGCTTCTATTTCAGATGCAGCACAATGTTTGATTTATTCCTGGGCCGCACCACACGAGCCCAAGAGGAGAAAGAGAGGCCTGGCGCTGCGCCAGGCCAAATGAGAAGGAACCTGGGTTGCTCAAGCCCAGCGTGAGGAGGAGAAGGGCTGTGTGGGCAGCCCACACGCGCAAAACTAGCCCCATCTGCTTGGGCTGGGTTGGGCTTGGGCCCAGCCAGAGGGCCCATTCTCGGGCAAGTGGGCTGAGCCCAATTTTTCTGCCCGTTGTTTTTCTCTTGCCATGTAATCGTGTACTGTTGCTTTATTTCCACACTTGAACAATTTATTTATTTCCCCACTCGTACAGTTTATTTTTCGTATACTTGTATACTTCTTTCTTTTCGCGCGCTTTCCGTGCTTAGATGATTTTTCTGTTCATCCAAATTAATCATTTCCACTCACATCGAAAAATCATCAAGTATTTAAATGTCTATCCTCATCTCGCCGGCATCCATTCTCACTCCCCTCCATTTTTCCAAATCCATTCTCCCTCCCTCCACTGCCACCAAATCAACCATACTGCCACCATCACCACCAAGCCGCCAATACCTAAATCAATGAAAGCTCCATCCTCTTAAATCGGCCAACCTCCAAACCGACTCAACTACCATCAAACCCAAGACACCATCTCTCTCGACCTACACCCCCAATGCACGAACAAAAACACTCTCTCTAAAGCTCTCCCTCGCTAGCCAGTTACTCAACGAAGCACTTCTAAAGCTTTTTAAATTCGGTTGTTCAAGCTTTTTCTGCGAAATCTTGCAAAAAATCATTTGTTCGTGTTTTCATGAAAACGTTGGCCACTTTGAGTTTAAATAATTTCTATTTAATCTCTAGTATAATTACATTGCTTCATTTTAACAAATCGCTGAACGATTTGGACGAATTTTTGATTTTTCGTTAATTAGCTTAATTGTCGTTTTTAATTAAATTGAGGCTGTTTTAGGATTGATTTTTATGCTGTAATTGTGTACACAAGTTACTGTGTGTGTAAGGTATTTTTTGGGCCAAAATTCAACCATGATCTCGACCATTTCTTCCTTGGTCGCCGACAATGGCACCGGCGAGGCAAGGAAGGTGACAATGAACAGTGTCGTTGCTTCTATTTCAAATGCAGCCCAACGTTTGATTTATTCCTAGGCCGCACCTCTGCGCCAGGAAAAGTGAGAAGGAAGCTGGGAAGCTCAAGCCCAGCGTGAGGAGGAGAAGGGCTGTGTAGGTAGCCCATACGCGCAAAACCAGCCCCATCTGCTTGGGTTGGGCTGGGCTTGGGCCCATTCTCGGCGATGTGGGCTAAGCCCAATTTTTCGGCCCGTTGTTTTTCTCTTGCCATGTAATCATGTACTGTTTATTTATTTCAACACTTGTACTATTTATTTATTTCTGCACTCGTACCGTTCATTTTTCGTATACATGTATGCTTCTTGATTTTCGCGCGCTTTGCATGCTTAGATAATTTTTCTGTTCATCCAAATTAATCATTTCCACTCGCATCAAAAAATCATCAAGTATTTAAATGTCTATCCTCATCTCGCCGGCATCCATTCTCACTCCTCTCCATTTTTCCAAATCCATTCTCCCTCCCTCCACTGCCACCAAATCAACCATACTGCCATCATCACCACCAAGCCACCACTGCCCAAATCAAAGAAATCTCCATCCTCCTAAATCGGTGAACCTCCAAACCGACTCAACTACCGTCAAACCCAAGACACCATCTCACTCGACCTACACTAGCAATACACGAACCAAAACACTCTCTCTAAAGATCTCCCTCGCTAGCCAGTTACTCAATGAAGCTCTTCTCAAGCTTTTTAAATTCGGTTGTTCAAGCTTTTTCTGTGAAATCTTGCAAAAAATCATTTGTTCGTGTTTTGATGAAAACGATGGCCACTTTGAGTTTAAATAATTTATATTTAATCTCTAATATAATTACATTGATTCATTTTAACAAATCACTGAACGATTTAAAAGAATTTTAGATTTTTCGTTAATTAGCTTAGTTGTCATTTTTAATTAAATTGAGGCTATTTTTGGATTGATTTTCATGCTGTAATTGTGTACGCAAGTTACTGTGTGTGTAAGGTATTTTTTTGGCCAAAATTTAGCCATGATCTCGACCATTTCTTCCTTGGTCGCCGACAATGGCGCCGGCTACGCAAGGAAGGTGACAATGAACAATACCGTTGCTTCTTTTTCAAATGCAGCACAATGTTTGATTTATTCCTGGGCCGCACCACACGAGCCCAAGAGGAGAAGGAGAGGCCTGGCGCTGCGCCAGGCCAAATGAGAAGGAAGCTGGGCTGCTTAAGCCCAGCGTGAGGAGGAGAAGGGTTGTGTGGGCAGCCCACACGCGCAAAACTAGCCCCATCTGCTTGGGCTGGGTTGGGCTTGGGCCCAGCCAGTGGGCCCATTCTCGGGCAAGTGGGCTGAGCCCAATTTTTCTGCCCGTTGTTTTTCTCTTGCCATGTAATCGTGTACTGTTTATTTATTTCCACACTTGAACTATTTATTTATTTCCGCACTTGTACAGTTTATTTTTTGTATACTTGTATACTTCTTTCTTTTCGCGCGCTTTGCATGCTTAGATAATTTTTCTGTTCATCCAAATTAATCCTTTCCACTCACATCAAAAAGTCATCAAGTATTTAAATGTCTATCCTCATCTCGCCGGCATCCATTCTCACTCCCCTCCATTTTTCCAAATCCATTCTCCCTCCCTCCACTGCCACCAAATCAACCATACTGCCATCATCACCACCAAGCTGCGACTGCCTAAATCAAAGAAATCTCCATCCTCCTAAATCGGTGAACCTCCAAACCGACTCAACTACCGTCAAACCCAAGACACCATCTCACTCGACCTACACTAGCAATACACGAACCAAAACACTGTCTCTAAAGCTCTCCCTCGCTAGCTAGTTACTCAATGAAGCTCTTCTCAAGCTTTTTAAATTCGGTTGTTCAAGCTTTTTCTGCGAAATCTTGCAAAAAATCATTTGTTCGTGTTTTGATTAAAACGATGGCCACTTTGAGTTTAAATAATTTCTATTTAATCTCTAGTATAATTACATTGCTTCATTTTAACAAACCGCTGAACTATTTGGACAAATTTTAGATTTTTCGTTAATTGGCTTAATTGTCGTTTTTAATTAAATTGAGGTTGTTTTAGGATTGATTTTTATGCTGTAATTGTGTACACAAGTTACTGTGTGTGTAAGGTATTTTTTGGGCCAAAATTCAACCATGATCTCGACCATTTCTTCATTGGTCGCCGACAATGGCACCGGCGAGGCAAGGAAGGTGACAATGAACAGTGTCGTTGCTTCTATTTCAAATGCAGCCCAACGTTTGATTTATTCCTGGGCCGCTCCTCTGCGCCAGGCAAAATGAGAAGGAAGCTGGGAAGCTCAAGCCCAGTGTGAGGAGGAGAAGGGCTGTGTGGGTAGCCCACACGCGCAAAACCAGCCCCATCTGCTTGGGTTGGGCTGGGATTGGGCCCATTCTCGGCGAAGTGGGCTGAGCCCAATTTTTTGGCCCGTTGTTTTTCCCTTGCCATGTAATCATGTACTGTTTATTTATTTCCACACTTGTACTATTTATTTATTTCTGCACTCGTACAGTTTATTTTTCGTATACTTGTATGCTTCTTTATTTTCGCGCGCTTTGCATGCTTAGATAATTTTTCTATTCATCCAAATTAATCATTTCCACTCGCATCCAAAAATCATCAAGTATTTAAATGTCTATCCTCATCTCGCCGGCATCCATTCTCACTCCCCTCCATTTTTCCAAATCCATTCTCCCTCCCTCCACTGCCACCAAATCAACCATACTGCCATCATCACCACCAAGCTGCCACTGCCTAAATCAAAGAAATCTCCATCCTCCTAAATCGGTGAACCTCCAAACCGACTCAACTACCGTCAAACCCAAGACACCATCTCACTCGACCTACACTAGCAATACACGAACCAAAACACTGTCTCTAAAGCTCTCACTCGCTAGCCAGTTACTCAATGAAGCTCTTCTCAAGCTTTTTAAATTCGGTTGTTCAAGCTTTTTCTGCGAAATCTTGCAAAAAATCATTTGTTCGTGTTTTGATGAAAACGATGGCCACTTTGAGTTTAAATAATTTATATTTAATCTCTACTATAATTACATTGATTCATTTTAACAAATCGCTGAACGATTTAAACGAATTTTAGATTTTTCGTTAATTAGCTTAGTTATCATTTTTAATTAAATTGAGGCTATTGTAGGATTGATTTTTATGCTGTAATTGTGTACGCAAGTTACTGTGTGTGTAAGGTATTTTTTTGGCCAAAATTTAGCCATGATCTCGACCATTTCTTCCTTGGTCGCCGACAATGGTGCCGGCTACGCAAGGAAGGTGACAATGAACAATAACGTTGCTTCTTTTTCAAATGCAGCACAATGTTTGATTTATTCCTGGGCCGCACCACATGAGCCCAAGAGGAGAAGGAGAGGCCTGGCGCTGCGCCAGGCCAAATGAGAAGGAAGCTGGGCTGCTTAAGCCCCGCGTGAGGAGGAGAAGGGCTGTGTGGGCAGCCCATACGCGCAAAACCAGCCCCATCTGCTTGGGCTGTGTTGGGCTTGGGCCCAGCCAGTGGGCCCATTCTCGGGCAAGTGGGCTGAGCCCAATTTTTCTGCCCGTTGTTTTTCTCTTGCCATGTAATCGTGTACTGTTTATTTCTTTCCACACTTGAACTATTTATTTATTTCCGCACTCGTACAGTTTATTTTTCGTATACTTGTATACTTCTTTCTTTTAGGGCGCTGCATGCTAAGATAATTTTTCTGTTCATCCAAATTAATCATTTCCACTCGCATCCAAAAATCATGAAGTATTTAAACGTCTATCCTCATCTCGCCGGCATCCATTCTCACTCCCCTCCATTTTTCCAAATCCATTCTCCCTCCCTCCACTGCCACCAAATCAACCATACTGCCATCATCACCACCAAGCCGCCACTGCCCAAATCAAAGAAATTTCTGTTTTAGGATTGATTTTTATGCTGTAATTGCGTACGCAAGTTACTCTGTGTGTAAGATATTTTTTAGGCCAAAATTTAGCATGATCTCGACCATTTCTTCCTTGGTCGCCGACAATGGCGCCGGCGACGCAAGGAAGGTGACAATGAACAGTGTCGTTGCTTCTATTTCAAATGCAGCACAACGTTTGAGTTATTCCTAGGCCGCACCACACGAGCCCAAGAGGAGAAGGAGAGGCCTGGCACTGCGCCAGGCCAAATGAGAAGGAAGCTGGGCTGCTCAAGCCCAGCGTGAGGAGGAGAGGGGCTGTGTGGGCAGCCCACACGCGCAAAACCAGCCCCATCTGCTTGGGCTGGGTTGGGTTCAGTGGGCCAATTTTTGGGAAAGTGGGCTGAGCCCAATTTTTCAGCCCGTTGTTTTTCTCTTGCCATGTAATCGTGTACTGTTGATTTATTTCCACACTTGAACTATTTATTTATTTCCGCACTCGTACAGTTTATTTTTCGTATACTTGTATTCTTCTTTCTTTTCGCGCGCTTTGCATGCTTAGCTAATTTTTCTGTTCATCCAAATTAATCATTTCCACTCGCATCCAAAAATCATCAAGTATTTAAACGTCTATCCTCATCTCGCCGGCATCCATTCTCACTCCCCTCCATTTTTCCAAATCCATTCTCCCTCCCTCCACTGCCACCCAATCAACCATACTGCCATCATGACCACCAAGCCGCCACTGCCCAAATCAAAGAAATCTCCACCCTTTTAAATCGGCCAACCTCCAAACCGACTCAACTACCGTCAAACCCAAGACATCATCTCTCTCGACCTACACCCCCGATACACGAACCAAAACACTCTCTCTAAAGCTCTCCCTCGCTAGCCAGTTACTCAATGAAGCACTTCTCAAGCTTTTTAAATTCGGTTGTTCAAGCTTTTTCGGCGAAATCTTACAAGAAATCATTTGTTCGTGTTTTGATGAAAACGATGGCCACTTTGAGTTTAAATAATTTCTATTTAACCTCTAGTATAATTACATTGCTTCATTTAAAAAATCGCTTAACAATTTGGACGAATTTTAGATTTTTCGTTAATTAGCTTAATTGTCATTTTTAATTAAATTGAGGCTGTTTTAGGATTGGTTTTTATGCTGTAATTGTGTACGCAAGTTACTGTGTGTGTAAGGTATTTTTTGGGCCAAAATTTAGCCATGATCTCGACCATTTCTTCCTTGGTCGCCGACAATGGCGCCGGCGACGCAAGTAAGGTGACAATGAATAGTGTCGTTGCTTCTATTTCAAATACAGCCCAACGTTTAATTATTTCCACACTTGTACTATTTATTTATTTCTGCACTCGTACAGTTTATTTTTCGTATACTTGTATGCTTCTTTCTTTTCGCGCGCTTTGCATGCTTAGATAATTTTTCTGTTCATCCAAATTAATCATTTCCACTCGCATCCAAAAATCATCAAGTATTTAAACGTCTATCCTCATCTCGCCGGCATCCATTCTCACTCCCCTCTATTTTTCCAAATCCATTCTCCCTCCCTCCACTGCCACCCAATCAACCATACTGCCATCATCACCACCAAGCCGTCACTGCCCAAATCAAAGAAATCTACACCCTCTTAAATCGGCCAACCTCCAAACCGACTCAACTACCGTCAAACCCAAGACACCATCTCTCTCGACCTACACCCCCGATACACGAACCAAATATCTCTCTCTAAAGCTCTCCTTCGCTAGCCAGTTACTCAACGAAGCACTTCTCAAGCTTTTTAAATTCGGTTGTTCAAGCTTTTTCTGCGAAATCTTGCAAAAAATCTTTTGTTCGTGGTTTGATGAAAATGATGGCCACTTTTAATCTCTAGTATAATTACATTGCTTCATTTTAACAAATCGCTGAATGATTTGGACGAATTTTAGATTTTTCGTTAATTAGGTTAGTTGTCATTTTTAATTAAATTGAGGCTGTTTTAGGATTGATTTTTATGCTGTAATTGTGTACGCAAGTTACTGTGTGTGTAAGGTATTTTTTTGGCTAAAATTTAGCCATGATCTCGACCATTTCTTCCTTGGTCGCCGACAATGGCGCCGGCGACGCAAGGAAGGTGACAATGAACAGTGTCGTTGCTTCTATTTCAAATGCAGCACAACGTTTGATTTATTCCTAGGCCGCACCACATGAGCCCAAGAGGAGAAGGAGAGTCCTGGCGCTGCGCCAGGCCAAATGAGAAGGAAGCTGGGCTGCTCAAGCCCTGCGTGAGGAGGGGAAAGGTTTTGTGGGCAGCCCACAGGCGCAAAACCAGCCCCATCTGCTTGGGCTGGGCTAGGCTTAGGCCCAGCCAGTGGGTCCATTTTCGGGAAAGTGGGCTAAGCCCAATTTTTCGGCCCGTTGTTTTTCTCTTGCCATGTAATCGTGTACTGTTGATTTATTTCCACACTTGTACTATTTATTTATTGTCGCACTCGTACAGTTTATTTTTCGTATACTTGTATACTTCTTTGTTTTCGCGCACTTTGCATGCTTGGATAATTTTTCTGTTCGTCCAAATTAATCATTTCCACTCGCATCTAAAAATCATCAAGTATTTAAATGTCTATCCTTATCTCGCCGGCATCCATTCTCATTCCCCTCCATTTTTCCAAATCCATTCTCCCTCCCTTTACTGCCACCAAATCAACCATACTGCCATCATCACCACCAAGCCGCCACTGCCCAAATCAAAGAAATCTCCACCCTCTTAAATCGGCCACCCTCCAAACCGACTCAACTACCGTCAAACCCAAGACACCATCTCACTCGACCTACACCCCCGATACACAAACCAAAACACCCTCTCTAAAGCTCTCCCTCGCTAGCCAGTTACTCAACGAAGCACTTCTCAAGCTTTTTAAATTCGATTGTTCAAGCTTTTTCTGCGAAAACTTGCAAAAAATCTTTTGTTCGTGGTTTGATGAAAACGATGGCCACTTTGAGTTTAAATAATTTCTATTTAATCTCTAGTATAATTACATTGCTTCATTTTAACAAATCGCTGAATGATTTGGACGAATTTTAGATTTTTCGTTAATTAGCTTAGTTGTCATTTTTAATTAAATTGAGGCTGTTTTAGGATTGGTTTTTATGCTGTAATTGTGTACGCAAGTTACTGTGTGTGTAAGGTATTTTTTGGGCCAAAATTTAGCCATGATCTCGACCATTTCTTCCTCGGTCGCCGACAATGGCGCCGGCGACGCAAGTAAGGTGACAATGAATAGTGTCGTTGCTTCTATTTCAAGTACAGCCCAACGTTTAATTATTTCCACACTTGTACTATTTATTTATTTCCGCACTCGTACAGTTTATTTTTCGTATACTTGTATGCTTCTTTCTTTTCGCGCGCTTTGCATGCTTAGATAATTTTTCTGTTCATCCAAATTAATCATTTCCACTTGCATCCAAAAATCATCAAGTATTTAAACGTCTATCCTCATCTCGTCGGCATCCATTCTCACTCCCCTCCATTTTTCCAAATCCATTCTCCCTCCCTCCAGTGCCACCCAATCAACCATACTGCCATCATCACCACCAAGCCGCCACTGCCCAAATCAAAGAAATCTCCATCCTCTTAAATCGGCCAACCTCCAAACCGACTCAACTACCGTCAAACCCAAGACACGGTCTCTCTCGACCAACACCACCAATACATGAACCAAAACACTCTCTCTAAAGCTCTCCCTCGCTAGCCAGTTACTCAACGAAGCACTTCTCAAGCTTTTTAAATTCGGTTGTTCATGCTTTTTCTGTGAAATATTGCAAAGAATCATTTGTTCGTGTTTTGATGTAAACGATGGGCACTTTCAGTTTAAATAATTTCTATTTAATCTCTAGTATAATTACATTGCTTCATTTTAACAAATCGCTGAACGATTTGAACGAATTTTAGATTTTTTGTTAATTAGCTTAGTTGTCATTTTAAATTGAGGCTGTTTTAGGATTGAGTTTTATGCTGTAATTGTGTACGCAAGTTACTGTGTGTGTAAGGTATTTTTTAGGCCAAAATTTAGCATGATCTCGACCATTTCTTCCTTGGTCGCCGACAATGGCGCCGGCGACGCAAGGAAGGTGACAATGAACAGTGCCGTTGCTGCTATTTCAAATGCAGCACAACGTTTGATTTATTCCTAGGCCGCACCACACGAGCCCAAGAGGAGAAGGAGAGGCCTGGCACTGCGCCAGGCCAAATGAGAAGGAAGCTGGGCTGCTCAAGCCCAGCGTGAGGAGGAGAAGGGCTGTGTGGGCAGCCCACACGCGCAAAACCAGCCCCATCTGCTTGGGCTGGGTTAGGCTGCAGTGGGCCCATTTTTGGGAAAGTGGGCTGAGCCCAATTTTTCAGCCCGTTGTTTTTCTCTTGCCATGTAATCGTGTACTGTTGATTTATTTCCACACTTGAACTATTTATTTATTTCCGCACTCGTACAGTTTATTTTTCGTATACTTGTATTCTTCTTTCTTTTCCCGCGCTTTGCATGCTTAGATAATTTTTCTGTTCATACAAATTAATCATTTCCACTCGCATCCAAAAATCATGAAGTATTTAAACGTCTATCCTCATCTCGTCGGCATCCATTCTCACTCCCCTCCATTTTTCCAAATCCATTCTCCCTCCCTCCACTGCCACCCAATCAACCATACTGCCATCATCACCACCAAGCCGCCACTGCCCAAATCAAAGAAATCTCCATCCTCTTAAATCGGCCAACCTCCAAACCGACTCAACTACCGTCAAACCCAAGACACGATCTCTCTCGACCAACACAACCAATACATGAACCAAAACACTCTCTCTAAAGCTCACCCTCGCTAGCCAGTTACTCAACGAAGCACTTCTCAAGCTTTTTAAATTCAGTTGTTCATGCTTTTTCTGTGAAATCTTGCAAAAAATCATTTGTTCGTGTTTTGATGTAAACGATGGGCACTTTCAGTTTAAATAATTTCTATTTAATCTCTAGTATAATTACATTGCTTCATTTTAACAAATCGCTGAACGATTTGAACGAATTTTAGATTTTTTGTTAATTAGCTTAGTTGTCATTTTTAATTAAATTGAGGCTGTTTTAGGATTGATTTTTATGCTGTAATTGTGTACGCAAGTTACTGTGTGTGTAAGGTATTTTTTAGGCCAAAATTTAGCATGATCTCGACCATTTCTTCCTTGGTCGCCGACAATGGCGCCGGCGACGCAAGGAAGGTGACAATGAACAGTGTCGTTGCTGCTATTTCAAATGCAGCACAACGTTTGATTTATTCCTAGGCCGCACCACACCAGCCCAAGAGGAGAAGGAGAGGCTTGGCACTGCGCCAGGCCAAATGAGAAGGAAGCTGGGCTGCTCAAGCCCAGCGTGAGAAGGAGAAGGGCTGTGTGGGCAGCCCACACGCGCAAAACCAGCCCCATCTGCTTGGGCTGGCCTGGGCTTGGGCCCAACCAGTTGGCCCATTCTCGGCCAAGTGGGCTGAGCCCAATTTTTCGGGCCGTTGTTTTTCTCTTGCCATGTAATCGTGTACTGTTTAATTATTTCCACACTTGTACTATTTATTTATTTCCACACTCGTACAGTTTATTTTTCGTATACTTGTATGCTTCTTTCTTTTCGCGCGCTTTGCTTGCTTAGATAATTTTTCTGTTCATCCAAATTAATCATTTCCACTCGCATCCAAAAATCATCACGTATTTAAATGTCTATCCTCATCTCGCCGACATCCATCCTCACTCCCCTCCATTTTTCCAAATGCATTCTCCCTCCCTCTACTGCCACCAAATCAACCATACTGCCATCATCACCACCAAGCCGCCACTGCCCAAATCAAAGAAATCTCCATCCTCTTAAATCGGCCAACCTCCAAACCGACTCAACTACAGTCAAACCCAAGACACCATCTCTCTCGACCTACACCACCAATACACGAACCAAAACACTCTCTCTAAAGCTCTCCCTCGCTAGCCAGTTACTCAACGAAGCACTTCTCAAGCTTTTTAAATTCGGTTGTTCAAGCTTTTTCTGCGAAATCTTGCAAAAAATCATTTGTTCGTGTTTTGATGTAAACGATGGGCACTTTCAGTTTAAATAATTTCTATTTAATCTCTAGTATAATTACATTGCTTCATTTTAACAAATCGCTGAACGATTTGAACGAATTTTAGATTTTTTTGTGAATTAGCTTAGTTGTCATTTTTAATTAAATTGAGGCTGTTTTAGGATTGATTTTTATGCTGTAATTGTGTACGCAAGTTACTGTGTGTGTAAGGTATTTTTTAGGCCAAAATTTAGCATGATCTCGACCATTTCTTCCTTGGTCGCCGACAATTGCGCCGGCGACGCAAGGAAGGTGACAATGAACATTGCCGTTGCTTCTATTTCAAATGCAGCACAACGTTTGATTTATTCCTAGGCCGCACCACACGAGCCCAAGAGGAGAAGGAGAGGCTTGGCATTGCGCCAGGCCAAATGAGAAGGAAGCTGGGCTGCTCAAACCCAGCGTGAGGAGGAGAAGGGCTGTGTGGGCAGCCCACACGCGCAAAACCAGCCCCATCTGCTTGGGCTGGGCTGGGCTGTGGGCCCATTCTCGGGCAAGTGGGCTGAGCCCAATTTTTCGGCCCGTTGTTTTTCTCTTGCCATGTAATCGTGTACTGTTTAATTATTTCCGCACTCGTACAGTTTATTTTTTGAATACTTGTATGCTTCTTTCTTTTCGCGCGCTTTGCATGCTTAGATATTTTTTCTGTTCATCCAAATTAATCATTTCCACTCGCATCCAAAAATCATCACGTATTTAAATGTCTATCCTCATCTCGCCGACATCCATCCTCACTCCCCTCCATTTTTCCAAATGCATTCTCCCTCCCTCTACTGCCACCAAATCAACCATACTGCCATCATCACCACCAAGCCGACACTGCCCAAATCAAAGAAATCTCCATCCTCTTAAATCGGCCAACCTCCAAACCGACTCAACTACAGTCAAACCCAAGACACCATCTCTCTCGACCTACACCACCAATACACGAACCAAAACACTCTCTCTAAAGCTCTCCCTCGCTAGCCAGTTACGCAACGAAGCACTTCTCAAGCTTTTCAAATTCGGTTGTTCAAGTTTTTTCTTCGAAATCTTGCAAAAAATCATTTGTTCGTGTTTTGATGAAAACGATGGGCACTTTCAGTTTAAATAATTTCTATTTAATCTCTAGTATAAATGCATTGCTTCATTTTAACAAATCGTTGAACGATTTGAACGAATTTTAGATTTTTAGTTAATTAGCTTAGTTGTCATTTTTAATTAAATTAAGGCTGTTTTAGGATTGGTTTTTATGCTGTAATTGTGTAAGGTATTTTTTAGGCCAAAATTTAGCATGATCTCGACCATTTCTTCCTTGGTCGCCGACAATGGCGCCGGCGACGCAAGGAAGGTGACAATGAACAGTGCCGTTGCTTCTATTTCAAATGCAGCATAACGTTTGATTTATTCCTAGGTCACACCACACGAGCCCAAGAGGAGATGGAGAGGCCTGGCACTGCGCCAGGCCAAATGAGAAGGAAGCTGGGCTGCTCAAGCCCAGCGTGAGGAGGAGAAGGGCTGTGTGGGCAGCCCACACGCGCAAAACCAGCCCCATCTGCTTGGGCTGGGTTGGGCTTCAGTGGGCTGAGCCCAATTTTTCAGCCCGTTGTTTTTCTCTTGCCATGTAATCGTGTACTGTTGCTTTATTTCCACACTTGAACTATTTATTTATTTCCGCACTCGTACAGTTTATTTTTCGTATACTTGTATTTTTCTTACTTTTCGCGCGCTTTGCATGCTTAGATAATTTTTCTGTTCATCCAAATTAATCATTACCACTCGCATCCAAAAATCATCAAGTATTTAAACGTCTATCCTCATCTCGCCGGCATCCATTCTCACTCCCCTCCATTTTTCCAAATCCATTCTCCCTCCCTCCACTGCCACCTAATCAACCATACTGCCATCATCACCACCAAGCCGCCACTGCCCAAATCAAAGAAATCTCCATCCTCTTAAATCGGCCAACGTCCAAACCGACTCAACTACCGTCAAACCCAAGACACGATCTCTCTCGACCAACACCACCAATACACGAACCAAAACACTCTCTCTAAAGCTCTCACTCGCTAGCCAGTTACTCAACGAAGCACTTCTCAAGCTTTTTAAATTCGGTTGTTCAAGCTTTTTCTGCGAAATCTTGCAAAAAATCATTTGTTCGTGTTTTGATGTAAACGATGGGCACTTTCAGTTTAAATATATTCTATTTAATCTCTAGTATAATAACATTGCTTCATTTTAACAAGTAGCTGAACGATTTGAACGAATTTTAGATTTTTTGTTAATTAAATTGAGGCTGTTTTAGGATTGATTTTTATGCTGTAATTGTGTACGCAAGTTACTGTGTGTGTAAGGTATTTTTTAGGCCAAAATCTAGCAATATAAGCGATTTGTTAAAATGAAGTAATATAATTATAATAGAGATTAAATAGAAATTATATAAACTCAAAGTGGCCATCGTTTTCATCAAAACACGAACAAATGATTTTTTGCAAGATTTCGCAGAAAAAGCTTGAGAAGTGCTTCGTTTAGTAACTGGCTAGCGAGGGAGAGCTTTAGAGAGAGTGTTTTGGTTCTTGTATTGGTGGTGTAGGTCGAGAGAGATGGTGTCTTGGGTTGGACGGTAGTTGAGTCGGTTTGGAGGTTGGCCGATTTAAGAGGATGGAGATTTCATTGATTTGGGCAGTGGCGGCTTGGTGGTGATGATGGCAGTATGGTTGATTTGGTGACAGTGGAGGGAGGGAGAATGGATTTGGAAAAATGGAGGGGAGTGTGAATGGATGCCGGCGAGATGAGGATAGACATTTAAATACTTGATGATTTTTTGATGGGAGTGGAAATGATTAATTTGGATGAACAGAAAAATTATCTAAGCATAGAAAGCGCGCGAAAAGAAAGAAGTATACAAGTATACGAAAAATAAACTGTATGAGTGCGGAAATAAATAAATAGTTCGAGTGTGGAAATAAATAAACAGTACACGATTACATGGCAAGAGAAAAACAACGGGCAAAAAAATTGGGCTCAGCCCACTTGCCCGAGAATGGGCCCACTGGCTGGGCCCAAGCCCAGCCCAGCCCAGCCCAAGCAGATGGGGCTGGTTTTGCGCGTGTGGGCTGCCCACACAGCCCTTCTCCTCCTCACGCTGGGCTTGAGCTGCCCAGCTTCCGTCTCATTTCGCCTGGCCAAGAGGTGCGGGCCAGGAATAAGTCAAACGTTGGGCTGCATTTGAAATAGAAGCAACGACACTATTCATTGTCACCTTACTTGCGTCGCCGGCGCCATTGTCGGCGACCAAGGAAGAAATGGTCAAGATCATGGCTGAATTTTGGCCCAAAATATACCTTACACACACAGTAACTTGCGTACACAATTACAACATAAAAATCAATCCTAAAACAGCCTGAATTTAATTAAAAAAGACAATTAAGCTAATTAACAAAAAATCTAAAATTCGTTCAAATCGTTAAGTGATTTGTTAAAATGAAGAAATGTAATTATACCAGAGATTAAATAGAAATTATATAAACTCAAAGTGGCCATCGTTTTCATCAAAACACGAACAAATGATTTTTTGCAAGATTTCACAGAAAAAGCTTGAACAACCGAATTTAAAAAGCTTGAGAAGGGCTTCGTTGAGTAATTGGCTAGCGAGGGAGAGCTTTAGAGAGAGTGTTTTGGTTCGTGTATTGGTGGAGTAAGTCGAGAGAGATGGTGTCTTGGGTTTGACGGTAGTTGAGTCGGTTTGGAGGTTGGCCGATTTAAGAGGATGGAGATCTCTTTGATTTGGGCAGTGGCGGCTTGGTGGTGATGATGGCAGTATGGTTGATATGGTGGCAGTAGAGGGAGGGAGAATGGATTTGGAAAATTGGAGGGGAGTGAGAATGGATGCCGGCGAGATGAGGATAGATATTTAAATACTTGATGATTTTTTGATGCGAGAGGAAATGATTAATTTGGATGAACAGAAAAATTATCTAACCATACTGCCATCATCACCACCAAGCCGACACTGCCCAAATCAAAGAAATCTCCATCCTCTTAAATCGGCCAACCTCCAAACCGACTCAACTACAGTCAAACCCAAGACACCATCTCTCTCGACCTACACCACCAATACACGAACCAAAACACTCTCTCTAAAGCTCTCCCTCGCTAGCCAGTTACACAACGAAGCACTTCTCAAGCTTTTTAAATTCGGTTGTTCAAGTTTTTTCTTCGAAATCTTGCAAAAAATCATTTGTTCGTGTTTTGATGAAAACGATGGCCACTTTGAGTTTATATAATTTCTATTTAATCTCTAGTATAATTACATTGCTTCATTTTAACAAATCGCTTAACGATTTGGACGAATTTTAGATTTTTTGTTAATTAGCTAATTGTCATTTTTAATTAAATTGAGGCTGTTTTAGGATTGATTTTTATGTTGTAATTGTGTACGCAAGTTACTGTGTGTGCAAGGTATTTTTTGGGCCAAAATTCAGCCATGATTTCGACCATTTCTTCCTTGGTCGCCGACAATGGCGCCGGCGACGCAAGTGAGGTGACAATGAATAGTGTCGTTGCTTCTATTTCAAATGCAGCCCAACGTTTGACTTATTCCTGGGCCGTACCTCTACGCCAGGAGAAATGAGAAGGAAGCTGGGCAGCTCAAGCCCAGCATGAGGAAGAGAAGGGCTGTGTGGGCAGCCCACACGCGCAAAACCAGCCCCATCTGCTTGGGTTGGGCTGGGCTTGGGCCCATTCTCGGCTAAGTGGGCTGAGCCCAATTTTTCGGCTCGTTGTTCTTCTCTTGCCATGTAATCGTGTACTGTTTATTTATTTCCACACTTGTACTATTTATTTATTTCCGCACTCGTACAGTTTATTTTTCGTATACTTGTATGCTTCTTTATTTTCGCGCGCTTTGCATGCTTAGATAATTTTTCTGTTCATCCAAATTAATCATTTCCACTTGCATCCAAAAATCATCAAGTATTTAAATGTCTATCCTCATCTCACCGGCATCCATTCTCACTCCCCTCAATTTTTCCAAATCCATTCTCCCTCCCTCCACTGCCACCAAATCAACCATACTGTAATCATCACCACCAAGCCGCCACTGCCCAAATCAAAGAAATCTCCATCCTCCTAAATTGGCGAACCTCCAAACCGACTCAACGACCCTCAAAACCAAGACACCATCTCACTCGACCTACACCAGAAATACACGAACCAACACACTCTCTAAAGCTCTCCCTCGCTAGCTAGTTACTTAACGAAGCTCTTCTCAAGCTTTTTCTGCGAAATCTTGCAAAAAATCATTTGTTCGTGTTTTGATGAAAACGAGGGCCACTTTGAGTTTATATAATTTCTATTTAATCTCTAGTATAATTACATTGCTTCATTTTAACAAATCGCTTAACGATTTGGACGAATTTTAGATTTTTTCTTAATTAGCTTAATTGTCGTTTTTAATTAAATTGAGGCTGTTTTAGGATTCATTTTGATGCTGTAATTGTGTACGCAAGTTACTGTGTGTGTAAGGTATATTTTGGGCCAAAATTCAGCCATGATCTCGACCATTTCTTCCTTGGTCGCAGACAATGGCGCCGGCGACGCAAGTAAGGTGACAATGAATAGTGTCGTTGCTTCGATTTCAAATGCAGCCCAACTTTTGACTTATTCCTCGACCGCACCTCTGCGCCAGGCGAAATGAGAAGGAAGCTGGCCAGCTCAAGCCCAGTGTGAGTAGGAGAAGGGCTGTGTGGGCAGCCCACACGCGCAAAACCAGCACATCTGCTTGGGTTGGGCCAGCCAGTGGGCCCATTCTCGGCCAAGTGGGCTGAGCCCAATTTTTCGGCCCGTTGTTTTTCTCTTGCCATGTAATCGTGTACTGTTTATTTATTTCCACACTCGAACTATTTATATATTTCCGCACTCGTACAGTTTCTTTTTCGTATACTTGTATACTTCTTTCTTTTCGCGCGCTTTGCATGCTTAGATAATTTTTCTGTTCATCCAAATTAATCATTTCCACTCGCATAAAAAAATCATCAAGTATTTAAATGTGTATCCTCATCTCGCCGGCATCTATTCTCACTCCCCTCCTTTTTTCCAAATCCATTCTCCCTCCCTCCACTGTCACCAAATCAATCATACTGCCATCATCACCACCAAGCCGCCGCTGCCCAAATCAAAGAAATCTCCATCCTCCTAAATCGGCCAACCTCTAAACCGACTCAACTACCGTAAAACCCATGACACCATCTCTCTCGACCTACACCACCAATACATGAACCAAAACACTCTCTCTAAAGCTCTCCCTCGCTAGCCAGTTACTCAACCAAGCACTTCTCAAGCTTTTTAAATTCGGTTGTTCAAGCTTTTTCTGCGAAATCTTGCAAAAAACTTTTGTTCGTGGTTTGATGAAAACAATGGCCACTTTGAGTTTAAATAATTTCTATTTAATCTCTAGTATAATTACATTGCTTCATTTTAACAAATCGCTGAACGATTTTGACAAATTTTAGATTTTTCGTTAATTAACTAAGTTGTCCTTTTTAATTAAATTGAGCTTGTTTTAGGATTGATTTTTATGCTGTAATTGTGTACGCAAGTTACTGTGTGTGTAAGGTATATTTTGGGCCAAAATTCAGCCATGATCTCGACCATTTCTTCCTTGGTCGCCGACAATGGCGCCGGCGAAGCAAGTAAGGTGACAATGAATAGTCTCGTTGCTTCGATTTCAAATGCAGCCCAACGTTTGACTTATTCCTCGCCCGCACCTCTGCGCCAGGCAAAATGAGAAGGAAGCTGGCCAGCTCAAGCCCAGTGTGAGGAGGAGAAGGGCTGTGTGGGCAGCCCACACGCGCAAAACCAGCCCCATCTGCTTGGGTTGGGCCAGCGAGTGGGCCCATCTCGGCCAAGTGGGCTGAGCCCAATTTTTCGGCCCGTTGTTTTTCTCTTGCCATGTAATGGTGTACTGTTTATTTATTTCCACACTTGTACTATTTATTTATTTCCGCACTCGTACAGTTTATTTTTCGTATACTTGTATGCTTCTTTATTTTCGCGCGCTTTGCATGCTTAGATAATTTTTCTGTTCATCCAAATTAATCATTTCCACTGGCATACAAAAAACATCAAGTATTTGAATGTCTATCCTCATCTCACCGGCATCCATTCTCACTCCCCTCCATTTTTCCAAATCCATTCTCCCTCCCTCCACTGCCACCAAATCAACCATACTGTAATCATCACCACCAAGCCGCCACTACCCAAATCAAAGAAATCTCCATCCTCCTAAATCGGCGAACCTCCAAACCGACTCAACGACCCTCAAACCCAAGACACCATCTCACTCGACCTATACCAGAAATACAAGAACCAAAACACTCTCTCTATAGCTCTCCCTCGCTAGCCAGTTACTTAACGAAGCTCTTCTCAAGCTTTTTCTGCGAAATCTTGCAAAAAATCATTTGTTCGTGTTTTGATGAAAACGATGGCCACTTTGAGTTTATATAATTTCTATTTAATCTCTAGTATAATTACATTGCTTCATTTTAACAAATCGCTGAACGATTTAAACGAATTTTAGATTTTTTGTTAATTAGCTTAGTTGTCATTTTTAATTAAATTGAGGCTATTTTAGGATTGATTTTTATGCTGTAATTAAGTACGCAAGTTACTGTGTGTGTAAGGTATTTTTTTGGCCAAAATTTATCCATGATCTCGACCATTTCTTCTTTGGTCGCCGACAATGGCGCCGGCGACGCAAGGAAGGTGACAATGAACAGTGTCGTTGCTTCTATTTCAAATGCAGCACAACGTTTGATTTATTCCTGGGCCGCACCACACGAGCCCAAGAAAAGAAGGAGAGGTCTAGCGCTGCGCTAGGCCAAATGTGAAGGAAGCTCGGCTGCTCAAGCCCAGCGTGAGGAGGAGAAGGGCTGTGTGGGCAGCCCACACGTGCAAAACCAACCCCATCTGCTTGGGCTAAGCTGGCCATGGGCCCAGCCAGTGGGCCCATTCTCGGGCAAGTGGGCTGAGCCTAATTTTTCGGCCCGTTGTTTTTCTCTTGCCATGTAATCGTATACTGTTTATTTATTTCAACACTCGAACTATTTACTTATTTCCGCACTCGTACTATTTATTTTTTGTATACTTGTATACATCTTTCTTTTCGCGCGCTTTGCATGCTTAGATAATTTTTCTGTTCATCCAAATTAATCATTTCCACTCGCATCAAAAAATCATCAAGTATTTAAATGTCTATCCTCATCTCGCCGGCATCCATTCTCACTCCCCTCCATTTTTTCAAATCCATTTTCCCTCCCTCCATTGCCACCAAATCAACCATACTGCCATCATCACCACCAAGCCGCCACTGCCCAAATCAAAGAAATCTCCATCCTCTTAAATCGGCCAACCTCCAAACCGACTCAACTACCGTCAAACCCAAGACACCATCTCTCTCGACCTACACTACCAATACACGAACCAAAACACTCTCTCTAAAGCTCTCCCTCACTAGCTAGTTACTCAACCAAGCACTTCTGAAGCTTTTTAAATTCGGTTGTTCAAGCTTTTTCTGCGAAATCTTGCAAAAAATCTTTTGTTCGTGGTTTGATGAAAACGATGGCCACTTTGAGTTTAAATAATTTCTATTTAATCTCTAGTATAGTTACATTGCTTCATTTTTACAAATCGCTGATCGATTTGGACAAATTTTAGATTTTTCGTTAATTAACTAAGTTGTCATTTTTAATTAAATTGAGCTTGTTTTAGGATTGATTTTTATGCTGTAATTGTGTACGCAAGCTACTGTGTGTGTAAGGTATATTTTGGGCCAAAATTCAGCCATGATCTCGACCATTTCTTCCTTGGTCGCCGACAATGGCGCCGGCGACGCAAGTAAGGTGACAATGAATAGTGTCGTTGCTTCGATTTCAAATACAGCCCAACGTTTGACTTCTTCCTCGCCCGCACCTCTGCATCAGGCGAAATGAGAAGGAAGTTGGCCAGCTCAAGCCCAGTGTGAGGAGGAGAAGGGCTGTGTGGGCAGCCCACACGCGCAAAACCGGCCCCATCTGCTTGGGTTGGGCCAGCCAGTGGGCCCATTCTCGGCTAAGTGGGGTGAGCCCAATTTTTCGGCCCGTTGTTTTTCTCTTGCCATGTAATCGTGTACTGTTTATTTATTTCCACACTCGAACTATTTATATATTTCCCCACTCGTACAGTTATTTTTCGTATACTTGTATACTTCTTTCTTTTCGCGCGCTTTGCATGCTTAGATAATTTTTCTGTTCATCCAAATTAATCATTTCCACTCGCATCAAAAAATCATCAAGTATTTAAATGTCTATCCTCATCTCGCCGGCATCCATTCTCACTCCCCTCCATTTTTCCCAATCCATTCTCCCTCCCTCCACTGTCACCAAATCAACCATACTGCCATCATCACCACCAAGCCGCCACTGCCCAAATCAAAGAAATTTCTGTTTTAGGATTGATTTTTATGCTGTAATTGCGTACGCAAGTTACTCTGTGTGTAAGGTATTTTTTTGGCCAAAATTTAGCCATGATCTCGACCATTTCTCCCTTGGTCACCGACAATGGCGCCGGCGACGCAAGGAAGGTGACAATGAACAATGTCGTTGCTTCTATTTCAAATGCAGCACAACGTTTGATTTATTCCTGGGCCGCACCACACGAGCCTAATAGGAGAAGGAGAGTCCTGGCACTGCGCCAGGCCAAATGAGAAGGAAGTTGGCCAGCTCAAGCCCAGTGTGAGGAGGAGAAGGGCTGTGTGGGCAGCCCACACGCGCAAAACCGGCCCCATCTGCTTGGGTTGGGCCAGCCAGTGGCCCCATTCTCGGGCAAGTGGGCTGAGCCCAATTTTTCGGCCCGTTGTTTTTCTTTTGCCATGTAATCATGTACTGTTTATTTATTTCCACACTCGAACTATTTATTTATTTCCGCACTCGTACAGTTTATTTTTCGTATACTTATATACTTCTTTCTTTTCGCGTGCTTTGCATGCTTAGATAATTTTTTTGTTCATTCAAATTAATCATTTCCACTCGCATCAAAAAATCATCAAGTATTTATATGTCTATCCTCATCTCGCCGGCATCCATTCTCACTCCCCTCCATTTTTCCAAATCCATTCTCCCTCCCTCCACTGCCACCAAATCAACCATACTACCATCATCACCACCAAGCCGCCACTGCCCAAATCAAAGAAATCTCCATCCTCTTAAATCGGCCAACCTCCAAACCGACTCAACTACCGTCAAACCCAAGACACCATCTCTCTCGACCTACTCCACCAACACACGAACCAAAACACTCTCTCTAAAGCTCTCCCTCGCTAGCCAGTTACTCAACGTAGCACTTCTCAAGCTTTTTAAATTCGATTGTTCAAGGTTTTTCTGCGAAATCTTGCAAAAAATCATTTGTTCGTGTTTTGATGAAAACGATGGCCACTTTGAGTTTATATAATTTCTATTTAATCTCTAGTATAATTACATTGCTTCATTTTATCAAATAGCTTAACGATTTGGACGAATTTTAGATTTTTTATTAATTAGCTTAATTGTCGTTTTTAATTAAATTGAGGCTGTTTTAGGATTGATTTTTATGCTGTAATTGTGTACGCAAGTTACTGTGTGTGTAAGGTATATTTTGGGCCAAAATTCAGCCATGATCTCGACCATTTCTTCTTTGGTCGCCGACAATGGCGCCGGCGATGCAAGGAAGGTGACAATGAACAGTGTCGTTGCTTCTATTTCAAATGCAGCACAACGTTTGATTTATTCCTGGGCCGTACCACACGAGCCCAAGAAAAGAAGGAGAGGCCTGGCGCTGTGCCAGGCCAAAATCGATTGTTCATGCTTAGATAATTTTCGCGCGCTTTGCATGCTTAGATAATTTTTCTGTTCATCCAAATTAATCATATCCACTTGCATCCAAAAATCATCAAGTGTTTAAATGTCTATCCTCATCTCACCGGCATCCATTCTCACTCCCCTCCATTTTTCCAAATCCATTCTCCCTCCCTCCAATGCCACCAAATCAACCATACTGTAATCATCACCACGAAGCCGCCACTGCCCAAATCAAGGAAATCTCCATCCTCCTAAATCGGCGAACCTCCAAACTGACTCAACGACCGTCAAACCCAAGACACCATCTCACTCGACCTACACCAGAAATACACGAACCAAAACACTCTCTCTAAAGCTCTACCTTGCTAGCCAGTTACTTAACGAAGCTCTTCTCAAGCTTTTTAAATTCGGTTGTTCAAACTTTTTCTGCGAAATCTTGCAAAAAATCATTTGTTCGTGTTTTGATGAAAACGATGGCCACTTAGTTGTCATTTTTAATTAAATTGAAGCTATTTTAGGATTGATTTTTATGCTGTAATTGTGTATGCAAGTTACTGTGTGTGTAAGGTATTTTTTTGGCCAAAATTTAGCCATGATCTCGACCATTTCTTCTTTGGTCGCCGACAATGGCGCCGGCGATGCAAGGAAGGTGACAATGAACAGTGTCGTTGCTTCTATTTCAAATGCAGCACAACGTTTGATTTATTCCTGGGCCGTACCACACGAGCCCAAGAAAAGAAGGAGAGGCCTGGCGCTGTGCCAGGCCAAATGAGAAGGAAGCTCGGTTGCTCAAGACCAGCGTGAGGAGGAGAAGGCTGTGTGGGCAGCCCACACGCGCAAAACAAGCCCCATCTGCTTGGGCTAGGCTGGGCTTGGGACCAGCCAGTGGGGCCATTCTCGGGCAAGTGGGCTGAGCCCAATTTTTCGGCCCGTTGTTTTTCTCTTACCATGTAATCGTGTACTGTTTATTTATTTCCGCACTCGTACAATTTATTTTTCGTATACTTGTATACTTCTTTCTTTTCGCGCGCTTTGCATGCTTAGATAATTTTTCTGTTCATCCAAATTAATCATTTCCACTCGCATCAAAAAATTATCAAGTACCGTCAAACCCAAGACACCATCTCTCTCGACCTACACCACCAATACACGAACCAAAACACTATCTCTAAAGCTCTCCCTCGCTAGCCAGTTACTCAACCAAGCACTTCTCAAGCTTTTTAAATTCGGTTGTTCAAGCTTTTTCTGCGAAATCTTGCAAAAAATCTTTTGTTCGTGGTTTGATGAAAACGATGGCCACTCTGAGTTTAAATAATTTCTATTTAATCTCTAGTATAATTACATTGCTTCATTTTAACAAATCGCTGAACGATTTGGACGAATTTTAGATTTTTTGTTAATTAGCTTAGTTGTCATTTTTAATTAAATTGAAGTTGTTTTAGGATTGATTTTTATGCTGTAATTGTGTACGCAAGTTACTGTGTGTGTAAGGTATATTTTGGGCCAAAATTCAGCCATGATATCCACCATTTCTTCCTTGGTCGTCGACAATGGCGCCGGCGACGCAAGTAAGGTGACAATGAATAGTGTCGTTGCTTCTATTTGAAATGCAGCCCAACGTTTGACTTATTCCTGGCCCGCACCTCTGCGCCAGGCGAAATGAGAAGGAAGCTCGGCAGCTCAAGCCCAGCGTGAGGAGGAGAACGGCTGTGTGGGCAGCCCACACGCGCAAAACCAGCCCCATCTGCTTGGGTTGGGCCAGCCAGTGGGCCCAATCTCGGCCAAGTGGGCTGAGCCTAATTTTTCGGCCCGTTGTTTTTCTCTTGCCATGTAATCGTGTACTGTTTATTTATTTACACACTCGAACTATTTATTTATTTCCGCACTCGTACAATTTATTTTTCGTATACTTGTATACTTCTTTCTTTTCGCGCGCTTTGCAAGCTTAGATAATTTTTTTGTTCATCCAAATTAATCATTTCCACTCGCATCAAAAAATCATCAAGTATTTAAATGTCTATCCTCATCTCGCCGGCATCCATTCTCACTCCCCTCCATTTTTGCAAATCCATTCTCCCTCCCTCCACTGTCACCAAATCAACCATACTGCCATCATCACCACCAAGCCGCCACTGCCCAAATCAAAGAAATCTCCATCCTCCTAAATCGGCCAACCTCCAAACCGACTCAACTACCGTCAAACCCAAGACACCATCTCTCTCGACCTACACCACCAATACAAGAACCAAAACACTCTCTCTAAAGCTCTCCCTCGCTAGCCAGTTACTCAACGAAGCACTTCTCAAGCTTTTTAAATTCGGTTGTTCAAGCTTTTTCTGCGAAATCTTGCAAAAAATCTTTTGTTCGTCGTTTGATGAAAACGATGGCCACTTTGAGTTTAAATAATTTCTATTTAATCTCTAGTATAATTACATTGCTTCATTTTAACAAATCGCTGAACGATTTGGACGAATTTTAGATTTTTCGTTAATTAGCTTAGTTGTCATTTTTAATTAAATTGAGGCTGTTTTAGGATTGATTTTTATGCTGTAATTGCGTACGCAAGTTACAGTGTGTGTAAGGTATTTTTTTGGCCAAAACTTAGCCATGATCTCGATCATTTCTTCCTTGGTCGCCGACAATGGCGTCGGCGACGCAAGGAAGGTGGCAATGAACAGTGTCGTTGCTTCTATTTCAAATGCAGCACAACGTTTGACTTATTCCTGGGCCGCACCACACGAGCCCAAGAGGAGAAGGAGAGGCCTGGCACTGCGCCAGGCCAAATGAGAAGGAAGCTGGGCTACTCAAGCCCAGCGTGAGGAGGAGAAGGGCTGTATGGGCAGCCCATACGCACAAAACCAGCCCCATCTGATTGGGCTGGGCTGGGCTTGGGCCCAGCCAGTGGCCCCATTGTCGGGCAAGTGGGCTGAGCCCAATTTTTCGGCCCGTTGTTTTTCTCTTGCCATGTAATCATGTACTGTTTATTTATTTCCACACTCGAACGATTTATTTATTTCCGCACTCGTACAGTTTATTTTTCGTATACTTATATACTTCTTTCTTTTCGCGTGCTTTGCATTCTTAGATAATTTTTCTGTTCATCCAAATTAATCATTTCCACTCGCATCAAAAAATCATCAAGTATTTAAATGTCTATCCTCATCTCGCCGGCATCCATTCTCACTCCCCTCCATTTTTCCAAATCCATTCTCCCTCCCTCCACTGCCACCAAATCAACCATACTGCCATCAACACCACCAAGCCGCCACTGCCCAAATCAAAGAAATCTCCATCCTCTTAAATCGACCAACCTCCAGACCGACTCAACTACCGTCAAACCCAATACACCATCTCTCTCGACCTACTCCACCAATACACGAACCAAAACACTCTCTCTAAAGCTCTCCCTCGCTAGCCAGTTACTCAACGTAGCACTTCTCAAGCTTTTTAAATTCGATTGTTCATGGTTTTTCTGCGAAATCTTGCAAAAAATCATTTGTTCGTGTTTTGATGAAAACGATGGCCACTTTGAGTTTATATAATTTCTATTTAATCTCTAGTATAATTACATTGCTTCATTTTATCAAATAGCTTAACGATTTGGACGAATTTTAGATTTTTTGTTAATTAGCTTAATTGTCGTTTTTAATTAAATTGAGGCTGTTTTAGGATTGATTTTTATGCTGTAATTGTGTACGCAAGTTACTGTGTGTGTAAGGTATATTTTGGGCCAAAATTCAGCCATGATCTCGACCATTTCTTCTTTGGTCGCCGACAATGGCGCCGGCGATGCAAGGAAGGTGACAATGAACAGTGTCGTTGCTTCTATTTCAAATGCAGCACAACGTTTGATTTATTCCTGGGCCGTACCACACGAGCCCAAGAAAAGAAGGAGAGGCCTGGCGCTGTGCCAGGCCAAAATCGATTGTTCATGCTTAGATAATTTTCGCGCGCTTTGCATGCTTAGATAATTTTTCTATTTATCCAAATTAATCATATCCACTTGCATCCAAAAATCATCAAGTGTTTAAATGTCTATCCTCATCTCACCGGCATCCATTCTCACTCCCCTCCATTTTTCCAAATCCATTCTCCCTCCCTCCAATGCCACCAAATCAACCATACTGTAATCATCACCACGAAGCCGCCACTGCCCAAATCAAGGAAATCTCCATCCTCCTAAATCGGCGAACCTCCAAACTGACTCAACGACCGTCAAACCCAAGACACCATCTCACTCGACCTACACCAGAAATACACGAACCAAAACACTCTCTCTAAAGCTCTACCTTGCTAGCCAGTTACTTAACGAAGCTCTTCTCAAGCTTTTTAAATTCGGTTGTTCAAACTTTTTCTGCGAAATCTTGCAAAAAATCATTTGTTCGTGTTTTGATGAAAACGATGGCCACTTAGTTGTCATTTTTAATTAAATTGAAGCTATTTTAGGATTGATTTTTATGCTGTAATTGTGTATGCAAGTTACTGTGTGTGTAAGGTATTTTTTTGGCCAAAATTTAGCCATGATCTCGACCATTTCTTCTTTGGTCGCCGACAATGGCGCCGGCGATGCAAGGAAGGTGACAATGAACAGTGTCGTTGCTTCTATTTCAAATGCAGCACAACGTTTGATTTATTCCTGGGCCGTACCACACGAGCCCAAGAAAAGAAGGAGAGGCCTGGCGCTGTGCCAGGCCAAATGAGAAGGAAGCTCGGTTGCTCAAGACCAGCGTGAGGAGGAGAAGGCTGTGTGGGCAGCCCACACGCGCAAAACAAGCCCCATCTGCTTGGGCTAGGCTGGGCTTGGGACCAGCCAGTGGGGCCATTCTCGGGCAAGTGGGCTGAGCCCAATTTTTCGGCCCGTTGTTTTTCTCTTACCATGTAATCGTGTACTGTTTATTTATTTCCGCACTCGTACAATTTATTTTTCGTATACTTGTATACTTCTTTCTTTTCGCGCGCTTTGCATGCTTAGATAATTTTTCTGTTCATCCAAATTAATCATTTCCACTCGCATCAAAAAATTATCAAGTACCGTCAAACCCAAGACACCATCTCTCTCGACCTACACCACCAATACACGAACCAAAACACTATCTCTAAAGCTCTCCCTCGCTAGCCAGTTACTCAACCAAGCACTTCTCAAGCTTTTTAAATTCGGTTGTTCAAGCTTTTTCTGCGAAATCTTGCAAAAAATCTTTTGTTCGTGGTTTGATGAAAACGATGGCCACTCTGAGTTTAAATAATTTCTATTTAATCTCTAGTATAATTACATTGCTTCATTTTAACAAATCGCTGAACGATTTGGACGAATTTTAGATTTTTTGTTAATTAGCTTAGTTGTCATTTTTAATTAAATTGAAGTTGTTTTAGGATTGATTTTTATGCTGTAATTGTGTACGCAAGTTACTGTGTGTGTAAGGTATATTTTGGGCCAAAATTCAGCCATGATATCCACCATTTCTTCCTTGGTCGTCGACAATGGCGCCGGCGACGCAAGTAAGGTGACAATGAATAGTGTCGTTGCTTCTATTTGAAATGCAGCCCAACGTTTGACTTATTCCTGGCCCGCACCTCTGCGCCAGGCGAAATGAGAAGGAAGCTCGGCAGCTCAAGCCCAGCGTGAGGAGGAGAACGGCTGTGTGGGCAGCCCACACGCGCAAAACCAGCCCCATCTGCTTGGGTTGGGCCAGCCAGTGGGCCCAATCTCGGCCAAGTGGGCTGAGCCTAATTTTTCGGCCCGTTGTTTTTCTCTTGCCATGTAATCGTGTACTGTTTATTTATTTACACACTCGAACTATTTATTTATTTCCGCACTCGTACAATTTATTTTTCGTATACTTGTATACTTCTTTCTTTTCGCGCGCTTTGCAAGCTTAGATAATTTTTTTGTTCATCCAAATTAATCATTTCCACTCGCATCAAAAAATCATCAAGTATTTAAATGTCTATCCTCATCTCGCCGGCATCCATTCTCACTCCCCTCCATTTTTGCAAATCCATTCTCCCTCCCTCCACTGTCACCAAATCAACCATACTGCCATCATCACCACCAAGCCGCCACTGCCCAAATCAAAGAAATCTCCATCCTCCTAAATCGGCCAACCTCCAAACCGACTCAACTACCGTCAAACCCAAGACACCATCTCTCTCGACCTACACCACCAATACAAGAACCAAAACACTCTCTCTAAAGCTCTCCCTCGCTAGCCAGTTACTCAACGAAGCACTTCTCAAGCTTTTTAAATTCGGTTGTTCAAGCTTTTTCTGCGAAATCTTGCAAAAAATCTTTTGTTCGTCGTTTGATGAAAACGATGGCCACTTTGAGTTTAAATAATTTCTATTTAATCTCTAGTATAATTACATTGCTTCATTTTAACAAATCGCTGAACGATTTGGACGAATTTTAGATTTTTCGTTAATTAGCTTAGTTGTCATTTTTAATTAAATTGAGGCTGTTTTAGGATTGATTTTTATGCTGTAATTGCGTACGCAAGTTACAGTGTGTGTAAGGTATTTTTTTGGCCAAAACTTAGCCATGATCTCGATCATTTCTTCCTTGGTCGCCGACAATGGCGTCGGCGACGCAAGGAAGGTGGCAATGAACAGTGTCGTTGCTTCTATTTCAAATGCAGCACAACGTTTGACTTATTCCTGGGCCGCACCACACGAGCCCAAGAGGAGAAGGAGAGGCCTGGCACTGCGCCAGGCCAAATGAGAAGGAAGCTGGGCTACTCAAGCCCAGCGTGAGGAGGAGAAGGGCTGTATGGGCAGCCCATACGCACAAAACCAGCCCCATCTGCTTGGGCTGGGCTGGGCTTGGGCCCAGCCAGTGGCCCCATTCTCGGGCAAGTGGGCTGAGCCCAATTTTTCGGCCCGTTGTTTTTCTCTTGCCATGTAATCATGTACTGTTTATTTATTTCCACACTCGAACGATTTATTTATTTCCGCAGTCGTACAGTTTATTTTTCGTATACTTATATACTTCTTTCTTTTCGCGTGCTTTGCATTCTTAGATAATTTTTCTGTTCATCCAAATTAATCATTTCCACTCGCATCAAAAAATCATCAAGTATTTAAATGTCTATCCTCATCTCGCCGGCATCCATTCTCACTCCCCTCCATTTTTCCAAATCCATTCTCCCTCCCTCCACTGCCACCAAATCAACCATACTGCCATCAACACCACCAAGCCGCCACTGCCCAAATCAAAGAAATCTCCATCCTCTTAAATCGACCAACCTCCAGACCGACTCAACTACCGTCAAACCCAATACACCATCTCTCTCGACCTACTCCACCAATACACGAACCAAAACACTCTCTCTAAAGCTCTCCCTCGCTAGCCAGTTACTCAACGTAGCACTTCTCAAGCTTTTTAAATTCGATTGTTCATGGTTTTTCTGCGAAATCTTGCAAAAAATCATTTGTTCGTGTTTTGATGAAAACGATGGCCACTTTGAGTTTATATAATTTCTATTTAATATCTAGTATAATTACATTGCTTCATTTTAACAAATCGCTTTTGGACGAATTTTAGATTTTTTGTTAATTAGCTTAATTGTCGTTTTTAATTAAATTGAGGCTGTTTTAGGATTGATTTTTATGCTGTAATTGTGTACGCAAGTTACTGTGTGTGTAAGGTATATTTTGGGTCAAAATTCAGCCATGATCTCCACCATTTCTTCCTTGGTCGCCGACAATGGCGCCGGCGACGCAAGTAAGGTGACAATGAATAGTGTCATTGCTTCTATTTCAAATGCAGCCCAACGTTTGACTTATTCCTGGCCCGCAACTCTACACCAGGCGGAATGAGAAGGAAGCTGGGCAGCTCAAACCCAGTGTGAGGAGGAGAACGGCTGTGTGGGCAGCCCACACGCGCAAAACTAGCCCCATCTGCTTGGGTTGGGCTGGGCTTGGGCCCATTCTCGGCTAAGTGGGCCGAGCCCAATTTTTTGGCCCGTTGTTTTTCTATTGCCATGTAATCGTGTACTGTTTATTTATTTCCACACTTGTACTATTTATTTATTTACGCACTCGTACAGTTTATTTTTCGTATACTTGTATGCTTCTTTATTTTCGCGCGCTTTGCATGCCTAGATATTTTTTCTGTTCATCCAAATTAATCATATCCACTTGCATCCAAAAATCATCAAGTATTTAAATGTCTATCCTCATCTCACCGGCATCCATTCTCACTCCCCTCCATTTTTCGAAATCCATTCTCCCTCCCTCCAATGCCACCAAATCAACCATACTGTAATCATCACCACCAAGCCGCCACTGCCCAAATCAAAGAAATCTCCATCCTCCTAAATCGGCGAACCTCCAAACTGACTCAACGACCGTCAAACCCAAGACACCATCTCACTCGACCTACACCAGAAATACACGAACCAAAACACTCTCTCTAAAGCTCTCCCTTGCTAGCCAGTTACTCAACGAAGCTCTTCTCAAGCTTTTTAAATTCGGTTGTTCAAGCTTTTTCTGCGAAATCTTGCAAAAAATCATTTGTTCATGTTTTGATGAAAATGATGGCCACTTTGAGTTTAAATAATATCTATTTAATCTCTGGTATAATTACATTGCTTCATTTTTACAAATCGCTGAACGATTTAAACGAATTTTAGATTTTTTGTTAATTAGCTTAGTTGTCTTTTTTAATTAAATTGAGGCAATTTTAGGATTGATTTTTATGCTGTAATTGTGTACGCAAGTTACTGTGTGTGTAAGGTATTTTTATGGCCAAAATTTAGCCATGATCTCGACCATTTCTTCTTTGGTCACCGACAATGGCGCCGGCGACGCAAGGAATGTCACAATGAACAGTGTCGTTGCTTCTATTTCAAATGCAGCACAACGTTTGATTTATTCCTGGGCCGCACCACACGAGCCCAAGAAAAGAAGGAGAGGTCTGGCGCTGTGCCAGGCCAAATGAGAAGGAAGCTCGGTTGCTCAAGCCCAGCGTGAGGAGGATAAGGGCTGTGTGGGCAGCCCACACGCGCAGAACAAGCCCCATCTGCTTGGGCTAGGCTGGGCTTGGGACCAGCCAGTGGGCCCATTCTCGGGCAAGTGGGCTGAGCCCAATTTTTCGGCCCGTTGTTTTTCTCTTACCATGTAATCGTGTACTGTTTATTTATTTCCACACTCGAACTATTTACTTATTTCCGCACTCGTACAATTTATTTTTCGTATACTTGTATACTTCTTTCTTTTCGCGCGCTTTGCATGCTTAGATAATTTTTCTGTTCATCCAAATTAATCATTTCCACTCGCATCAAAAAATTATCAAGTACCGTCAAACCCAAGACACCATCTCTCTCGACCTACACCACCAATACACAAACCAAAACACTATCTCTAAAGCTCTCCCTCGCTAGCCAGTTACTCAACCAAGCATTTCTCAAGGTTTTTAAATTCAGTTGTTCAAGCTTTTTCTGCAAAATCTTGCAAAAAATCTTTTGTTCGTGGTTTGATGAAAACGATGGCCACCTTGAGTTTAAATAATTTCTATTTAATCTCTAGTATAATTACATTGCTTCATTTTAACAAATCGCTGAACGATTTGGACGAATTTTAGATTTTTCGTTAATTAGATTAGTTGTCATTGTTAATTAAATTGAGGCTGTTTTAGGATTGATATTTATGCTGTAATTGCGTACGCAAGTTACTGTGTGTGTAAGGTATTTTTTGGCCAAAACTTAGCCATGATCTCGACCATTTCTTCCTTGGTCGCCGACAATGGCGTCGGCGACGCAAGGAAGGTGGCAATGAACAGTGTCGTTGCTTCTCTTTCAAATGCAGCACAATGTTTGATTTATTCCTGGGCCGCACCACACGAGCCCAAGAGGAGAAGGAGAGGCCTGGCACTGCGCCAGGCCAAATGAGAAGGAAGCTGGGCTACTCAAGCCCAGCGTGAGGAGGATAAGGGCTGTATGGGCAGCCCATACGCACAAAACCAGCCCCATCTGCTTGGGCTGGGCTGGGCTTGGGCCCAGCTAGTGGCCTAATTCTCGGGCAAGTGGGCTGAGCCCAATTTTTCGGCCCGTTGTTTTTCTCTTGCCATGTAATCATGTACTGTTTATTTATTTCCACACTCGAACTATTTATTTATTTCCGCACTCGTACAGTTTATTTTTCGTATACTTATATACTTCTCTCTTTTCGCGTGCTTTGCATGCTTAGATAATTTTTCTGTTCTTCCAAATTAATCATTTCCACTCGCATAAAAAAATCATCAAGTATTTAAATGTCTATCCTCATCTCTTCGGCATCCATTCTCACTCCCCTCCATTTTTCCAAATCCATTCTCCCTCCCTCCACTGCCACCAAATCAACCATACTGCCATCATCACCACCAAGCCGCCACTGCCCAAATCAAAGAAATCTCCATCCTCTTAAATTGGCCAACCTCCAAACCGACTCAACTACCGTCAAACCCAAGACACCATCTCTCTCGACCTACACCACCAATACACGAACCAAAACACTATCTCTAAAGCTCTCCCTCGCTAGCCAGTTACTCAACCAAGCACTTCTCAAGCTTTTTAAATTCGGTTGTTCAAGCTTTTTCTGCGAAATCTTGCAAAAAATCTTTTGTTCGTGGTTTGATGAAAACGATGGCCACTTTGAGTTTAAATAATTTCTATTTAATCTCTAGTATAATTACATTGCTTCATTTTAACAAATCGCTGAACGATTTGGACGAATTTTAGATTTTTTGTTAATTAGCTTAATTGTCATTTTTAATTAAATTGAGGCTGTTTTCGGATTGATTTTTATGCTGTAATTGTGTACGCAAGTTACTGTGTGTAAGGTATATTTTGGGCCAAAATTCAGCCATGATCTCGACCATTTCTCCCTTGGTCGCCAACAATGGCGCCGGCGACGCAAGTAAGGTGACAATGAATAGTGTCGTTGCTTCTATTTCAATTGCAGCCCAACATTTGACTTATTCCTAGCCCGCACCTCTGCGCCAGGGGAAATGAGAAGGAAGCTCGGCAGTTCAAGCCCAGCGTGAGGAGGAGAATGGCTGTGTGGGCAGCCCACACGCGCAAAACCAGCCCCATCTGCTTGGGTTGGGCCAGCCAGTGGGCCCAATCTCGGCCAAGTGGGTTGAGCCCAATTTTTCGGCCCGTTGTTTTTCTCTTGCCATGTAATCGTGTACTGTTTATTTATTTCCACACTTGTACTATTTATTTATTTCCGCACTCGTACAGATTATTTTTCGTATACTTGTATGCTTCTTTATTTTCGCGCACTTTGCATGCTTAGATAATTTTTCTGTTCATCCAAATTAATCATTTCCACTCGCATCCAAAAATCATCAAGTATTTAAATGTCTATCCTCATCTCACCGGCATCCATTCTCACTCCCCTCCATTTTTCCAAATCCATTCTCCCTCCCTCCACTGTCACCAAATCAACCATACTCCATCATCACCACCAAGCCGCCAATGCCCAAATCAAAGAAATCTCCATCCTCCTAAATCGGCCAACCTCAAAACCGACTCAACTACCGTCAAACCCAAGACACCATCTCTCTCGACCTACACCACCAATACACAAACCAAAACACTCTCTAAAGCTCTCCCTCGCTAGCCAGTTACTCAACGAAGCACTTCTCAAGCTTTTTAAATTCGGTTGTTCAAGCTTTTTCTGCGAAATCTTGCAAAAAATCTTTTGTTCGTGGTTTGATGAAAACGATGGCCACTTTGAGTTTAAATAATTTCTATTTAATCTCTAGTATAATTACATTGCTTCATTTTAACAAATCGCTGAACGATTTGGACGAATTTTAGATTTTTTGTTAATTAGCTTAGTTGTCATTTTTAATTAAATTGAGGTTGTTTTAGGATTGATTTTTTTGCTGTAATTGTGTACGCAAGTTACTGTGTGTGTAAGGTATATTTTGGGCCAAAATTCAGCCATGATCTCGACCATTTCTTCCTTGGTCGCCGACAATGGCGCCGGCGACGCAAGTAAGGTGACAATGAATAGTGTCATTGCTTCTATTTCAAATGCAGCCCAACGTTTGACTTATTCCTAGCCCGCACCTCTGCGCCAGGCGAAATGAGAAGGAAGCTCGGCAGCTCAAGCCCAGCGTGAGGAGGAGAACGGCTGTGTGGGCAGCCCACATGCGCAAAACCAGCCCCATCTGCTTGGGTTGGGCCAGCCAGTGGGCCCAATCTCGGCCAAGCGGGATGAGCCCAATTTTTCGGCCCGTTGTTTTTCTCTTGCCATGTAATCATGTACTGTTTATTTATTTCCACACTCGAACTATTTATTTATTTCCGTACTCGTACAATTTATTTTTCGTATACTTGTATACTTCTTTCTTTTCGCGCGCTTTGCATGCTTAGATAATTTTTCTGTTCATCCAAATTAATCATTTCCACTCGCATCAAAAAATCATCAAGTATTTAAATGTCTATCCTCATCTCGCCGGCATCCATTCTCACTCCCCTCCATTTTTCCAAATCCATTCTCCCTCCCTCCACTGTCACCAAATCAACCATACTGCCATCATCACCACCAAGCCGCCACAGCCCAAATCAAAGAAATCTCCATCCTCCTTAATCGGCCAACCTCCAAACAGACTCAACTACCGGCAAACCCAAGACACCATCTCTCTCGACCTACACCACCAATACACGAACCAAAACACTCTCTCTAAAGCTCTCCCTCGCTAGCCAGTTACTCAACGAAGCACTTCTCAAGCTTTTTAAAATCGGTTGTTCAAGCTTTTTCTGCGAAATCTTGCAAAAAATCTTTTGTTCGTGGTTTGATGAAAACGATGGCCACTTTGAGTTTAAATAATTTCTATTTAATCTCTAGTATAATTACATTTCTTCATTTTAACAAATCGCTGAACGATTTGGACGAATTTTAGATTTTTCGTTAATTAGATTAGTTGTCATTTTTAATTAAATTGAGGCTGTTTTAGGATTGATATTTATGCTGTAATTGCGTACGCAAGTTACTGTGTGTGTAAGGTATTTTTTGGCCAAAACTTAGCCATGATCTCGACCATTTCTTCCTTGGTCGCCGACAATGGCGTCGGCGACGCAAGGAAGGTGGCAATGAACAGTGTCGTTGCTTCTCTTTCAAATGCAGCACAATGTTTGATTTATTCCTGGGCCGCACCACACGAGCCCAAGAGGAGAAGGAGAGGCCTGGCACTGCGCCAGGCCAAATGAGAAGGAAGCTGGGCTACTCAAGCCCAGCGTGAGGAGGATAAGGGCTGTATGGGCAGCCCATACGCACAAAACCAGCCCCATCTGCTTGGGCTGGGCTGGGCTTGGGCCCAGCTAGTGGCCCAATTCTCGGGCAAGTGGGCTGAGCCCAATTTTTCGGCCCGTTGTTTTTCTCTTGCCATGTAATCATGTACTGTTTATTTATTTCCACACTCGAACTATTTATTTATTTCCGCACTCGTACAGTTTATTTTTCGTATACTTATATACTTCTCTCTTTTCGCGTGCTTTGCATGCTTAGATAATTTTTCTGTTCTTCCAAATTAATCATTTCCACTCGCATAAAAAAATCATCAAGTATTTAAATGTCTATCCTCATCTCTTCGGCATCCATTCTCACTCCCCTCCATTTTTTCAAATCCATTCTCCCTCCCTCCACTGCCACCAAATCAACCATACTGCCATCATCACCACCAAGCCGCCACTGCCCAAATCAAAGAAATCTCCATCCTCTTAAATTGGTCAACCTCCAAACCGACTCAACTACCGTCAAACCCAAGACACCATCTCTCTCGACCTACTCCACCAATACACGAACCAAAACACTCTCTCTAAAGCTCTCCCTCGCTAGCCAGTTACTCAACGTAGCACTTCTCAAGCTTTTTAAATTCGGTTGTTCAAGGTTTTTCTGCGAAATCTTGCAAAAAATCATTTGTTCGTGTTTTGATGAAAACGATGGCCACTTTGAGTTTAAATAATTTCTATTTAATCTCTAGTATAATTACATTGCTTCATTTTAACAAATCGCTGAACGATTTGGACGAATTTTAGATTTTTTGTTAATTAGCTTAATTGTCGTTTTTAATTAAATTGAGGCTGTTTTCGGATTGATTTTTATGCTGTAATTGTGTACGCAAGTTACTGTGTGTAAGGTATATTTTGGGCCAAAATTCAGCCATGATCTCGACCATTTCTCCCTTGGTCGCCGACAATGGCGCCGGCGACGCAAGTAAGGTGACAATGAATAGTGTCGTTGCTTCTATTTCAATTGCAGCCCAACGTTTGACTTATTCCTAGCCCGCACCTCAGCGCCAGGGGAAATGAGAAGGAAGCTCGGCAGTTCAAGCCCAGCGTGAGGAGGAGAATGGCTGTGTGGGCAGCCCACACGCGCAAAACCAGCCCCATCTGCTTGGGCTGGGCCAGCCAGTGGGCCCAATCTCGGCCAAGTGGGTTGAGCCCAATTTTTCGGCCCGTTGTTTTTCTCTTGCCATGTAATCGTGTACTGTTTATTTATTTCCACACTTGTACTATTTATTTATTTCCGCACTCGTACAGATTATTTTTCGTATACTTGTATGCTTCTTTATTTTCGCGCACTTTGCATGCTTAGATAATTTTTCTGTTCATCCAAATTAATCATTTCCACTCGCATCCAAAAATCATCAAGTATTTAAATGTCTATCCTCATCTCACCGGCATCCATTCTCACTCCCCTCCATTTTTCCAAATCCATTCTCCCTCCCTCCACTGTCACCAAATCAACCATACTCCATCATCACCACCAAGCCGCCAATGCCCAAATCAAAGAAATCTCCATCCTCCTAAATCGGCCAACCTCAAAACCGACTCAACTACCGTCAAACCCAAGACACCATCTCTCTCGACCTACACCACCAATACACAAACCAAAACACTCTCTAAAGCTCTCCCTCGCTAGCCAGTTACTCAACGAAGCACTTCTCAAGCTTTTTAAATTCGGTTGTTCAAGCTTTTTCTGCGAAATCTTGCAAAAAATCTTTTGTTCGTGGTTTGATGAAAACGATGGCCACTTTGAGTTTAAATAATTTCTATTTAATCTCTAGTATAATTACATTTCTTCATTTTAACAAATCGCTGAACGATTTGGACGAATTTTAGATTTTTCGTTAATTAGATTAGTTGTCATTTTTAATTAAATTGAGGCTGTTTTAGGATTGATATTTATGCTGTAATTGCGTACGCAAGTTACTGTGTGTGTAAGGTATTTTTTGGCCAAAACTTAGCCATGATCTCGACCATTTCTTCCTTGGTCGCCGACAATGGCGTCGGCGACGCAAGGAAGGTGGCAATGAACAGTGTCGTTGCTTCTCTTTCAAATGCAGCACAATGTTTGATTTATTCCTGGGCCGCACCACACGAGCCCAAGAGGAGAAGGAGAGGCCTGGCACTGCGCCAGGCCAAATGAGAAGGAAGCTAGGCTACTCAAGCCCAGCGTGAGGAGGATAAGGGCTGTATGGGCAGCCTATACGCACAAAACCAGCCCCATCTGCTTGGGCTGGGCTGTGCTTGGGCCCAGCTAGTGGCCCAATTCTCGGGCAAGTGGGCTGAGCCCAATTTTTCGGCCCGTTGTTTTTCTCTTGCCATGTAATCATGTACTGTTTATTTATTTCCACACTCGAACTATTTATTTATTTCCGCACTCGTACAGTTTATTTTTCGTATACTTATATACTTCTCTCTTTTCGCGTGCTTTGCATGCTTAGATAATTTTTCTGTTCTTCCAAATTACTCATTTCCACTCGCATAAAAAAATCATCAAGTATTTAAATGTCTATCCTCATCTCTTCGGCATCCATTCTCACTCCCCTCCATTTTTCCAAATCCATTCTCCCTCCCTCCACTGCCACCAAATCAACCATACTGCCATCATCACCACCAAGCCGCCACTGCCCAAATCAAAGAAATCTCCATCCTCTTAAATTGGCCAACCTCCAAACCGACTCAACTACCGTCAAACCCAAGACACCATCTCTCTCGACCTACTCCACCAATACACGAACCAAAACACTCTCTCTAAAGCTCTCCCTCGCTAGCCAGTTACTCAACGTAGCACTTCTCAAGCTTTTTAAATTCGGTTGTTCAAGGTTTTTCTGCGAAATCTTGCAAAAAATCATTTGTTCGTGTTTTGATGAAAACGATGGCCACTTTGAGTTTAAATAATTTCTATTTAATCTCTAGTATAATTACATTGCTTCATTTTAACAAATCGCTGAACGATTTGGACGAATTTTAGATTTTTTGTTAATTAGCTTAATTGTCGTTTTTAATTAAATTGAGGCTGTTTTCGGATTGATTTTTATGCTGTAATTGTGTACGCAAGTTACTGTGTGTAAGGTATATTTTGGGCCAAAATTCAGCCATGATCTCGACCATTTCTCCCTTGGTCGCCGACAATGGCGCCGGCGAAGCAAGTAAGGTGACAATGAATAGTGTCGTTGCTTCTATTTCAATTGCAGCCCAACGTTTGACTTATTCCTAGCCCGCACCTCAGCGCCAGGGGAAATGAGAAGGAAGCTCGGCAGTTCAAGCCCAGCGTGAGGAGGAGAATGGCTGTGTGGGCAGCCCACACGCGCAAAACCAGCCCCATCTGCTTGGGTTGGGCCAGCCAGTGGGCCCAATCTCGGCCAAGTGGGTTGAGCCCAATTTTTCGGCCCGTTGTTTTTCTCTTGCCATGTAATCGTGTACTGTTTATTTATTTCCACACTTGTACTATTTATTTATTTCCGCACTCGTACAGATTATTTTTCGTATACTTGTATGCTTCTTTATTTTCGCGCACTTTGCATGCTTAGATAATTTTTCTGTTCATCCAAATTAATCATTTCCACTCGCATCCAAAAATCATCAAGTATTTAAATGTCTATCCTCATCTCACCGGCATCCATTCTCACTCCCCTCCATTTTTCCAAATCCATTCTCCCTCCCTCCACTGTCACCAAATCAACCATACACCATCATCACCACCAAGCCGCCAATGCCCAAATCAAAGAAATCTCCATCCTCCTAAATCGGCCAACCTCAAAACCGACTCAACTACCGTCAAACCCAAGACACCATCTCTCTCGACCTACACCACCAATACACAAACCAAAACACTCTCTAAAGCTCTCCCTCGCTAGCCAGTTACTCAACGAAGCACTTCTCAAGCTTTTTAAATTCGGTTGTTCAAGCTTTTTCTGCGAAATCTTGCAAAAAATCTTTTGTTCGTGGTTTGATGAAAACGATGGCCACTTTGAGTTTAAATAATTTCTATTTAATCTCTAGTATAATTACATTTCTTCATTTTAACAAATCGCTGAACGATTTGGACGAATTTTAGATTTTTCGTTAATTAGATTAGTTGTCATTTTTAATTAAATTGAGGCTGTTTTAGAATTGATATTTATGCTGTAATTGCGTACGCAAGTTACTGTGTGTGTAAGGTATTTTTTGGCCAAAACTTAGCCATGATCTCGACCATTTCTTCCTTGGTCGCCGACAATGGCGTCGGCGACGCAAGGAAGGTGGCAATGAACAGTGTCGTTGCTTCTCTTTCAAATGCAGCACAATGTTTGATTTATTCCTGGGCCGCACCACACGAGCCCAAGAGGAGAAGGAGAGGCCTGGCACTGCGCCAGGCCAAATGAGAAGGAAGCTGGGCTACTCAAGCCCAGCGTGAGGAGGATAAGGGCTGTATGGGCAGCCCATACGCACAAAAACAGCCCCATCTGCTTGGGCTGGGCTGGGCTTGGGCCCAGCTAGTGGCCCAATTCTCGGGCAAGTGGGCTGAGCCCAATTTTTCGGCCCGTTGTTTTTCTCTTGCCATGTAATCATGTACTGTTTATTTATTTCCACACTCGAACTATTTATTTATTTCCGCACTCGTACAGTTTATTTTTCGTATACTTATATACTTCTCTCTTTTCGCGTGCTTTGCATGCTTAGATAATTTTTCTGTTCTTCCAAATTAATCATTTCCACTCGCATAAAAAAATCATCAAGTATTTAAATGTCTATCCTCATCTCTTCGGCATCCATTCTCACTCCCCTCCATTTTTTCAAATCCATTCTCCCTCCCTCCACTGCCACCAAATCAACCATACTGCCATCATCACCACCAAGCCGCCACTGCCCAAATCAAAGAAATCTCCATCCTCTTAAATTGGTCAACCTCCAAACCGACTCAACTACCGTCAAACCCAAGACACCATCTCTCTCGACCTACTCCACCAATACACGAACCAAAACACTCTCTCTAAAGCTCTCCCTCGCTAGCCAGTTACTCAACGTAGCACTTCTCAAGCTTTTTAAATTCGGTTGTTCAAGGTTTTTCTGCGAAATCTTGCAAAAAATCATTTGTTCGTGTTTTGATGAAAACGATGGCCACTTTGAGTTTAAATAATTTCTATTTAATCTCTAGTATAATTACATTGCTTCATTTTAACAAATCGCTGAACGATTTGGACGAATTTTAGATTTTTTGTTAATTAGCTTAATTGTCGTTTTTAATTAAATTGAGGCTGTTTTCGGATTGATTTTTATGCTGTAATTGTGTACGCAAGTTACTGTGTGTAAGGTATATTTTGGGCCAAAATTCAGCCATGATCTCGACCATTTCTCCCTTGGTCGCCGACAATGGCGCCGGCGAAGCAAGTAAGGTGACAATGAATAGTGTCGTTGCTTCTATTTCAATTGCAGCCCAACGTTTGACTTATTCCTAGCCCGCACCTCTGCGCCAGGGGAAATGAGAAGGAAGCTCGGCAGTTCAAGCCCAGCGTGAGGAGGAGAATGGCTGTGTGGGCAGCCCACACGCGCAAAACCAGCCCCATCTGCTTGGGTTGGGCCAGCCAGTGGGCCCAATCTCGGCCAAGTGGGTTGAGCCCAATTTTTCGGCCCGTTGTTTTTCTCTTGCCATGTAATCGTGTACTGTTTATTTATTTCCACACTTGTACTATTTATTTATTTCCGCACTCGTACAGATTATTTTTCGTATACTTGTATGCTTCTTTATTTTCGCGCACTTTGCATGCTTAGATAATTTTTCTGTTCATCCAAATTAATCATTTCCACTCGCATCCAAAAATCATCAAGTATTTAAATGTCTATCCTCATCTCACCGGCATCCATTCTCACTCCCCTCCATTTTTCCAAATCCATTCTCCCTCCCTCCACTGTCACCAAATCAACCATACTCCATCATCACCACCAAGCCGCCAATGCCCAAATCAAAGAAATCTCCATCCTCCTAAATCGGCCAACCTCAAAACCGACTCAACTACCGTCAAACCCAAGACACCATCTCTCTCGACCTACACCACCAATACACAAACCAAAACACTCTCTAAAGCTCTCCCTCGCTAGCCAGTTACTCAACGAAGCACTTCTCAAGCTTTTTAAATTCGGTTGTTCAAGCTTTTTCTGCGAAATCTTGCAAAAAATCTTTTGTTCGTGGTTTGATGAAAACGATGGCCACTTTGAGTTTAAATAATTTCTATTTAATCTCTAGTATAATTACATTTCTTCATTTTAACAAATCGCTGAACGATTTGGACGAATTTTAGATTTTTCGTTAATTAGATTAGTTGTCATTTTTAATTAAATTGAGGTTGTTTTAGGATTGATATTTATGCTGTAATTGCGTACGCAAGTTACTGTGTGTGTAAGGTATTTTTTGGCCAAAACTTAGCCATGATCTCGACCATTTCTTCCTTGGTCGCCGACAATGGCGTCGGCGACGCAAGGAAGGTGGCAATGAACAGTGTCGTTGCTTCTCTTTCAAATGCAGCACAATGTTTGATTTATTCCTGGGCCGCACCACACGAGCCCAAGAGGAGAAGGAGAGGCCTGGCACTGCGCCAGGCCAAATGAGAAGGAAGCTGGGCTACTCAAGCCCAGCGTGAGGAGGATAAGGGCTGTATGGGCAGCCCATACGCACAAAACCAGCCCCATCTGCTTGGGCTGGGCTGGGCTTGGGCCCAGCTAGTGGCCCAATTCTCGGGCAAGTGGGCTGAGCCCAATTTTTCGGCCCGTTGTTTTTCTCTTGCCATGTAATCATGTACTGTTTATTTATTTCCACACTCGAACTATTTATTTATTTCCGCACTCGTACAGTTTATTTTTCGTATACTTATATACTTCTCTCTTTTCGCGTGCTTTGCATGCTTAGATAATTTTTCTGTTCTTCCAAATTAATCATTTCCACTCGCATAAAAAAATCATCAAGTATTTAAATGTCTATCCTCATCTCTTCGGCATCCATTCTCACTCCCCTCCATTTTTCCAAATCCATTCTCCCTCCCTCCACTGCCACCAAATCAACCATACTGCCATCATCACCACCAAGCCGCCACTGCCCAAATCAAAGAAATCTCCATCCTCTTAAATTGGCCAACCTCCAAACCGACCCAACTACCGTCAAACCCAAGACACCATCTCTCTCGACCTACTCCACCAATACACGAACCAAAACACTCTCTCTAAAGCTCTCCCTCGCTAGCCAGTTACTCAACGTAGCACTTCTCAAGCTTTTTAAATTCGATTGGTCAAGGTTTTTCTGCGAAATCTTGCAAAAAATCATTTGTTCGTGTTTTGATGAAAACGATGGCCACTTTGAGTTTAAATAATTTCTATTTAATCTCTAGTATAATTACATTGCTTCATTTTAACAAATCGCTGAACGATTTGGACGAATTTTAGATTTTTTGTTAATTAGCTTAATTGTCGTTTTTAATTAAATTGAGGCTGTTTTCGGATTGATTTTTATGCTGTAATTGTGTACGCAAGTTACTGTGTGTAAGGTATATTTTGGGCCAAAATTCAGCCATGATCTCGACCATTTCTCCCTTGGTCGCCGACAATGGCGCCGGCGACGCAAGTAAGGTGACAACGAATAGTGTCGTTGCTTCTATTTCAATTGCAGCCCAACGTTTGACTTATTCCTAGCCCGCACCTCTGCGCCAGGGGAAATGAGAAGGAAGCTCGGCAGTTCAAGCCCAGCGTGAGGAGGAGAATGGCTGTGTGGGCAGCCCACACGCGCAAAACCAGCCCCATCTGCTTGGGTTGGGCCAGCCAGTGGGCCCAATCTCGGCCAAGTGGGTTGAGCCCAATTTTTCGGCCCGTTGTTTTTCTCTTGCCATGTAATCGTGTACTGTTTATTTATTTCCACACTTGTACTATTTATTTATTTCCGCACTCGTACAGATAATTTTTCTGTTCATCCAAATTAATCATTTCCACTCGCATCCAAAAATCATCAAGTATTTAAATGTCTATCCTCATCTCACCAGCATCCATTCTCACTCCCCTCCATTTTTCCAAATCCATTCTCCCTCCCTCCACTGTCACCAAATCAACCATACTCCATCATCACCACCAAGCCGCCAATGCCCAAATCAAAGAAATCTCCATCCTCCTAAATCGGCCAACCTCAAAACCGACTCAACTACCGTCAAACCCAAGACACCATCTCTCTCGACCTACACCACCAATACACAAACCAAAACACTCTCTAAAGCTCTCCCTCGCTAGCCAGTTACTCAACGAAGCACTTCTCAAGCTTTTTAAATTCGGTTGTTCAAGCTTTTTCTGCGAAATCTTGCAAAAAATCTTTTGTTCGTGGTTTGATGAAAACGATGGCCACTTTGAGTTTAAATAATTTCTATTTAATCTCTAGTATAATTACATTGCTTCATTTTAACAAATCGCTGAACGATTTGGACGAATTTTAGATTTTTTGTTAATTAGCTTAGTTGTCATTTTTAATTAAATTGAGGTTGTTTTAGGATTGATTTTTTTGCTGTAATTGTGTACGCAAGTTACTGTGTGTATAAGGTATATTTTGGGCCAAAATTCAGCCATGATCTCGACCATTTCTTCCTTGGTCGCCGACAATGGCGCCGGCGACGCAAGTAAGGTGACAATGAATAGTGTCATTGCTTCTATTTCAAATGCAGCCCAACGTTTGACTTATTCCTAGCCCGCACCTCTGCGCCAGGCGAAATGAGAAGGAAGCTCGGCAGCTCAAGCCCAGCGTGAGGAGGAGAACGGCTGTGTGGGCAGCCCACACGCGCAAAACCAGCCCCATCTGCTTGGGTTGGGCCAGCCAGTGGGCCCAATCTCGGCCAAGCGGGATGAGCCCAATTTTTCGGCCCGTTGTTTTTCTCTTGCCATGTAATCATGTACTGTTTATTTATTTCCACACTCGAACTATTTATTTATTTTCGTACTCGTACAATTTATTTTTCGTATACTTGTATACTTCTTTCTTTTCGCGCGCTTTGCATGCTTAGATAATTTTTCTGTTCATCCAAATTAATCATTTCCACTCGCATCAAAAAATCATCAAGTATTTAAATGTCTATCCTCATCTCGCCGGCATCCATTCTCACTCCCCTCCATTTTTCCAAATCCATTCTCCCTCCCTCCACTGTCACCAAATCAACCATACTGCCATCCTCACCACCAAGCCGCCACAGCCCAAATCAAAGAAATCTCCATCCTCCTTAATCGGCCAACCTCCAAACAGACTCAACTACCGGCAAACCGAAGACACCATCTCTCTCGACCTACACCACGAATACACGAACCAAAACACTCTCTCTAAAGCTCTCCCTCGCTAGCCAGTTACTCAACGAAGCACTTCTCAAGCTTTTTAAAATCGGTTGTTCAAGCTTTTTCTGCGAAATCTTGCAAAAAATCTTTTGTTCGTGGTTTGATGAAAACGATGGCCACTTTGAGTTTAAATAATTTCTATTTAATCTCTAGTATAATTACATTTCTTCATTTTAACAAATCGCTGAACGATTTGGACGAATTTTAGATTTTTCGTTAATTAGCTTAGTTGTCATTTTTAATTAAATTGAGGCTGTTTTAGGATTGATTTTTATGCTATAATTGCGTACGCAAGTTACTGTGTGTGTAAGGTATTTTTTGGCCAAAACTTAGCCATGATCTCGACCATTTCTTCCTTGGTCGCCGACAATGGCGTCGGCGACGCAAGGAAGGTGGCAATGAACAGTGTCGTTGCTTCTATTTCAATTGCAGCACAACGTTTGATTTATTCCTGGGCCGCACCACACGAGCCCAATAGGAGAAGGAGAGGCCTGGCACTGCGCCAGGCCAAATGAGATGGAAGCTGGGCTACTCAAGCCCAGCGTGAGGAGGAGAAGGGCTGTGTGGGCAGCCCATACGCACAAAACCAGCCCCATCTGCTTGGGCTGGGCTGGGCTTGGGCCCAGCCAGTGGCCCCATTCTCGGGCAAGTGGGCTGAGCCCAATTTTTCGGCCCGTTGTTTTTCTCTTGCCATGTAATCATGTACTACTTATTTATTTCCACACTCGAACTATTTATTTATTTCCGCACTCGTACAGTTTATTTTTCGTATACTTATATACTTCTCTCTTTTCGCGTGCTTTGCATGCTTAGATAATTTTTCTGTTCATCCAAATTAATTATTTCCACTCGCATCAAAAAATCATCAAGTATTTAAATGTCTATCCTCATCTCGCCGGCATCCATTCTCACTCCCCTCCATTTTTCCAAATCCATTCTCCCTCCCTCCACTGCCACCAAATCAACCATACTGCCATCATCACCACCAAGCCGCCACTGCCCAAATCAAAGAAATCTCCATCCTCTTATATCGGCCAACCTCCAAACCGACTCAACTACCGTCAAACCCAAGACACCATCTCTCTCGACCTACTCCACCAATACACGAACCAAAACACTCTCTCTAAAGCTCTCCCTCGCTAGCCAGTTACTCAACGTAGCATTTCTTAAGCTTTTTAAATTCGGTTGTTCAAGGTTTTTCTGCGAAATCTTGCAAAAAATCATTTGTTCGTGTTTTGATGAAAACGATGGCCACTTTGAGTTTATATAGTTTCTATTTAATCTCTAGTATAATTGCATTACTTCATTTTAACAAATCGCTTAACGATTTGGACGAATTTTAGATTTTTTGTTAATTAGCTTAATTGTCGTTTTTAATTAAATTGAGGCTGTTTTAGGATTGATTTTTATGCTGTAATTGTGTACGCAAGTTACTGTGTTTCTAAGGTATATTTTGGGCCAAAATTCAGCCATGATCTCGACTATTTCTCCCTTGGTCGCCGACAATGGCGCCGGCGACGCAAGTAAGGTGATAATCAATAGTGTCGTTGCTTCTATTTCAAATGCAGCCCAACGTTTGACTTATTCCTGGCCCGCACCTCTGCGCCAGGCGAAATGCGAAGGAAGCTGGGCAGCTCAAGCCCAGCATGAGGAGGAGAAGGGCTGTGTGGGCAGCCCACACGCGCAAAGCCAGCCCCATCTGCTTGGGTTGGGCCAGCCAGTGGGCCCATTCTCGGCTAAGTGGGCTGAGCCCAATTTTTCGGCCCGTTGTTTTTCTCTTGCCATGTAATCGTGTACTGTTTATTTATTTCCACACTTGTACTATTTATTTATTTCCGCACTCGTACAGTTTATTTTTCGTATACTTGTATGCTTCTTTATTTTCGCGCGCTTTGCATGCTTAGATAATTTTTCTGTTCATCCAAATTAATCATTTCCACTCGCATCCAAAAATCATCAAGTATTTAAATGTCTATCCTCATCTCACCGGCATCCATTCTCACTCCCCTCCATTTTTCCAAATCCATTCTCCCTCCCTCCACTGTCACCAAATCAACCATACTGCCATCATCACCACCAAGCCGCCAATGCCCAAATCAAAGAAATCTCCATCCTCCTAAATCGGCCAACCTCAAAACCGACTCAACTACCGTCAAACCTAAGACACCATCTCTCTCGACCTACACCACCAATACACGAACCAAAACACTTTCTCTAAAGCTCTCCCTCGCTAGCCAGTTACTCAACCAAGCACTTCTCAAGCTTTTTAAATTCGGTTGTTCAAGCTTTTTCTGCGAAATCTTGCAAAAAAACTTTTGTTCGTGGTTTGATGAAAACGATGGCCACTTTGAGTTTAAATAATTTCTATTGAATCTCTAGTATAATTACATTGCTTCATTTTAACAAATCGCTGATCGATTTGGACGAATTTTAGATTTTTTGTTAATTAGCTTAGTTGTCATTTTTAATTAAATTGAGGTTGTTTTAGGATTGATTTTTTTGCTGTAATTGTGTACGCAAGTTACTGTGTGTGTAAGGTATATTTTGGCCCAAAATTCAGCCATGATCTCGACCATTTCTTCCTTGGTCGCCGACAATGGCGCCGGCGACGCAAGTAAGGTGACAATGAATAGTGTCATTACTTCTATTTCAAATGCAGCCCAACGTTTGACTTATTCCTAGCCCGCACCTCTGCACCAGGCGAAATGAGAAGGAAGCTGGGCAGCTCAAGCCCAGCGTGAGGAGGAGAAGGGTTGTGTGGGGAGCCCACACGCGCAAAACCACCCCCATCTGCTTGGGTTGAGCCAGCCAGTGGGCCCATTCTCGGCCAAGTGGGCTGAGCCCAATTTTTTGGCCCGTTGTTTGTCTCTTGCCATGTAATCGTGTACTGTTTATTTATTTCCACACTTGAACTATTTATTTATTTCCGCACTCGTACAGTTTATTTTTCGTATACTTGTATACTTCTTTCTTTTCGCGCGCTTTGCATGCTTAGATAATTTTTCTATTCATCCAAATTAATCATTTCCACTCGCATCCAAAAATCATCAAGTATTTAAATGTCTATCCTCATCTCGCCGGCATCCATTCTCACTCCCCTCCATTTTTCCAAATCCATTCTCCCTCCCTCCACTGCCACCAAATCAACCATACTGTAATCATCACCACCAAGCCGCCACTGCCCAAATCAAAGAAATCTCCATCCTCCTAAATCGGCGAACCTCCAAACTGATTCAACGACCGTCAAACCCAAGACACCACCTCACTCGACCTACACCAGAAATACACGAACCAAAACACTCTCTCTAAAGCTCTCCCTCGCTAGCCAGTTACTTAATGAAGCTCTTCTCAAGCTTTTTAAATTCGGTTGTTCAAGCTTTTTCTGTGAAATCTTGCAAAAAATCATTTGTTCGGGTTTTGATGAAAACGATGGCCACTTTGAGTTTAAATAATTTCTAATTAATCTCTAGTATCATTACATTGCTTCATTTTAACAAATCGCTGAACGATTTGGACGAATTTTTGATTTTTTGTTAATTAGCTTAGTTGTCATTTTTAATTAAATTGATGCTGTTTTAGGATTAATTTTTATGCTGTAATTGTGTACGCAAGTTACTGTATGTGTAAGGTATTTTTTGGGCCAAAATTCAGCCATGATCTCGACCATTTCTTCCTTGGTCGCCGACAATGGCGCCGGCGACGCAAGTAAGGTGACAATGAATAGTGTCGTTGCTTCTATTTCGAATGCAGCCCAACGTTTGACTTATGCCTGGGCCGCACCTCTGTGCCAGGCCTGGCACTGCGCCAGGCGAAATGAGAAGGAAGCTGGGCAGCTCAAGCCCAGCGTGAGGAAGAGAAGGGCTGTCTGGGCAGCCCACACGCGTAAAACCAGCCCCATCTGCTTGGGTTGGGCTGGGCTTGGGCCCATTCTCGGCCAAGTGGGCTGAGCCCAATTTTTTGGCCCGTTGTTTTTCTCTTGCCGTGTAATCCTGTACTGTTTATTTATTTCGACACTTGTACAATTTATTTATTTCCGCACTCGTACAGTTTATTTTTCGTATAATTGTATGCTTCTTTATTTTCGCGCGTTTTCCATGGTAAGATAATTTTTCTGTTCATCCAAATTAATCATTTCCACTTGTATCCAAAAATCATCAAGTATTTAATTGTCTATGCTCATCTCGCCGACATCCATTCTCACTCCCCTCCATTTTTACAAATCCATTCTCCCTCCCTCCACTTCCACCAAATCAACCATACTGCCATCATCACCACCAAGCCGCCCCTGCCCAAATCAAAGAAATCTCCATCCTCCTAAGTCGGCGAACCTCCAAACCGACTCAACTACCGTCAAATCCAAGACACCATCTCACTCGACCTACACACACGAACCAAAACACTCTCTCTAAAGCTCTCCCTCGCTAGCCAGCTACTGAACGAAGCTCTTCTCAAGCTTTTTAAATTCGGTTGTTCAAGCTTTTTCTGTGAAATCTTGCAAAAAATCATTTGTTCGTGTTTTGATGAAAACGATGGCCACTTTGAGTTTAAATAATTTCTATTTAATCTCTAGTATAATTACATTGCTTCATTTTAACAAATCGCTGAACAATTTGAACGAATTTTAGATTTTTTGTTAATTAGCTTAATTGTCATTTTTAATTAAATTAAGGCTGTTTTAGGATTGATTTTTATGCTGTAATTGTGTACGCAAGTTACTGTGTGTGTAAGGTATTTTTTTGGCCAAAATTTAGCCATGATCTCGACCATTTCTTCCTTGGTCGCCGACAATGGCGCCGACGACGCAAGGAAGGTGACAATGAACAGTGTCGTTGCTTCTATTTCAAACGCAGCACATCGTTTGATTTATTCCTGGGCCGCACCACACGAGCCCAAGAGGAGAAGGAGAAGGGTTGTGTTGGCAGCCCACACGCGCAAAACCAGCCCCATCTGCTTGGGCTGGGTTGGGCTTGGGCCCAGCCAATGGGCCCATTCTCGGCCAAGTGGGCCCATTCTCGGGCAAGTGGGCTGAGCCTCAAAAAATCATTTGTTCGTGTTTTGATGAAAACGATGGCCACTTTGAGTTTAAATAATTTCTATTTAATCTCTAGTATAATTACATTGCTTCATTTTAACCAATCGCTGAACGATTTGGACGAATTTTAGATTTTTTGTTAATTAGCTTAGTTGTCATTTTTAATTAAATTGAGGCTGTTTTCGGATTGATTTTTATGCTGTAATTGTGTACGCAAGTTAATTTTTCTGTTCATCCAAATTAATCATTTCCACTCGCATCCAAAAATCATCAAGTATTTAAATGTCTATCCTCAACTCACCGGCATCCATTCTCACACCCCTCTATTTTTCCAAATCCATTCTCGGGCAAGTGGGCCCATTCTCGGCCTGGTGGGCTAAGCCCAATTTTTCGGCCCGTTGTTTTTCTCTTGCCATGTAATCGTGTACTGTTTATTTTTTTTCCACACTTATACTATTCATTTATTTCCGCACTCGTACAGTTTATTTTTCATATACTTGTATGCTTCTTTATTTTCACACGCTTTGCATGCTTAGTTAATTTTTCTGTTCATCCAAATTAATCATTTCCACTCGCATCCAAAAATCATCAAGTATTTAAATGTCTATCCTCATCTCGCCGCCATCCATTCTCACTCCCCTTTATTTTTCCAAATCCATTCTCGCTCCCTCTACTGCCACCAAATCAACGATACTTCCATCATCACCACCAAGCCGCCACTGCCCAATTCAAAGAAATCTCCATCCTCTTAAATCGGCCAACCTCCAAACCGACTCAACTACCGTCAAACCCAAGACACCATCTCTCTCGACCTACACCACCAATACACGAAACAAAACACTCTCTCTAAAGCTCTCCCTCGCTAGCCAGTTGCTCAATGAAAGCACTTCCCAAGCTTTTTAAATTCGGTTGTTCAAGCTTTTTCTGTGAAATCTTGCAAAAAATCATTTGTTCGTGTTTTGATGAAAACGATGGCCACTTTTGAGTTTAAATAATTTCTATTTAATCTCTAGTATAATTACATTGCTTCATTTTAACAAATCGCTGAACGATTTGGACGAATTTTAGATTTTTAATTAAATTGAGGTTGTTTTAGGATTGATTTTTTTGCTGTAATTGTGTACGCAAGTTACTGTGTGTGTAAGGTATATTTTGGGCCAAAATTCAGCCATGATCTCGACCATTTCTTCCTTGGTCGCCGACAATGGCGCCGGCGACGCAAGTAAGGTGACAATGAATAGTGTCATTGCTTCTATTTCAAATGCAGCCCAACGTTTGACTTATTCCTAGCCCGCACCTCTGCGCCAGGCGAAATGAGAAGGAAGCTCGGCAGCTCAAGCCCAGCGTGAGGAGGAGAACGGCTGTGTGGGCAGCCCACACGCGCAAAACCAGCCCCATCTGCTTGGGTTGGGCCAGCCAGTGGGCCCAATCTCGGCCAGGCGGGATGAGCCCAATTTTTCGGCCCGTTGTTTTTCTCTTGCCATGTAATCATGTACTGTTTATTTATTTCCACACTCGAACTATTTATTTATTTCCGTACTCGTACAATTTATTTTTCGTATACTTGTATACTTCTTTCTTTTCGCGCGCTTTGCATGCTTAGATAATTTTTCTGTTCATCCAAATTAATCATTTCCACTCGCATCAAAAAATCATCAAGTATTTAAATGTCTATCCTCATCTCGCCGGCATCCATTCTCACTCCCCTCCATTTTTCCAAATCCATTCTCCCTCCCTCCACTGTCACCAAATCAACCATACTGCCATCATCACCACCAAGCCGCCACAGCCCAAATCAAAGAAATCTCCATCCTCCTTAATCGGCCAACCTCCAAACAGACTCAACTACCGGCAAACCCAAGACACCATCTCTCTCGACCTACACCACCAATACACGAACCAAAACACTCTCTCTAAAGCTCTCCCTCGCTAGCCAGTTACTCAACGAAGCACTTCTCAAGCTTTTTAAAATCGGTTGTTCAAGCTTTTTCTGCGAAATCTTGCAAAAAATCTTTTGTTCGTGGTTTGATGAAAACGATGGCCACTTTGAGTTTAAATAATTTCTATTTAATCTCTAGTATAATTACATTGCTTCATTTTAACAAATCGCTGAACGATTTGGACGAATTTTAGATTTTTCGTTAATTAGCTTAGTTGTCATTTTTAATTAAATTGAGGCTGTTTTAGGATTGATTTTTATGCTATAATTGTGTACGCAAGTTACTGTGTGTGTAAGGTATTTTTTGGCCAAAACTTAGCCATGATCTCGACCATTTCTTCCTTGGTCGCCGACAATGGCGTCGGCGACGCAAGGAAGGTGGCAATGAACAGTGTCGTTGCTTCTATTTCAATTGCAGCACAACGTTTGATTTATTCCTGGGCCGCACCACACGAGCCCAAGAGGAGAAGGAGAGGCCTGGCACTGCGCCAGGCCAAATGAGATGGAAGCTGGGCTACTCAAGCCCAGCGTGAGGAGGAGAAGGGCTGTGTGGGCAGCCCATACGCACAAAACCAGCCCCATCTGCTTGGGCTGGGCTGGGCTTGGGCCCAGCCAGTGGCCCCATTCTCGGGCAAGTGGGCTGAGCCCAATTTTTCGGCCCGTTGTTTTTCTCTTGCCATGTAATCATGTACTACTTATTTATTTCCACACTCGAACTATTTATTTATTTCCGCACTCGTACAGTTTATTTTTCGTATACTTATATACTTCTCTCTTTTCGCGTGCTTTGCATGCTTAGATAATTTTTCTGTTCATCCAAATTAATTATTTCCACTCGCATCAAAAAATCATCAAGTATTTAAATGTCTATCCTCATCTCGCCGGCATCCATTCTCACTCCCCTCCATTTTTCCAAATCCATTCTCCCTCCCTCCACTGCCACCAAATCAACCATACTGCCATCATCACCACCAAGCCGCCACTGCCCAAATCAAAGAAATCTCCATCCTCTTATATCGACCAACCTCCAAACCGACTCAACTACCGTCAAACCCAAGACACCATCTCTCTCGACCTACTCCACCAATACACGAACCAAAACACTCTCTCTAAAGCTCTCCCTCGCTAGCCAGTTACTCAACGTAGCATTTCTTAAGCTTTTTAAATTCGGTTGTTCAAGGTTTTTCTGCGAAATCTTGCAAAAAATCATTTGTTCGTGTTTTGATGAAAACGATGGCCACTTTGAGTTTATATAGTTTCTATTTAATCTCTAGTATAATTGCATTACTTCATTTTAACAAATCGCTTAACGATTTGGACGAATTTTAGATTTTTTGTTAATTAGCTTAATTGTCGTTTTTAATTAAATTGAGGCTGTTTTAGGATTGATTTTTATGCTGTAATTGTGTACGCAAGTTACTGTGTTTCTAAGGTATATTTTGGGCCAAAATTCAGCCATGATCTCGACTATTTCTCCCTTGGTCGCCGACAATGGCGCCGGCGACGCAAGTAAGGTGATAATCAATAGTGTCGTTGCTTCTATTTCAAATGCAGCCTAACGTTTGACTTATTCCTGGCCCGCACCTCTGCGCCAGGCGAAATGCGAAGGAAGCTGGGCAGCTCAAGCCCAGCATGAGGAGGAGAAGGGCTGTGTGGGCAGCCCACACGCGCAAAACCAGCCCCATCTGCTTGGGTTGGGCCAGCCAGTGGGCCCATTCTCGGCTAAGTGGGCTGAGCCCAATTTTTCGGCCCGTTGTTTTTCTCTTGCCATGTAATCGTGTACTGTTTATTTATTTCCACACTTGTACTATTTATTTATTTCCGCACTCGTACAGTTTATTTTTCGTATACTTGTATGCTTCTTTATTTTCGCGCGCTTTGCATGCTTAGATAATTTTTCTGTTCATCCAAATTAATCATTTCCACTCGCATCCAAAAATCATCAAGTATTTAAATGTCTATCCTCATCTCACCGGCATCCATTCTCACTCCCCTCCATTTTTCCAAATCCATTCTCCCTCCCTCCACTGTCACCAAATCAACCATACTGCCATCATCACCACCAAGCCGCCAATGCCCAAATCAAAGAAATCTCCATCCTCCTAAATCGGCCAACCTCAAAACTGACTCAACTACCGTCAAACCTAAGACACCATCTCTCTCGACCTACACCACCAATACACGAACCAAAACACTTTCTCTAAAGCTCTCCCTCGCTAGCCAGTTACTCAACCAAGCACTTCTCAAGCTTTTTAAATTCGGTTGTTCAAGCTTTTTCTGCGAAATCTTGCAAAAAAACTTTTGTTCGTGGTTTGATGAAAACGATGGCCACTTTGAGTTTAAATAATTTCTATTTAATCTCTAGTATAATTACATTGCTTCATTTTAACAAATCGCTGATCGATTTGGACGAATTTTAGATTTTTTGTTAATTAGCTTAGTTGTCATTTTTAATTAAATTGAGGTTGTTTTAGGATTGATTTTTTTTCTGTAATTGTGTACGCAAGTTACTGTGTGTGTAAGGTATATTTTGGCCCAAAATTCAGCCATGATCTCGACCATTTCTTCCTTGGTCGCCGACAATGGCGTCGGCGACGCAAGTAAGGTGACAATGAATAGTGTCATTACTTCTATTTCAAATGCAGCCCAACGTTTGACTTATTCCTAGCCCGCACCTCTGCACCAGGCGAAATGAGAAGGAAGCTGGGCAGCTCAAGCCCAGCGTGAGGAGGAGAAGGGTTGTGTGGGGAGCCCACACGCGCAAAACCACCCCCATCTGCTTGGGTTGGGCCAGCCAGTGGGCCCATTCTCGGCCAAGTGGGCTGAGCCCAATTTTTTGGCCCGTTGTTTGTCTCTTGCCATGTAATCGTGTACTGTTTATTTATTTCCACACTTGAACTATTTATTTATTTCCGCACTCGTACAGTTTATTTTTCGTATACTTGTATACTTCTTTCTTTTCGCGCGCTTTGCATGCTTAGATAATTTTTCTATTCATCCAAATTAATCATTTCCACTCGCATCCAAAAATCATCAAGTATTTAAATGTCTATCCTCATCTCGCCGGCATCCATTCTCACTCCCCTCCATTTTTCCAAATCCATTCTCCCTCCCTCCACTGCCACCAAATCAACCATACTGTAATCATCACCACCAAGCCGCCACTGCCCAAATCAAAGAAATCTCCATCCTCCTAAATCGGCGAACCTCCAAACTGATTCAACGACCGTCAAACCCAAGACACCACCTCACTCGACCTACACCAGAAATACACGAACCAAAACACTCTCTCTAAAGCTCTCCCTCGCTAGCCAGTTACTTAATGAAGCTCTTCTCAAGCTTTTTGAATTCGGTTGTTCAAGCTTTTTCTGTGAAATCTTGCAAAAAATCATTTGTTCGGGTTTTGATGAAAACGATGGCCACTTTGAGTTTAAATAATTTCTAATTAATCTCTAGTATCATTACATTGCTTCATTTTAACAAATCGCTGAACGATTTGGACGAATTTTTGATTTTTTGTTAATTAGCTTAGTTGTCATTTTTAATTAAATTGATGCTGTTTTAGGATTAATTTTTATGCTGTAATTGTGTACGCAAGTTACTGTATGTGTAAGGTATTTTTTGGGCCAAAATTCAGCCATGATCTCGACCATTTCTTCCTTGGTCGCCGACAATGGCGCCGGCGACGCAAGTAAGGTGACAATGAATAGTGTCGTTGCTTCTATTTCGAATGCAGCCCAACGTTTGACTTATGCCTGGGCCGCACCTCTGTGCCAGGCCTGGCACTGCGCCAGGCGAAATGAGAAGGAAGCTGGGCAGCTCAAGCCCAGCGTGAGGAAGAGAAGGGCTGTGTGGGCAGCCCACACGCGTAAAACCAGCCCCATCTGCTTGGGTTGGGCTGGGCTTGGGCCCATTCTCGGCCAAGTGGGCTGAGCCCAATTTTTCGGCCCGTTGTTTTTCTCTTGCCGTGTAATCCTGTACTGTTTATTTATTTCGACACTTGTACAATTTATTTATTTCCGCACTCGTACAGTTTATTTTTCGTATAATTGTATGCTTCTTTATTTTCGCGCGTTTTCCATGGTAAGATAATTTTTCTGTTCATCCAAATTAATCATTTCCACTTGTATCCAAAAATCATCAAGTATTTAATTGTCTATGCTCATCTCGCCGACATCCATTCTCACTCCCCTCCATTTTTACAAATCCATTCTCCCTCCCTCCACTTCCACCAAATCAACCATACTGCCATCATCACCACCAAGCCGCCCCTGCCCAAATCAAAGAAATCTCCATCCTCCTAAGTCGGCGAACCTCCAAACCGACTCAACTACCGTCAAATCCAAGACACCATCTCACTCGACCTACACACACGAACCAAAACACTCTCTCTAAAGCTCTCCCTCGCTAGCCAGCTACTGAACGAAGCTCTTCTCAAGCTTTTTAAATTCGGTTGTTCAAGCTTTTTCTGTGAAATCTTGCAAAAAATCATTTGTTCGTGTTTTGATGAAAACGATGGCCACTTTGAGTTTAAATAATTTCTATTTAATCTCTAGTATAATTACATTGCTTCATTTTAACAAATCGCTGAACAATTTGAACGAATTTTAGATTTTTTGTTAATTAGCTTAATTGTCATTTTTAATTAAATTAAGGCTGTTTTAGGATTGATTTTTATGCTGTAATTGTGTACGCAAGTTACTGTGTGTGTAAGGTATTTTTTTGGCCAAAATTTAGCCATGATCTCGACCATTTCTTCCTTGGTCGCCGACAATAGCGCCGGCGACGCAAGGAAGGTGACAATGAACAGTGTCGTTGCTTCTATTTCAAACGCAGCACATCGTTTGATTTATTCCTGGGCCGCACCACACGAGCCCAAGAGGAGAAGGAGAAGGGTTGTGTTGGCAGCCCACACGCGCAAAACCAGCCCCATCTGCTTGGGCTGGGTTGGGCTTGGGCCCAGCCAATGGGCCCATTCTCGGCCAAGTGGGCCCATTCTCGGGCAAGTGGGCTGAGCCTCAAAAAATCATTTGTTCGTGTTTTGATGAAAACGATGGCCACTTTGAGTTTAAATAATTTCTATTTAATCTCTAGTATAATTACATTGCTTCATTTTAACCAATCGCTGAACGATTTGGACGAATTTTAGATTTTTCGTTAATTAGCTTAGTTGTCATTTTTAATTAAATTGAGGCTGTTTTCGGATTGATTTTTATGCTGTAATTGTGTACGCAAGTTAATTTTTCTGTTCATCCAAATTAATCATTTCCACTCGCATCCAAAAATCATCAAGTATTTAAATGTCTATCCTCAACTCACCGGCATCCATTCTCACTCCCCTCTATTTTTCCAAATCCATTCTCGGGCAAGTGGGCCCATTCTCGGCCTGGTGGGCTAAGCCCAATTTTTCGGCCCGTTGTTTTTCTCTTGCCATGTAATCGTGTACTGTTTATTTTTTTTCCACACTTATACTATTCATTTATTTCCGCACTCGTACAGTTTATTTTTCATATACTTGTATGCTTCTTTATTTTCACGCGCTTTGCATGCTTAGTTAATTTTTCTGTTCATCCAAATTAATCATTTCCACTCGCATCCAAAAATCATCAAGTATTTAAATGTCTATCCTCATCTCGCCGCCATCCATTCTCACTCCCCTTTATTTTTCCAAATCCATTCTCGCTCCCTCTACTGCCACCAAATCAACGATACTGCCATCATCACCACCAAGCCGCCACTGCCCAATTCAAAGAAATCTCCATCCTCTTAAATCGGCCAACCTCCAAACCGACTCAACTACCGTCAAACCCAAGACACCATCTCTCTCGACCTACACCACCAATAGACGAACCAAAACACTCTCTCTAAAGCTCTCCCTCGCTAGCCAGTTGCTCAATGAAAGCACTTCCCAAGCTTTTTAAATTCGGTTGTTCAAGCTTTTTCTGTGAAATCTTGCAAAAAATCATTTGTTCGTGTTTTGATGAAAACGATGGCCACTTTTGAGTTTAAATAATTTCTATTTAATCTCTAGTATAATTACATTGCTTCATTTTAACAAATCGCTGAACGATTTGGACGAATTTTAGATTTTTAATTAAATTGAGGCTGTTTTAGGTTTGATTTTTATGCTGTAATTGTGTACGCAAGTTACTCTGTGTGTAAGGTATTTTTTCGGCCAAAATTTAGCCATGATTTCGATCATTTCTTCCTTGGTCGCCGACAATGGCGCCGGCGACGCAAGGAAGGTGACAATGAACATTGCCGTTGCTTCTATTTCAAATGCAGCCCAACGTTTGATTTATTACTGGGCCGCACCACACGAGCCCAAGACGAGAAGGAGAGGCCTGGCAAATGAGAAGGAAGCTGGGCTGCTCAAGCGCAGCGTGAGGAGGAGAAGGGCTGCGTGGGCAGCCCTCACGTGCAAAACCAGCCCCATCTGCTTGGGCTGGGCTGGGCTTGGGCACAGCCAGTGGGCCCATTCTCGGTCCAGTGGGCTGAGCCCAATTTTTCGGCCCGTTGTTTTTCTCTTGCCATGTAATTGTGTACTATTTATTTCCGCACTCGTACAGTTTATTTTTCGTATACTTGTATACTTTTTTTATTTTTGCGCGCTTTGCATGCTTAGATAATTTTTCAGTTCATCCAAATTAATCATTTCCACTCGCATCCAAAAATCATCAAGTATTTAAATGTCTATCCTCATCTCGCCGGCATCCATTCTCACTCCCCTTTATTTTTCCAAATCCATTCTCCCTCTATCTACTGCCACCAAATCAACGATACTGCCATCATCACCACCAAGCCGCCACTGCCCAAATCAAAGAAATCTCCATGCTCCTAAATCGGCCAACCTCCAAACCGACTCAACTACCGTCAAACCCAAGACACCATCTCTCTCAACCTACACCACCAATACACTAACTAAAACACTCTCTCTAAAGCTCTCCCTCGTTAGCCAGTTGCTCAATGAAAGCACTTCTCAAGCTTTTTTAAATTCGGTTGTTCAATCTTTTTCTACGAAATCTTGCAAAAAATCATTTGTTCGTGTTTTGATGAAAACGATGGCCGCTTTGCGAGTGTGGTGTTTTTTTGTGTATATTTATTGTTGTAATGTTGTTTCTTATGTTTTCCTTTTTATTTGTATGTTTAGTTAATTTAATTTATTTATTTTATACTAATTTATTTTTTTATGCATTATTTTTATGAAATTACCTTGCATAACACAGTTTGTATCTCTTATTGGCAAATAGCTACACTTTATTGTTGTTAATTTATTACATTATATTTTGAAGATGTATGATAACAATAGTAAAAGAAAATATAGGAATGCAGAGCAAATTAAACATAGTTTTATTATTATGAAGTTACGTTACTATTAAAGTCTAGGTTTTAGTGTTCAAACCTAGCCTTAATATAGGCCCTGAGATGTGCTAGGGGCACAAGGATTTGACGGATTATTTGTCCCTTATCGGTTATGTAAAGGGAAGTTTTTTTGGGTGTGATGACTCTCCACCTTTACCTAGGCAAGATACAAGAGTATGCTTGTGTAAGTGAGCTTCTCCTATGCATTTCGGCATAGGTATGCGAGCAAGTATTCCGTCTCATGGAATGGGCGCTGCCATAATGGCTTGGCTATCATGGCCACTTCTAGCTAAGTCCGCTTTGAGGGCTAGTACTGCGTTTTCTAAAGACGGACATGGTTGGATTCAGACAAGGCTATCTAGTACTGTATTTGGTTCCTTGAAATGTGATATTTAATGGCAAGCTTGGATTTATCTCTTATGGACTTAATGCTTTGTTGATTTTTCAAATAACTTGGTTATTATTATCGAAAATCGAATGTAGTCTAAGTCTGTTGTATGCTAGAAATAGTTTATGGTCGTATTACTCTTTGATATGACTGAATTTGGAGGTAAGGGTAAATCTATAATTTTGCTAGTCAACGGTGAGTTGTTGAGGGTGGTTCTAGCTTCACGATCACCTGCAAGGCCCCGGAGGGGGTCTCCGACGTAAACACTCCTACAATCAAGTCAGTAATGTGTTATGATTAAGCTATCGGGAAGCTAATGGACAGAGGTTCAGGTTACTAGTATGGTGGTTGTTGATTGAGGAGAGTATAAATGCTTGTCTGGTATTTGGTGAAGATCAGTAATTGCTTGCCCCCTGAAATAAATGAAGAGGGATATTTATACCCCCTTCTATGTAGGAGTGTAATGATTGAACATGAGTATCATCCTGACATATGTGACAGGTTGTTGGGTGTCAGGTGGCCACTAACTTTGGCTTCTCGAGGTATGTCATTCGCATTAAATGTCGATTGGCGTTAGAGCCTCTAATGTTGACCGACTTGTATAAGGTAAGATGGGATCCCTGAACCTTTACTGCCAGCATACCCGATAGATGTATATAAGAACCAAGACGTTTACCTGATGATACCGGTAACCTTAGTGTCAAGACATACTAGAGCACGTATTTTAATAGCTTCTAGATACCCCTAGGTGTGAAAAGTCGAAACTTCCCCTTCAGGTATTTATTTGTACTATCACTCTTTAGTGTTGAATTGCTTGGTAATTGTTGTGCACTTGTGCTAGTTCATCTTTCAAGAGTATGCTGGTGAAAGTAATACATTTCTTGTATTGCTTAGTAATTGCTTAGTTTGTTTGACATTTCTCCCTCTTAGATGGAAAAAAGAAAAACACTTTAGTGTCGAATGTTTTATATACATTGTGCTTCATATCTAAGGAGTAAACACAAGTGATTCACATTTTGGTGTCATTGTCAGCTACCAGTACATTGTTCATCCTTGACTAGGAGACGGGTTAGTCCTTTTAACACTCTTAATATAAATACTGGTCTATAGACATCAATCGACACCATGATGTTTGAATAGTATTCCCCTTTTGCAACACCCATAATGATATGGTTGGATAGTTATTCTGAATGCTTGCTTGGGATCAAGATGTGAAAATTAACCAGTAATACAGTAACAGTTACCACTAACTCGAGATCAAAAGTGTGTTTAGCAAGGATCAAATGTGGGCTAAAATAATTTGTGTTGCGAATCAAGGTTCACTTTGACTTCCTACTCTCCTCCTAATCAAGTTTCTTAAAAAGACCCTTTACTAAGAACCCTAACCTAACCTTCCTAGTAATCCTAAAGTTCATTTATAGGATTTTAACTAGTTAGTTGATAAAAACAGAGAGAGACCTTTCCTAGGCCTAGGGATCACTCCATTTGCCCCTATAACCTAATTCTTCTCTATCGCTAACCGAGTCCAGCTCGTTCACTAAGAGTTTTGGCTAGGCATAAGCTAGTTGCTTACAAATTTCTTCTAACAATGTAGACCTAATGTTATTAGGGAAGTTGTAATTTATTCAAGTTAAAAACTTAAGTTGATCACTCTTAAATCAAATAAAAATAATTTGGGAAGAAATCAAAAGAGAAGAAATACGAAATTCAATAGTTGTTAAATTCATTTTGACCTCACAATACTGGAATCATGAACCTTGAAGTCTTTACCAGGAACGATTTAATTAGCTAGAGAAAGATATAATAAAATAAAAATATAAACAATTGCATAAAATTAGAAATCTCCTCGTCTCAATGAAGAAGACGACTCGACTCCTTCTCCTTTCTCTATTCTTAGACATTTTGCTCTGTATTTTCCAATTGGAATTTACAGATTTTATTTTCCTTTGGATGACAAATAAAATTCCATTTTCTTCCATGATTATGTCCGGTTAGATCATCATTCCTGGTAAGAGCTCTAAGGGCTATATTTCTTATATTTTCATGAGATCTAATTACTCTTAATAATCTTTATTTCTGTAATTATTTATTTTCTGGTTTAACAATTTACTTCCTTGTTGAAGTTTAGAACTGACAACTCAGATTTTAGCTTGGGAGACCTAGTTAAATGAATAATATAATTCAAACCCGACTAACAACCGTGGGCCTCGACTGACAAGCGAGGGTAAACTTGAGATAGGCATTGTCTTATCCACAGTAGCGCTGCAGAGATAGAGATGAACACCATTGAATCAGTGATCGAATCATAAGAACATAGTCCGCTCATGCTCTTACTGGGAACCTTTTTTTTACTATTTTTTAATCTTGACCACCTGTCTTGGCCAGGCCTCCGGCCAAGATATATTTTTCAGTTTTATTTTCTTTTGCAGTTTATTACCAGCAAACAACCAATCAATTCAGTGACGAGGAAAAAACTAGAACAACAATTCCCTAGAGGTCTCTGTGGACGATCCTCTTACCGCTATCTACAAGCCCATTGTGGGTATAGTAAGTTTTAATTTCCCCTATTTCACATCCATTCATACAAATATTTTTGACGCTCTCGACAGGCGATCAAATTTTGGCGCCGTTACCGGGGACTTCTTACGGTATTTTGTAGTTTTTGTGCTTTTATTTTTGTTTTTGCAGATTTTTGACAGCGAGCTTGGCAAAGCCGTAGGCCAAGCAGAAAATTAGATTCCAATTATGACAGAAAATCCACCAGAACAGACCATGAGGGAACTGAACAGAGGAGCCGAACAGGAGACCTATTCTTGTATTCAGCTAGCCCCGATACCAAATGATTGGTCCATAAAAACCAATATCATAACCAATCTCACCAAATTCCATTGCTATGCAAATGAAAACCCGTACAACCATCTAAGAAATCTTCACCTCCAATGTGACACTCTAAAACAAATAGGTGTTATCATTGAAAGAGCCAAGCTAAAAGCGTTCTCATGGTCACTTGAGGACTCAACCAAAAACTGGTTTTATAGCCTACCCACAATACCATCACCACATGGGCTGAAATGTACAATGTTTTCCTTTACAAATATTGGAATGCAACCAAGGCAGGGGCAGCAAGGAAGAACTTAGTTTCTGTCCAGCAAAGAAGTAATGAAAGCCTTGGTGAGTATCACCAAAGATTCTGGGATTTGCAAGACATTTGCCCGACATATGGACTGGCTGACCAAGCCTTGATTCTGTATTTCTATGCCGAGATGTGCCAAAAAGATAAAGAGAGAGTATATGCCGCAGCTAGAGGAGCCCTTCAAGATCTCACTCCTACCTGGGCCAAGCTACTGCTCTAGACAATAGCGGATAATTGTCAAAATAATGCCTCTGCAGAGAAATTTTTTATCCCTTCTAATTTGAATGCAATTAATGTTGAGCAGAAATTATTTGAAATGTCTAACATGCTTCAAAATCTCTCTATAGGTATACTAGTACAGGCAACATCCCCTGAACAGGTAGCCTTGGTATGTGGAATATGTCAACCATAGGATCCACCCAGCAGAGTCAGCTTGGCCAACCTCAACAGACCCCCATAAACATCCAACATTTTGTACCAAGACCTCCTCAAAATCAGGCCCCTGCCCTCAGTTTCCACCTGCACCTCAGCCTTTGAAAATTACTGGTGTACCCATAGAAGAGACCTTGCAAAAATTTATGCAAGCCACCCAGTCACCTTGACAGAAATGCAAAAGCAGATTGGCCAACTGACACTAAAACAACAGCCTGATGACCAAGGAAGATTACCTTCTACCACTGTAGATAATCCCAAGTACAGTGTGTGTGCTATCAATCTCAGAAGTGGAAGTGTACTGCTAGAGAGGGAAGGTGCAAGAACTGACAAAGAGATTAAGCAGTTCCGTGATGAGGAAGAACATGAGGATGATGAGGCAACCAGACAGATTCAGTCTTGGCCAAGCCCAACACTCCAGCAGAAAAGGAAGACCCTGTCTTGGCCAAGCCAGATGAAAAAGTCATAAACCAAGAGGAAGAGATAGAGATTCCATCTCTTTTTCCTCTCAGACCCTCAAGGCAAAAGAGAAAGGATGAAGCAAAGGAATTTATGAACATTTTTGGAAAAATTGTTGTTAATATTCCTATGCTTGATTTAATTGCTAAAGTTCCTAGTTATGCTAAATACCTTTAAAAATTATGCAGCAGCAGGAAGAAACTTGCAGGAGCTAGGAGAATAAACGTGACTCAGAATGTATCTGCAATCCTACAAGAAAAACTTCGAGAAAAATGAGAGGATTAAGGCACTTTTACAATTCCATGCAAAATAGGTAACCAACAAGTGGAAAAAGCTTTATGCGACTTGGGAGCAGGTATCAATGTGATGTATTTTTATGAATATAAAAAATTGAACATTGGTACCATTAAAGAAACTAGGGTAGTAATTCAACTTGCTGACAAATCTGTTATACTTCCTAAAGGAATTGTGGAAAATGTATTGGTGCAGGTGAATGATTTTGTTTATCCTGTAGATTTTTATATTATTGAGATGAACACTAACCTACCTTCCAACTCCACAGATGTACTCTTAGGTAGACCATTCCTAAGAATATCAAGAGCTAAAACTGATGTGTATCATGGACACCTTACCTTATAATATGGTGGTACAACAATCAAGTTTGACATGCATGATGATAACAAAAATCCTAATAAAATGCATAGTGTCAACTTTGTGAACAGCCTTGGACATGATATTGATAAGGGTTATGAATCAAATGCAACTAACCCTCTTGATTGTGTTTTTAGCAATGGAATTTCGGGTGGAAAATTGAAGGAAGAAGAATTTGTGGCTAATGATGGTTTGCAAGACATTGTTTCTAATCTTAACTTTTTTGAACCAAATACTGATATTTCTAACAGCCATGAATTACCCAAAGCTTATCCTAACCTTTTACCTTCACGTGTGCAGGCACCAGAAATTAAGTTTAAAAGTCTTCCTAGCCACCGTCCTGACCAAGAATCAACTCTGGACGATATGAGGGTAAGACCATCCGTGCCCAAATACATTGCCAACGAAAGACCGCCCGCTTGGCCTATCTTTCCACGTCAACTAGCCCCAGGCACACGGTCTCATGGAATAGCCAGCCAACCCATGAGCTTCTCCGCCAAATCCCTAGCAAGTCATGAGCTAGCCCATGAGCTCGTCCGTCTTAGCCCTCACGGCCCATCTTCAAGCCCACCAAGGCCAAGCTTCCCAAGGCCCTTTATCCGAGGGTATTTAGGGGTTTTCCCCATGTAATAGTTCAAAGGTATAAATAGAAGGACTTAGCCTCTTTTATGCCTTGCCTTTGAATTGAATTGAATGTTATCTTCTTTATAGACCACTTAACTTAGGTTTAGCTTTAGGGTTAGGGTTCTTAGAACCAATCTATCCATTATCTTATCAAACAACCGGGTTGTCCATCCTTGTTGGTGGAAGGGTCGACTTGATTAGAGATCCTTGATTGTTGTTCATAGAAAGGTTTCCTTACGAAGTTGTAAGGAGGGTTTTCTCCAACTATCAAGTTCAATACAAGTATCCATTAAATACCTCTTCGATCTTCATCCATTAAATCTACTGCCTAAACTCCATTTATCCTCCATTATCACTCACTTGTTCAATCCAACCTCACAAAGGGGATTAGATCCGTGCTTCTCCATCATTTCAATTTCATCTCTCTATTTGGTATCGAGACCTTATCATGTGGTAGAGGAGCTTTTGGCCATCCTATAGGTTGGTAATCTTTAATTTTCATCATTTTTGTGGTTGAAATCATCTTTCCCACGTTCCTTTTCATTTTGGAGCATTTTGGCAATTTTTCAGTTTTTGGCCAAAAATTTTGTCTTTTTTTGATTTGATCTTGTGTGAGCCAAAAATCTAGAAATTTTGTGTTTATAATCATCTTCAAGCTTCAAATCTTCATCTTATTTGTTCATACACGTTCATGTGTTCTTCATTGATATGAGCTCAAGAGCTCTCACTCGTATTCGCGAAGTGACCTCACGGGTAGGCCGCGCCAAACCCTCGCAAACAATGAGGACCTCCGTGCGAGGCCGAGTGCGCAAGGCACGGCAACCCTAGTATCCGCAAAGGCCCATGCGCTAGCCATTCGAGGCCTTGCACTAGCGTAGCCAAGCCCATCTCCAAGCCCGCAGCCAAGGCTTCAAGTTAAGGGTAGTTTAGGGTTTCCTAATGTAATAAGTCCCAAGCTATAAATAGAAGGAGATAGCCTCTTTTATAGCTTGTCTTTAATTTTAAGTGAGTTATATCCATCAAGACTAATTAGTTAGGCTTTGCCTTTAGGGTTCTTAAAACCGGTCTTCTTTCTCTAGCTAACCCCTTTCGGCTTGATCATCACTTGATCAATTAAGTGAAGGTTTTGGCTTAGAGATCCTTGTAATCATTTGAATACAAGTTTAATACATTGTCTTCCATAAATTCCTATCTACATTTCATCCATTATTGCCGCTACCTATTACTCCCTAAACAACTAATTATTCCGTCCATAATCCGCCTATCAAGTGTTCATCAATCTCCTAAAGGTGACTAGATCCGATTGCTCCTTCAACTTGCGATTTCACCTCTAAAAGGAATCTGAGAAGTTATCATGTGGTAGCGGAGCTTCAAGCTGTCTTCTAGGTTGGTAAAATCCATTTCTACGATTAGAATCATCTTCTCTACTGTAGAACATCTATCGTTTGTGTGATTTTTTTTACTGTTGTGACCGTTACTCTAGTTTGAAAAACTCTTTTTCTCAACATTGCCACGGTTCAAACCTCTTCCCACACCTTGTCCACTACTGAAAATTGTTTCTCACCATATGTTTTATTTATACTTCATTTGGAACTTTTGTGTTGGTAAATATTTTGTCTTCTAGTGTGCTTGATCTTGAGAAAACATGATTGCTGAAAATTTGTGTGTTTATGTGCATCTAAGTGGTCGAATCTTCATCTTGTTTAATTGTGAATGCTTGCTGATTTGGAGCTTCCTATGATGAGCCATGAGAGCCATGTGGACTTGATTGTTTGCTAGCTAGTTACTATCATTTTTGGGCTCTTCTCCTAGCCGGCCACATCACACATTGTGAGCCTAGTATTTTAAACTCATTGTGAGCCAAGCATTTCAGCTTGCTCACCACACTTCTTTGCCTCACATAGCCGGCCTTAGGGCAGCATACTTGCTTGTCAAACACCTTGGCACTCCTTGTCATACACCTTGCAAAAATCTCTTGTCATACACACTTGCACTACGTGTCATTCATTCACACTTTTTGTATGACTTGGTTACTTGGTTTTCATTGGAGATAAGACTGGGTGAGTTAGTGAGATTATTAGAGTGCGTGTGATACATGAGAGCCCAAACACATGAGGGAGCGACTAACTTTTTGTATATATATTGCGTTTGTTTCTTTTTGTAGGTACATTGAGTATGGCTAGTGATAATTCTCCAAGGGGAGATAGCTAACCCCTTTCGGCTTGATCATCACTTGATCAATTAAGGGAAGGTTTCGACTTAGAGATCCTTGTAATCATTTGAATACAAGTTTAATACATTGTCTTCCATAAATTCCTATCTACATTTCATCCATTATTGCCGCTGCCTATTACTCCCTAAACAACAAATTATTCCGTCCATAATCCGCCTATCAAGTGTTCATCAATATCCTAAAGGAGACTAGTCTTTAATACAAGTTTAATACATTGTCAACTTGCGGTTTCACCTCCAAAAGGAATCCGAGAAGTTATCGTTCATGGCCTTCAAATCTTCATATTTGTGCAAGAACAAATGAGGTCATCCACCACACTTGATCCATATTAGGCCACATCACTCTCATTTCTACACCAAGCATTTCATTTAGCATATGCATAGAATATTCTTGTAGATATTTTATTGCATACTTGCTGCCACGTCACTTGCCACACCACCTCATTTGCCACCACATCAATTTTTGGCATTTTGTGCAAAACTTTACATGACTTTAAACTACTCGTCACACACTTAAAAGACACTACTTGTCATACATATTCATTTTGAAGGCTCTTGCACTCAATCAAACAAAAAGAAAAGAAAAGAAAAGAAATGAAGCAAAAGTAAGCAGTGCTTAGTGTCATGACGCTAAGAGCTGTCTAGATTTTATAAAAAAAAAAGAAAGAAGGAAGGAAAAACAATTCACTGAGTCACAAGTCAAGAGCCCATTGTGTGTTTAAACACTTGTGTGTGTAATTAAGTCATTGTTAGGTGTGCATTTGAAGTGATTACATTTTTCCTCCATTTCTTTCCAACTTTCGGTTGCGAATCATTTCCTTTTCTCCTTTCTTCCATTAAATATTACAAACGAGCAAAGGATACGAAATACTTACGGTGGGCCAAAAAAACTGGTCCCAACAGACTAGCCAAGGGCCAAGCCCTCTTCTCTCTTTTCCTTTCCCGCATGGGCTAGCCATCAGCCCATTCCTTCTCCGCATGGGCTTGGGTGAAGGACGCAACCCTCCTTCTCTTAACGTTGGGCCTAAGCAGGCCCAACTTCCTTCCCATTCGGCCTGGCTCAGTGCCTGGCCTCTCCTTCTCCTCTTGGGCATGCTCGGTGCTTCCCACAAAACCAAGAATGAAATCAACGCAACCCGTCACCTTCCCTCCTTTTCCACTTTTCTTCTTCTTCTCCAACCAAACCTGTAACAAACAATAACCAAAACCAAAATTAAGCCTACCATCAACAATCAATTAAATCAACAACAGCAATTAATTGAAACAAGAGGCAACAATTTAAATGAAACTAGAGGCGGCAATTTTAACGAAACAAAAATAGTAGATGATTTGGATAAAAACAAAATTTAGCAAATTAAATCAATTTGATCAATTGAACTAATTAAACAGCAAGTAATTCAGACGAAATTAATGTTAAATTAAGAGCAAGTATCAATGCAAACGTAATAATTAATTTCATGGCATAAAAGCAAGTGATTTAAACATGTAAACAGGTGCGTTGATTTTATTTTCTAACAATTCTAAATATCATGCATACAATTATGATATGAGTTTTTAACATTTCTAAATAGCATACATACGAATAATATTTGCGGAAAATGTTGAATAAATAAAAGATGGATAGAAAGCGTACTTGCGAGCGAAGACTTAAAGATAACCTACAAAATGAGATCATTAGTACGAGTAAAAAATAAATCAAACAATTAAATAAAATGATTTAATAAATAAAACAAGTAAAACAATTAATTAGTTAATTAAAAGCAAGCAAATTAATTATTTGATATTAAATGCAAATGATTAATGAACAATTAAAAATAAGTAAATTAATTAATTAAATATTACAAACGAGCAAAGGATACGAAATACTTACGGTGGGCCAAAAAACTGGTCCCAGTAGACTAGCCAAGGGCCAACCCCTCTTCTCTCTTTTCCTTTCCCGCACGGGCTAGCCATCACCCCATTCCTTCTCCGCATGGGCTTGAGGGAAGGACGCAACCCTCCTTCTCTTCACGTTGGGCTTGAGCAGGCCCAACTTCCTTCCCATTCGGCCTGGCTCAGCGCTTGGCCTCTCCTTCTCCTCCTGGGCAAGCTCGGTGCTCCCCACAAAACCAAGAATGAAATCAACGCAACCCGTCAACTTCCCTCCTTATCCACTTTTCTTCTTCTCCTCCAACCAAACCTGCAACAAACAATAACCAAAACCAAAATAAAGCCTACCATCAACAATTAATTAAATCAACAACAACAATTAATTGAAACAAGAGGAAACAATTTAAATGAAACTAGAGGCGGCAATTTTAACGAAACAAAAACTTTAGATGATTAGGACAAAAACAAAATTTAGCAAATTAAATCAATTTGATCAATTAACTGATTAAACAGCAAGTAATTCAGACAAAATTAATTTTAAAGTAAGAGCAAGTATCAATGCAAACGTAATAATTAATTTCATGGCATAAAAGCAAGTGATTTAAGCATGTAAACAGGTGCGTTCATTTTATTTTCTAACAATTCTAAATATCATGCATTCAATTATGATATGAGTTTTTAACATTTCTAAATAGCATACAAACGAATAATATTTGCGGAAAACGTTGAATAAATAAAAGATGGATAGAAAGCGTACTTGCGAGCGAAGACTTAAAGATAACCTACAAAATGAGATCATTACTACGAGTAAAAAATAAATCAAACAATTAAATAAAATGATTTAACAAATAAAACAAGTAAAACAATTAATTAGTTAATTAAAAGCAAGCAAATTAATTATTTGATATTAAATGCAAATGATTAATTAACAATTAAAAATAAGTAAATTAATTAATTAAATATTACAAACGAGCAAAGGATACGAAATACTTACGGTGGGTTAAAAAACTGGGCCCAGCAGACCAGCCAAGGGCCAAGCCCTCTTCTCTCTTTTCCTTTTCGGCATGGGAAAGCCATTAGACCATTCCTTCTCCGCATGGGCTTGCGACAAGGGCGCAACCCTCCTTCTCTTCACGATGGGCCTGAGCAGGCCCAACTTCCTTCCCATTCGGCCTAGCTCAGCGCCTGGCCTCTCCTTCTCCTCTTGGGCTCACTTGGTGCGGCCCACAAAACCAAGAATGAAATCAATGCAGCCCGTCACCTTCCCTCCTTTTCCACTTTTCTTCTTCTTCTCCAACCAAACCTGCAACAAACAATAACCAAAACCAAAATTAAGCCTACCATCAACAATTAATTAAATCAACAACAACAATTAATTGAAACAAGAGGCAACAATTTAAATGAAACTAGAGGCGGCAATTTAAACGAAACAAAAACAGTAGATGATTTGGACAAAAACACAATTTAGCAAATTAAATCAATTTGATCAATTGAACTAATTAAACAACAAGTAATTCAGACGAAATTAATTTTAAAGTAAGAGCTAGTATCAATGCAAACGTAATAATTAATTTCATGGCATAAAAGCAAGTGATTTAAACATGTAAACAGGTGCGTTGATTTTATTTTCTAACAATTCTAAATATCATGCATACAATTATGATATGAGTTTTTAACATTTCTAAATAGCATACATACGAATAATATTTGCGGAAAATGTTGAATAAATAAAAGATGGATAGAAAGCATACTTGCGAGCGAAGACTTAAAGATAACCTACAAAATGAGATCATTAGTACGAGTAAAAAATACATCAAACAATTAAATAAAATGATTTAACAAATAAAACAAGTAAAACAATTAATTAGTTAATTAAATGCAAGCAAATTAATTATTTGATATTAAAATGATTAATTAACAATTAAAAATAAGTAAATTAATTAATTAACTATTACAAACGAGCAAAGGATACGAAATACTTATGGTGGGCCAAAAAACTGGTCCCAGCAGACTAGCCAAGGGCCAAGCCCTCTTCTCTCTTTTCCTTTCCCGAATGGGCTAGCCATCAGCCCATTCCTTCTCCGCATGGGCTTGGGTCAAGGACGCAACCCTCCTTCTCTTCACGCTGGGCCTGAGCAGGCCCAACTTCCTTCCCATTCGGCATGGTTCAGCGCCTGGCCTCTCCTTCTCCTCTTGGGCTCACTTGGTGCAACCCACAAAACCAAGAATGAAATCAATGCAACCTGTCACCTTCCCTCCTTTCCACTTTTCTTCTTCTTCTCCAACCAAACCTGCAATAAACAATAACCAAAACCAAAATTAAGCCTACCATTAACAATCAATTAAATCAACAACAACAATTAATTGCAACCAGAGGCAACAATTTAATTGAAACTGGAGGCGGCAATTTAAACGAAACAAAAACAGTAGATGATTTGGACAAAAATGAAATTAAGCATATTAAATGAATTTGATCAATTGAACTAATTAAACAACAAGTAATTCAGACGAAATTAATTTTAAAGTAAGGGCAAGTATCAATGCAAACATAATAATTAATTTCATGGCATAAAAGCAAGTGATTTAAATATGTAAACATGTGCATTGATTTTACTTTCTAACAATTCTAAATATCATGCATACAATTATGATATGAGTTTTTAACATTTCTAAATAGCATGCATACGAATAATATTTGCGAAAAATGATGAATAAATAAAAGAGGATTAGAAAGCGTACTTGCGAGCGAAGACTTAAAGATAACCTACAAAATGAGATCATTAGTACGAGTAAAACAAACATCAAGCAATTAAATAAAATGATTTAACAATTAAAACAAGTAAAACAATTAATTAGTTAATTAAAAGCAAGCAAATTAATTATTTGATAATTAAATGCAAATGATTAATTAACAATTAAAAACAAGTAAATTAATTAATTAAATATTACAAACGAGCAAAGGTTACGAAATATTTACGGTGGGCCAAAAAACTGGTCCCAGCAGACCAGCCAAGGGCCAAGCCCTCTTCTCTCTTTTCCTTTCCCGCATGGGTTAGCCATCAGCCCATTCCTTCTCCGCATGGGCTTGCGTCAAGGACGCAACCCTCCTTCTCTTCACATTGGGCCTGAGCAGGCCCAGCTTCCTTCCCATTCGGCCTGGCTCAGCGCCTGGCCTCTCCTTCTCCTCTTGGGCTCGATTAGTGCGGCCCACAAAACCAAGAATGAAATCAACGCAGCCCATCACCTTCCTTCCTTTTCCACTTTTCTTCTTCTTCCTCCAACCAAACCTGCAACAAACAATAACCAAAACTAAAACTAAGCCTACCATCAACAATCAATTAAATCAACAACAACAATTAATTGAAACCAATGGCAACAATTGAATTGAAACTAGAGGCGGCAATTTAAATGAAACAAAAAATAGTAGATGTGATAAGATTCGATCTTCGAGATGATCGGGACGATGTCTACTGTTGGTCGGAGTCGCTGTAGATGACGTCGGACCCACCTGCAAAGTGCCGGGGGGGGAGGGGCTCCGGCGTAGACACTCCGATGCTTAAGTTAGTAAGCGGTTCAAAAATAGCAGAGGTTCTAGTAGGCGATTTTTGGCTTACTTGATGTTTTAAAATGAGAGAGTATTTATAGGCCGCTAGGGGCGATATCTGGGGAAAAGGCGATATCTAGGTGAGATAACGCTCTAGATGACGTTACGGGCGATACCTGGGGATGACATCATGGGCGATACCTGAGGTGACGTCATAGGCGATGCCTCTGAGGAGGGTGCCGGGGGTGATACCCATGATGATGTCGGGGGCGATAACTCCATGGGTCCCCTGGGATGGGATGATGTCTTGCGTCCAGAGACGCGTGAGTCCTCCCCCCCGCTGATGTCGACCATCCCAGAAATCACCTCATGGTCTAGTAGCGATAACTTAGATGTCCGATAAGGCTTATAGGATTCCGCCCTCGGTAGGGGTCATAATTACAGCAATGTCCTTGGGATTGTCTTAATTGTTATCATAAGCCCAACTGAAAACGAGCCCGAGTGTTTACCAAGGGCTGTCATTCCCTGTCCATGTCTGGTATCTTAGGTGAGGGTCCTTTCCTCCTTATGGCGATATATTTGCAGAATCTCCGAGCTTCTTTGTCTCTTTCGATACGACAAAGAACAATTGAACGTTAGGCAGCGCCTAGGTCGGGAGCTTTCCTCCTAGCAAGCGGGTTCCGGTCTTCGTGCTTGTCCAAAGACCCGTCCTCATGGGGTGCCAAGGAATCAGCGAGAGACGCTGCTAACTCGTCCAGAACCATTAGGATGTCATTTTCGCCTAGCGATATTAACAGGTCTGGGCCATCAGTAGTGTTTAGAAGGTTGCAAACTCGTCTGTGCCGTAGGAGAGTTATTGACGCTGACGGACTACTGTTGACATCGCCACGGACTGCGACCAGGTTCATACTGTTGGGTTAGGTTCGCATACGTTCCGAGTCCATCGGCATGTCGGGCGAACTGCAAACACATAGAGGAGATATGCATTCTACGGAGATATTAGTAAACTTTGTACTTACATGGATTTTGAGAACACGTGGGTTCTTTCTTTCCTTTCCGCTTATGGAGTCAGCAATATTGACGCGGTTTTACGCCATCGGCTACCTACGATTTGTGCAGCTTTATACCACCAGATACCCGCAACACCGGCGAGGCTTTACACTGCTAGGAGCTACCTGCGACATCGACGTGGCCTTACACTATGGATACCTACAATCGTACGACTTTTACATCATGGCTACCCGTAATATCGCGCTCCTTCGCGTTTTCTAGGATTCTAGCTCGTACTCCTCTCGAGAACCTGCATCGTTAGCAGCATACAGACATCGATCCTCGTTCCCTCCTCAGGTCCATCGGTCTTTGATGGTAACGGGGCGGCTCGTCTTTTGAGGACCTCCTCTTTCCAAAGGCCATACTCTCAAGAACCTCAATGATGGTGACGTCGGGTTCCTGGAGAACATGCTGATCAAGACCTCCGAGGACATCTTGGAGTTGCAAGGGATGCTGACCCCACTCCATTCCAGGCTGGGAGCTACATCTCTAGAGGATTTCAATCCTTTAGAGAGCGTGTCGAAGCTGGCCACCTCCATCGCTCGGATTCAATTGGTGATCGCCATGCTGCAGCAGCGCAAGGACATGCTGGGGTGCTGCTTGAAGGGGATGAGGGTCACCTCTACTGACCTCACTCTGGTCAAGGACTCTCTGAGAGACATTCCCGACATACCCGAGGATGCTGGCTCTGACGCCTGACGGCGATGGCTCCCTTTGAGCCTTTTTTTTCCTTTTTTTTCTATTTACGCAGCTGTACTTTTTGGCCGTTAGGCCATAATAAATAATCTGTTTTTATTATGCCCTTTGTAACTGTTCTTCTTCTTCAATGTGCCCTTTGTCCTTTTCCGATTGGAGGCATCCTCAGCCCAGCTGAAAATGAGTCAGTCATTGGACGGCTTTTTCACGACGGTTTCCTCGCTAACCGTTCTGCATTAATTTTGCGCCGCTGCTTCAATGCCAACTGATTGGGTAAAGTTTCGGTTTTCCTCGATCTGTGGAGATTTCGACAGGCGTGACTGCAAATCTAGATTTGCACTCCAGGTTGTGCGTGTGTCAGTTCTCAAGAGTCGCGCCGGATGATCAAAAAACTTCTCCGCCTCTTTTTTTTAGTTTTTTTTTTGCTATTTAATGGGATCCTATCCCATTTTTCCATTCATCTTCTTGCTTTTTTTTCCTCTTGGCAGGTTACCTGTGAGCTCATGGCCGATTCTTATTTTTTGGATACTGCTGTGCGGGATTCTCCGCCAACTCCTTCGACTTCGCCAGATTCAGACAAACCATGGAGGTCGTTCGTCCGCCGGCGGGGTCGCAAGAGGCTGAGGAAAAATGCGTTAAAGGTGTCTGAAATGCTTTCTAATTCTTCTGCCCCTTCTGTTCGAAAGGGGGATGAACCATCTCTTCTTCCTCACGATTCGCCAAAAATGGCTCTCCCTGCCAGCGTGGGCGTGGAACCGGTGATGTCAGCCGTTGAGGAGGAGTCCAGCTGATTAACGATACGCATAGGAAAGAGGGTTGATGAGCCTTTTCCTCCCGTCAACAGGGAGCTATCGTTCTCAGATGATGATGTAGTTTATTGTTATGGTATCTCTTGGTCTGATGGTGATTAGTTTAGCGGGTCTTGCCTCTTTGTAGATGCCGTATGGCTTTTCAAAAATGAATAAGATAACGCTTCATTTTCCTTTTTTTCTCCTATCGCCTTCCCGTGTCATTTCTTTAAACATCAAGGGTTGCCGCGGAGGGATATCTATTGGTGGGTGCAACCGTCTTTCGGTTTTTTGTCAGTAATTGTCTTCTCCCAAAGACATAAATGACTATCCACGCGTCGCTTTCTGCTCCGCACGTGTTTCACTTTTACAAGCTGTCTCTTCTTCAAGTTTGACCTTTATAAGGGAACCACTATTCTCTTTTATTACTTTTGCCAATATTTCAAAAAAATTCACACTTTCTCTTTCTCCTGTGCTTCTTCCTACTCAAGAGAAGTTTCAGCAACTGCTCACCGGCACCGACGGCCTATTTACTGGCTTTTAGTTCCAGGTATTTTGTTCCTCTCTCGTTGTAGTTTTATTTTTCCGGTCCCTTATGTCTCATATTAAAGCCTCTGCGAGTGCCGAAAATCCCATAGATCTCGAGGCTAGGAGAGCTCGTAGTATTTTTGATTGTAATGAAGTTTTGAGGGCAGAATTAGAAGAGAACGGTATCACCTTACCCTTGGGTTGCCGCCCTTATATCCCTACGAAGGATATTCGACTTCATGATGCCATGTGGGGAACGTTCCGGCTGGTTTATTTCAAGATGTTCCTCTACGGATTTCATCTCCCAATCCATACTTCTCTGATGAAGCTGCTAAATCATTACGATCTCAATCCCGTACAAATAACTCTGCCTTCTTGGTGTGGATTTATGCCTTTCTTCGGGCATGCGAGATGAAACATATTTTCACTCCATCTCTCGATCTGTTCCGCACATTTTTCAGCTTGAGCTGTCGTGACTGCTTGGGGGATATCGCCCCAAGATGGAATGATGCCATCGTGCAATTTTTCTGGCAGCACTTTCAAGGTTTTGAGGACAACGTGGTCAACTGTAAAAATGGCTTCTTCACCCTTCGCCTGCCATCCCGCTGGTGGCGCGGGGGTTTTAACCGAGAGATTACCAGCGCCGCTTGGAAAAAACCAGAAGTGTTGTCTAGCATTGATGTGTCCCATGTTACCGCCCTGTTAGAAATAGAAGGGCCTTTCCGCATTCGGGATTTGCTCGGTTCAGACCTTTGAAAGAGTGTGTCGTTGGTGAGTTTTTTTTTGCCATGTTATCGCTATGATTTGCTTGCTGCATTAACATGCTTCGCTGACAGGTAGCACTGAGGGTCGTTCCTCCGGGGGGAATAACACTTCTCTAAACGTGGTACCGCTTCAGACGTTACCTCCTTCTCCACCGCCTGAAAGTTCCAGCCGTCCGATTATTCCGCCGAGGGGAAGGAGAGCTAAGACCGTCGCAACACGCAGTGCTTCCGCTCGACCTTCTCGCTTTCTTGAGAATTGGTTGCCGCCTCGGGGTAAGTGAGTAACTCCGAGTCGTTCTGCGACTGAAATAGTTGACAGCGATAGCGAGAGTATGGATGTCGGTTCTGAACTACGTCACGCTACCCTTGCCCAACGAGTGAAGCTTAGGGCGAGAAAAAATGATTCTGCGGGGGAGTAAACCGAGGACGATAGCGAAGAGATGGATGTCGAGACGGAGCGTCTCCGAAAGAAAATCCAGAAAGAGAAGACTGGACCACCGATTCCTCCCTTGAGGGAAGTTATCGCAGTTCCTACTGCGGAGGTTGACACTTCTTATGTCGCGAGTACCTCGCAAGTAGCGGAGGTTGTCAAGGTGTCTTCTGCCATTCCTTCTAAAGCTAATGAGGTTTCAGCGGCGGTGGACTCACCCTTGCCGCATGGTGGCCCTGGTTCTCCGATCTCTTCCTGTATTCCGAATGTGACCATGCCAGTTTTGAATCCAAGTGTTCCTCCTGACCCTTTCCCGAGGAAACCTCAGCCCTTATTCCTTTCTTCAATTTCGGGCATTGGTAATTCCGCAAAAAGTTATTCTCCTCCCTATATCGCCAATCTTTCCCCTTAAAGTCCTCCAGGAAATGTCGTATACCAGCTGGATCTGTCATCTTTTGGGACTAATGGGCTTCGCACTTTAGGTATATCGGATCCGCTATCGCGAGATGAGCCAGTAGGTTCTATAGTGGGCCAAATGTTCAGTTCTTCAAAGGACAAGGAAGAGTTCCTGCGACATCCCCCTGAAGTTCAGCACTTACGCCTTCTGAACGACATGTTGGCCAGCTTCCGCGAGCTGCACTATTTTCTCGAGGATCAGAGCGACAAAGTTCGGCTCTCTCCCGATTCGAAAGAACAACTAGACGCCGCTTTGGCGAAGGTAACAGAGCTGTCAAAGCTTCAAGATCGAACCTGGGCAGAGTTGACTGAGTGTCGTGCCAAGCTCGCGCGAGAAAAGTCAAAAGGAAAGGCTAAGATAGAACTGCTGGAGGTGGAATTGGTGGCGGCCAACAAAAGAAACTCTTTCCTCCGCGAAGAGATATCGTCCCGCGACGCGGATTTGGCCAAGGTACCCTCGAAGATAGCCTGGTGGAAAAACAAGATCCTGGAAGTTTGTATCGTCGGATTTACGGATCTCCATCGCCAGGGAACTGTTGATCCATCTAAGTTGGCTGATTACGCCTCCAAGAAGATAAAGGATTTAAGTGAAAGCGAGGGAGATCTTCTTTCTTTCAGAGAGGAGTAGGGGAAGGGTGGCTACGATATCCGTGCCGATCAATGAATGGTCAAGGCTGACCTTTTAGAGGATTTTCCTCTTTATTTACTTTTTCTGTCTTGTAATAACGCCTTATCGCGCAACGATATATGTACTTTATTTTATATAATAACTAATCTTTATTTCACTTTCCTGCGTTATCTCGAAAGCCGCCGGCTTGATTAACGCCATTCTGCATTATCTACATTGTTGCAATATCGCTCTTGTCTTATTCCAGAAAATCATTTCTGCTTTTCAGTGCATTTAATGCTCACGATCCCCTTATTAATGTGAGAGAAAAATTGTGATGGCGCAGACACACGTGTCCATTTTTTATGATGCCACGGGCTAGCGTGCTCTAGAATTTTAGTAAAATTGAAGCGCTGTCACGCTTCTCTAGGATTGTACTCATTGCTTGAGTCTGTTCCTTGTGACGCTCTCACGCAACGACTGCAGCGTCCGTCGTTTCCTTTGACCACTAGGGTTATAAAAACCAACACTTATTTCTTTTTCTTACTTTTATCATCCTGCTTTCTTCATACTCTCTCTAGCCGTCTTGTTTTCTTTCCACCATTCAAGGCTCTCGAAGTGCTTTTTCTCTAAAGGTATTTTCCTATTTTCTTCCATCGTCTTCTTCGTCTTTACTTTTTATTTTCTGCCATGGCCAAGACTCGCCGCCCTGAGTCGAAGTCTGCCGATGAGAAAAAGATGGATATTATGGTTAGTAGTATCACCTCTGAAATTGCTCTCAATGAGCATTTAGCCGCACATAATGCTATTATTCCTGACGGTTATAAGGTCACCGTTGCCCCTGAGTCGATACGCTTGAACAACGTTTTGACGGGCAAACGTAGGGTTCTGTACGCACAAATGTTCCGTTATGGTTTCCGACTTCCCATCGACCCTTTCATAAAACAATTGCTTGTTGCCTGCGATTTGAATCCTGTCCAATTAGCCCAAAATGCATATTGCTGTGTTTGTGCCTTTCTGGAACTTTGTAAATATAAGGGGATTACTTCCCCTTCTCTTTTGTTGCTTAAGTCGGTTTTTAAGCTGATGAAGTGTCGGGGTGTGATAACGATATCGCCCCGATACGATGATGATTCACTCAAGTCTTTTACTTGGAAACTCCTCCACATCGAGTCTTCCGTCGAGGCTTGGAAAAAGGAGTTCTTTGTGATAAATCTTCCTGAAGCTCCTGGTTCCTGGTGCCGATCTGGGTTTAACCAAGACGTCAAGGATAACATCTGGGGTCAGCCGGAGAGCCTTCCTTAGCGGGAATAAGGCCGGCTAGACAAATTACTTCAACTGGAAATCAGCGTCCACATCTGTTATCTAGCATGCGGGGCTGATATCAAGGACTGCGTTAGACGTGAGTGTCATATTGCTTCCTTCCTTATTACCGCTGATACTAATGCTAACGTTATTTTGCGGTCATGCAGCGACGGATCCCAATTACAAGCCTGAAAGCGTTAGGAGACGACTAAAAAGGGCCCAGGAGAGAGAATAAAAAGAGAGGGTCGCCTCCACGGGAGCTACTGATAACCCAACTGTACTACCTGCTGCTTCCGTGAGCCTTGCTCAAGTATCCTCTTCCTCAACTGGTGAGGGAAATACCGACATCCCTTCAGGTATCCCCATCGTGACCGTCCCTGCCCCTCCTGCTCAGCCATCTTCTTCTAAAGTCCCTAAGGCCCTTGCCAAAGGAAAAAAGAAGAAAAGAACAAGAAGTGTTGCCGCTCTCACTCCTTCTCCGGACACGGCAGCTTCTTCGGAAGCGCCTCCTCTTAACACTGTTGTTGTGAGTGTGCTTTTTGGCCACGATATGCTGTATATTGATGTCTGTCGTTATTTCATCCATTTCTCTTATCTGCGTCTTATACTGGGTTCTTTGCAGGATACTGTTGTTGTTTCTACTTCCACATCTCCCATAGGCGATATGGACATGGGTTATGTGCTGGGTGGTTCCAAGAAGAGACCTCGGCCGGAGGGTGAGGGTGGAAGCTTATCCTCTACTATCGTTGCGACGGAAGTGCGACCTGACAGCGCCTTCGTTTCTATGGACGTTCGGCAGAATCACCCCTCTGAGTTTATGGTAAACATGGGTACGGCTGAGTCTTTCGGGGCTTCGCCCAATTCTTTCGGTGGGCCTGTTCACTCATATGGTCCTAATTTGGACTATCAAGAGGGTTTATAGGACTTTTCGGGCTACCATCCCCATGGTTCCTACATCGTCCAAGGGGGCCCTTCTACACAGGTTCACCCTCCCGTTCCCCTGGCGTTTGTCCCTTCGAGCATTCCTTTGTCGCAGCGTTCTGGCGAAGGGGCCACCGCCTTCAATTTTGCTACGGATCTAAGTCCAATGGGCGAGTCCGGCACTGTGACTCACCAAGTTGGCTTGTATGATTTTTGTAATACAGGCTTAGCGGCTATTGGGGGCGATGGCTCGGACGAGGTTTCCGCTTTATTGGCTGCCCAGATATTATCGTCCGCGGCCGATCGGGAAGCTTCCCTCTCTAAGGTTGATGATGACAAGGCGAATTTGCTGCGCTCTAGCCTCTTCACCAATTTTGTGAAGTTCCATTACTGGATAGAGCACGCGCAGCGTCAGGCTGCCTCTCTTACCGCCTCCCTGTCTGAACTTTCGCGAGAGCGAAATGAGAAGAAGAAGTTGCTGGAGGAACGCACTCAATTATTGCAGACCCAGCAGGAGCTGAAAGGGCAAACGTCCACTCTTGACACGGCCTTGACAGCGGAAAGAGCCAAGAATGCGGTCCTGGAGGAAGAGAAGTCATCCTTGGCAAGGGAGAAAGCTGCCCTGGAGGAAAGGAAAACCGCTCTGGAAGAGGAGTCAGCCGATAAGTGTCTGTGGCATGTCGAGCGGACTACCACTATCTTGGTTAATTGCATTGAGGAGGTCCATGGAGTGGATGCGTATAAAGGTGAGGAGGTCACGAGGGCTTTCAAACAGAAGTCTGCCGACCTCAATGAAGCGGGTTTTTGCCAAGCTAAGGCAGAGGGCTGGAAACGGAGGAACCCCGAGGGCTGACGCATCCTAACACTTCACCGCCTCTTTCGTAGCTATCGAGAATTCCCAGGCTTTTTGTTTTTTGCCTCCGCGGTGTTATTGTTTTGGCCTTAAAACTTGCGACCCCTCAAAGGCATTTTCATATGTTCAAACAATTTATATCCTTATCGATGTCTTTCCTTTCCTTTAGTTTTTACCTTTTGAAACTCCCTTGGCTGTCGCCCTGATAACATAATGTGTTTGCTTTCTCGAGCAGGCTCCTAGCGTTTCATCAACAGAAATCACTGAGGTCAATATCAGGTTGGTTTTCCCGGCGAGCCTCATAATATCGCCACTTATGCGATCGTCAATCTTTTCGCTGCTCAAAAAATATTCTGCACATTTCTAATTGTAAACCATTAGTAGCATAACGGGTTACAAGAGACAGTAATTACTCGTAGGAGCCTTTCCGCTGCCGTCATAGGGCGTTAGTACGGAAACCGCGTAAATTGCTTTTTCTATCAACTCTGTACTTCGCTAGGGATTACGCATCTAGCTACTAGCTGGGATTTCGTGATTCTTTGCGTTTCCATCTTTCCACAATCGGCCTAGAAAGTGCCTCATCTTAGTGAGTCGTCAGATCAGGATAGGCCGTCACAAGGATAGGACTTTTCACTTTCAGGCGTTGTCCTCGCGTCTAGAATCATGCCCTCACTTGATGAACCGACTACACTAGTCCAGTCACTAAGATAGGACTTTTCGTTTCTAGCACGGAGTTACTATTTCCTTGGGGCGTGCCTTTTCTTGATGGGTCGTCTCCACGAGAACAGTCAGTACAAGAAAAGGACTTTTCACTCCCAAGGATTCTGGGTAGTGCCCTCACTTAGTGAGCCATCTGATCAGGACCGGCCATCACAAGGATATGACTTTTCACTCCCAGGGGCGCTAGGGATCTTTCAATCCCAACGCTAATTCAAGGCATGCTGGGTCGTGCCCTCACTTAGTGAGCCGTCTGATCAGGACCGGCCATCACAAGGATAGGACTTTTCACTCCCAAGATCCCCATTTTTTATCTGCACAAAAGCAACCACAAACACCCAAGAAAGCTCTCTCCCCGAGCATTAGCTAAGGTTAGGGTTGGCATCAGTCAAAGGTGTAGATAAAATCAAGTTCTAGGATAATATAATTTCAAACGAGCGATGTTCCAAGAGTTAGATAAGGGAGTACCATCGAGTGTCTCCAGATGATAGGCTCCTTTTCCGATAACGCGGGTAACGCGATACGGCCCATCCCAGTTTGGACTGAGCTTCCCTACACGTTGACCAGCCGCTCGCTTGTCTCTAAGCACCAGGTCGCCTGCCTTTAGCAACCATTCTTTGACGCGCCTATTATGATAACGGGCCATCTTTTGCTTGTCATGTTGCGTTTTCAGGAGGGTTTCTTCTCGGACCTCCGGTAACGCGTCAAGGTTAGCTCGTAACCTTTCCTCATTCAGCTCCTCCCGAAAGTGAGCCACTCACAGGCTCATGGTACCGATTTCTACCGGCGTAACAGCCTCGGTCCCGAAGGCCAACGCGAAAGGTGTTTCTCCAGTACTGGTTTTAACGGTCATGCGGTACACCCACATCACGTATGGCAGCTCGTCAGCCCACTTCTTTTTAGACCCCTTCAGGTTTTTCTTAATGCCGCTGAGGATGCTCCGGTTGGTCACTTCCGCCTATCCATTGGTTTGCGGGTGAGCCACGGAAGAGAATCGCTGTTCAATCCCGAATTCTGAGCACTGGTCTTTAAAGAATTGGCTGGTGAACTGTGTTTCGTTATCGCTGACTAGGATACGGGGTACGCCAAACCTCATGATGACTTGGTGTTTGAAGAAACGCCAAGTTTTTTCCGCCGTGATGTTGGCGACAGCTTCAGCTTCCGCCCACTTCGTAAAGTAGTCCATTGCCACTATTACAAATTTCAGTTGAGACCTTGCCTTTGGAAACAGGCCCAGGATATCGATCCCCCATTTAGCAAAAGGGCTAGGAGCGATAATCTCAGATATTTCGGTGGCGGGACGTCGAGGAATTTTAGAGAACTCCTGACATTTCGGGCAAGTTTGCACATAGGTGTGGCAATCTCTCCGAATGGTGGGCCAGTAGAATCCAGATCTGAAAACTTGTGCAGCCAGGGTGCCACCCGACACGTGCATACCACACACCCCTTCGTGAATTTCGCATAGGGTGTGAAGACCTTCTTGCTCCGTTATACATTTGGCGGCTGGGTGTGAAAAACATCTCCGAACCAAGTCCCCATCATAGTACGTACAGCGAGCTGCCTATTTCAGCACCCTTTTCTTTTCAGCGATATCCACAGGTAGTTCTTCGTATTTCAAGTATTTGATTACGGGAACCCGCCAGTCATCCCCGAGTTCTTCCACACACAGAGACGCTTGCTCTTCCATGAAAGAAGGTACAGATAACTCACGGTAATACACCCCTTCAGGTATAGACGCTTCCGGGTTTGCTGCCAGCTTGGCGAGACTGTCAGCTTCAGCGTTGTCCTCTTGGGGAATGTGCTCAAAGCTGACGTGCATGCCTTCCTTCTTTATTTCCAACAGCTCTCGCATTACCTTGGCGAGGTACTGGACCATGATGGGCTCCCGAGCCTGAGAGCGCCCCAAGACCTGGTCGATTACTAGTTTGGAGTCACCACAAATTTTTAGACGCAGGTCTCCTGTTCTTCTGGTATCGTGCCTACCTTTGGAAGAAAGGCTTCTCCCTATCCTGAGTCCGGCTAGTAACGCCTCGTATTCTGCCGCATTATTGGATAATGGCTGCAGGATTCGGATGGCATATTGTATTCGCATATCGTGCGGCCAATTTATGAAGATTCCTGCTCCAGCCAATTCTTGGTTTTTAGCTCCATCTACATGAACGATCCAGAGGTCCGTATAAGTTTCCGGGAATGGGAGATCCACGTCACCCCATTCCTCTTCGGGTACATCTGTTAAAGGATCTTCTGTAAAGGTGCATTCCGCTATAAAATCCGCCAGGATTTGAGCCTTCACAGATGGCCGGGACTGATACCTCAGCCCGTATTGCTCGAGTTCAAGGGCCCAGATTAACATTCTTCCTAAGGACTCAGGCTTTCGAAATATTCTCTTCAGAGGTTGGTCTGTAAGCACGATAACGGGGTAGGACTGGAAGTATCTGCCCATTTTTTGAGTGGCTTGTATCAGTGCGAACGCTATTTTCTCAATTCGGGCGTATCGCAGCTCCGCATCTTTCAGAACATGACTTACAAAATATACAGGGCGGTGCGCGTGGCTATCGTCGTGAATGAGGACGACACTAACCACTTCATCGGCAGCGCCAAGGTATAGATATAAATTATCACCCGGTTCCGACCTGGTCAGCAGTAGGTCAGACGATAGGTAATCTTTTAAGCTAATGAATGCCTCTTCACATTCTGGGGTCCACCCAAACGGTGCTTTCTTGCGTATGACTTTGAAGAAAGGGAGGCACTTCTCGCCCTGTTTGGAAATAAATCGCCCTAAGGCGATAACGCGCCCTGTTAGCCTTTGTACCTCCTTAATGGTTCTTGGAGATATCATGTCTTGTATGGCTTTAATCTTTGAGGGGTTAGGCTGGATTCCTTTTCGGCTGACTACGTAGCCCAGGAATTTCCCCGTCTGAAACGCAAACATGCATTTTTGGGGGTTCAGTTTCATGCGGTGCCTTTTCATCACATCAAAGACTTCCTTTAGATCCTGCAAGTGATCCTGAAAGTTCACGCTCTTTACCAATATATCGTCAACGTATGCTTCCATATTCCTTCCTATCTGCTCTTCGAATATTCTGTTTGCCATACGTTGGAACGTCGCCCCTGCGTTCTTCAGCCCGAACGGCATCACCGTATAACAGTAAGTGGCCTTAGGAGTGATGAAGGCAGTCTTTTCTTCATCCTCAACGGCCATGGGAATTTGGTGGTATCCGGAGTTAGCGTCAAGTGAGCTTAAATATGCGTAACCGGCAGTCTGATCGACTAGTTGGTCAATACGGGGAAGCAGGTAGCAATCCTTAGGGCAAGCATCGTTTAAATCGGTAAAGTCGATACACATGCGCCAGTCTCCGTTGAACTTCGGAATGAGAACTGGGTTGGCTAACCAAGTAGGGTATTGAACTTCGCGGATGAACCCTGCATCAAGGAGTTTTGTCACTTCTTTATCAACGGCTAAAGCTTTTTCCGTAGAAAACGCGCGTCGCTTTTGCTGGACCGGCCTGACGCTAGGGTCAGCATTGAGCCGGTGTTCTGCTATTTCGCGTGATATACCCATCATGTCTGCGGGTTTCCATGCGAACTCTCCTTGACATTTGTTCAATAACTAGGCCAATTGAAGGTTTTCCTCTGGACTGAGCTTTTCGCTTACTAGAAAGCTCGCCTCCTCTATGCCTATCACTGGTACGGGCACCATTTTTTCCAGAGGTTGAGCGCGCTTCTCATCACCCTGTTCGTATAGGTCCGCCGTTATACATACATACCTATCGCAACTCTTTTGAGTCATGAGCAGGTAACATTCCGCCGCTAATTTTTGGTTGCCCTTTATCGATACCACTCCATCCCAGGAGGGGTATTTCATCTTTAAATGCTTCTGAGATATCACCGCTCTAAAGCGGTTGAGAAAAGGTCGTCCGAGTATGACATTGTAGGGCAAGTTTAAGTCCACAACAAGGAATAACAGATCCTCTGATCGCTTGGAGGTGTCTTCTCTGAAGTACACGGGCAGAGTAGTTATCCCTGTGACAGGGATTGGGACCCCGTCCACTCCAATTATGGGTTTCTTGCAAGGTGTTAACTCGTTGTCGGGTCATTTCATGAGATTGTATGCCTCTAACGAGAAGAGGTTCACTGCACTCCCGTTATCTATAAGAGTTCTTCTGACTCCGTGACTGGCAATAATGGGCGTAACCACCAATGCGTCATTATGCGGATAGGCAATGCCTTTTTCGTCCTCTTCTGAGAAGGATAATATCATGCGATCTAGGATGCTTATTGCTTCACCTTTCTTTATCGTGCCATCTCGTTTGTGTTTCTCTCCTAACGCGGTCGTCAGTGGCTCTGCTTCGTCTATATAAGGGGTCCCTCCCGCTATGATGTTAATCATAGGGAAGTCCTCGTCGTCTACCGTGAAAGCTTCTTCGCCTCTCCCTCCGGGAGTATTATCCTTCTGTGGGACGCGAGGGGGTATTTGTCGGTCGTCTGCTATCCTTTTCGTGGGATTATTTCTGGCGTCTTCTCTTACTTTGCCTGCGAATTCTCCCAAGTAACCTTCTTCCACCAAATATTCTATTGCTGATTTTAATTCTCTGCATACTTCTGTAGAATGCCCCTGGGCTTTGTAGAACTTGCAATAAGAATTTTCTCTTCTCCCTAGAGGCACCCCGGGCTTCACAGGCGTAGGGTAACGGATGGGAAGGTTTCGCTGCTCCACTATCGCTAAAATCTCCGCCCTTGGTATATTAAGGGAAGGGAAATCAGGGTCGTACATCCGACCTTTAGAAGGATCTCCTTGACGCTCAGTAGGGGAACCACCAGGCTTTCCCTTCGAAGTGTTACCTTTTCGCCCACTAGAGGTCTTGGGAATATGATCTTTCCGCCGAGCATAATCGTCAGCGAGGCAGTCATCAGGAATGGTAATTGTAAGAGCGTTAGGAATCAGAGGTGTCTCAGGCGGCATGTTATAGGTTCTATCTCTATTTTCCTCTTCTTCCATTTTCGCGTAATTATGGGCTTTAAGTTTTAATGCGTCTAAAGTCGCTGGAGGGTCCACCATCAGTGCATCTTTCAATTTACCATAACGGCAGTTCCTTTTCAGGGCTTCTATAGTGAAATCAATGGTAACACCCGGCGTTAGTGACATTTCCAGATCAAATCGACTGAGAAAGTCCTTCAAAGTTTCTTGAGGCATTCGACGTATGTCAAATAACGCGGCGGCGGATTTCCTGATTGGAATCGCTGTACTAAATCTACTCCGGAACTTGGATTCCAATTGTGCGAAATTGCTAATAGATACGCCCGGAAGGCCCTCAAACCAGAGACGCGCAACTCCTGATAATGTTATAACAAATATTTGGCACAACGCCGCATCACTGTGAGTCTGAAATTGAACGAAATCCTTCACCTTATTGACATGGGAAATGGGATCTCTGGTGCCGTCATAAGTCTCAGTGGGAAGCTTCACATGTTGATTGACCTTATGGCGTCTTATACGACGGCTAAATGGATTACCCGAGGTGTCATCAAGGATTTCACGCGCCTGGTGCGGGGGAGATATTTCCACGTGACGCCGCTAGTTTTGCGGTTCGGGCGTAAGATGTCACCTAGGAGACCAGCTGCGGCTCCTGGACGAATGAGTTCTACATCTTCTGCTACTGGATCTCTCGCTGTACTCAGGAGATAAATCTCTATTCGCTCCTTCTCTTCGACCGTCCCAACGGTTTCTGACCCCCTCGAGGTGTCGATCCTCTTGAAGGGTGGGACTTTGTGGTACCTGCGGCACATAAGGTTCTACTCGTCCTTGAGTAAGATGCACAAAATTGATCGGGGGATCTGTTGTAGGTAAAGTTAACTGGAGGTTTCCCTGTAACAACGGTGACAAGGGCCGCTCGGTGACAATAGATGGCGTGAACATGACACAGGGAGGGACACTCGATCCAGAAATTTCAGGTGTGATTCTGGCAGCCATTTCAGTCAAATAGTCCAACTGAGAACGAAGGGCTGCTATTTCACTCGCAAAAGGGTGTTCTGTACTGTTTAACACAAATCCCCTTGGAGGAGGAGTAGAAAAGCTAGATCCCGCCATCTGGGATAACGAAATGGTTGTTTGCGAGGAGAGGGCTTCCCCTGCCGACCTGGTCGACAGATCCGGAGATTTTGAACTGATTTGTTGCGTTGTCACAGAAAGATCAGTAGTAGCAAAAGGGAATAACTGTCTACGAATAGAAAAAGGGAGACTAGAGGATGAGGGTCGCGTCGGCTCTGATTCAGAAGTCATGATCGTTCCGATCTCTGGGTAAAACAGAGCTTGGCTATTAAGGATGCTCACTTAATGTACCAAGGCTCTCAATGAAAGTACCAATTTGATAAGATTCGATCTTCGAGACGATTGGGACGATGTCTACTGTTGGTCGGAGTCGTTGTAGATGACGTTGGACCCACCTGCAAAGAGCCGGGGGGGAGGGGGGGCTCCGGCGTAGACACTCCGATGCTTAAGTCAGTAAGCGGTTCAAAAATAGCAGAGGTTCTAGTAGGCAATTTTTTGGCTTACTTGATGTTTTAAAATGAGAGAGTATTTATAGGCCGCTGGGGGCGATATCTGGGGAAAACGCGATATCCAAGTGAGATAACGCTCTGGATGACGTTACGGGCGATGCCTAGGGATGACGTCATGGGCGATACCTGAGGTGACGTCATGGGCGATGCCTCTGAGGAGGGTGCCGGGGGCGATACCCATGATGATGTCGGGGGCGATAACTCCATGGGTCCCCTGGATGGGATGATGTCGTGCGTCCAGAGACGCGTGAGTTGCCTCCCATGTAGCACCCTTATTTATAGTCTTAGGCTCGACTTTAAAAGCATTAGTCGTCAACAATTTTGCTGAATACTTTCCATGCACTTAATTTGATGTGAATGATCAGGTGTAGTGTGATGGTTGCCAAAACTGTCAAAAATAAAGTATTACAATTCACCATGCAACAATTAATTAAAACTGTAGCAAGTGGAAAAAGGATCGAACCACAGGGATTTCAGGACAATAATAATTTCTTTGAAATAACCAGTATGTAACGGTGGTAAAAACCAATGAATGGAGTGTTGTTCGCAATTAACTAAAAACACAAAAAGAAATAAAAATAGAAAATAAACAGCTGGTGACTGAACTCAGTGATTAAAAGATTCCCAGTAAAGACTCAATTATAGACCATGATTTATACTAGTTGATCATTGATGCAAAATTATTCAAAATCAATTTCATAGAGGGGCTATAGAAGGCAGGTACACTTAGACTTCCTACTCTCCTCCTACTCAAGATTCCTAAGGCGGCACTCCTAATAGGATCCCTAACCTGCTCAATAACAAATAACGACTAATTTAAACATCCCATACGAACGATAATAATTCACGAAGATAATGCGGTGGTTTGATCATGCATGCAATTTTTCTTTACGGGCCGGGCTAAGCCCATATTTGGATTTCTAGTTGTGGGATGACATGCATATGAATAATATTTAAAAAAACATCGGATAAGTGAAAGAAAGAAAGAAATGTACTTTTCGAGCGAAGATTAAAAGTTTAACCTCCGATTCAGAAGTCATGATCGTTCCGATCTCTGGGTAAAACAGAGCTTGGCTATTAAGGACGCTCACTTAATGTACCAAGGCTCTCAATGAAAGCACCAATTTGATAAGATTCGATCTTCGAGACGATCGGGACGATGTCTACTGTTGGTCGGAGTCGCTGTAGATGATGTCGGACCCACCTGCAAAGCACCGGGGGGGGCTCCGGCGTAGACACTCCGACTCTTAAGTCAGTAAGCGGTTCAAAAATAGCAGAGGTTCTAGTAGGCAATTTTTTGGCTTACTTGATGTTTTAAAGTGAGAGTATTTATAAGCCGCTAGGGGCGATATCTGGGGAAAAGGTGATATCCAGGTGAGATAACGCTCTGGATGACGTTACGGGCGATACCTGGGGATGACGTCATGGGCGATACCTGAGGTGACGTCATAGGTGATGCCTCTGAGGAGGGTGCCGGGGGCGATACCCATGATGATGTCGGGGGCGATAACTCCATGGGTCCCCTAGGATGGGATGATGCCGTGCGTCCAGAGACGCGTGAGTCCCCCCCCCCCCCCCCCCCCCCCCCCGCTGATGTCGACCATCCCAGAAAACACCTCATGGTCTAGTAGCGATAGCTTAGATGTCCGATAAGGCTTCTAGGATTCCGCCCTCGGCAGGGGTCATAATTACAGCAATGTCCTTGGGATTGTCTTAATTGTTATCAAGCTGATTTGGACAAAAATGAAATTAAGCAAATTAAATCAATTTGATCAATTGAACTAATTAAACAGCAAGTAATTCAGACGAAATTAATTTTAATGTAAGAGCAGCAATTGATTGAATGCAATAAGAACAATTAATTGAATCAAAACTAGAAACAATTAACTATTGAAAATAGAGGCAGAGAAATGATTGAAATGCAAATAATTAAATAAGTTAAAAGCAGTAGAGGGATATATTATGAATAAAATGGGGGACTAAAGCATGGAATTGGCCCCCCTGGTTCTCGTTGCGAGGATGAAGGTATTTATAGAGGATTGCCGCGAGTGAACTTGGAGGCCTAGGCGAGAGTGGGCGTCGCAGGCATGAGGCGCAAGGGCGCGAGTGGACTTGGGCAGTCCGGCGATGGGATGCTCGTGATGATAAGGATGCAGAGAACACTCTGCTGAGGGTGAAGGAGCAAGGTCGGTTCGCTAGGATCGTGATGATGAACGAATTAAATGGGATTAATGGTGATGGTAAGGGTTGAAAAAAAGGAGGAGTCATTGATCTTGTTTAAAAAATGGAGTCAAGTGTTTGATCAAGTGGCTGTGATGATTTAGTTCGAGTTAAATCGCTTGAAATGAAAATAAACCCGAATTGAAATGACTAAAAGGTGCAGAAAAATAAGACAGAATAAATAGTAGACAGTAAATAAAGAAAAAGTTTGGTTTAACGTACGAATTTTCTCTTTCGGAAATGTCAAAAGTTCGGACGCAAAATAAATGTCTTTACGATAAAAATTGAAAGAAACCAACTAGAAGGCATGAAAGAGAAAAAAAGGTAGGTAATTACCAGCTAAAGAGGTAACGCTCTTGATCTACGGTCCAAGGAAATTGACTCGGGACTGAAAGAAGTTCGCGTAAAGACAGTTAAAAAGACGAAAAAACTAAAAAGACACGAAATGGCATTGAATATTAAAAAAATAGTCCACGATCAAAAATCGACTGAATTTGACGTTAACAAGCTATTAAACGTGATAAGTAATAAAATACGAAAAAGTTGTGACGAAAAAAATCCAAAATCGGGTAGCAACATATAGGAATGACGTTTATGAGGTTGATGACCAAGATTCATGTTCTTATGCCGCATCTTCTTGGTCGGAGTTTGATCATCATGAGCCATCTCAGTAAGCCTATGGTTCTCACGGTACACTCCCTCCATCCTATGATCAAGCTTCTTTTGGGTATAATGCATATGTGGATTATAGATTGGTTGGACAAAGTATTGCTTGCTATGATGATTATGCCTCTTATGCGGATAGTGTGGATGATTATTATGGGCAAGAGGCACCTTCTCGGCACACTTCTCACTCTTACGGTACACTCTCTCCATCCTATAATCAAGTTCCTTTTTGGTATAATGATAATTTGGATGATAGGTTGGATGGTCAAAGTATCACTAGTCATGATGATGGTAGTGCTTCTTTGGAGAGTTTTGATTATAGGAATGGGGCTAATGCGTATGAGACTAGAGCGCACTCTCCAAGCCATGGCCTAGGTTCCTCTTCCTACCAAAGTCGTGGCCATGACTCCGCTACTTGTGTTTTTGTCCGGCGACCTCCTCAAAGTTTCTATGACCGTGGTAGACATACCTCTCATCATATCCGAGAGCAACACTTTTGTTCCATATCTTTCTTTTCCGCTCCTCCCAAACGAGCAAGAGACATCTATTGTACCTCATGTACGGGCCGCGGGCACTTGTGTGACGTATGCCCTAACAATAAAGTGAAGAAAATGAGTTGTGCGCATGAGGGTGTGGTTGTGGGTTCAGATAAATCTTCCACCTTGGTTTGGCCTAAATTTGACGCACTATGGGAGGAAACCAAGCAGCTCACGGCTGACCGTAGACTCCAATTGAATCAATTATTAAACTCCAAGCCCCGTGGACAATGCGAGTTGGTGTGTGAGAAGAGTGAAGTGGAAAGTGGTGTGCCTTCTAGTGTTTATTTGCCCGGTCTACCTCAGCTTGATGAAGTTGAGATGTGTTCCTCCGGTTTGCATTCCATGGCGGAGGGTTTGGCTCCACTTAAGGAGGGGATGTTTGTTGTGTCGCCACTTGTTGTGGTTGTCGTTCCACTTAGCGAGGATATGGATGTTTTGGATGTACCTTTGAGTGGTGCTGATCATGTAGAGGATGGAAACAATGGGAGTGCAAGAGTGGTTTGTAGGTTTACTTCGGGCTGCTATAAGAAGGCTCTTCGTTGCCTCGCATTGCAAAGAAAATTTCAGGATCTTGGCAGCCAATTCTCCATCATTCCGTCGGTCCCACCTTGTCACTTTATGGATCCTTTCCTACATGAGCCACTTGGCCAAGTACCCTCCGTCACTCCTTTATCTTCTCATCTTGGCCGCACCTCCTATTTCCCTACTTTGGCTCCCCTTCATGGCTATACGGATCCATTTCCCCAATGGGTTGAAAGGGACATGGAGCAGAGGAGAGCAATGGAAGTTCTTGTGCTTAAATCTCCATCTCCCATTTTGTTTTTTCACACTATCCATGGCCTACATTCGAGGATGAATCTCCTCAAAGGGGGATGGAATGATACGAGCATGGGCCCATTTGATACGAGGGTAAGACCATCCGTGCCCAAATGCATTGCCAATGAAAGACCGCTCACTTGGCCTATCTTTCCACGTCAACTAGCCCTAGGCACACGGTCTCATGGAATAGCCAGCCAAGCCATGAGCTTCTCCGCCAAATCCCTAGCAAGCCATGAGCTCGTCCGTCTTAGCCCTCACGGACCATCTTCAAGCCCGCTAAGGCCAAGCTTCCCAAGGCCCTTTTGTTCAAGGGTATTTAGGGGTTTTCCCCATGTAATAATTCATAGGTATAAATAGAAGGACTTAGCTTCTTTTATGCCTTGTCTTTAAATTGAATTGAATGTTATCTTCTTCATAGACCATTTAACTTAGGTTTAGCTTTAGGGTTAGGGTTCTTAGAACCAATCTATCCATTATCTTATCAAACAACCAGGTTGTCCATCCTTGTTGGTGGAAGGGTTAACTTGATTAGAGATCCTTGATTGTTGTTCATAGAAAGGTTGCCTTACCAAGTTGTAAGGAGGGTTTTCTCCAACTATCAAGTTCAATACAAGTATACATTAAATATCTCTTCGATCTTCATCCATTAATTCAGTTGCCTAAACTCCATTTATCCTCTATTATCACTCACTTGTTCAATCCATCATTCGCTCACCCCAACCTCACAAAGGGGACTAGATCTGTGCTTCTCCATCATTTCGGCTTCATCTCTCTATTTGGTACCGAGACCTTATCATGTAGGAACAACCAAAGTTTGACCTTGAACAACCCCCCCATCCATTTCAATTTATACCTTTAGGGGCTGTCAAAGGAGTGCCACCTAAAGGACCTGGCAAGCTTAGTGCATGGAGTGAATTTGGAGGAGTATCTTGATGAGAAATCCATGGCAATATCGAGCCCAAGACTATAAATAAGGGCGCTGCATGGGAGGCAACCCATGTTTTTGTTTTATTTACTTCCATTTTCTTTCTTTGAGTTTTCATGAATAAGTTCAGGGGTATCTCGTTGATCCACTTAAACATCCTTTGTAATTGTTCTAGGTTGCTACAGCGCGAGGAAGGCATTCAAAATCAGAGGAAAAATCCAGCTTTGATAGTTGTCTTGGCTAGTGTCTTAGCCAAGACATTTTTCTAGAACTAGACCAAGCAGCTCCTCCAGCAACTACCTCAGCCCTAGCATGGGCCTCTGCACCTCCAAGATCCCCTCCTCCAAGATTAAATCACCCCTAGATCGTGTCTTTCCTTTTTTTATTTTGTTTTATTTATTTTTTTCCTTTTTTATTTTTTTCATCTTCAACACACATTAAGGACAATATGTCTTCTAAGTGTGGGGGAGAGTTTTCTGTGTATATATGTGTTTTTCTGTGTCTTCTTCTTTTTACACTGATTTATGCATGATATTTTTTCAGTTTGTCCTAGCCAAGCCATTAGCCAAAACTCTTTGCTCTAATTTTTTGTGTGGTTTTAGATAAATTGTGTGTTATTTTTAAAAATCAAAATACTTTTTGCTTAAAACCCTGTCATATCACATAAGATGTAAAAATGCTTCAATTTTTTACTCCATACCATACTGTTAGGGCAATTAATTGGGTTAACATAACCAATACTTGCAAGAGTACGATCTTGGTACTCTTTAAACATCCAGTTTTTGCATAAACCCAAGATCCTAGTGCTTAACACTAGAAGCTGCTATTGGAGCATTCACCTCTATTTTCTTGAAAAAACCTTTGATTTATGAGAACTGCTTGAAAAAAAAAGGAAAGAAAAAAAAGAAACTATGAGCCCTGAATTTTTTTTTCTTGCAATACTCTGGTATCTTTGCCTCATCAAGTGAAAATATCCAGAGAACTATTTCTAAATAAAACTAGCCAAGCTTAATTGACAAAATATGTCTTGATGTTTTGCCCTCACCAAGTGAAAATATTCAGGAAACTACATGTTAAAAATGCTGGTATAATAAATGGGCAGAAATAAGGAAAAGGCAATCAATGAATCAATAGGAATGGAAAGGAAACAGTTGTTGTTCTATTTCAGTTTGCATGATTCTATCAAGGAGGACCTGAATTTTTTGTTTATGTGAGATTGGATGATTTGGGGTGTTGGTTAGGCCTTAATAGTAAGGTTTTGGAGTTATAAGATGAAGCGTTTGAAGCATTCTGTGTGATGAGATAACTGGTTTCCTTGCAAGTATTTTCTGATTTTCCATTTTTTGTGTGTCTTGTTTTGTTGTGTGTCGCACCTCTTTTTTCGTTGAAAACGAGTAAAGGATCGGGACGGGCCACAATGTGAGACAAGTGTTGGACTTGTCTTAACATCATGTGAAATGAAGTCGCCACCCTAATTTTCTAAGGTTTAGGGAACCTAATTGTCATGGCATAAAAATAAACAAACTAAGACACAATGGTCTAAACCAAAGAACAATGGTTCGAGCTCGTATTTATGGACTTGGGAAGGTGTTAGGAACCCAAGTCACATCCTTAAAAAAGGTTACCGGTATGCGAGGTGTTTTGAGAAAAATATTTTGAACATGTAGTTTGGGTCCTTAAAGGTGACGTTACATCTTAGCATTTGGGACTTGTTATTTCCGTTTGGGTCAGAGGAACGGGGTTATCATTTTGTCTCTATGCTAGAGCGGACGTTACCCCCTTATCATTGGGCCATGCATGACTTATTTATTTATTACGTGATTCTATCATAGTAAAACTAGCATCGTACCGATTAATGTATGCACATATGGTTGGCATGGCCTTTGAAGCCATCATGCGTAGCATTTAACAAAGAAACAATTTATCTCATGGTATAAAAGACGAGTGTTATAAACATGGTATACATGTGAGATTGATTTTAATTGTTTTAGCAATTCTATATGTCATGCATACGCGTAGGGTGGTTCTAACGCTTACTAGGGAGTCATGCATTCGGTTCGATTTTTAGCATTCAACTAAACATACAAGGGGAAGTTTTAAGGTAAACTTACCTTTCAGATGAACCCCGATCGATCCATCTCTTCAAACCACGATTAACGACAATTGACATAAATACTTAGGTATACATACACAATTTTTAACTAATTATTACAAGCCACAATTCGTAATAATAACCACTCATCTAATTATTACAAATTGGAGGTCGGAATAACTATCTAACTAAATATTACAATAAGTGAAATAACTAATTATTACAACAAGTTGAGCAATTAAATATTATCACATACAGGCAATTTAAAATAACGACTAATTTAAACATCCCATACGAACGATAATAATTCACGAAGATAATGCGATGGTTTGATCATGCATGCAATTTTTCTTTACGGGCCGGGCTAAGCCCATATTTGGATTTCTAGTTGTGGGATGACATGCATACGAATAATATTTAAAAAAACATCGGATAAGTGAAAGAAAGAAAGAAATGTACTTTTCGAGCGAAGATTAAAAGTTTAACCTACAAAGCGAGAGTGTTACTAATAGCTTGAAAACAATAAATAATAAAAGCACATGCACACATTTACTAAGCAAGCAATTAAATAAACATGATAAACATGTAAACAATTTATTTCATATGAACATACAAATATTTCATATTAAAACATGGCATAAAGCAAATAAAATATCATGTGAGCATACGAATAATTTTACGATATTTAGCACATAAAATAAAATAAACAATATCGCATACGAGCATATAAACATTTCATACAGAAACTAACACATAAAATAAATAAACATGCGAAAGTCATACGAGAAATTAACGCGAAAGTTTACGAAAAAATAATTATATGCATACGAAATTTAAACGCGCGAGATAAAATAAATAATTTATACGCATACGACAATTATATGAATTTTTAATGCGCGAAATAAAAAGTAAGCAATTTATCATACGATAATTAATCACGAAATAAAATAAACCAATTATGCACATACGAGCATACGAATAATTTATGATTTATTAAAAATGGAAGTTCGATTAAAATTAATGGGCCAGGCCCATGTAATTAATTAAAAGCAGCGGCTGGGCTAGTGATAAAATCAAGCCCAGCAATTTATTTTAAGTGGGATGGGCTTGAGATGAAACCAAGCCCATCACCTTTGGTCTTCTTCATTCCCGCGCCCAGCCCAGCATGCACTCATCTTCTTCCTTGCGTCGTCGGCGCCATGGCCGGCGACCAAGGAAGCTCCAATCCGGCCAAAATGGCTGAATTTTAGCCCCGAAACCAGCCTAATAAATCCCTCTACCCCACTGTTGATACCCGAATTTTGACGTCATTTTTAATCAATTTTAGTATTTCTGTTATTTAGTTAATTTACAGTCATTTTCAGTTGGTCTACTATCGCTAGCATTTTTAGGTGTTTTGTTGCATTTTAGCATCATCGTTAGCATCGTCAGCTTTCGAAATCACATTTCTAATTTTTCGTCATGTATTTTCATTATTATTATCATTATTATTTTTAGCCTTAAAAGTCACATTTTTTATTATCCAGCAGTCGTTTGCTAATTTTTTCTTTGTTTTAGGTCATCACATGAATTTTAGGATTTTTAATATTTTAGCGCATTTTTTAGTATTTTTATTATTTTATTATTATTTTTATTCGAGCTTTTATTGGACCCGAGTAAGTCTGCTCGGAAAATAGCTCGACTTTAAAATGTTTTCCATCAACTAGTTGCTAGATTTTTTTCTGGTCGCAACGGTCTACAGAGATACGTGTAATTTTCGGCGTAACGTTTTTATTTTTCCGTTCGCGCGTTTCACACTTTTGAACAAGAAAATAAACACGTCAAACGAGAAATTTTCATTATTCGTTGTATACAATTGGACTCGTCGTATTTTTCTCTACGCGCAGGTACCTTCGGTTCGAAAAATCTGGACGATTGCTCGCAGGACTCGACTCGAGGCCATTTAAATAAATTAAAGGGAGGGTTGATCACAACCGTTGATCTGGTCAACTCAAAATAGTCAACTAGATCAACGGTTGATTATTTTCCAAGCCATGGTGCATATGCACCATGGACGTGAACAGCAGCGGAGCAGGCCACTGTGCAGCCTGCTCCCGTCGCCTCAAACGGTTTCATGTCCCCTCGTTCATCATCACCCTCGACCCTAGACCCTCCACCTCACGGCCGTAGCCCCGCCAGCATGAAGAACGGCCACCACTCGCAGCCACGCTCTCCTCCTCCACGCGATCCTTCAGCTATAAATAGCCACTGCCATCGAACAAAAAATTGGCACCAAATTTGCAAGAAAACCTTGCTCTCTCTCCCTCTTGATCAGCTTGCTCATTTAGAGCGACAATCGCCCTGTTCAAAGTTTGAAACGTGAGCTTTCTCTCTCTAGCTCATTTTCGGTTTTTATGCCTTTCTTTTCTTTAATTTCGTTTGGCTTCGTTTGAAAGGATAAATTGCTTTTCTTTGTGTCATTAATTCACATACATGATGTAGATTAAATACACATTTTCAATTTTTAAAATAGTTAGCTAGATTGTGCGAATTAAATAGTTTTCGATAATTAACGGTTTCATCATTTTTTTGAAATTAAAATTAGCACGAGTCAAACTAAAAATTGAGGTTTGTATGGTCGAGAAGTCGTCGAAGAGACGAACATTTCGGTATAAACGGATTTCAAATAGGCCACCTGTGGCCGGAGCTTGGCCTCCGGCAGTACACCGGCGACTAAAGAAGGAGATGATGAACAGTGCCAGGCCAAACGACACTGTTCACGCGGGAATGGGCTTGGCCCATTCCCATTTAAATTTTCATGGGCCAGGCACTATTCCTGGCCCATTTCCATTGTTTTTTTCATTTTTCAATTGGGCCCAGCCCATTTTCAACTCTTTCCGAAACTTCGGATCACGTTTTTCCGTAAAAATAATTCGTATGCTTCGTATGATTATTTTTCGCACTATCAACTGTTTAGTTTTCTGCAAATATCAATTGCTTTAAGCTTCTGCAAATATCAACTGCTTTAATTTTCGCAAACTGCTGGAAATCCTTCCGCAATATCAACTGTCTAATTTTCTGCAAATATCAATTGCTTTAATCTTCTGCAAATATCAACTGCTTTAATTTTCGCAAACTGCTGGAAATCCTTCCGCAATATCAACTGGCTAATTTTCTGCAAATATCAATTGCTTTAATCTTCTGCAAATATCAACTGCTTTAATTTTCGCAAACTGCTGGAAATCCTTCCGCAATATCAACTGGCTAATTTTCTGCAAATATCAATTGCTTTAATCTTCTACAAATATCAAACTGTTTATTTCTTGTAAAATATCAATTGTTTTAACTTCCGCACTCATCATACTGCTGGAAATTCTTCCGCAAATATCAATTGTTTTATTTTCTGCAAATCCTCAACTGTTTTACATCCCCTGTGAATCGTCAACTGCATTCAGTTTTTTTTGCAATCACATTAGCGTTTAAATTCTCGTATGCTTAAAATCAATCATTTTTCGCATGCAATCACGTTAGCAGTTAAATTCTCGTATGTGTAAAATCAATCATTTTTCACATGCAAATCAAAACAACATTTAATTCTCGTATGCTTAAAATCAATCATTTTTCGCATGCAATCACGTTAGCATTTAAATTCTCGTATGCTTAAAATCAATCATTTTTCGCATGCAATCACGTTAGCATTTAAATTCTCGTATGCTTAAAATCAATCATTTTTCGCATACAAATCAAACGTAGCATTTAAATTCTTGTATGTGTAAAATCAATCATTTTTCACATGCAAATCAAACGTAGCATTTAAATTCTCGTATGTGTAAAATCAATCATTTTTCACATGCAAATCAACGTAGCATTTAAATCCTCGCATGCGTAAAATCAATCCTTTTTCGCATGCAATCAACACAGCATCTAAAAACTCGTATGCGTAAAATCCATCATTATTCGCACACAATCAACTGTCATCATTTGTTTATCAAACTCAGCATCCCACTTTCGTATGCGTGAAATCCATCATTTCTCGTATGCAATCAACTGTCATTTAAATTTTCGCACTCATAAAATTGCTTATTTATTTCTCAAGCTATCGCTAACACTCTCATTTTGTAGGTTTTAATTTCAAGCTTCGCTCGAAAGTACGCCTTTCGATTCCTTTTTATTTATTCAACGCTTTTCGTAAATATCAATCGTACGCATGATATATAGAACTGCTAGAACTAAAATCAACCCACATGAACAACGTGTTTAAAGAGTTGCTTGAAATACCATGCTCATGTGATTTTAAATTCTCGCATATATTGACTGCATGTACATGGGGACTTTCGATCCCACATCAGTTTTTCCACTTCAAAATCTATCATTTAAATCGGTACTCTGTTAGCAATCCATGATAGGTTCACATAGCAATCAATCTAATCATGCATGGCCCAATGATGACATAAAGGGCGCTCATTCAGTCTTACAGAAAATTCAGTCCCATCACGTTACGTTCAAAAATAATCAATCGGTCTTGAGAAACGGTAACCCCGTCCAAAAGACGTTCAAACGGTAACCCCGTTCAACGATTAATTATTTCTGAATGTCACGATTATAAAAAGACTAAAGTGACGATTCCTCTGAGGGTCCACTTTTTCAAAACGCATTTTTCCAACACCTTTTTAAACACCTCTCATCAACCGGTAACCATTTTCGGATGTGACTCGGGTGCCTAACACCTTCCCGAGACCATAATACGACCCCGAACCTTTGTCTGGGGTCCAGACCCCTTTTTTTGTGCCTGTAGTTTTTTTTACTTATTATATTTCCTATGCCATGACGATTAAGGTTCCCTAAACCTAGCAACCAAATTAGGGTGGCGACTTCATTGCATGCTGCTAGGCGTCCTTTTACGCCGAGCATCTGAAGGTCTCAAATTTTGTTGCACACTCGCGAATTACTTTTTTCGTAATTTTTCATGGGGCACGACACCCACAGCAATAAAACCCAGCCAAAACAGTGAGAGAAACACAAGCAAAATCAACAAACGCAAGCTGTGTTTTTTACATGAAATGAGCAATTTGATTCGACCAAAATAGTGAGCAAATAATTAAATTGAAAGCTTGCGAATTATCCTAAGATTGAGCATAAAATCATGGCATTAAAACAAGCAAACAATTTGCAAATGAAGGCAAGAAATAATTAAAATGAAAACAATGCAGTAAGAAAATGAAAATGGCATAAATAAATTAAAGCATGTAGCTGGTGCTTTGCTTACTGTTTTGGAAGGAGAGAATGAGTGCGTCAACTCGTGCCCTTGAAGGTGTGAAGAGTAGTGCTATTTATCGGCAAGAGCCAAACGATTGTGTGGTGAATCGGGTGCGCGTGGGCGTGGGCGCGGGCTCCAACCGCCAGTGGAAAAGGAGCAGTGTCCGGAGTGGGGAGCAAGTTGCCTTGTGTGGCTGAGGGCAACCGGAAGCTTCTACTGATTCGAAAGGAAGTGACTGGTGGCAAACGTGAAGGAGAAGCAGCATTAAATTCATGAAGAAAAGAGGGGTACGTGATGATGAAAATGATTTACTACCGTTGGATGATCATACAAGAGTCAATGATCTTGATCCAATGGTTGTGATGAAGGGTGAGGTGGAAATATTTAATGCTTAATTAATTGGTTTGAACTATCAGTACGAGAAATCTCGTAAAATCTGATAATAAATTCGAACGAAAATGACTGTGATACGTAGTAAAATGCAAGGAACAGAATGACGCGAACGAAAATTCGAACTCAACCCCCATAAATAGAAATATTTTAATTAAGGCTTAAAAGCTTGTCCGGAACCTGATAACAGTTTCGAATGACGTAAAAAGGCGAGAAAAACCAAAATAACGCGAAATGAAGTAAAATAGTATTATGCTAGCAAATGATCGAAAATCGCCAGAGATTCGATTTACACAAGCTGATAATGCGATAAACGAAAAAAGTGCTAAAAGTTTGTCAAAAATCGGGTATCAACATTGTGTCTTGAATTAGTATGCTTGGGGGCAAGCATAGTTCAAGTGTGGGGGAATTTGATTGATCATTAAATTCTTATGATTTATTATCTAAAATCTGGCTAATTTGGATAGTAAAGCTATTTTATTTCTATCGATTCCCTTGCATTTGCAGATCATGATTGGAGGCAGAGAAAAATGAGAAAAAGCCAGTCTTGAAGCGTGTATCAGACAAACGAGTAGTCTTAGCTGCGAGCTTGGCCAAACCGCAGTCTTGGCCAAGACAGCCAAGAGACGTGCTGCACTGGGAGTGACGGGATTTACAGATTTGGTTGAAAACTGGAGGTTGTTGGAGATGATGAGATGTGATCCAAGATCAAATCCTTTAGTTGATTATCCTCATTTGAACAAACAGAACAATCAAATATTTTATTTTAGTTTTGAACTTGAACAATTAGTTCTATTTGAATTCGTAATAATTAGATTTTATTTTGTTAGAGTTAGAGTCGAGATAGGATAGCCTAGGCAGTGGCTTTAAAAGCTGCAGTCAGGCCACTTAGGAAGGGGACTTGGTCTCTCGACTCGACTCCTTCTCCTTTCTCTATTTTTAGACAATTTGCTCTGTATTTTCCATATAAAACTGCTAGTTCTCATATAAGTATGCATACAAACCAAGCAATCCTAATTCTGATGCATTACATAATCATGGCAGAATTGCTTCATTCAATCAAGTTTCTTAGGCCTTTGGCCTCTGCCAATTTTTTTCTTTGTTTTTCTTTACATTGCGGACACATTTTTAGAGCAACGTTTTGTTCTTTTTAGGCACACCAACTCCCAGAACTTTGCATTTCTTTTCTTTTACACTACTGTTCATAATAGATTTTTTTTTCTTTTCAGGACAAAAGCAATTAAAAATGCATATGATTTCACGCACACCACCATGGTACCAGTTTCGGCCCTTAAGGGGTTGATACACTATTGACAACCAAAATTTTTGTGGTGAGGATGCCGAACTGTCCACTCCTTCTAGAATGAGGATTGGTGGTGAAAATATGTTCATGCAACTGAATATGAAAACTAGGTAGTCGAATATGTTCAAGGCAAAACAATGTTTAGATATTTCCACATTTATATCTCAAATTCTAAGCTAGGTTGTCATGAGACTATAAGGATGAGCTATGTTCTAATTATATTAGTTTATATGCCTTTTAAGAATTGATCATGTTAAGCTCATTCACTCCCTTGGTACTAAAGCATGGATTTAGTGAGACAAGTGTCAAATTGCATTTCTAGTGGTAAAACAAATGACTGAAATTAAATTCTGAGTTCTGATTTGAAAAACAAAAGAAACAGTCATGCATAACTACCTAGAAACACAGAAAAAAAATTCATGCAGAAATTCTATTTAAAATCCACACCAAAATGAAAAAGAAAATAAAAAATTAACACTGTAGAAAAACACACATGTACAGTCAATGACAGTGTTACAAACATATTTATAACCAATAACATTGTCACAAACACACATTTAAAGTCCTCTCCCACATTTAAAGGACACATTGTTCCTAATGTGTGAGTTTGGAGAAAAAGAGAAAAGAAAATACTAGAAACAAAAACAAAAAAAAGGAAAACAAGAAGAAAAAATATAAATGACAAGAAAAGAAAGATGGAACCTGGGGGCAATTGAAGCAGTGGGTAGTGGTGGTGGGGGAATGAAACATCCCAGCTTCTTAAGGAGTTGGCGATGCAGTTCATTCGTGGTCTTTTTTTCCTTTGGCAGCCTCTATAGAAGGTCTGTTTGGTCCTCTAGAGAAGGTCTTGTACTTCTACCCAGTTCTGCTAGAAACTCCACAGCCTGTCTCTTCCCTAGACCTAGGAGATGGTCATCTAGGCACCTCTCTACTAGGCCTAGGAGAGAGACCTCTAGGCTTTTCTTCAGTAGGTCTAGGAACCAAAACTGCAGCGGCGTTGGAGAGTGGTTCCCCTTCTGTTGCAGCCTCTAGTTCTAGTTGATGCTCCGAAGTGTGGTGGAGTGGCAAATTGGCTTTGGGTGATGGAGTCTCCACTGGGATTGCAGCTGTTGGTGTTGGCAACGGTGGAGCTGTCATGGAAGGCGGAATTGTAGGTGGGTTTGGGTCTAGTTGATTGTTGGAGGTTGAAGGGACCTAGGATTTGTTTTTATCGCCTGGAAGTGGTTTTACTTTCCATTCTCACTATACTGGCCTCTTTCCTAGGCCTAGGAAAGATTCCTGTGATCATTTCTATGCTTTCTTTCCCAACTGCCCTTGTCAATGAAAAATTAAAACATCTATTAGCTTTATTTCAGAAGAGCATCAGTTTTATTGAAAGGAAACTATCTAAAAATTGAAAACAAGATGCATGGGTTGCCTCCCATGTAGCACCCTTATTTATAGTCTTAGGCTCGACTTTAAAAGCATTAGTCGTCAACCAATTCTGCGGAATACTTTCCATGCACTTAATTTGATGTGAATGATCAGGTGTAGTGTGATGGTAGCCAAAACCGTCAAAAATAAAGTATTACAATTCACCATGCAACAATTAATTAAAACTGTAGCAAGTGGAAAAAGGATCGAACCACAGGGATTTCAGGACAATAATAATTTCTTTGAAATAACCAAGTATGTAACGGTGGTAAAAACCAATGAATGGAGTGTTGTTCGCAATTAACTAAAAACACAAAAAGAAACAAAAATAGAAAATAAACAGTTGGTGATTGAACTCAGTGATTAAAAGATTCCCAGTAAAGACTCAATTCTAGACCATGATTTATACTAGTTGATCATTGATGCAAAATTATTCAAAATCAATTTCATAGAAAGGCTATAGAAGGCAGGTACACTTAGACTCCCTACTCTCCTCCTACTCAAGATTCCTAAGGCGGCACTCCTAATAGGATCCCTAACCTGCTCAATAACACTAAGGCGGTACTACTGATAAGATTTAATCGAACGGTTGATTTAACATGGGGAGAGACCTTTCCCAATCTAGAAGAGAATTTCCTCTACTCCTATAAATCGGATTTTATTCTTTTTCTAATTGGTCGGCAAACCAATTATTTGCCCGTAGATTCCTATCAACGATGTAGCATCCAACGTTTCTAAGAAAAGCTACCCATTCAAATTAGAATCTAAGGTGATCAAGCTTAAACCAAACATGAATAATTTGACATTTAATTAAAAAGACTAAAAATATAAAATTGGAATTTATAAAGCTTGATTTGATCTCACAATAGTAGCATCATGGCCCTGGAGTCTTTACCAAGAATAAAGAATTTAGCTAGAATGCATCAAAATTAAATCAATCAAAGAAATATGCACAAATTAAATTGAAGAAGAAGAATGAAAGAAATCCTTAGATAGAAAACAATAGCAGAATAATGACGAGGAAGAAGAGACAGACCTCTCTTTCCAAGCAATCCCTAAATAATCTCGTGAATTACTCGATAAAAAAATAAAATAAAGTTTGTAATTATCTCTAAAACAAAATAGGAGTTGCAGTTTAATTATAACAAGGAGTTCCAATCCTACTAGGAGTAGGCAACGCCAAACGCGTCTTCAACAAGTGGCTCAGACCCATCACTTTCCAAGCCCATTTGATACCATCTTTGGCCAAGGGAAGCGCAAAACATGATTTTAATGTTCAGCCCAGACCCAGCTAACTTGGCTTGAGCCCATATGCTGCCCATGATTCCTTCTCTCCACCAATTCATGCTCTACATTGGATTTTTCAGCTCCTTTCCAATAATTAGCTTCTCAAATATGTTTTCTACAAAAAGGTGTAAAAACCACCCATAATTAGCAGAATCATCATCCAAAATGGCAAGAAAGGATGATGAATATTTTCAATTTTTAGGCTCTCCAACTCCTAGAACTTTCGCTTTTGCTTATTTTCTGCTCTACTTTCATGACATTTTTAGCACATAAACTTGCACAAACAATCAGATAAAAACTAGGCAAATACTCAAGTCAAAACAGTTATTTTTATCTCCTCAATTATATTTCAAACTCTAAGTTAGAAGTACATGAGACCATGAGGATGAGTAATGTTCTAAGAGCATTAGGATATATGCCTTTTAAGCATTGATCATGTTATGCTCATTCACTCCCTTGATACTAGAGCATGGATTTGGTTAGACAAGTGTCAAATTGCATTTCTAGTGTTGAAATCAATTACTAAAGCTAGATTCTGGGTTCTGAAAAACACAACAAAACATGCATGGCTTCCTAAAAACACACATAAAAATTAAAAAATTGAAATCATGCAAAAATTGCAGAAATTGAAAAATAAACTGGAAAATTCACATTAAAATATGTACAACACACAAACACAATTCCTAAAAATACCTCCCCCAAACTTAAAGGACACATTGTCCATAATGTGTGAGTTCGGAGAAAAAGAGAAAAAGAAAACACTAACACAGACCCAAAAAGAAGAATAAAATAAAGGAAAAGACAAAATTGAAAAGATGGAAACTAAGGGCAAGGTCTCTTTGCAGTTTCTTTTATTCTGGCCATGGCTGAATTTTTAGGGTTTGATTTGATTTTGATTTAGAGGTTAGGGTTTGAAGAAATTTTGAGAAGGAAGAAGACGATGGAGATTTTGTGTTTGATTGGGTCTGTTTTATGGAGAGAGAAAAAGGCAGAATTTTATTTTAATTGGGAATGTGGGAGTGTGGGATAAGTGAGAAGTAAAGGTGTTTTAATTTGGCAAGACTCTTTTTGTTTTCTTTTTATTTCTGTGAATGGCTTGGCAAAATAAAACAGTTGTCACTTAAACTTTAAATAAAAAGCCACGTCTCAGCGGTGTGCCCTTCTTCTTCTTCTTTTTCTACCTCTGCCTTGGCTTTCCTTTCTCCATAACACCCTTTTTCCTCAATTTGCTCCTCTTTTGACTCTGTTAAAAAGAATTAAAATCACCCATCAAAAGTTGTTTTGCTCCAGAAAAATGATATCTTATTGAAAATTTATTTAACTAAAAATTGAAAAACGAAATGCATGGGTTGCCTCCCATGTAGCGTCCCTTTTTATTGTCTTGGGCTTAACTTTGCTTGTTCATTCTCTAGTAGATAGGTTGTGGATTGCATCACTGGTGTTAGCTATCCTCCATTCAATGGCCTCATTGTACTCCTTCATTATTCTCACACGCTCTTCATCCTCCAATTTTGACAGCTTGCTGGAAATTATCACTAGCAGGCTCTTTCCCTGGCCTGGGAAAGAGTCTTTCAGGTGATATGGCAATTTTTTCAGCTCCAAGTCTGTGTCCTGCAAAACTGAAGGAAGAAGAGTGTTATTAGTGGTTGGCAAATCCAGAATCTTAGGAATATTGGTATCAGAAAGAAAATTAGAATGATCAAGCTCAAAAATAGTTTCTTTAATTTCTTCTCTAATTTCAAAACTTTCCTCCATAAATTACATCTAATTTTGAAATGTATCCGCGGCAGTGGGTGTATCATATCTTTTTCATACGAGCTCTGAATTTTCTGTATGATATCTCGATTTGAAGGTAATTTAAGGGGCTACGATTGTCATGAAGACGTCCAAGTGAGATGTTGGTGTTAACTGGGCGTTATTAAGCTGCAAAGTAACGCCACTGGTGTGGGAGAGGTTGAAAACGCGGTAATCTTGTGAATACACTACTGGGCAGTCATATCGAGTTTCGCGAGGAAAATCATATCTTTTTCGTATGCGCTCAGAATTATACGCATAATAGCTCGATTTGAAGGAAATTCTAAGGGCTACAGTTCTTGTCAAGGAATCTAAGCGAGATATCGAGTTTAACTAGGCGTTATTAAGCCTCAAAGTGACGCCACTGATTTGGGAGAGACTAAATTCCTCAGCTACAGCCTGATTTTTTGGCTACAGTTAGTCTTATTATCCAGTAGTTATCTAGTTACAGCCTAATTCTGCTTTATATCTGATTATTCATCTATCATCAATTTTCTGCTACTACTACAGTTACAAAAGTCAATCTATTGGGTGAATATCTTCCCCGGATGAATATTTATATGATTCATTGGGTGAATATCTACCCCATTGGAGAAGCCCTCATAATATCATGTGGCAATCCTCTCATCATCACAAAGGTCTCCAACGATATGACATTCTCCTTCGTAAATGCAAGGAATTGAACGGGAATTAAACAACGGCCGAGTTCCTTGTTTATTCCCTTAAGGTATCACTATTACCTTTAATATTATCATTTTCTCCTTACCTCTATTTTGAATATCTTCACTATCCCTAACATCCTTAGAGGAATCTAACAAACGTTAGCAAACTCTGTTAGTGTATTTGTACAGCTAACAATGCAGATACCCAAGTGGAGTACAAATTGAAATTCTAGGGAATGTGAAAGAGTGCAATATTGCAGGTAGCTACAGCGTAAAACCGCACAATTTGTAGGTAGCTACAGCGTAAAACCGTGTCAATATTACAGGTAGCTCCGAGCAGCGTAAAACCGCGTCAATATTGCAGGTAGCTATGGCGTAAAACCGCACAAATTGTAGGTAGCTACGGCGTAAAACCGCGTCAATATTGCAGGTTACATGAGCAAAAAGAAGGAACTTGCTTGCTTCCGAAAACTCTCTATAAGTAAGAAGCCTCCTAATTATTTTCCTAGAATACTTGCTCTTTTATGTTTTTATGCAGTATATATCTCTGCACATTTTGCTAACGCCAGCCCTAACTTGTGCTAACGCTCGAATCGAGAATATTCTCATGTGTTCTTGTGGTTGATTACGTGCAGATAATGAAGGGTGCCAGGAGTGAAAATCCTATCCTTGTGACAACCGCTCCGGATCAGACGGCTCACTAAGACGAGGCACGCCCCTGGCTAATCGTTGTAATATGAGATAACGGGTAATGCCCCAACAAGTAACCAGACGCAGGATCCCTGGTGAAGTGGTTGGAGGAGCAACACCCTAACGAGTAATACCCCGGCAGGGCCGGATTCAGCGAGGCTGAATGAGAAAGCAATACTAGCGACACCCCGGCATATGCAGGTGAACACCTATAGAGGCAATTAATGCTTATCGTTACATGTTATTTTACTGACACAGTAAGCAACATTTGAGAATGTGCAGGAGAGTCGATGAAATATCGAAATAGTGAAGAGACTAACACCCACAAAGGCAGCAGCATCACACAAGAATTCATGACTACCTATGGGGTATCCCTTGTCGTTAGCGAGGGAATAAATCCTCAGTGATGAGAGTAATGGTACACCATCTTTCACCCACGGTATTGGGAGAATCACTGTTTATATCTGCGATACTATACTGCCCTGATGTCTACTCTCACGGAGAAGAATATCTATGTGACACAATCTGTCATCAAGAAAAATACTCACTATAATACAGCGATAGCAGTGAAGCCATTGCTCCTGAAGTCATCTCAGTGAGTGAATTGTCTTATCTAAGGGATAACTGCAACACTCAGAGCAGCAGCGCCTTCAGAATGATATTCTGGGCTGAAAACGTACAATGTGATAACGCCGTAATATTCCATCTTGCTGGTATCGATCATACAACACATATCGAGGGAAATATTTGGTATGATATCTCACTATCTTATCATGAGTTTTATTTCTAAAAGATACTCCCTCCTTCCCCAATTAAATGTCGTTTTAGCTTTTACTTTTACTGTTTCGGAACGTATCTTAAGACGGCCGGAACAGTTATTATTTGAGACAATTTTGCCCCAAAATTTTTCTCAGAAGTACGTTAAGGATTAACGTACGTTCGAAAAAAAGTACGGAATTTTTTGGGGTCAAATAGTGCCTCATCCGACCTCCTTGATATGCGTTCTCTACTGAATATTGGGATGTGAGAAAGACATTTAATTGGGGAAGGAGGGAGTATCTCCTAGTTGTTATCTGTCATCTAGCGAGTGGCGTTACCTTACAAAGACATCTTATTCTGCCATGAAAATGCGCACATCCGTAGCCATATCGCGAGGTCTCGGAGAATATTCTATTATTATTATCTGCCTACAGCGTTACCTTATGCAGATGCTGAAATGCGCATGCGTAGTATGTTCATGTTGAAGTGGAGAGATAGGAGTGTTTATAACTGTATTAGTTTCTTCGAAAATTTATCGGTTGGACCCTGCTCGTACAGGGAAGATCAGATTTGGAGGTAGTTCAAGCGAAGTTGAAGTGAGGTTGGTTGGATTTATGGTGGTTGTTGGATTAATGATGATTTCTTTTAATTTTTTATACTTTTCTATCTTTTGTTTCTTTTTCTGGCTCTCAACGTTTTCTTCATACTGATTAATTGTATGCATGATAGTTTGAATAGTTTTAGTAGTGGTTTCGATCATATTTGTGAAAAGTTCAATTTTTATTAAATCTTCATTCCATAAAGGAGTTTCAGTATTAGAGATTGGAATTATACTTTCACTCATTATTTCATTATAAAGATTTTCAATATAAGATTTTTGAATATCATCACATTTAGAAGATAGTTCTGCTTTTAATTAATATAAATCAGAAAGTTTATTAGTTTTTAGTTCAGAAAAACAGTAAGATAATTCTTTGAAAATGAAAGACATTTTTTGACAGAGAACTTACAAAGGGAAATTTAAGCTTTTATTGCGTTGAGAGATTCTTGTACAGGAGATTTTTTGCTTACTTACCACTGAGGGAGAACCCCTCTATTTATAGGGAGAGTTTAGTACTAATTTTAGAAAATCTAAAGATAGAATTTTACAAATCTTGCATTTTTTGAAGTTCGTCCTTTTCTGATGTTGCGTTGCAGCTGTGTTTCTTCTGTATTCTTGATGGCTGAGGTGTATGCAAGGTTTGGCGGATTGATGGTGGTTTCTCCACGTGTCTTGTTTCCGTCGTTGGTGATAAAGCTTGATTTTGAAGAGGTGGGTTTTTATCTTGTCTGATAAGCTTAGAGTCTTCCATGTGTCATGCCACCTGTTTCATTTTCTGAATTGCTGTCTTCTTTGGATGATATGTCTTTGTGCTGAGATGCTTGATTGTCGTCGACTGTAAGAATTTTTCTTTTTCATATTTTTTTTTATTTTTTTTTTATTTTTTTTTATTTTTTTTTTATTTTTTTTTTATTTTTTTTTTATTTTATCTCTGGAGAGACATTTATTTCAAATCTGGATATAATTCTGCTATCATATCTGGATCATAATCTGGATCAGAATTTTGTGGTGTTGCTGATGATGCTACTTCATCTGCATCTAATTGAGAAAGTGTTTCTTTTAATTTTTTCTTTTATTCATCTTTTGACGAAGCACTTGCTAGGTTGGCTTGTAACTGATGTTTGGATGAAAGGAATATAGATGGTGATAGAGGAGTGGAAATGGTAATTGTGGTTTCAGCTAATTTATGTAATACTGTGTTTTTACATGCCTGTTCTTGTGGAAAACTTTTCCACCATTTCACTTTCCATTTTTTTGTCAGTATGGGTGGTTCTGCAGCATTCCGGTCAACAATGTCAAAATCCCAGTAAATTATCTAGGGTATTTTGAACATGAGAGTGAAAGACATTAGTTTTGGTATGATTTGAGAGTGATAATTTTTTTGAAAAGTTTCGAAACCTTCGCTGACTGTTGGGGGATAGGCAAGTTCTGATGCTCCGAAGTATTTCCACCATTGGTAAAACCAATGAGGGAATTTTCTTGGTATATCATTATGAAAATGGAAAAACCAGGAGTGGTGATAATTTGAATATAAAAAGGCATGTTGCCATGCTTTTTGATAGTCATGATAGTTGAATCCTGTTGGTTGAAAGGGATAAGAAAAGGTTTTTTCAGTATAGGGGTTCATGTTCCAATCGGATAAGGTTAATACTTTTAGGATTTTGCATTTGGAATAAGAGTATTTGCCAGGATATCTGGGATCTTCAACATGAATTATTTCAACCGAATCGGTGTCTACAAGAATGAACTCATAGAATATTCTGTTTTTTTCTAGGGAGTCTGGGATAAATAGAAAGTCTTTTGGAAATATATTGGATACAATAGTTTTAAGTTCATTTCCATGTTCTGGCTCAATATAGCTAATACTTTTGACAAAAGGTTTAATTATTGGGCCTTGGCCTTTTGTTTGTGAAGGTTTGGTAGGAAGGGTTCCAAGAAGTGTAAAAGCAGGTTTACTAGTAATAGTAGCTGGTGATTTTGGAGGTTGGACCTGTAGTGCTTGGAGGTAGTTTGGAGTAAATCTTTCTTGGGGTTGTGGTAATAGGAAAGTATTTGGAGATACGAGTTGTGAATGTACAGTTTTGGATGAACTGGATCTGAGTGGTTCATATTTGTTAGGAGTAATTGGTATATTCATTGCATAGGATGATTTGGTTTTTCTATTGCATTCTTTTTGTGGTGTCATCACTTCTTTTCCTTTTTGTGATGCCATCAAGTCTTTCCCTGTAAAAATTCTCGAGATAAGAAATCAGGTAAAGAGTTATTTTCTCCTTTTATGAATTCAATTTCAAAATCAAAGTTTGACAATAAAGCTTGCCATCGGGCAAAGATTTGTTTAGAAACTATATTTTGAACATCTTTTTCTAAAATATATTTGGCACTTTTACAATCAATTCTTAATAAGAATTTTTTATTGAATAAGTCATCTTGGAAATTAAATATGCATAATACTATAGATAAAATTTCTTTTTAATTGTTGAATAATTCTTTTGTGAAGCAATCCATATTCCTGAACAATATCTAATTAATTATTCTTTTTCATGTTCTTTTTGTTTTAATATTCCTCCATAACCGATGTCAGATGCGTCTGTTTCTACTATTAAATCAGCTAAAGGGTTTAGGGATTCCCAAATATGGAAGGTTTTTAATTTTTCTTTAATATTTTTAACAATAAGTGTCATATTTTCAATCCATGGTGGAGGATTTTTTCTGAGTCTTTGATATAATGGTAAACAAGTAGTTCTTAGGTTTTTAATAAAGTCTGATACATAATTTAGACATCCCAAAAATCTTTGTAATTGTTTTTTATCTTTGATTTCATCAGGAAATTTATCAGTGAATTCTATTGATCTGCTTATTGGTTTAATTGTTTCTTGGTAAATATCAAATCCTAAGAATCTGATTTTTGTTTGACATAATTTTAATTTAGTAGCTGAGACTACCAATCCATTTTCTTTTAGTATTTTTAAGAATTTGTTTAAATGATTAAAATGTTCTGTTATAGATTTTGAGAATACTAGTACATCATCTATCTAGACAATAGTGAATTTTGTATTTGGATTTAGTATATCGTTCATTATATTTTGAAATTCTGAAGGTGCATTTTTTAATCCAAATGGCATTACATTCCATTCATAATGACCAAATGGTACTGTGAATGCAGTTTTATATCTATCTTTTTCAGTAATTTGGATTTGCCAAAATCCTGATTTCATATCAAATTTTGAAAATATAGTTGCTCCATTTAGTCTTTTGATTAAATCTCTTTTATTAGGTATAGGGTATCTTATCCATTGTAATACTTTATTTAAAGGTTTATAATTAATTACTAATCTTGGCGCTCCTCTTTCTATTTCTGCTTGATTTTGAACATAGAAAGCAGCACAAGACCATGGAGATTTACTTGGTCTAATGAGTTTTTTCTTTAATAGAGTATCTATTTCTTATTTACAGTATTCTAATAATTCTTTATTCATTTGTATAGGTCTAGCTTTGGTAGGTATATTTCTTTCATTAAAATCTTTTTCATAAGGTAATTCTATTATATGTTTCTTCCTATTCCAAAAGGCGTTTGGTAGTTCAGAGCATACTTCTTTTTCAAATAGATTTTGAAATTATTTTATTTTTTCTATATTATTCTAGTTTTGTAGTTCTTCTTCAATTCTCTTAAAGTTTATTTCTTTTGTTAAAAAATGTAAATGCTTTTTCTTTTGGATTACCATAATATCTTTTGAGATGGAATAATTTTTTAATAAATCAATATCTTTCTGTTGAGGTTTTTGGATAAATGGGAAACAAATTTTTGTATCAAAAATGTTAGTTTTTATACCTTCACTATCCACATTGAATGGATAGATTTGGGTAATAAAAGGATTCCTAATATTATCTTTTGATTTAAATTTTTTACGAGTATAAATGAGTTTCTTAGACAGAATCCCTTATTACATATTTTTACATTAGAAAGTTTATAATTAATCTGAAGTTTATTTCTGTTAGCTCCATATAAATGTTCTTTAGTCTTTTCATAGTATTGAGTTGGTATTATTCCTTCTTGAATACAATTTTGGTCGGCTCCTGAGTCTACTAGTGCCCAAGTATTTATATGGAATTCTTTGTTTATGATTAAATCTATATCAATATACCATTTTTGAAATTCTATTCTAGAAATTGTATTTAGGAAATTTTCTTCTGTGATTCCTAAAGCTTCATTTGTTATTTCGTGATTTAGTTCTTTTAAATTTTTGAGTTGATTATTGTTTTGTTCTAACATCATAAATTTTATGTTTAATTTAGTATTTTCTACTTGTAAATTTTTTATATCTATTTTTATTTGTTTTATTTCTTCTTTTAAATCTTGAGTTGATATATTGGATTCGTTAGGGGAAAATCTATTAATAATTGTTTTTAAACTATAGGGTTCTATTTCTTTACTTTCTTTTTCTTTTATTATTAAATCTTTTAATTTATTTAGATAATCTCTTTGTATTTCGGGATCTTCAATTTTTCCTAATATTTCTATCAACATTTCTTTTTCTTTAGTAATTGTGTTTATTTGTTTATATACACAAGAGCAAATATTAGTATTTTCTTCTTCAGATTGTTCGTTACTTTCGGATGAGTTATCCTGAATTAGGTCAATTTCCAATTCTTCACTACTAGTATTTTCTAGGTATAAGTCTTCTTCATCAGTGCTAGAATTTAATAGTTGTATCATTTGATTTTTAAGTTCTTCATCAATTTGAAGTTCTTGAATTTTCTGTTTCATTCTGCAATTATTTTTATAATGTCCTTTTTGTCCACACTTAAAACAGGTAGGGATTTTATTTTGGTTATTGGGTTTAAATTTATTAAATCATTTTTTATAATAATTTTTATTAGGTCTTTCCTGATATCTAGGGTTTCTATAATTTTTCCTTATTGAATTTCTTTGTTTTTTATATTTTCGTGAAGGAGGTATTATTGTTTCATATCCATATTGAGCACAGAATGATCCTAATTCTTTTCTACTTTGATGAAGTTCATTTTTCATTTTAGCTTTTAATTTTAAATCGGTGCAGAGTGCTAGTCCTTCATTATTAATATGTGCTATAATTTCACCATAGGTTAATATTGAATAAGGAATTATTCCACTATAAATATTTTTAATTCTAGTTTTTACTTTTTCTGCGAATAGTTTTGGTAGTCCTAAAATAAATTTTTCTTTCCAGAAGGAATGATTACAACCTTCTTTCATGAATATTTTTGTTAGAAACATATCCTTATACCATCTGAAATCTTGTAGTTTTGGACAGGTTAAATTAACTAGTATTTCTGTTGTTTTTTCCTGAAATTGACTTGGTTCTCCCACAAAATGTTTTAATATAGTGTATGCTAATACATTAGTGGCGTCCTCTTTGGATTCATCATTTTCTATTTTTACCGCATTTATTATTTCTATTTTTTCTTCTAGAGTGAGATAGTTATCCCACCAACTTTTAAGTTGTCCTGTAAATCCTGAAATAATTATTTGGGCTACATATTTATCTGAATTTCCTATTGTTTTATATGCGGTAGCTGCCATCATCATATTTTCTAACATGGTTATTATATTATGCTCACTTTGTCCATCTAAATTCCATTCTAAAATACTTTGACCATCGTAATTATATTAAGTTCTAGTATTTATATCTTCTAATTGTACATCAGGAAAGGTTGGTCTAGGATAAAAGTGTTTTATTCTAGGTTTTTGGTAATTTTTTGTTCTTAATTTATTAATTTCTAATTCTTGGAATTGCTCTGAGATGTCTTTTATTTCTTTTTCTTCAATTTCTTCTGTTAATACTGAAATTTGATTTTTAGATCTTATATTTATTTTATCTAATTTTTTATTTATTATATCTAAATATTCATCTTCTTTTTTAAATTTAAAATTCATTATTTCAGAATTAATCATTTCAATTGGTTTGAATAAAGGTTGAGTAAGAATGTTCATTTTTTCCTGTTTCTTACTAGTTTCTGCTCCTACTGTAGTACTTTTAAATTGAATAGGTGGAGGAAGATTTGCTTCTACAGTAGTTATTTGTGTTGCTAAAGTATTTAGCATGAGGTTTGTATAATTATTTTGATTTTGAATGTTTTTAATATCTTTTAGATTTATATCTCTGATTTCTTCAGTAATGTGTTTAAATGGCGAAGCTGCAATGATGTTATTATGATGTGTTATATGTACTTCTTCTAATGGAGGATATACAGATTCTACTTTTGTATCTAAGGCAGTTTGCCATATCTGTTTTGCAGATTTTATTACGTTGATGTTTTTTATATCGTGTAAATCTGATTGTTTTTGAAACCAGGTAAAAAATGGAATATGAATTTGTAATTCTTCTAAATCTTTATAAAATCTTTCCTGAATATAATCTTTTTCTTCTTTAGTAAAGATTTTAAAAAATTGTGTTCTTAGTCCAATTTTTGAAGGATCATAAAATTCTTTTCTTAATCTTTCTTAATCTATTTTATAATCATCAGTCTTAATCATATTTATTTGATTTAAATATTTCATATCGCTATGCGTAGGAGATGGTGATCTTATAATTTCTTGTTCGCAATTTTGATCTATATTTTGATAATATGGTCGTGGAATAGTTTTGTTAAAATCAACACCTCTTAATATTGATCCTGATAAAGATCTAGATAAAATTGGTTTTTCGATATTACTTACTGATCTTCTAAAACTAGTTGTGTTTAAGGGTTCAAAATGTGATTCAAATATTAATCTTATATTTCCATATTCATCTTCTTCTGTTTTTACTGGTTGTGTCTGTGGTATTATGGCTTGTGATTCGTTTGCTTTAGATAAAATCCATTCATTAGGTAAAGTAACTTGGTTCCATTGTAATAGTTTTGGTGTTTGTATCATAGCATGTTCTGTATTAGCTTCGATTAAAAGTGTTTCATTTTTTGGAGAATGTTTTATAGCTTTAGGATTTATATTAGTTGTCATTACCTTGTAATATATTATGTATATTAATGCTATATTTCTAGAGTCTTTAATCATGTTATCTGAAGTTTTAATGTTTAAAGTTAAAGTTTTTACAATATTAGGATCAAATAAAGATATTGAAAAGTTTGGATAACAATTAAAATAGACTTGTCCTTTAACCAAGTTTGATTGAAAAACGGCTAATAAAGAATCATCAAAATTTTGAAATCTTGCGTCCCTTAGGCACATTAATATTGGAGAATCTAAACCTTGTCGATGTAAAGGTTTTACAGCTATTTGTATTAATCCAATATGCAAAAATTTATATTTTTGTTTAGCAATTTCTATTTGATGAGATTCAATTAATTGAAGTGTTTCAATTTGAGGATTTATAGGTATAGTTCGTTCAGTAGTTTCTATTAAATAATCTTGAAATAAATCTAGTGTTCCTATTTGATATATTTTCTTTTTAGGTTCCTTTGGTATGGTCCAATTTTGCAATTGTTGTTCAATTTTTGCTATCTGATATTCTTGTCTGTTATATTCTTCTAAATTGTGGTATAATATATTTTCTTTGAAATGATTATTGGATCCTACAAGGAATTTTGCGATACGCTTCATGGTAAAATGGATTTTATTTAGATATTTTACAGGGAAATAGAGATAATAGTATTAATTAGTAATATTATTTCTTGCTTCCGAGATTACACCTTTTTGGTTGGGACCACCACCGGGACCACCCTTCCTGTGGGCTGACCAACGGATTTACTGGCTGACCAAGCACCCAAATTGGCTTCTTCTCCGATGTAAGAAATAACATTCCAATCAATATTCTTACCTCTACCTCCGCCAGAAGTGCTGATACATTTCAGAACTAAGGCGGTACTACTGATAAATTTAATCGAACGGTTGATTTAACATGGAGAGAGACCTTTCCCAATCTAGAAGAGAATTTCCTCTACTCCTATAAATCGGATTTTATTCTTTTTCTAATTGGTCAGCAAACCAATTATTTGCCCGTAGATTCCTATCAACGATGTAGCATCCAACGTTTCTAAGAAAAGCTACCCATTCAAATTAGAATCTAAGGTGATCAAGCTTAAACCAAACATGAATAATTTGACATTTAATTAAAAAGAATAAAAATATAAAATTGGAATTTATAAAGCTTGATTTGATCTCACAATAGTAGAATCATGGCCCTGGAGTCTTTACGAAGAATAAAGAATTTAGCTAGAATGCATCATAATTAAATCAATGAAAGAAATATGCACAAATTAAATTAAAGAAGAAGAATGAAAGAAATCCTTAGATAGAAAACAGTAGCAGAATAATGACGAGGAAGAAGAGACAGACCTCTCTTTCCAAGCAATCCCTAAATAATCTCGAGAATTACTAGATAAAAAAATAAAATAAAGTTTGTAATTATCTCTAAAACAAAATAGGAGTTGCAGTTTAATTATAACAAGGAGTTCCAATCCTACTAGGAGTAGGCAACGCCAAACGCGTCTTCAACAAGTGGCTCAGACCCATCACTTTCCAAGCCCATTTGATACCATCTTTGGCCAAGGGAAGCGCAAAACATGATTTTAATGTTCAGCCCAGACCCAGCTAACTTGGCTTGATCCCATATGCTGCCCATGATTCCTTCTCTCCACCAATTCATGCTCTACATTGGATTTTTCAGCTCCTTTCCAATAATTAGCTTCTCAAATATGTTTTCTACAAAAAGGTGTAAAAACCACCCATAATTAGCAAAATCATCATCCAAAATGGCAAGAAAGGATGATGAATATTTTCAATTTTTAGGCTCTCCAACTCCTAGAACTTTTGCTTTTGCTTATTTTCTGCTCTACTTTCATGACATTTTTAGCACATAAACTTGCACAAACAATCAGATAAAACTAGGCAAATACTCAAGTCAAAATAGTTATTTTTGTCTCCTCAATTATATTTCAAACTCTAAGTTAGAAGTACATGAGACCATGAGGATAAGTAATGTTCTAAGAGCATTAGGATATATGCCTTTTACATTGATCATGTTATGCTCATTCACTCCCTTGATACTAGAGCATGGATTTGGTTAGACAAGTGTCAAATTGCATTTCTAGTGGTGAAATCAATTACTAAAGCTAGATTCTGGGTACTGAAAAACACAACAAAACATGCATGGCTTCCTAAAAACACACATAAAAATAAAAAAAATTAAAATCATGCAAAAATTGCAGAAATTGAAAAATAAACTGGAAAATTCACATTAAAATATGTACAACACACAAACACAATTCCTAAAAATACCTCCCCCAAACTTAAAGGACACATTGTCCATAATGTGTGAGTTCGGAGAAAAAGAGAAAAAGAAAACACTAACACAGACCCAAAAAGAAGAATAAAATAAAGGAAAAGACAAAATTGAAAAGATGGAAACTAAGGGCAAGGTCTCTTTGCAGTTTCTTTTATTCTGGCCATGGCTGAATTTTTAGGGTTTGATTTGATTTTGATTTGGAGGTTAGGGTTTGAAGAAATTTTGAGAAGGAAGAAGACGATGGAGATTTTGTGTTTGATTGGGTCTGTTTTATGGAGAGAGAAAAAGGCAGAATTTTATTTTAATTGGGAATGTGGGAGTGTGGGATAAGTGAGAAGTAAAGGTGTTTTAATTTGGCAAGACTCTTTTTGTTTTCTTTTTATTTCTGTGAATGGCTTGGCAAAATAAAACAGTTGTCACTTAAACTTTAAATAAAAAGCCACGTCCCAGCGGTATGCCCTTCTTCTTCTTCTTTTTCTACCTCTGCCCTGGCTTTCCTTTCTCCATAACACCCTTTTTCCTCAATTTGCTCCTCTTTTGACTCTGTTAAAAAGAATTAAAATCACCCATCAAAAGTTGTTTTGCTCGAGAAAAATGATATCTTATTGAAAATTTATTTAACTAAAAATTGAAAAACGAAATGCATGGGTTGCCTCCCATGTAGCGTCCCTTTTTATTGTCTTGGACTCGACTTTGCTTGTTCATTCTCCAGTAGATAGGTTGTGGATTGCATCACTGGTGTTAGCTATCCTCCATTCAATGGCCTTATTGTACTCCTTCATTATTCTCACACGCTCTTAATCCTCCAATTTTGACAGCTTGCTGGAAATTATCACTAGCAAGCTCTTTCCCTGGCCTGGGAAAGAGTCCTTTAGGTGATCTGGCAATTTTTTCAGCTCCAAGTCTGTGTCCTGCAAAACTGAAGGAAGAAGAGTGTTATTAGTGGTTGGCAAATCCAGAATCTTAGGAATATTGGTATCAGAAAGAAAATTAGAATGATCAAGCTCAAAAATAGTTTCTTTAATTTCTTCTCTAATTTCAAAACTTTCCTCCATCTCAAGCATTTTTGGCTTGTCAATGTCTCTGCTAAGAACACAATCCGAGGGGTCAGTAGCAATTAATTCATGAATATTATCAGCATAAGGATCAATAATATTTATGCAATTAATACTATGCATGTCATCAGGAAATCTCATGGCATCATACATATTAAAAGTAATAATCTTGCCACTGAATTCCAATGTCAAGCACCCTCCAAACACATCTATCTTAGCCCTAGCAGTCCTAAAAAATGGTCTACCTAGAAATATTTCAGTAGACTTGGATGAATGCTTATTGTCCATATCAACCACATAAAAATCAGCTAGAAAAACAAAGTCATTAACCTGCACTAATACATCCTCAATGACACCAACAAGGTATATAATTGATCTATCAGCTAATTGGATTACAACCCTTGTTTCTATCAATTCACTAATATTCAGAGTCTTAAAAATAGTCAATTACAAAACATTAATCCCAGTGCCAAGATCACACAACGCTTTCTCTACCTATACGAGATTCCTAAAGATTTTCACCTATTAAGACCCTTGGCCTGCTTTCTGACTTGAAGAGGTTACTCTATCAGGTCTAAGAAAGTGACTGATTATTACGTTGTGAGAGACCTTATCCCATGTCTGGGAGAGAGAAGTGTCTACTCTTATAAACCAGACCCTATCTGTTTTCTAATCTGATCCGTCGATCAGGTAGTTGCCTTCGTATCCCTCTCTACAATGTAGACTCCAATGTATTGAGAGAAGACAGTAGCTATTCAAAATCTAATGGAGTTGATCAGGCTTCAATCGAAATAAGAATAAGTTGACATTTAAATAAAACGAATAGAGATATAAGATTGGAATTTAATAAGAATGATTTGATCTCACAATCAGTTTAAGCATGGCAGAATCTTTACAAGGAAATAAGGATTTAGCCAACAATCATCATAATAAATAAATAAATAAAGATTGAAAGCATAAAATGGGATTTAATTTATTAAAGGAAAAGGAAAGCGAACAGAGGTTGCAAGCTCCAGCTATAGCTGCTGTTCCAGAGAGCAACAAGAAGAAAGAAATCGAAACTCATTTAGAAGAGAGGCGTAACCCTCTTTTTAGCTTTGTTTTCCTAGAGTCCTATTTGCTTTCTAATTCCATAATTCCTTAAAAATATAATATCCTTAATAATAATTGTTTTAATTCTCCTAACAGAAAAATAGGAGTCTGTTCTGTTTGGGACTTCTAGCTGGAATAGGACTTCAGAAGAAGTAATCTTCTAGAAGAGACAGATGGCCGACACATCCCAGGCCTAAGTCACTCGTATCTAACTCGCCTTATCCCAGGCCTGGTGTTGATACCCGATTTTTGACACATTTTTTAGCACTTTTTTCGTTTATCGCATTATCAACTTGCTTAAATCGAATCTCTATCAATTTTCGATCATTTGTTGTTTATCTTACTATTTTACTTCATTTCGTGTTATTTTAGTTTCTTCACCTTTTTACGTCATTCGAACTGTTATCAAGTTCCGAACGAGCTTTTAAGCCTTAAATAAAATATTTCCATTTAGGGAGTTGAGTTCGAATTTTCGTTCGCATCATTCCGTCCCTTATATTTTATTACATGTCATAGTCATTTTCGTTCGGATTTATTACCGGTTTGTAGCCAGACCCCTATTAGGCCCTAACGAGCTTTTTAGACTTTAAATAAAATAAATACATTTAGAGGCATGAGCTTGAATTTTTGTTCTCATCATCTCGATCGTCATATTTTGCTGCATGTTTTGGTCGTCTTCGTTCGGATTGTTTATCGGTTTTAATTCAAACCTCTAATAGGTCCCGAACAAGTCTTTTTTGACACTTTGTCAAAATAAATACATTTAGAGAGTTGAGTTCAAATTTCCGTTCGCATCATCTCGTTCCATACATTTTTCTCTATAACGTAGTTGTTTTCGTTCAGATTCCTTATAAGTTTTCTCATACTGACAGTTCAAACCAATTAAATAAATACTAAACCACTTCCAGCTCACTCTCATCACAGCCACTTGATCAAAACCATTTGAGTCCTTTATGCACATCCAATGGCCAAGAAACGTTTTCATCATCACTTTGATCTTCCAAAATCCTTGCATTTAAGGCAACCAAATCGTGATCATTTCCTTCCTAAAATCTTCATCAATCCCCGACCACTTGCTTAAACTTGTTCATCACCCAGCCACACAACCAAAGCCTCATCATCCTGAACATCCCATCGCCGGCCATCCTTATCCTTCCACCTCCCCGACGATTCTCGGCCATGCAAATTACCCAAACCGACTCAAACTTTCTCCTATAAATACAGATCTTCAAGCAACAAGAAGAGGGGGGGAAATTCCATGCTTTAGTCCCCCCCCCCCCCCTCCCCCCCCCCCCCCCTCCATTCACTCTGTCCCTCTGCTTTCAATTTATTCAAGTTATTGCCTTTTAATCATTTTTCTGCAATTATTTCCAAGCAATTAATCGTTCTTTTTTTTGAAGAAATTAATTGTTGTTTAATGTTTAATTAATTGCTGTTATCGTTTCAAGTTAAGTTTGTTGATTGACTTCGTCGAATTGCTTGCCACTTCAAGTTAATTTTAAGCTTTGGTTAATTAATTCAATTTACTATTTTAATTAAATTGATTGCTCTTTTGTTTGAATTCACATACTGTGATGGCTTGGTTGAGTTACTGGTATTGCGAGGGTCATTTTGGCCGAATTTAGGTCGAAGTGGCTGTTGTTCGCCACCGCTGTTGTACTCCATCGTTGTCGTCGCGATGCTGCTCCGTTGCCACAGTTGCTCTCCCTTGCCGTCGCTGCCTTGCTGCTGGTTGGTTGCTGGTCGACTGGAGAAGACGAAGGTTGCTACTGGTCGGCTGGAGAAGGTGACGGGCCGGTCTGGTTTGCTGTGCAGGTGAGAGAGAAAGATGATGAACAAGAGAAAGGAGGGAAAGGTATTGGATATTACCAATTGCTTGGACAGGAAAGAGATGAGAACTTGAATCATGATGAGGATGGAACAACACACTTGGAAACTTGAATTACTTGGAAAATAAGCAGCAAACAATATACCAAATTACAAGCTGGATTTTTCAAAGAAAGCTTAGTGAGGAGTATTCTCAACTCAAACTATCTTTCTCAAGGAGATGAGAGAGTCTAGGGTGAAAAGGTGAGGAGTATTCTCACTCAACAATTCTCACTCAATCTAAACTAATGACAAAAATGAATAAGTCTAGTTTATATAAACATAGTCACAAAATAGGCAAATTGGGCCGTCTAATCCCATGTCTGTAGCGTAGTGGGGCGTCCAGGCCCAAGATGATTGCACCAAAATTGGGGCGACTTCCGGATGGTGTCCTTCTTTCCGTTAGCGTTCCTGGTAGATTCCCAAATACTTGCAAAAAGGGTTTGGGAATGGTGGGGCCAACATTCTTCATTTGGGGAACTTCCGGTAGCTTCCCATGTTACTGGTAGACTTCCATAATCAAACGGGACCCGGTAATGTCCAATGACTGTTAAGGTTCGTGCACTGGGGTTGGAAGTGTCTTTCTTCATTTTCGCTTCGATCCATAGTGCAAGCTTCTTGGCCCGACTTCTAGTTATCGGTCCTGGCGGGGTCAGGTCTTCGTTGCTTGGTGTAGGAACGTTATCGGTATGTCCGGCATTCGGGGGTGAAGTCGCATCCTTGGCCTTGTATCATTCATATTTTGTGTTCTATTATATTCTAGTTTGTAATCTTGGATTTCAACATGAATCTTTTGGTCCATTTTCCCAAATAATTTTGGAAGTTAGAATGCTCTAATTTAAGACCTACCTTTCTCTGCTTCAAAAAAAAATTATCATCGGGATATAAGCTTGTTGGTTGACATGCATTATGTTGCTTTGTGTGAAGTTTGACATGTAAACAAGTATGTGGATGTTGGTGATACAGGCTTCTTGATATATTGATTACCGTTAGTGTCATTATTAATTTACAAGCACATGCACATTTAATGCAAGTAGAGGGATTGATTGGAACAAGGATGTGGACATAAATGGGTATTGAATTAGGTTAGGGCCTACTCATTTTCACGTGTTTTGAAGTCATGAACCATATTGATAAGTGATTGATTGTATCGTTGACTCAAACTGCTTAGTGGCTAGGAATATGTTTAAATTAACTTATACTTATTGGATCATTTGGAGTTAAATGGAAGTTAGCCAGTACATTTTTTCCCGGTTTTCTCTCATGTTTTGTCTGTTCCTTTCGCATATTAATAGGGGTTTGATAGACACTCCCATTTCGTAACTTTTTTTTCATATTTCGTAATTTTTTTTATATATTCTGTAACTTAAAAAAAATAAAATCAAAGTAAAGTATTATGAAATATATAAGAAAAGTTACAATATTTTTAAAAAAATTATTGGGTACCTATTTCTATTAACTTTTCTTACATATTGCATAACTTTTTTTACATATTCTGTAACTTTATAGAAGTATAGAATTGAAGCAAAGAGATGAAATTTATAAGAAAAGTTAAAAAAAATCATTAAAAAGTTATAGAGTTCTTCAAACATAGAGTAATTTTTTCTGCAAATATTTTAATTTTTTTTAGTACATTTCTAAAAAAAATTACAATTCAAAGTCACAAGGAATTGTACGATTTTTCTAAATTGTGCCACTTTATTTAGAACCAAGTGTCACTTTATGGCATATAACTTTTAAAATGTCACTTGGACACTTCTTTACTATCTAGAAAGTAACACCCCATATCTCTCTAGCTATCTTGCGACAACGACTTATATAGCAAATATTAATTAAAATACATTTTATTTACGTGCTTATCACAGGAAAAGGCACCACAGGATCCCCCTCTTATTATTTTCATTTTTGTCAGTCCTTAGGTCTAATATTTGTTCAATTGGCTCTCCTCCGTTATAGACGTTAGCACTACCAAGTCCCCGTCGTTAAAAAATGGACAGATTGCGACAAACGGACGTTACTTTTGCTGACTGGACTGACACTTAATTATTTAATTATTTTTTTTGATGACTGGACTGACACGTGTCATATTAATTAAATTATTTTTTCTTTCTTTTTTCCTTTCTTTTGTTTCTTTTTATTTTCTTTTCTTTTCTTTTCTTTCATGTCTTTAACAAATGCACTCTGTCATCTCCTTCTTCCCTCTCTCACCGCCGCCCTCACACCAAAACAAACCAAACATCACAAATCCAATCAAAATAAAATCCAACTTATTAAATCCCTAATTCATTTTCTGTTTTTCAAGAATTAAACCAAAAAACCACCCTTAAACCCTTTCCCTCTCCTCCACTTCACCCACCATTGTTAGCAACAGTGATCTGCTTAATGGCCTCTGTTTTCGTTTCCAAAACTCCACTCATTACGCTGCCAAATCGCTCCTCCTTCTTCAAAATCCATCCACAACCACTATGCCCGTCTTTAGCTTCTTCATCAACCACCAAATCAAAACGGCCCCGTTTGCTCTCCTTTTCTGATTCCATTCCGCATCGTGGGTCAGATGCGATGAAGAGACGATTGAGAAAGGTTTTTTGGTTACTTTGTTTGGATTGAGAAAGATGGTTTGATTGCTGGGTTTAATTTACTCGTTGGCTGGGTTTAATTTAATTGTTGGTTGGTTTAATTCTTAGTTGGGTTTAATGTTAGTATGGACTAATTTGATGCTCGATTGAATTGTTGTTGGGTTTAATTTCTGTTTGATTGAATTGCTGGCTTGGATCGAATTGTTGTTTGGTTGAATTGCTGCTGATTCGTCAGTGGCGCCGGTGATCGAAGGAAAGAAACGGAGTCGGGTTTGGTGATGAACGGATCCGGGTCGTGATGAACGAATCCGGGTTATGTGTGAACGTCAAGAATTGGAACGAAGTTAATGAAAAGAGCTCTGTTTTTATTTTGTAAATGGCATCTTAAGCTATAAAATAGAGTGATTCCGAATATGTTTAGTTCCTATACATATATTCTGTTATGCTCTTGATTTTGTTAAAGTTGCTTCATACATATGACGCTCACATATAAACAAAGTTAATGAAAAGAATTAAAAGGGAGAAAAGAACGAAGACAGAGGGGTAAGAGTTCAATTATTTAGTTTTATTAATTTATTAATATTTTTAAAATTTGAATTTTTCTTGTGATTATTAATTTGAATTATTAAGAGAAAAGAACGAAGACAGGGATGAAGAAGAAGAGAGGAAAAAGAAAAAAGAAAAAAAAAAGAAAAAAAAAAGAAAAAAAAAGAAAAAGAAAATAATTAATATGACACATGTCAGTCCAGTCAGCAAAAAAAATAATTAAATAATCAAGTGTCAGTCCAATCAACAAAAGTAACGTCCGTTTGTCGCAATCCGTCCATTTTTTAACGACAGGGACCTGGTAGTGCTAACGTCTATAACGGAGGGGAGCCAATTGAACAAATATTAGATCTAAGGACTGACAAAAATAAAAATAATAAGAGGGAGACCCCGTGGTGCATTTTCCTTGCTTATCACCGGCGCGTCAATAATTTTGAAAAAATATAAGAAAAAATAGGAAAAAATCCAAAAAGAAAGAAAAATATCAATAATCCAAAAAAAATTGAAAAGAATGACAAATGATAAATCAAATAAAAAAAAGAAAGATCCCATATTACTCTGTTAGACCATCTTTTGTTTCTAGGACCAAGCAGAAAGCCATTGTTTTCTATTTTTTTACCCTAAATTAGTCTTAGATTAAACGATTTAATCCCTTTTGATTGAATTCAAGCAAAAAGTATATCATTAACAATAAAAAACTAATAAGCGCGAGACATAAGACTTTCTAAGTAACTAGTGGAAATATGGGGGGATAAAGATAAAAGGTAAGGAGAAATTCATCCTTTGATCTCTAATTTTATCTTTCCTGAAAAAAATTGATTAAATTTATGGTCACAGCAATTGCGCCAAGAACTCCCTGGTCGATCAGATCCGGTGTCATACGGTTTAAAAAGTTGTACCACACAATTCTCAACTAGGAAAAATAAGAAACCAAAAGACGGGTGCTAACAGCACAAACTTGAAACCAGTTTCGCCTCACCACAATATTCACCACTTGAATTCAAATCAAGTTGTAAAGTTTTTCATACCATGTGAATTAGAAACCAAGAGATGATCACAGAAAGATATATTCAACCAAATCAAGGGAACAACACAAACTTAATAATAGTCAACTCAATCCATAATCGCTAATGGCATTTCTAAATCAAAATCCCGACTATGCAATAGCAACAGCACTAGCATGAGAACAATCATAGTAGTTAAGATTACATATCTAGCTAACATTTAGATAAACCTTAGCTTATTCATTTCTGTCAAATTCTGTCCTCATTGAATCTAAACAAAAGCAAAATGCATCTCACTAGAAACCATTAGGCTGTTCATGTCTTACAATCAAGTTGAATTCAAATCAAGTTGTAAAGCTTTTCATACCATGTGAATTAGCAACCAAGGGATCACAAAGGGATGTATTCAACCAAAGCAAGGGATCAACACAAACTTAATAATAATCAACTTAATGCATAATCACTAGTGGCATTTCTAGATCAAAATCCCGACTACACAATAGCAACAGCAAAAGCACTAGGCATGAGAACAATCATAGTACTTAAGATTACATATCTAGCTAACATTTAGATAAACCTTAGCTCGTTCATTTCTTTCAAATTATGTCCTCATTGAATCTAAACAAAAGCAAAATGCATTAATGGTTGTTCATGTCTTTCAATCAAGTTGAATTCAAATCAAGTTGTAAAGCTTTTCATACCATGTGAATTAGAAACCCAGGGATGATCACAGAAAGATGAATTCAACCAAACCAAGGGAACAACACAAACTTAATAATAATCAACCCAATGCATAATCGCTAGTGGCATTTCTAAATCCAAATCCCAACTACGCAATAGCAACATCAAAAGCACTAGGCATGAGAACAATTATAGGACTTATGATTACATATCTAGCTAACATTTAGATAAACCATAGCTCGTTCAGTTCTTTCAAATTCTGTCCTCATTGAATCCAAACAAAAGCAAAATGCATCTCACTAGAAACCGTTAGGCTGTTCATGTCTTTCAATCACCTTTTTTTCTGAAGGAGCATCCTTCTGTAAGCTTGGCACGACCCCCGGTTGGCTGGCACAACACAGTCTGGCAATTTCCGCACACCACCACTGTTTGCGAGTGACTAAACACCGTCGTTCTGAATGCACAAAGCACACAAATCATCCTCTAATTTCTACAAGATTCGTTCTTCAATTCAAAACCAGAACTTCAAAAAACTTACATTTGGAAGCAGCCCTGGCACTTCACATCCTGAAATCAACAAACGGAACATTCGATTAAACAATAATCATAATGAAAATAACTAAAATAGGATGAAATTTTCGTTTTTTGAAGTGTATTACCATGAAGAAAGAGTTAGGAGACTGGACAAGGCGCTTGAGCTTGTGCTTGCGCTTCTCAAGCTCCGCTGGTGGATTGAGCAAATCGATGTCGTTCTGGAGAACCATTTTTGCAGATGCGACGCGCGGATTGAAAGCTTCAAAGAGGTTTCCTGGGTAATTCGCGGCACTGCTGAACAGAGAGTGGCGAGAAGCAAACAGAGAGGAAGTACATATAGTGAATCAAAGTTGAATCTTAGCCCTTCGTCTTAGGTTTTTCCTGGGCTAGAATCTAGATTGTACCATGGGCCACTTTTTCTAGATTCTTTGGCCCACTTTTTTTTTTTTTTTTTTTTTTTAGAATCTAGATTGTTTTGATTTATTATTATTTTTAATAAATTTTGAAATATCCAACTATGGTGGTAAAGTACTATTGTGCTTATTTAGATTGTATTTTTTTAAGTTGTTGAAGTATTTGAGTTAAAATAATTATTAAAAATGATGTACTTTTCCACCATATATTAAATGATAAATAAAACAATTTAGAAGTATAAAGAAACATTATTTGGTGGTATGAAGAATTTATGTATATTTTAAAATTTACATTTAATTTTTTTTATTCAAATTAAAATATGAAGAAAATAATTCAATATTTTACGTAAATAAATAAAGATAAATATTGTATATATTTTTAAGATATTTCATTAATGAAAATAAAAGTATTTTATATGGTTTATATATTAGTTGTGGAAATGCATTTCAAGCGGTCATTAATTTAATTTTTCAAAACATAAAGCCATTATATATGAGTTATCGAGAATTATAATCTATCTCAGTGTTTTAAAAATTGGACCGACTCGACGGTTTGATTGAAAAAACTGTGACCTGAAGATGTTTTCGGTTCGGTTTAGCTATCTGATCGGATCTGCAAATGAACCGGAAAAAATCTATCTGACCTGACTCGCTATCGACCTAGCTGGGTCAATGTCAAACTAAAACGGCGTCGTTTTGTGTTTTTTTTTTTTTAAATATAGAATAACCGTTCACATATCGAAACGTTCAATCTTAAATAATTGAACCCAAAACGACGCCTAAGACCGTCTCTCTGTTCATTTGCATCCTATCTAAATAAACAGATAGCGACGCCACTCTCTGTTTAGCTTTATAATTTCAATACTTATCTTTATTCACCGTCCAATTTACCCCCCCCCCCCTCCCCCCCCCGCCACGCCCCGCCACGCCCCTTCAACGGATTGACTGACTTTTCACGGCATCGAACCCATTTTCATCGACACCTAAGTGTCAGCCAAGCACCATCCATTGGGAAAAATGAAATCTTAAAAAATGGGAACAATAGTGTTTGGGAGAATTGGATCCAATGGTGTAGATTAAGATGATCTGAAATAACACCTTAGTTACTGAAAAAAAAAAAAAGATTCTCTTAGCAGTGTTCATCTCGTTCTTTAGCTTTGGTAGCAGGGATCTTCCTCATCAATTTTGTAGTTTCTTATAAGTCCTCTTTTTTATTTAATTTCGAAATTTAATGCCCTAGCTATCTAGAGGGTCTATTGTTTGCATCCTATCTTGATTTGATTTGCTTTTTAAATTTCAATTTTAGTTACTAGTGAGGATTTCGTACCTGATCTTTGCTTCCTCTAATTTAGGCTCCAATTAATATCCTTTTGTGTTTACTTTTCATTTTCTAATTAATTAGAATGCACTCATTTAGGACTCTTTTTTTCTTTTTAAGCTTGGGCTATTTAATTTTTCACTGCTGGTTGCATTATTGCTTTCACTGCTTTTTACTCACTTCCTCCTAAAGAGAATAGATTATTACCTAGGAATTACGATAGAGAGATCGAGTGATCCTGTTAGGAATCATAATTTAGGACTTTTGGGTGGTAAGGGTTCGAATTTGGGTGGAGATGGTTGCCTAGTGCTGGAAAATATGGTTAATCATAATGGTTTTTTTTGCTTGGGAAAGTTCTTGGGGATCGGGGGTCAGCTCGAGTGCTTTTGGGGCATTTGTAAACCATATGTGTGTCCTTTATATGGTGCTTCATTAATAGAAAGAGCGGGGTGAGAGTTTTGAAAGATGATGACTATAGTAATCTGTCGTCTACTTTGTACAAAACGATGAAAATGATGCATTGGGATGAGGATGAGGTTTCGGCGGAGGTTGCTGAGCAACCGCCATGAACCTTTTATTCTGGAATTGTCGTGGGGTTGGCAACCCTCAGTCAAGTGAAAACTTTTTGAAGTTGCTAGGATTAGAGTTCCCTGATTTAGTTTTTTTATCAGAAACAAAATTGTATGCTGATGAGTTTAAGATTTTAAATAAGAAATAGTTGTTCCCTTATGTGCTTGCTGCTGAGTGTGAGGGTGTTACTAGGAAAGGCGGGCTTGTTTTGATGTGTAGATATGATATTTCTGTTAATGTGTTGTGTTGCTCATTGCATTGTTATTGAAATCTTGAATGGTTTTAAGAGTGGTCCGTCTTGGTGATTCATCGAAATTTATGGTTGGCCATGCACTGAAGATAAACATAAAACTTAGGATATGCTTAGGGATCTTAGGATAAAACTTTCCGTTGATCTGTGTTGGGAATTTTAATGAAGTTATGTGGGCCCATGAGAAATTGGGCGACTTAGATAGAGATTTCAATGTTATGGATGCATTTCGATGCGCTCTTGACGATTGTGATCTTGTTGATTTAGGATTTTCAAGACCTAAATTCACATGGTGTAATAATCAAAGAGGTAGAGGAACTATAATGGAAATGATTGATAGAGGGACAATGAATGAGTAGTGGAGAAGTTGTTTTCTAGGAGTTGTGGTTAAGCACCTTCCTCAGTTTGGATCAGAACATTGCCCCATTCTGATAAAGTTGACCCCTGATGGTGGTAGGATTCACAGGGGGGAAAGTCTTCCACTTTGAGGTGGCCTGGCTTAAGAAAGAGTCGTGCTTCGAGTTGGTCAAAGAAATGTGGAGTAGAGTTAAGTTGCGAGGGTCCAGGGAATCTTTAAAGTGGCAGCTTAAACGTTGTGGGTCAGAAATATCTAGATAGAGTAAGGAGGTTTTTGGAAATGTCCATAGATCCATTGTTAAGAAGAGAGAGCATCTTGGGTGGTTACAGGTCCAACCAGTTTTGAACTCAACTCTGGATGAAATAGAAGAAGTCAGTAAAGATATTGAGGAATTAATACATAGGGAGGAAGTTATATATAAGTAGAGATCAGGAGTCCTCTAGCTTGAGGAGGGTGATAGGAATCCAAAGTTCTTCCATGCCAGAGCGTCCTAGAGAAATAAGGAGAATACTATTAAAATAATTAAGGATGAGTCGGGTATATGGAGGGAGTCTTCTAAGGAAGTTGAGGGTATACTCCTAGAGTATTACAAGTTGATATATTTTTAAATATTTTACAAGTTATAACTCCTCGTGTTTCCCTTTCTATGAACGCATCTCTTGATCAAGCTTTTACTAAAGATGAAGGTTTTAAAGCGTTAAAACATATGCACCCCACCAAGGCTCCAGGACCGGATGGAATGCCTCCGTTTTTTCCCCATAAATTCTGGTCTTTTCTTAAAAATCTTGTTTGTAATGTTGTCCTTGGTATTTTAAATGATGGGGAAGACCCTAACTACCTTAACCACACCCTTATACCTAAAATTGCAAATCCTTTGAATGTTCCCAAATTTGCCCTATTAGTTTATGCAATGTCGTGTTTAAGTTGATCACCAAAGTGGTCGTTAATCGTTTAAAGATGATACTCCTAGCATTGTATCGGTGAATTAGAGTGTTTTTGTCCCTAGACGACTCATTACAAATAATGTCTTGATTACCTAGGAGATATTCCATGGGATGAACACTATGAGATCTGGAACGGGATAGATGAGTGTCAAGTTAGACATGAGCAAGGCATACGATAGAGTAGAATGGAACTTTCTGGAGGCGATTATGTTTCGTATGAGGTTCTCATCTAGGTGGACATCACTGGTCATACGTTGTGTCACAACGGTTTCCTTTGTTATTCTTCTAAATGGTGCCCCTAGTCCCACCTTCTATCCAAAAAGAGGGCTCCAACCCTTATTTATTTTTGCTATGTGCAGAAGGTCTTTCGGCGATGTTCCAAGTTGCAACTGTGTCTAACAGGATATATGTCTATAAGATTTTTCTGGTAGCCCAGAGGTTAGTCATTTGTTCTATGCAGACGATAACCTCATTTTTTCTAAGGCGGTTGAGGATGAAGCAAGGATAATTACCTCAATTCTAAGGGAGTATGAAGAGGCGTCTGGTCAAAAGGTTGATTTGGAAAAATCAGAGGTATGCTTCAGCAAGAACGTAGATGAGAATGTTAGGGCGCTTGTAAAGGCTAGACTAGGGATGGTGGGGGCGGAATCTCATGTGAGGTATTTGGGGCTTCTAATATCTTTTAGTTGTTCAAAGAAAGGGATGTTCACTTCCATTCGAGATAGGATTTGCAAGCGACTGGTTGGGTGGAAGGAGAAAAATTATCCCAGGTGGTGAAGGAAGTGTTGATTAAGTCGGTTATCTAATCCATACCAACATACATGATGAGTTATTTTAAAATTCCTGCCTCTATATATGACGAGCTGGAAAAGGCTACAAGGAGATTCTAGTGGGGGGGGATCCGGATGAGCGAAAGGTTCACTGGGTGGTCTGGGATAAGTTATGTAGGTCTAAAGTAGATGGAGGTCTGGGATTTAGAAAGGTTAGAGAATTTAATTTAGCTTTGCTCGCTAATCAAGGTTGGTGCTTGCATAAGAATATGAATTCCTTGCTCTCCCAACTTCTGAAAGTTAGATACTTTACCCGCTCGGTTTTTTGGATGCAGGAATTGGAACGCAACCTAATTATGTTTGGATGAGCATTTGGGCAGGTAGAAAAGTTCTCCAGAGAGGTTGTTTCTGGCGGGTGGGGAATGGGGAGAGGATCCGAATTTGAAAGGTTCCTTGGCTTCCTTCGGTGGAAAATGGGATGATCTTGGCACCTGTGTCGGGGTTGAATGAGAAGGCAAATGTGGCCGAGCTGATCGACAAAGAGAAGAGGCGTTGAAAGGTTGACTTGGTGGAGCAGATCTTTCTACCGCAGGAGATATCTAAAATTTTAAGCCTATCGATTAGCCGGGTTGAGGCGAATGATACTCTTGTGTGGAGAGGGACTATAAACGTCAAGTATTCCATTCGACTCACTACTTAACCTCGGCGAGTTCCCCCGTGTGTTTAAATCTTAAGAGAGGTTAGTGGAAACACCTGTGGGGTTAACTATTCTTCCAAAATTTAAAGATTTCATGTGGATATTGGGTAATAGCTCTCTCCCTGCCCGAGTGAATTTGGGTAGAAGAGGAATGATGGTGGATCCGGTGTGCCTATATTGTAATATGGCGGTTGAGTCGGCATCGCATCTGTTGTTGTCTTGTCCTTTTGCGATAGAGTTTCGGGTATTTAAGGGGATAACTGGGTGGAGTGGCTAGCCGCGACTGGGTTGTCTCTAGATGATATGACTCTTGAGCAGTTTATTTCAATCCTCTGGTCTTTATGGGCGTCGAGGAATAGCATTATTTTATGCCGGGTTGAGGAATCAATCCAGGATGTTGTAATTAGAAGAGGGAAGTTGTTCTTAGAGTTTAAGGATGCATGGTTGCCGAATCAAGTGCCTCTTTTACCTACGAGCCATTTCCACATACTGAAATGGCAGCCTCCCCTAGGGTGTGGTCAAGGTTAACACGGATACGACAGTGGGTAATACAAGAACTAGTTTAGGATCTATTGCACATGATTCTAGGAGCTCTTCAGTTTTCTCGGGTGTCATTTTCCTTTCGTACAGATTGGAGGCGCAAACAACGGAGGCTCTGGCGCTGAGAGATGCCATTACACAAGCCCGATAATAGGGTGTGATAGAATTATTGTTGAGTCGAACTGCTTGTTGAATATCTTTGCTCTGACTAATGGGGACTTCTCGCTGAATTATGCAGGTTTGGTGCTGGAGGAGATGACTAAGTTGGCGTCTACTTTTACCAGTTGCTTGTTTGTGCACCTAAATGGACCATGAATGTCCCGACTCATGAGTTGGGTCAATTTGCTTTGATTTCCGGTTTAAGAAATGTTTGGGTAGGGGAATCCTCCGAGATAATCGCGTCTTTTGTACTTGCTGATTTGAGTTAATCTAATCCATATTTTTTAAAAAAAAAAAGGTTAATATTTAAAATAAAATATTAATTTAATATAAATTTAAAAATTAATTTATGTGAAGAAGCAAAAGTAGAATCCGATTAGAAAAGAACTACTAATAGAAATAGAAATGGACACGAAAAAAAAGTAATGTGATTCTTGAAATCCACTATGCAAGGATTGAGAGAGTAAGTTAGAAGTGCTGAAAAATAATTAAATGGTCTTGAGTAAAAATAAAAACTTTTAAGACATTTAATATTGGGAAAATAAAATGATAATTTTTCTTCATCTTTTCCCTACTCCTAACATGAAACTTTATCATATATTTTAATTTTAAACAATAACATTGTCAAATATAAATTTAAATTGAAGATAATGAAACCATAAGTTATGAATTATTTTAATTAGATGATTTAAATAATAAATCTAAAGTAAATATTATAGCATTTCCGAAAATATTGAAACATATCAAATCAACTGAAAATATATGAATGGTTGCTTGATTATATAATTTTAACTTTACACTTTACTAACTAAAATTTATTTGATACGTACCTCTCAATTTTTTTAAGAAAAAAAAATGTTTCTAAGGATTTTTATTATATAACTTTATTATTTATATCTTTTTATTCAACCATCATGGTTAAAATAATTTAACCAAATGAAAAACTAAGACTTTATTGTTTTAAATATTAGTCTAACTTTTCATTATTATATTATCTTACTATATGAGCCGAATAAATTATAATTTTGTCGCTATGAAAAAAGCCACCATATTAGCACACAACTAAAAAAATATAAATTTAATTATCATATTAAAATAATATAATTAATTAGCAAAATACAAATTAATCCACACCAATCAGTAATAAATGTCTATTGTGTAGCTGAATGTTGCCAATATTGAAATTTAATATTAGAAAAAATCATTCCCACGAGCATCTACATCATTTCATTATTCTTCACAATCTTATTAGCAACTAAATCACCACCTAACCATATTAATCTAATCGGCTAACGAAAAATGTTATCAAATGAAACACCAAATTGATTTCAACACTGAAAATAAATAAATTGATCAATTTGGGACTCAGTTAAAAAAAATTATGAACTTCAAACATTACATTACATTAAATAAAAAAAAGTACATGACAATACGAATCATTAAGACAAGGCGCTTGAGCTTGTGTTGCGCTTCTCGAGCTCCGCTGGTGGATTGAGCAAATCGATGTCGTTCTGGAGAACCATTTTTGCAGATGCGAGACGCGGATTGAAAACTTCAAAGAGGTTTCCTGGGTAGTCTGCGGCGCTGCTGAACAGAGGGTGGCGAGAGGCAAACAGAGAGGAAGACGAAGAGAGTAATTAGCGAGTATATATAGTTGCGTGGTAAAAAGATGTGGGGCGTTGGAACATAGTACAAATTAGCGAGAATCACGAAAAACAAACTCATCCCGTGGCATTTGAAAATTTTATTCCGCCTCCTTTGTACTTATGCTCAGAGGCATTTACTTGGGCTCCGTTAGTCAAACTAATAGACCGTTAGTGTTGACCGTTGACTTTGATTAAAATATTCAGAAAAATAGTAAAAAATCCAAAAAAAATGTAAAAAATTCAAAAAAATGTAAAATAAATTTTTAAAATTCTCAAAGAAATGTAAAAATTCAAAAAAATTTAATAAATCCAAAACATATTGTAAAAAATTCCCAAAAATTGTAAAAATTCCAATTTTACATTTTTTTCTTACTTTTTAGATTAATTAATTTTTTTTAATTTTTTTTTAATTTTACATTTTTTTCTGAATTTTTGGTTAATTAATTTTTGTTTAGAATTTATACATTTTTTAGAATTTTTACATTTTTTTTATAGAATTTTTACAATTTTTCTGAATATTTCATTCAAAGTCAACGGTCAACACTAACGGTCTATTAATTTGACTTACGGAGCCTAAGCATTTGCCTCTGACCATAAGTACAAGGGAGGCGGAATAAAATTTTCAAATACCAGGGGGTGAGTTTATTTTTCGCGATTGTTCAGGGGGTCACGGTACTATTACCCCTAAAAATATTCATTCAAACTAAAATATGAAGAAAATAATTAAATATTTTAAGTACATAAATAAATAACGAAAGATATATATTGTATATATTTTTTAAAATATTCCAATAACGAAAATAAAAGTACAAAAGAAGTCTCTATTTTATATGGTTTATATAGAGTTGTGGAAGTGAATTTCAAGTAATCATTAACTTAATTTTTTGAAACATAACTTATGGATTAAACTGGAGTTGGATAAAGTCATCATATATGGTTTATTAAGAAGAGAACTACTATTTGGCCTAAAAGAACGTCCCGAAGGAGCGTCCTGAATGATGTGGAGAGTCAGAATTCTTGGGTTGGGTACCACCACTCTTCTTTTTGTCTAAAACTTATCGCGCCTGCACTCCTCACTTTCACTTTACCTTCCCCTCCCCTCCCCTCCTCGCTTGCACTCCTCACTCTCCCTTTCCCTCTACCCGTTTACAATCCAACAATTGAAACATAGTATAGCCAACAAGGAGGAAGAACCAATAAAGCAATCTTTTCTCCAATCAATTAATTAAGCAATTCTGTAGATTTTGGCACCGATTGTTTGCTATTTTCTCAAGTAAATATTCTCTCTCTTTGCTATTTTGGCACCGATGTTCATTAGAAGGTTCAAGTAATAGAATAGAGGATATTAACTGGTTTCTTAGATGGATTTTTTCTTATTTTGAACAACGGGGATGTAATGGTTTTTTAGATGCATTTTTCTTATTTTGTACTAAGTCAAAGTGCTTCTCTTCTAAAAATATTTCTGCTTGTTTTATAGTTCGCAGTGAAGGTGCTTGTAATAATGTCTCAATTAGTTTGTTGCTAAATTATTGCGCATCTCTAACCATATCTAATGTTGAGTTATTATTCAACACTTAGAATTAACATATGCATGTGTTGTTTGAAAATTTCAGAATATAGGAATGGAGTCATCCTCTACCTCGAACCTAATCAATAACACAAATAACTTAAATTCCAAGGATTTTCTATTCTACCTCGAGTTTGCATGAGTCTTCCTTTACCTCGAAATCAAGGCGCTTCTCTGTTCTATATAAAGGATTTTCTGCTTGTCTAGTAGTTCGCGGTAAAGGTGTTTGTAATAATATCTCAATCAGTCTGCAGTGTTAGGTAGTAGCATTATTGACTCATGCCTTTAGTGTTATGTAATTGAAAACTTAATTCATCTTTTGCCTTTCATACTGACAGTGATGAGTGTCTTTGAAGAGAAAAACATGGAATTCCAAGTGTTGTAGCTGCAATACTCCCTTTTTGGAGTGTTTGAATGGATGACTGAGTGAAAAAATCATGGTACACCTTAGTTCATTCATTGTTCGTGTGGATATGCCAGCCAGTTGACAAACCTCAATTGACATAAGTTGGTTTCATAGCAAAATAAATTCTAGCTAAAATGAAATCATGTAGCAAAATTTGTATAGAATATATGTGTAATTTACGCTGAAAAAAGCATAAAATTATTGATTTAAGTTCTTTCATTTATCTGAATGCAAATCTTTATATTTTTTTCTACTTTTCTCCTCGTATTTCTCTTATTTATGTCATTGGTTGGGTTCAAGGTAGAGGACGACTCCATTCCTATATTCTGTAATTTTCAAACAACACATGCATATGTTAATTCTAAGTGTTGATCAATAATAACTCAACATTAGATGTGGCTAGAGATGCGCAATAATTTAGCAACAGACTGATTGAGACATTATTACAAACACCTTCACAGCGAACTGCGAACTACAAAATAAGCAGAATGTTTTTTAAAAGAGAGAAGCGCCTTGACTCAGTACAAAACAAGAAAAATGCATCTGAAAAACTATTACATCCCCACCATTCAAAACAAGAAAAAATCCATCGAAGAAACCAATTAATATCCTCTATTCTATTAATTGAACCTTCTAATGAACATCAGTGCCAAAATAACAAAGGGAGAGAATATTTACTTGAGAAAATAGCAAACGATTGGTGCCAAAATCTATAGAATTGCTTAATTAATTGATTGGAGAAAAGATTGCTTTATTGGTTCTTCCTCCTTATTGGCTATACTATGTTTCAATTGTTGGATTGTAACGGGTAGAGGGAAAGGGCGAGTGAGGAGTGCAGGTGAGGAGGGGAGGGGAGATGATACGAGCACGGGAGCTCACGGATACTCCACGCGTAGCAAGGGGATGGTGGTCGTCTTATTGAAAGCCTTGAGAGCCAAAGCGGCCAACACAGCAGCCCGAGACCATTGGATGACGTGCGTCCGCACTGAGAACACTCTCACGGGGCCTCACGAGAAGGTCGAGCAAGCCATGAGGATTATCGCACCTGAACCCTAGCATCCTGTGAGAAGTCGCGGCAGCCTTGAGCCCGAGCGCTAGCCATCCGAGTCCAAACGCTAGGGCGTCGAGCCCATCTCCTCAAGCCCGCGGTCAAGTCCTTAAGTGAAGGGTAGTATAGGGTTTTCCATGTAATAATTCCCAAGGTATAAATAGAAAGTCTTAGCCTCTTTTATACCTTGTCTTTGATTTTAAGTGAGTATATCTCCATCTAAGACCAAGTAGTTGGCTTTGCCTTAGGGTTCTTAAAACCGGTTTTATTTCAATCAATTAACACCTTTCGGCTTGATCATTACTTGATCAATGATAAGATTAGGATTTCTGGGAAAGCGCGGTAGAGATTATGGCCGTCTAGAGTCACTGTAGAGGCAGTCCGTCGTACCTGCAAAGCGCCGGAGGGGGGGCTCCGGCGTAGACACTTCGATGCTTAAGTTAGTATGGCTGTGTAATTTGGTAGAGATTTGGGTAGCAATTCTGGCCTTACCTTTGATTTGGGAAGGGGTGGTATTTATAGGAAAAAAGAGAGGGTGTTACCGATGGGGGTAGGCGTTAACAAGGAAAGATAACGCCCGAGATGACGTCAGTAGGCGTTAGTTGGATGAGATATCGCCAATGAGATGATGCCAAGGCTGTCTGGGATGGGAGGATGCCGGGCGCGGAAACAGATACCACGTGGGTCCCCCCCCGCTGATGTCGACCATCCCAGGGTTCCTCGATCAGTGCGGGGTGGTAGCTGGGTGGTTGCCGCTAGTCAACCTTGACTTGAGGTGAAAAGACGAATGTACCCTCGGTGTTTCATCAATTGTTATCATAAGCCCAACTGAAAACGAGCCCGAGTGTTTACCAAGGGCTTCATTCTCGGCTTCTGGAAGAGTGCTATTTCCTTCACGTCGCGGCAGGTTCGTGAGGATCTTCGAGTTTCTCTGACTCTTTTGACATTCAAACCATGCAGTTTCATTCCCGATATCTGTCAAAACTCGGCATCTTTGTACCAGATACGTGATAGCGAAGCAGGTAACGTGAACCGATTACTTGCGATAACTATTGGCCACAGAGAGGATGTCGACCAAGTCGATAGTGATGATGTTGTAGCGATAACGTCGGTCATAAACAAGAACGGATAATGCCAACGATACACCCAAACTGATAACGCTGGTATTTCCCACGTCATGCTTTATATGATCAATATCGGCAAGGTAGGACGTTACGACGTTACCTCCTCGTAGCTCCGGATATCGTTCTGAAGGCGATATTTTATCATTTTTCCTGCATATTCTCAAATGTGGCTTTGTCACGTTAGTAAAAATATTATGCAATGATAAACATTAGTTACCCTTAAAGGCTTTCACCCGCACATATCAGGGTGTCACTAATGTCGCTTTTTCTATCCAAGCTCGTTGGATCCAGCCTTGCTGTAAGCCGCCTGCAATATTGACGCGGTTTTACGCCATAAGCTACCTACAATTTGTGCTATTTTACGCTGTAGCCACCCGTAATATTGACGCGGTTTTACCCTGCTCGGAGCTACCTGCAATATTGACGCGACTTTACATTATAGGCCACCTACAAATTGTGCGGTCTTACGCCATAGCCACCCGCAATATTGACGCGGTTTACATTTTTCTGGATTTTGGTCTGTACTCCACCTGAGTATCTCGGGTGTTCATCAAGGGTTCCGCTTTAGCCTTTCTCCCTGGCTGCTTCGGGACAGCTCAATTTTCGAGGGACATGCCTTGGTGAGCAGCTACTACTTCGGATCTATAAATGCGAACCTTTTTTCGGTGCAGATTCTTCACATTCTCTCTGCATCCCATTTATCATTTCTTCATGGACGATCTCACTAGAAACTTTCTGACTTCCAAAGCCGTAACACTCAAAAATCTCAATGAGGGTGACGTCAGCTTCTTAGAGAACATGCTGACGAAGACTGGTGAAGACGTGCTGGAGCTTCGGGGAATGATGACCCCTATTCAGTCTAGGATTGGGGCTGCTTCCATGGAGGACTTCAATCCCATAGGGAATGTCTCCAAGTTGGACGCTGCCATCTGCCGCATCGAGGTAGCCATCGCCATGCTGCAGCAGAGGAAGGATCTGCTGAATTGCTGCCTAAAGAGCATGAGAGGCACCTCTTCTGAGCTGACCTCTGTGGTGGAGGCCTTGAGGGATATCCTCATTGTATTGGTGGATAACGACAATGACGCAGGGTCTCGGGCTTGAGTGCTTGCCGCTATGTCCCCTTTTTTGTGTTTTCTTTGTATGCATCGTGTATGCGGATGTATATTTAGGTTGTTAGGCTGTATATAAATGAAGACTTCTTTCGATTATCGGGTTTGCGATTTCCTTCCCTTTCTAGTGCGTTAGCCCCTGCTTCAGTTGAGGGTCATGTCAGCCCAACTGAAAATGAGTTTGCCATTGGTCAGACTTCTGTAGCATTTATTCTTCTTTGTCTGCCAGGTGGCGACGGTTGCTCTGGCGAACAGTTTTGCAATAATCTCGCGCCGTCTCTTCAGTATTAACTGATTGGGTGGTTTTTCGGTGTTTCTTGATTATCGAGAAATCCCAACATGCGTGATCAAAGGACTTGATTCTGCTGTTATGGTATATCTTCTCGAGATGCATTGAATTATCCTCCAATCACGTGCGGAAAATTCTGAAAAGCCTCATCGCTTTAACTATTTAGGGGGAGTTCTTCTTCTTTTTCCTGTTCATCTTCTTCTTTGCACTCTTCTGTTATTACTAATTTCCATTTCTCATGGCTGATTCATATGATCAGGTCTTTGATGAGCGAGAGTCTCATCCGACCCATCCGACTACACCGGATTCTTACAATCCTCCCTCGCCGTCGTGCCTGAAGAGGCGATTGCCTAGGCGCAAAGGTCGGAAAAGGTCGAAGAAGAGAGTAAATTCAAAGACTAATGGCTGGTTTTCTTCCTTTTCTGCCCCTCCTAGTTGTAAGAGCAAGGGATCGTTTCCTCCTGCTGACTAGTTCGAAGAGGGGATTCCTCTAGGCGATACTGTCATAAAGGCGACAACTTCCATCCTGAAGGGGGAATCTAACTCGTTAGTGCCGAGTCTGGAGCGAAAGGTTGACAAATCTCTTTCTTTCGCTGATGAGGAGCTTCCATCCTCGGATGGAGGATACTACTACTGGTCCTCCTACTGGCCTGATGATGATTGATTCCATCCCTGGCCATCCTTTGTAGATGTCGTATGGCTATCATTAAACTGAATAAAATGATGCTTTTGCTTTTTTAGTCTTTTATGCTCAGGCGTTAGCTCTTCCATTGATGGGCAGCTATCGCCGAGAGACTAACTGTCGCTCGATGCAACCGCTTTCAACTGATTGTCAGTAACTGTCCCCCTCAGAAGATATAAATGCTTAGACATAAATATCCTTCTGAGGTTTTTCCCACGTGTCACTTTCGCTTTGGGGCGTGTCCCGTTTTTACAGGCTGTTCAATTTTTGAACTTAGCCTTTAAAAATGGAGCAACTGCTTTCTTTTAATACTTTTGCTTGCGCTTTGGAATTTTTCTCCTTCTTCTCTCTCTGAGTTTCATTTTTGTTTCAAAGGGAGTTACGATCACCGTTCGTCGGCGCCGATGGTCTGCTCACCACTTTCTGTTCAAGGTACTTTACTTCATCTTCCTCAGATTTTCTTCTTGCTAATTCATTATAAGCACGTCTAGGATTCCCAAGGATACCCAGTGGCCTACGGTCACAACTAGGCCTTCTAAGGGTCTCCAGCGGCCCATAAATTTAGAAATCGAGAGAACGCCTAGTGTTTTTATTTATGAAACGGTATTGAAGGCTGAGTTGGAGGAAAACGGTATCTTTTTTTCCTCCTGGTTACTCCGTCAAAATTCCTGAAGTTGGTCACTGACTTCATGACCCTCTATCGGGGAGCGATAGGATGGTGTATTTTAAGATGTTCCTTTACGGTTTTCGCTTTCCCATTCACGAAGCGGTGTAGAGATTACTGTGTCATTACGACATTAACCTGGCTCAGATTACGCCTTCCTCCTGGTGCGGGATTCATGCCTTCATTCGTGCTTGTGAGTTGCGGGGTATCTTTATCCCGTCCGTCAATTTATTTTGCAAGTTTTTTAGCTTCAAGTGCCGCAATTGTGTGGTAGATATCACCCCGAGGTGGAATGATGCGTTAGTGCAGTCATTCTGGCACAAGTTCCAGGGCTTTGAAGAGACTGTGGCTGATTGGAAGAGCGGTTTCTTCATCGTGAAACTGCCTTTCCGCCCGTGGCCTAGGTGCTTCTATCGGTGTCTTATTGATTCCATTTGGGTAAACCAGACAGTACTGTCCAGGGAAGAGCTTTGCCAAACGAACACGCTGCTAGAGCTAAGTTCATCCTTCCGCATTCGAGAGTTTGCCTTGTACAGGCTTATAGAGGAGTGTACTATAAGTAAGTTTCTTTCCTCCTGTTATCACTTTGACTTGTTCAATGTTTTAATATGCCTTGTTGACAGGTGACGCTGAAAATCAACCGTCGGGCAATAAGTGTACTTCTATTTCAAGAGTTGGTGATTCCGCTAAAAATTGCTCTCCTCCCTTTATTGCCAATCTTTCCTCTCAGGGTCCTCAAGGAGTTACTTCCTATCGCCTGGATCTGTCCACCTTTGGTACCAACAGACTTCGCGCATTAGGGATATCAGATCCGCTATCGCAAGATGAGCCGGTAGGCTTCATAGTAAGTGCAATATTTGGTTCTCCTGAAGATAGGGAAGAGATGTCGAAGCTTCCTCTGGAGGTTCATCGTGAACGTGCTGGCTAGCTTCCGCATGCTGAATTACTTCCACGATATCCATGATGACAAGATTCGAGGTTCCTCTGTAAAGGTGGCGGAGTTGACGCAACTCCAGGGCGACACCCAAGCAGAGCTGAACGACTGTCGTGCTGAGTTGGCCAGAGAGAAGTCAATAGGGAATGCAAAGATAGAGCTCTTGGAGGCAGAATTAATGGCTGCCGATAGAAGAAACTCTCTCCTTCGTGAAGAGATATCGACCCGTGACGCGGAGTTGGCAAAGGTACCCACTGAGATATCGCGGTGGAAAGACAAGGCAATACGAGCCTTTGCCGTCGGATTCCCAAACTACTACCGTAGCGGGGCTTTCGATCCTGCCAAGATAGCTGATTACGCCTTTGAGAAATTAAAGGAAGTAAATGTCGGGGGCAATAAAGGAGCGCTTCAGTGATTGGCGTAAGGCAACGCCTGAGAGTGTTTTTATTTTTCTCCAAACATTGGCTTCATTTGGCTTGTAATAATTGATAACGCTTGCGTAATAATGATTGTCATTCTGCTCCGAATAATGATTAAGTTGCTTCTTGGCGTTATCTTGCCAGCTGATAACTCGGCTATTGCTGAGTCGTGTTATCTTGACTGTTACGTCATCATGTCTGTCTTCTTTTTGATAAAGCGATTCTGCTTTTCAGAGCATTTAATGCTCAGGATCCCCTCATTAATGTGAGCAAGGGATCGGGATGGTTCAGAGACACGTGTCTGTTCGCCAGGACGCTAGGGCTAGCGTGATTTGATAGGATCAAAGCATCTTCTCGCTTTTCTAGGGTTGTACTCATTACTCATGTCTGTTACGCGCGCAACGACTGTTCCAACGGTCGTTTCACTTGGCCTCTTAGGGATATAAAACCCAACACTTGTTTCTTTTTTCCACTTTCGATAATCTGTTTTCTCTGTAACCTCTCAAATCGTCTTGCATTTCTGCTTTTCATCTTCTGGGCACTTCAATTTCCTTCTTAGAAAGGTATTTCTTTATTCCCCTTTGTTGTCTTCTTCATCTTTTTGTTTTCCTTTTCCGCCATGGGTAAAAGTAAAACTCGTGCTTCTGGGTCTAAGTCGGTTGATAAGGAGAAAATAGATAATACAGCCAGTACTATTACTTCTCCAGGCATCCTCCATAAGCATTTAACCGATCATCGTGCCAACATCCCCGAGGGTTTCAAGGTTTCTGTTGCCCCTGATTCTTTACACCTGAACAACGTTCTGACCGGCAAACGTAGAATCTTGTATACCCAGATGTTTCGCTATGGTTTCCGATTTCCGGTTGACTCTTTTATCCAAGAGTTGCTCACTTCTCTTGATCTGAGCCCCGTTCAGTTGGCTCCAAATGCATACTGCGGCGTTTATGCATTTTTAGAACTCTGTAAGTACAAGGGAATTACCTCTCCTTCCCTTGCATTACTCAAATCTTTGTTTCAAATGTACAACTGTCGGGGTGTGATAGCAATATCACCCCGTTACGATGATGATTCCCTTAAGAACTTCACCTGGAAACTCCTTCATCTAGAGTCTTCCATTGACGGTTGGAAAGAACATTTTTTTGTTATTAAAACTCCTGAGCTTCCGGACCCATGGTGGCGGTCTGGTTTCAACCAAGACGTCAAGGACAGTGCTTGGCGTCGGGAGGCTCGTAACGAGACAGAGCAAAACTGGTTTGACAAGTTGCTCAAACTGGAAATCAGCGTTCACACCCGCGTTCTGGCCTGCGGGGCCGATATCCGATCCTACGTTAAACGTGAGTATCGCGTCATTTTTTGATTTTCACCATTGATACTAATGCTAACGTTGTCTTGTGCTTTTGCAACGACTGATCCCAAGTACATTCCTGAGAGCGTTAGGAGGCGCTTAAAAAGGCTTCAACAGAGAAGGGAGGTTGAACGAACGGCCGTAGTTACCGATACCGCCGCCACTTCAGTTATTCCACCTGTTACTATTTCGATTCCTCCCCAGGGATCTTCTACTCCGGTTGGCGAGGAAACCACGGCCATACCTGTCGGTATTCCTGTCATATCAGTTGCTGCTCTTCCTATTCAGCCAACCGATTCTAAGGCTTCCGCAAAGGGAAAAAAAAGAAAAGGAAGACAAGGAGCGTTGCTACCCTCACGCCTTCTTCGGACGCGATAGCCTCTTTAGAAGCACCTATCGCTGAAATGGTAGCTGTAAATACTCCACGATAACTCTTGTACTGCTTTTCAATGCCTTCCTGCATTTTCTCTTATTTTTCATGTCTGGTGATTGTTTTTCTTCATAGGACACTTCTGCCGCTTCTACCCATACGCTACCGTCGGGTAATATGGATTTGAGGCATGTACTGAATCAATCAAGGAAGAGGCAGAGACCTGATGGAGAAGGCACAAGCCTGTCGTCGAGTCAAGTTGATGTCGGGGTAAAGCATCAAACCCCCTTTGACTCTTTGCCACCTCCCCAGAACCAGGCCGTTAACATTTTTGGGAACATGGGCGTTTCTGGGCCTTTCGAGACTTCTCCACCCTCGTTTGGCTCGGAGGTTCCTCATTTTTCTTCCAACTTGGGTTATAATGACGACTTATCCGGCTTCTCCTCCTATCAACCTCATGACCCTTTCGGGCTTCAAGGGGGTTCTTCCACTAACCAGCCTCCTTCCCCTCCTATCGCGGTCTTTGTACCTTCTGACACTTCAGCGCTTAAGCGCTTCGGGGAGGGAGCGGTTGTGTCTAGTCTTATGGCCGATATAAGTTCAGTTAACGCTGCCGGGCCTGTTACCCATCAACTGGACCTGACTACGCTGCGTAGCTCAGGAATCGCGACCATCGGGGGCGATAACTCTGCTATCACTGCTTCATTCCTAGCCGCTCATATGCTAACATCTTCCGAAGAACAAAGCACTTTTGCTGCTGAGGGGGATGGAGAGCAAGCTGACTTGCTGCGTTCTAATCTCTTTACCGGTCTCATCCGGTTTCATCATTATACAGAGCGCATGTCGCAAAAGACAACTGCCCTTGCCGCTTCCGCGGACAAACTTCCAAAGGAGCAGGAAGAGAAGCAGAGGTTGCTGGAAGAGCAACAAGGATGCACATCTATGATACTGGATTCCTTTGTTGTTGATTTCCTTTTCTGTACTTCTTTTCCTTTGAATTTTACTTAGCACGGCCATCCTGATTATGCTGACGGGCTTTGCCAGGTTCATCTTAACCGCTGCTCAACATCATTAGAAATGATATTCCACAGAAAAGAAGTAAAGTTCCCATGATTAAAAGAGACAACGAGTAGGGTCTTCAGGCCCTACTCCTCGAATCATGTAGAAATCGGTGCGATTGGCCTCACGTCAATCTCGTTGGCGGGTCGCACAATTCTGTTGTCATCTCGAGCGTTGATATCTCCGTTAGTCAGAAATATCCTGCACACTCTCAATTAATGTTTATTGGTAAGAGATATGCGATAACGGACACTAGTTACCCATAAGAGCCAATCCGCTGCCCTTTGAGGGTGTCGGTGTCGCTCGTTATCGCTTTCTCAACCAGCCCACTTCACCAGGGATTCCGCATCTGGTTACTCGCTGGGATTTTGTGATTCTTCGCGTTTCCACATTACCACGGTCAACCGAAAAGTGCCTCCTCTTGGTGAGCCGTCTGATCAGGACAGGCCGTCACAAGGTTAGGACTTTTCACTTTCGGGCGTTGTCCTCGCATCTCGGAATCGTGCCCTCACTTAATGAGCCGTCTATATTAGCCCGGTCACAAGGATAGGATTTTCACTTCCAAGATGAAGTTACTATTTCCTTGGGGCGTGTCTATATTAGCCCGGTCACAAGGATAGGATTTTCACTTCCAAGATGGAGTTACTATTCCCAAGATGGAGTTTGGGTTGAGCTTTCCCCGGCGTTGACCAGTTGCTTGCTTGTCTCTGAGAACTAGGTCGCCTACTTTCAGCAGCCATTCTTTGACGCGCCTATTGTGATAACGCGCCATCTTTTGTTTGTAATGTAATATTTTCAAAAGAGCTTCCTCTTGCAATTCAGGCAGCGCGTCAAGGTTAGCTCGTAACCTTTCCTCATTCAACTCTTCTCTGAAATAGACCACTCGTAGGCTCATAGTACCAATCTCCACGGGCGTGACGGCCTCAGTACCGAAAGCCAGTGCGAATGGTGTTTCTCCCGTGCTGGTTTTCATGGTCATGCGGTATGCCCATATCACTTACGGTAGCTCGTCTGCCCATTTCTTTTTGGATCCTTCTAGGTTCTTCTTGACACCGTTAAGGATGCTCCGGTTCGTCACCTCTGCCTGGCCATTGGTTTGTGGATGAGCCATGGAAGAGAACCTCTACTCGATTCCGAACTCCACGCATTGGTCTCTGAAGAATTGGCTGGTGAATTGCGTTCCTTTATCGCTGAGTAGCACACGGGGTACGCCGAACCGCATGATAACTTGATGTTTGAAGAAACGCCAGATTTTTTCAGTCGTGATGTTGGCAACCGCCTCAGCTTCCGCCCATTTAGTGAAGTAGTCTACCGCAACGACCACAAATTTCAGCTGAGACCTCACTTTTGGAAATGGTCCTAGGATATCAATCCCCCATTTCGGGAAAGGACAAGGAGCAATGATGTCATAAATTTGTGTGGCAGGTTGTCGAGGAATCTTAGAAAATTCCTGACACTTTTTGCAAGTTCGCATGTAATTATGGCAGTCTCTGCGGATGGTAGGCTAGTAGAACCCCGATTTGAAGACCTACGTAGTCAGGGTGCCACCGGACGCATACATGCCGCAAATTCCTTCGTGGATTTTGTGGAGGGTATGAAGGCCCTCTTGTTCCGTTATGCACCTGGCAGCTGGGTGAGAGAAACATCTCCGCATTAGTTCCCCGTCATAGTACGTGCACCGTGCCGCTTCCTTTAGCACTTTCTTTTTCTTAGCGTTTTCTGCCGGTAGCTCATCATGTTTCAAGTATTTTATGACGGGAATTCTCCAGTCATTTTCAATCTCTTCCACGCAAAGCGTCGCCTGTTCTTCCATGAAGGAAGGTACGGGTATCTCTCAATAGTATACCCCCTTAGGTATGGACGCTTTCGGGTTTGCCGCGAGTTTAGCAAGGTTATCCTTCTCAGCGTTATCCTCTCGAGGAATGTGCTTGAAGCTGACTTGTATGCCGCTTTTCTTTATTTCCATCAGCTCACGTTTTACTTTGGCAAGGTATTGCACCATGATGGGCTCCCTAGCCTGAGAGTGTCCCAAGACTTGGTCTATTATCAGTTTCGAGTCTCCACAAATTTTCAACCGCAGGTCTCCCAATCTCCCTGAATCATGTATGCCTTTTATAAAGAAGTTTTTTCCTATCCTGAGCCCAGCTAATAACACTTCGTATTTTGCGGCGTTGTTAGATAACGGCTGCAGGATTCGAATGGCATATCACACCTGGATGCCGTGAGGCCCACTCATGAAGATTCCGGCTCCGGCAAGCTCTTGATTTTTGGCATCGTCCACGTGGATGACCCACAGGTCGGTGTAGGTTTCAGGGAATGGGAGGTCCACCTCCTCTTTTTCTTTTTCAGTCAATTCCGTCATCGGGTCTGGCATAAATGTGCATTTCGCAATAAAGTCCGCCAGAATTTGAGCCTTCACAGATGGTCGAGATCTGTAGTGCAACCCATATTGTTCAAGCTCGATGGCCCAAATCAGCATTCTCCCAGAGGACTCGGGTTCTGAAATATCCTCTTTAAAGGTTGATCCGTAAGCACAATGATGGTGTGAGCCTGGAAATATCGGTCCATCTTCCGCGTCGCTTGTATTAACGCGAACGCTATTTTCTCAATACGAGCATATCGCAGCTCGGCATCTTTCAAGATGTGACTTACGAAGTATACATGGTGGTGCGTGTGATTGTCATCTCGCACAAGGACCGCACTGACCACTTCGTCAGCAACCCCAAGGTATAAATACAAGATATCGCCAGGTTCAGGTCTTGTCAGCACTAAGTCAGACGATAGGTAGGCCTTTAGGTCTGCGAATGCTTCTTCGCATTCTGCCATCCATCCGAAAATGGCTTTCTTGCGTATAACTTTGAAAAAAGGGAGGTATCTTTCGCCTTGCTTAGAAATAAACCGTCCTAGAGCGATAACACGCCCTGTTAGTTTCTGCACCTCCTTCACGGTTCGAGGAGATATCATGTCCTGAATGGCTTTGATTTTAGAAGGGTTGGGTTGGATACCCTTCTGACTGACTACGTAACCCAAAAATTTGCCTGTTTGAAAGGCAAACATGCACTTTCGAGGGTTCAGCTTCATTTGGTACCGTCTCATTACTTCAAAGATTTCCTCCAGATCAGATAAATGGTCTTCGAAGCTTCTGCTTTTGACCAGTATGTCATCGACATACGCCTCTACGTTTCGCCCAATCTGTTTTTTGAAGACTCGATTCGCCATTCGCTGGAAGGTGGCTCTAGCATTTTTCAACCCAAACGACATCGCCATGTAGTAATAGGTGGCCTTGGGAGTGATGAAAGCAGTTTTCTCTTCATCCTCGTTGGCCATGGGGATTTGGTGGTACCCCGAGTTGGCGTCGAGCGAGATAAGCATACCTGGCAGTCTGATCGACTAACTGATCAATCCGAGGAAGCGGGTAACAATCTTTAGGACATGCATCGTTCAAGTTAGTGAAGCCAATACACATGCGCCACTCTCCGTTAGGTTTGGGAACCAGAACTGGGTTAGCCAACCAGGTAGGATATTGCACTTCTCGAATAAAGCCAGCGTCGAGAAGCTTTGCTACTTCTTTATCGACAACTATCGCTTTTTCTGCAGAGAAGGCACGTCGTTTCTGTTGAACCGGCTTTGCATCAGGGTTGACATTAAATTGATGCTCCGCTACCTCTCGCGAGATACCGGGCATGTCGGCTGGTTTCCATGCAAACTCTCTTTTGCATTTGTTCAATAGCTGAGCTAACTGGAGGTTTTCCTCCGAGCTGAGGTTATCGCTAACCAAGAATCTCGCCCCATCGACCACGTTAACTGGAATGTGAATCATCTTGTCCACAGGCTGAGTGCGTTTCTCATCGCTTTGTTCATATGGATCCACCGTTACGCACACATACCTATCGCAACTTTTCTGAGTCATGAGCAGGTAGCATTTAGCTGCTAACTTCTCATTACCTCGGATTGAGACCACACCATCCCAGGAATGATATTTCATTCTCAGATGTTTCTGTGATATCGCGGCTCCGAAACGGTTGAGGAAAGACCGTCCCAGTATGGCGTTATAAGGTAAGTTTAGATCCACGACCAAGAATAGAAGCTCCTCCGACCACTTGGAGGTATCCTCCTTGAAGTATACCGGCAAGGTGGTCACTCCAGTCACTGGGATGGGGACTCCGTCAACTCCGATTATGGGTTTTTTGTAGGGCGTAAGCTCGTTGTCAGGACGCTTCATGAGATTGTAAGCTTCCAGCGAGAATAGGTTCACCGCACTTCCGTTGTCAACAAGAGTTCTCCTAACTCCATGACTAGCGATAATGGGTGTAACCACTAACGCATCGTTGTGTGGATATACCACGCCCTTCTCGTCTTCTTCAGAAAAGGACAATACCATGTGATCTAAGGCGCATATCACCTCACTTTTGATTGATGCATCCGCTCGCTTCCGCTTGTCTCCTGTCGCGGGTGTCAGCTGTGCGGACTCATCCATATGGGGTGTGCCTCCAGCGATGATATTAATGATGGGGACGTCTTCGTCATCAACCGTAAGCGTTTCCCTACCCCTTCCTGCAAGACCAGCGTCGTTGCCTGGGGCGTGGTGGGGCACCAGTCTGTTATCGGCTACTCTGTTTATCGGGTTGCTCTTGGCCACTTCTCGTATTTTGACGGCGAATTCTCCCAGATAGCCTTCTTCTACCAGGCGCTCTATCGCCAGCTTAAGTTCTCTACACACTTCCGTAGAGTGTCCCTTAGCTTTGTGGAATTTGCAGTAGGCGTTTTCCCTTCCTCCCAAGGTTACCCCCGGTCTCACGGGGGGGCCGGATAGCGGATGGGCAGGTTCCGCTGTTCCGCTATTGCTAGTATTTCTGCTCTGGGTAGGATAAGGGAAGGAAGGTCTGGGTCATAAACTCGTCCCTTAGGGGGATCTCCCTGCCGCTGTGCTGGGGAATCACCAGGCTTTCCCTTTGAGAAGTTGCCTTTTCGCCGATTAGAGGTCTTGGGGATGTGATCCTTTCACTGAGCGTAATCGTCGATGAAACGATCCTCAGCAGTAGTGGTAATGGGAGCGTTAGGGACTGGAGGCATAACTGGCGGCATGTTTCGAATTCTGTCCCTATTCTCTTCCTCTTCCATCCTCGCGTAATTGTGGGCTTTCAGTCTTAATGCATCTAAGGTTGCTGGGGGGTCAACCATTAAGGCGTCTCTGAGTTTTCCATAGCAACAGTTCCGCTTTAAGGCTTCTATAGCGAAATCAACTATTATGCCTAGCGTGAGCGACATCTCAGTGCCAAAATAATTGAGGAAATTTCTCAGGGATTCCTGAGGCTTTCTGTGTATATCAAACAAGGCGGCGGCAGATTTCCTGATGGGGACCACAGTACTGAATCGACTCCTGAATTTAGATTCTAGCTGTAAGAAGCTGTCAATAGATCTGCCAAGAAGGCCTTCGAACCATAGGCGCGCAACCCCTGATAGGGTCATTACAAATATCTGACACAACGCTACGTCATTGTTAGTCTGAAATTGCACAAAATCCTTCACCTTGTTAAGGTGAGAAATAGGATCTCTGGTGCCATCATAAGATTCTGAGGGGAGTTTCACATGTCGGCTGACCCTGTGACGCCTTATGCGTGGGCTAAAGGGGTGGCCAGAAGTGTCATCAAGGATTTCATGTGTGTATTGAGGTGAGGATACCTCCAAATGACGCCTACGATTGCGCGGGTCTCTGGTATGATGTCGCCTTGGAGACGGGCTGCGACTCCTTGGCGAGCGGGTTCGATGTCTCCTACTGCTTGATCTTTCACTCCCCCCAAGAGATATGTCTCTATCATTTTTGTCCCTCCTACCATCCCAACGACCTCTGTCCTCGTCATGCCATTGCCGTTCCTCTTGGGAAATAGGAAGCAGAGGCACCTGCGGCATTCGCAGCAATGGGGATGATAACGGTCGTTCTGTGATGATACGGGGAGTAAAAACAAACTGAGATGGAATGCCTGATCCAGAAGCACTAGGCGTGAATCTAGCGGCTAATTCCGTTAAGTGGTCCAGTTAGGCACGAAGGGCTAAAATCAAGCTCGCGAAAGGGTTATTCGCACTGTCTATCACGGATCCTATAGGAGGGGGAGTAGAATGACTGGGCCTTGCCATATGAGATGCGGGGGCGCTCATCTGAGGAAATAGTGCGCTCATAGTTGATCCAAAGAGAAAGTCTGTCTGCGTAGAGGAATATGCGTGCGTTGCCGTGAAGATGTCGGGAGAAGTGGTAGGGAAGAGTTCCCTACGGACGTCACCATCGCGAGAGTGTGAAGGAATGAATTCTGAATTAGAAGCCATAATCTTCCGATTTTCAGAAGAACTGAGATTGGCAATTAAGGATGCTCATTTAATTAAACCAAACCTCTCAATGAAAGCACCAATTTGATAAGATTAGGACTTCTGGGAAAGCGGGGTAGAGATTATGGTCGTCTGGAGTCACTGTAGAGGCAGTCCATCTTACCTACAAAGCGCCGGAGGGGGGGCTCTGGCGTAGACACTCCGATGCTTAAGTTAGTATGGCTGTGTAATTTGGCAGAGATTTGGGTAGCAATTCTGGCCTTACCTTTGATTTGGGAAGGGGTGGTATTTATAGGCAAAAAGAGACGGTGTTACCGATGAGGGTAGGCGCTAACAAGGAAAGATAACGCCCGAGATGACGTCAGCAGGCGTTAGCTGGATGAGATATCGCCAATGATGTATCGCCAATGAGATGATGCCATGGCTGTCTAGGATGGGAGGATGCCGGGCGTGGAAACAGATGCCACGTGGGTCCCCCCCCCGCTGATGTCGACCATCCCAGGGTTCCTCGGTCAGCGCGGGGCGGTAGCTGGGTGGCTGCCGCTAGTCAACCTTGACTTGAGGTGAAAAGATGAATGTACCCTCGGTGTTTCATCAATTGTTATCAATCAATGAAGGGATTTCGGTTGATGATCCTTGTAAATGTTTGCTTGCAAGTTTAATATATTGTTTTCCATAAATTCCTTGCTATCTTTCCTCCATCTAAATCCGCTGCCTTAAACTCCTTAAACCTCCAAATATACCATCTTCAATCCGCTTCAAGAGTTCATCAATCTCCTAAAGGAGACTAGATTCGATTGCTCCAAGTACAGTTCGGCCTCAATCCTTCCAAGCGAGTGCGAATGTTATCAAGTGGTAGCGGAGCTCCATCTATCTTCTAGGTTGGTAAACTCTCCCTACGGTTGGAATCATCTTCTCCACCGTAGCTTTTCTTCTTTGGCCGATTTTTTTTTTCCATTTCACAACCGTTCCTCTCTTCGGTCGAAACCTCATTTCCTTGTGTTTCCACGGTTCAAACACCTTCATTCTTCTTTTCTATGGCTTAAACATTATTTTCTACCATAGGAATCATTTTCTCTTCATTTGAAAATTTGGTGTTCTTGACATATTTTTGTCTTTTAGTGTGCTGATTTTGAAGAAACACAATTGCTGAATTGTTTAGGTGTTTTTGTGCATCTAAGTGATATTTTCTTCATCTTCTTATTGGTGATTAATTGCTGTGATTATTGGAGCTTCCTATGGTGGCCATGAGAGCCATGTGGACTTGCTTGTTTCTTAGCTAAGTGCTGAATTTTTGAGCTCCACTCCTAGCCGGCCACATCACCCTTTTGTGAGCCAAGTATTTGCACTAATTGTGAGCCAAGCATTTCAGCTTGCTCACCACACTTCTCCCTCACAAAGCCGGCCCTAGGTTTGCATCCTTACATGATTTTTTCTTGTCATACACAACCACATCACTTGTATTGTCATCCACACAAAAACCGACACATCATCTTCACTAGCCACCTCACACTTTTGGCATCCGGTGAAAAATATTTCAAGAGCAAAAATACTTGTCTTTCACTTCTTATTTCAAGAATACTTGTCATACAAGTGAGTTCTCTTCACTCATTGCAAAAACAGAAAAGAAAAGAGAAAACGAACTAAAAGAAAGATCAAATCAAAAAAAGAAAAAAAGTTATCAAGTTCCTAAAACTCAAAAAGAAAGAAAGAAGAGAAGCAATTGAGTCATAAGCAAGGGACTAGTTGTGTATGTGCATTGAAGTGAATCACTTTGCTTTTAAAAGTGTCTTTGTGGAAGAACACAAGTTTCGGCTTTCATTTATGCTTTCAATTTCTGATTTTCATTTTCGCTCATTTTCCTTTTCTTCTTGAGTTGTATTTTGAGCTAGCCTTTTCATTTGTGTCTTGAGTTGTCGTGCTTTGTTTCCCACATCTTTTCTACTCTAGGTCATTGAGGTTCAACGCATCAAATCATTGAACTTCCTTTCGGCCTTCTCTACCTTTCCTTCTAAGCTTGTTTTCCTTGCTTTCCTTGTGCTGTTTTGAGTCTTAGAGTTTGTGCTAAGCTACATTACTTGGTTTTGCGTGGAGATATGAGTGGGTGAGTTAGTGAGAGCATTAGAGTGTTTGTGTGACACACGAGAGCCTAAACACGTGAGGGAGCAACTAACCCTATATTTTTGAATTGCGTTTGTTTCATTTTGTAGGTACATTTTAGTATGTCTCGTGATAATGTTCCTTGGGTTGTCACTGAAGTGGCACCAACCACCTCCACCTCGGCAGTAGATCACCTATCAACTCACATAGCTGCTCTAATCCATCAAGGAGCGAGCCTCAAACATTCCAATTTGGCCATTTTGGAGGCCCTTGCCGCACTACACACCCCGGCGGCCCTACAACCACCTTCGCCCTCACCTCCCATACCCCTAGAATGATTTTACTACCAAAGACCACAACCACATAACTACTCTTGGTCACAACGCCAATGTGACATAGAGACAAGTGCGAGAGAGTATAGTACTAGCCGCGAGGATGACTTTTGGGAAGGCGCGCCCCACTCTCTCACCCTAGACACCAATGGCAACCACTTCCCACATGGTAGCCGAGACCTTGACGTAACACTAGCCGAAATACAGCCCGAAACACAAGCACAAACACTGCCCCTAATCCAACCACCCGCTCGACTGTGGCTTGAGCTACACACTAGCGACCTGCTATTTAGGACACTGCCTCCCCGCGAAGTGGACAAATGCTTGGTCGTTCGGCGCAGCTTAAGTATTGTGACCAAGACGGATGACGAAGTTATAGAGCAACGGGGAAACTTGTTCCATACGAGAGGAGTGGCAAACGGAATGGTCATTTCCATCATTATGGACAATGGAAGTTACGCGGATGTGGCCAGCAACCTCCTTGTACACTCTTTGGGCCTCGCAACATCTAAACACCCACAACCATACGCTCTCAATTGGTTCAACGAGGACAACATGGTCAAGGTACACAAACAAGCCCTCATCCCTTTTCAAATTGGCACTTATATGGATGAAAGGTTGTGTGATGTCGCACCGATGCAATCCAACCACCTTCTCTTGGGAAAACCATGGCAGTTTGATCGACGAGCCATCCATGATGGTTTTCGAAACACTTACAAACTGGAGCTTGGGAACCGAAGATTCCTCATTCCCCCACTTACTCCTAGTCAAGTCTTGGAAGACCAGCTCACGTTAGAGAAGGCTTATGCTGTGTTTGAAAATTCTTCTTCCCTTTAAAAGAAAGATGAGTGGAGTGGAGTGAATAAAGTAAGTACTGAACTTGAGCAAAAGAGCGGGCATGAAAAAATAGAGCATGCGCCGAGTGGAGAGAAAAAGGAGAGTTGTGTAAGTATGAGTGAAAATACATAGCTTGAAAACAGTAAGCAAGCTAGTGAGTGTGTGAGTGGAGTGAAAATGACCAAAAAAGTGAGTTTATTTGCTAAAGGAAAAGATGTGAGGCACACTCTTGTTTCACGAAAACCTTGTATCCTAATTAGCTTCAAGGACAACTGTTTACTTACCACTAATACTAATCCTTCTCTTCCTAGCAATGTGTCTTCTCTTTTGCTAGACTTCAAGGATATCATTCCAGAGGAACTCCTCGATGGCCTGCCACCCGTACGCGGCATTGAGCACCGCATTGACTTCCTACCGAGTTCAACGCTGCCAAACAGACCGGTGTATCGTTGCAACCCCAAGGAAACTCACGAACTCCAAACACAAATAGAGGGGTGTCACGCCCCGAAAATTTAACAAGAAATTCGCGAGTGTACGATGAATCTGAGACCTTACGATGCTCGGCGTAAAAGGGCGCCTCGCAATATGCAATGAAGTCGCCACCCTAATTTTGTCTCTAGGCTTAGGGAACCTAATCGTCATGGCATAAAAAATAAAATAAATAAAAAACTAAAGGCACAAAAAGGGTCTAAACCCAAGACAAAGGTTCGGGGTCGTATTATGGACTCGGGAAGGTGTTAGGCATCTGAGTCACATCCGAAAATGGTTACCGGTTGATAAGAGAGGTGTTTAAAAGGTGTTTGATAAAAATGCATTTTGAAAGGGGGTCCTCAGAGGAATCGTCACTTTAGTCTTTTCCATGATCGGGACCGTTCAGGAATAATTAATCGTTGGATGGGTTTACCGTTTTAAAAATCTTTTCGGACGGGGTTACCATTTTCAAGACCGATTGATTATTCCTGACCATAGCGTGATGGGACTGAATTTTCCGTAAGACTGAATGAGCGCCCTCTATTTCATCATCGGACTATGCATGATTAAATTAATTACTATGTGATTCTATCATGGATAGCTTAACATAGTACAGATTAAATGAGAGGTTTTGAAATGATAAACTGATGTGGGATCGAAGCCACCAAGTACATGCAGTCAATATAAGTGAAAATTTAAAATCAAACGAACATGACATTTTAAGCAAGTCTTTAAACAAGTTATTCATGTGGGTTGATTTTAATTCTAGCAATTCTATATATCATGCGTACGATTAATATTTACGGAAAGCATTGAATAAATAAAAGGGAACGAAATGCGTACTTTCGAGCGAAGCTTGAATTTTAAACCTACAAAATGAGAGTGTTAGTGATAGCTCGAAAAATAAATAAGCAATTTATGAATGTGAGAATTTAAATAACAGTTGATATTTATCGAAAAATTAAATAATGATTTTTACGAGTACGAAGAAAAAATGGTGATTTGACACATACAAAAATTTAAATGATGATTTGATGAGTACAGGAAAATTTAAATGATGTTTTGCATGCGAGAAATTTATATGATGACAGTTGATAAGTGCGAGAAATTTAAATGATGACAGTTGATAAGTGCAAAAAATTTAAATGATGATTTGATGTATGCGAGAAATTAAATGATGATTTGATGAGTGCGAAAATTAAATGATGATAGTTGATAAGTGCGGAAAATTAAATGATGATTTGACAAAAAATTAAAGATTTGATATTTGCAGAAAATTAGGCAGTTGACGATTTGCAGAAAATTCAATGATGATTTGCAGAAAATTAAACAGTTGATGATTTGCAGAAAATTAAATAGTTGATGATTTGCAGGAAATTAAATAGTTGATATTGCAGAAAATTAAACAGGTGATATTTGCGAGAATTAAACAATTGATGATTTGCAGAAAATTAAATGCGACCGACCATATAGGCGGTAAATTAAATGACTGAATTTAAATTGTGGAAAGTAAATTGCGAAAAATTAAAGTACGAAGAATTTAAACAGTTGATAAGTACAGAATTTTAAATATACGAGTATTTTACGAAAAAATGCGATCCGAGGTTTCGGAAAAATGAAAATGGGCTGGGCCCAATTTGAAAAATAAAAAAAATGGGCCAGGAATAGTTCCTGGCCCAAAAATTCATTTTTTATGGTGATGGGCCATTCCCGCGTGAACCAAGGCCATTATTGCACTGTTCACTTTCTCCTAGCTTTGGTCGCCGACGCCACTACCGACGGCCAAGCTCCAGCCATAGGTGGCCGTTTCAAAAAATCTTCATATAGAGACGCTCATCTCCTCGACGGCTTCCCGACCGTACAAACCTCGAATCTCGGTTTAAATCGTACCGAGTTTAATTTTAAAAAAATTACGAAAAGGATAATTACCAAAACTAATTAATTCGCAAGATTTATTTAACGATTTAGCAAATTAAAAACATGTATTTAATCTACAACATGCATATGAATTATTGGCATAAATATAAGCAATTAAGTTGAGCAAAAATGCAATCAAAATAATTAAAGAAAGAAAGGCAGTAAACCGCTGAAAAATGCTTACAAACGAAAGCTTGAACTGTGGCGATTATTGCTCGAAATGAGCAATCTATCAGAGGGAGAAGGAGCAAGGCTTGCTCTTGGGTGTGAAATCGTGTGGAAAAATGTTGAGGGCAGGGACCTTTTTATAGGTCGAAGTCTCGTGGATGGTGGGACGCGAGGGCTGCGCGTGGTGGCCAGACGTCGAGGTGGCGGAGCTAGGGGTCGTGAGGTGGCGAGGCTAGGCGTGGAGGTGATGGCTTGAAGGGACATGAAGCGACGGGAGGAAGCAACTCAGTGGCTTGCTCCGCTGCCCCGTCGCTCCTACGGTGCATGTGCACCATGCACATTAAATCCCATGCCGTTGATCTGGTTGGCTTTCCTTGGCCTCAAAAGTCCTTTTAAGTTTATTTAAATGGCCTCGAGCCATTTTCGCGAACAAACGTTCAGAATTTTCGAGCCAAAAGTGCTAGCGCGTAGGGAAAAATAAGACGAGTTTAACCGTCTACAGCGAATGACGAGAATTTTTCGTTTAACGTGTTTATTTTCTCGTTCGGAAACATGAAATGTTCGGACGAAAAATAAATGACGTTATGACGAAAATTACGCGGAACGCTGTTGGTCGGCGTGAATGAAAAAAAGAGCAGGTAATAGTTGATTGAAAACATTCCGTGTTCGAGCTATTATCCGAGCTAACTTACTCGGGTCCAATAAAAGCTCGAACAAAAATAATAATAAAAAATAAAAATGCTAAAAAATGTGACAAAAGACTAAAAATCCTAAATTTTATGCGATGACCTAAAACGAAGAAATAACTAGTAAACGACTAACGGATAATTAAAAATGTAATTTTTAAGGCCGAAAATATTAATGATAATAATAATGAAAATACATGACGAAAAATTAAAAATGCGATTTCGAACTTTGATGATGACAATGACGATGATAAAATGCAACGAGAATTAAAAAATACCAACGACAGTAAATTAATTAAAAATGACAGTAAGTTAAGTAAAATGACGAAAATGCTAAATTTAATTAAAAATGGCGTCAAAATTCGGGTATCAACAGTTGCCCCCTCTTTACTGTCTTATCGAAGTATTTGATAAGTAGTAAAGACGGTTGCCCCCACATATCTGAATTTTGGCGACACAGCAGGTCTTACTTCAATCTCACCGTGATGATGTCACTCTGGGAGGAGGTAAGTTTCTTGACGTCACTCTGGGAGGAGGTAAGTTCGTTGATATCACTCTGGGAGGAGATAAGTCATAGATGTCACTCTGGGAGGAGATATTGTTGAATGTCACTCTGGGAGGAGATTGTTGCTATTACTCTAGGAGGGCATATATTGTTGCTCGGATGTCCTACAAGGGTATAAGTCTAGATCTATGCGGCTATTAAGGGAAACATGAATTGTAGAAAATGCAAATGACAACTACTTTGACAGGAATGGAGGGTAGTTTTACGAAAATGTAAATGATGGCCCCACTAGGGGCGGAGGGGTAAGCGTTTGACATATAACTGACGTTGCTTCGGGAGGATAATGCGCGATCCGTAGAAATACGAATGATTTGTCCTAATGATATCTCTCTAGGAGGAGAAAAATGCAAATGATGTCACTCTAGGAGGAGGAAAATGCATGATGTCACTCTAGGATGAGGAAATACGTGTTGTCACTTTAGGAGGAGGAAGTACAAATGATGTCACTCTGGGAGGAGAAAATACAGTACAGAAACGTAAATGACGTCAATCCCGTAAGAGAAGACGTGAAATGCAGAAATTAAACTAAGGACACTCTAGGAGGAGGAAATGCGAATGATGTCACTTTGGGAGGAGAAAAATACATGATGTCACTCTAGGAGGAGGAAATATAAAGCTGTCACTCTAGGAGGAGGAAATGTAAAGCTGTCACTCTAGGAGGAGAATTTGAGTATGCAGAAAAGTAGTCGCTCAAGGAGGAGATAATAATTATGCAGAAATGTAGAATTATGTAAATGAGAGTTGTAACGTACCTTCGCTCGGATATTGATTGACGGTAACATACCTTCGCTCTGATGTTGATTTGATTTGTCGAAGGTAAATCCATGACGAGGGCATTACAACGATTTCTTCATCGAAGACCCCTGGTTGATTCCAACGAAGCATATCTGTGTCCTAGGAGTGGGGGTGAGCTGAAAATTCTAATCCGGGCGAGGCTATCGCTTTGCGAGATGTGGGTACGAAAAATGAGACTGTATGTCCGTGCGAGGCTATCGCTCTCCGGGCATTGGTGCTAAAGAATATAAAGCGTGTTCGTGCGAGGCTATCGCTCTCTAGATGTTGACGTGAAAAATGTGAATGTGTGTCCGTACGAGGCTATCGCTCTCTGGATGTTGACATGAAAAATGTGAATGTGTGTTGTGCAAGGCTATCGCTCTCCGAACGTTGATGCGGGAAATGTTGATGTAGGTTCGTGCGAGGCTATCGCTCTCCGAACATTGACGTGGAAAATACAAATGTAGGTTCGTGCGAGGCTATCGCTCTCCGAACGTTGTTGTGGAAAATGTGAATGTAGGCTCGTGCGAGGCTATCGCTTTCTGAACGTTGTTGTGGAAGATGTTAATGTATGTTCGTGCGAGGCTATCGCTCTCCGAACGTTGTTGGAAAATGTAACTGTATGTTCGTGCCAGGCTATCGCTCTCCGAACGTTGTTGGAAATATGGAAGGCATGTTCGTGCGAGGCTATCGCTCTCCGAACGGTGTTGGAAAATGTAAATGTATGTTCATGCGAGGCTATCGCTCTCCGAACGTTGTTATGGAAAACATGGAAGGCATGTTTGTGTGAGGCTATCGCTCTCCGAACGTTGTTGGAAAATGTGGCGAGGGTATTACAAAGATTTTTTCATCGAAGACCCAATTTGTGGCATGATTCCCTCAAAGTGTATCTGTATCCTGCAAACAGGAGAGAAGCAAACACGAAGCAACAACTGATAGAAAAAGAGAGCACGATAATATGAGAAATATCAAATATTCCTACATTTAACCCATGGCTTACCCCCAAGTTTTTTTGTTTGGAATGAAAATGACTTCTTTGTTTTAGAAAATACATTCAAGCATTTTTTTTGCTAACATATTTGTCCAATTTTCGTTATATGAACATGATTGATTCAAGTCTAGATAACATCTACGTCTTGTTCAGGAAATAATGACCTCAAGGATAAGACTTTCCCCTTACATGCAGCTGTAAGCAATCCTCACTAGATATTAGTGTTTGCGCTCACGCTTAGAAAATAAGGCTATGTGTTTACACTACTAAAAATGCAATAAACATAGCACAAAAATTAAATTTGCAATGTCAATTCGAGTGAATAGACTTCAAATGAAGATGCACATGCATGGGTCTGCTAATAATCGAAAGGACTTTGCGAGGGGGGAAGAAAGGAGGAATTCGTAGAAGAAAGGAAAAGTGTTGTGTGTTTTTGTTTTGCGAAAAGGTTTTAATGAGTTTGTGCTCGACGACTGATGGCGATGAGGACAAATTGCGGTGAACGATGCTCGATGATTTAATCGTGGTGAAAGCAAAGTGCACAAATTGTTGAATCTCTGCTTGAGATGTTTCTTCTTGATGGTTTTGAGGGCCCCGTGCCCAAGTTTACGATGATCTTTTTGAGATTATTTTGATGTTTGATGCTTGGCCATTTTTGTTTTGTACTTGCTTTTGTTGTTGTTTTGGTGTTCTTTGAACGCTCTCTTTTTGATTTCGAGATCATTTTGACGAACCGCACCAACTTTTGAATTTTTGCAAGAAATGATATCTCTTTTTTGTTTTGAGATCAACACTCGTTGTTGACGAAGCGCACCTAGTTTTTGAATCTCCGTTGGAAATGATCTCCCTCCTTTTTTTTTTAGATCATTGTTATCTTTTGACCATTTTTGTACTTGCTTCTGCTGTTGTTTTTGTTGATTGTGTTCCTTGAACATTTTTTTTGAACATTTTTTTGAATTTTTTTTTGAATTTTTATGATTGATTTTTTTAATATTTTGTTTTGAGCAAGCAAAGCAAGTAGAATTTTTATTTGGTCCGTCATCCTCTCTGTCTTTGGCAGAAGTCTCTAAGTCTTGATTTATTTGGCCTTCTTCGGACGTTGATTTGTCAGCGATCTACTAAAGGCTTCCTCGTCATTGCCTTGCTTCATGTGTACCTTCAACTCCAGTTTAGCGGTCCCAGTCGAGCACTACTCACTTGGTGAGGAGAAAATACGAGGCTGGAATGTTTGATAGAATCGTACATAGTGTACCAAGTATGCATTTAAGGGAAAAAAGGTTAAAAAAAAATGTGCAAGAAAAGCAAAGCAAAGTCCAATGTCATCTTACTACTATCCCATGTCTGATGGTTCATGTACACTGGATATTATGCAAATCTAACTAGCACCTGGTTTAGCATTTACACTCATGAAAGAAACAAGGCGTGAAGGCCCAAAATACTCACAGGGATATGTTTGTGATTGCTCACGTCTAAACATGCCATGGATATAAGAGTTAACAGACAAGATCATGTATGTTTCATATAATTTCTAATGAATCCGTGTCGTGATAAAGTGATGAACACGCTTGATTTTAAGGGATGTTAAAACGTAGGATTTTCATGCCAAGCAATATATATTTATTTTTCCCCTTAATATTTTTTTGGCAAAAACTAAGAACTTTAGCAAACATGACGCATACACTCTTACAACAACATAAATTGTGGGAATTTTAAAAATCGTGGAAATGTAAATTGCGAAAACGTAAATTGCGAAAACGGAAATTGCGAAAATGTAAAAGGACAACTTCCTTAAAAAATGAGCTTTGACATTTTTTGACACCTTCTTTTGGTCGTCACTTCATTTGCTTGCCCTGAGTTTACAAGTCCCGTTGCACCTGAAAAATGAGCTTTGACATTTTTCAATGCCTTCCTTCTGGTCGTCACTTCACTTGCTTGCCCCCAAGTTTACAAATCTCATTGTATCTATAATGATAAGGGAATTAAATAGTAAATTCACAGGAAAAGGATATCCCAAAATGTTTGAATTTTATTAACAAAAACTGAAAATATTGAAAAGAATACGTGGGTTGCCTCCCACGAAGCGCCCTTGTTTATAGTCGTAGGCTCGACTATATACAAAAAGTATTGTAGGTATTGCCACTAGATGAGTAAGCAGGATGGGTCCCTCATGGGAGAATGATCATTCAAAGGTTGGTAGGAGGAGGGTAGGCGGTCGTGTTAGGTCCTTTGGCTAACCCTTCAAAAGAGATCCATCCATTCTTGATCAAGTGGTGAACCTTTCCTCTTAGGGCGAAGCAATTTTCTATCGTGTGACCCTGAGCTCCAACATGGTACTCGCATCTAGCGTTATGATCATACCACTTCGGGTAAGGAGGTTACAGAGGTGCCATTGGGGTGGGCGCAATTTACGTAGCCGCCAAGAGATATTTATAAATCTCCCCCAGAGGAGCGGGAAGAGTTGGCAGTGGCTCCCAGTTCCAACAGTTACTTGGGTTATTTTGGTTGTTTGGCGGGTTATATGGAGATGGTGGAAATGGTGTAGAGTATTGAGGAGGTGGCGCGAAAGGTGACCTGTAGCTAGGCTGGTGAGAGGCAAAGTTGACATCTTTCTTTACGATGGGTACTTTCTTAACTTGATCCCTTGTTCGACTCTTTCAGCCACCATGACCATGTCAGAAAAGTTATTTGATGGATTGGATATAAGATGAGTGTAGTAGGGAGCCTTGAAGGTATCCACGAAAATGAATATGAGCTCTTTGTCATTCAAAGGAGGAGAAATCTTAGAAGCTAGTTCTCTCCACCTCTGAGCATAAGTTTTCACCGATTCTTCAGTTTTTTTCTCAAGATTTCGGAGATCAGAACGGTCTGGCACTACCTCCATATTGAAATTGTACTGTTTAAAGAAGGCGTCGGACAAATCTCTCCAAGCCCTGATTTTGACCCTATCCAAACTCATGTACCAAGTCAATGCGTTCTTGGCCAGGCTCTCCCTGAATAGATGGATCAACAAAGGTTCATTGTGTATCATATCGACCATTTTGTTGCAATAGGCCTTGAGGTGAGTTTTTGGGCACTCGATCTTAGTGTACTTCTCAAAATCTAGAATCTTATATTTCGAAGGCATTATGATCCCGGGACCATGCACATGTCGGCGGGACCTGTAGGGTTAAAGGGGTCTGTTCCTTCGATGGCCCTGAGCCTTTCCTCTAGTAGGTTCATTCTATCTATATTCGGTCTTTCTGTGATGAGAGCGTTTGGACCAAGGTATGACGGGGGTTCCGTCGTGAATGGTGGTTGCGTCGGATTGACAAAAGGAGGCCGACTTCCCATAGGATCGGGAATCGCAACTTGAGTGGAATGACCTTGAGGTAGGTGGAAGCCCTGGGGTTCCTGATGAATCTGATTTTTACTAGGGTCCAAGGCAAGGTTAACTAAGGAATGCTGCAAGGCTGCAGTAACTTCTTCACCTATGTTTACTATAGGATTTGCGGAGCTAGGTACCACGAAAGGATCAATCCATTTCTATTGACCCATAGGAACCGAAAACGATTGGGGTCCCAAAGATCTAACGATGGCGGATGAGGAGGGTCCTATCATTTGACTAGGATCAAAACTGGGTGGGAACTCAGTGGTTGCTTCATCTCTCTCTTTTTCGGCCTGAATGGCCCTTTCTACAGTAACCCTTACTTGCTCTTCTAACTCTTTTATTCTAGCAGTGCCTCTTCTGTATTGGTTTGTTCGGCCATTTTTTGCGCTTGAAGTCTAGTTATGGGGGGCCTTGGCGGAGTAATTCGCTTGCGAGGAGCTAGTGTTAACCTGAAAGGGAAAAAAGGAAAAAAATGAGAAATAAACATAAGCGATAAACATGCATGGGATGTGCAACTCCGAGGCCTCCATGCTGCTTATTCAATCTTTCAGCCACTTTTTCACTTGATACTTTTGGGGGGGACGAAAAGACAATGCATAAAAGAAGTGTAGGTGCCGACATTTCAAATGAGCAAAATGGGTCTTGTGGAACAGAAATTTTAAGTGCCAAAATAACCTGTGCGTGTAAGAAATTTAAACATTTGATGATTTGCAGGAAATTAAACAGTTGATGATTTGACGAAAATTAAATAGTTGATGATTTGCAGGAAATTAAATAGTTGATGATTTGCAGGAAATTAAATAGTTGATATTGGAGAAAATTAAACAGGTGATATTTGCTAGAATTAAACAATTGATGATTTGCAGAAAATTAAATGCGACCGACCAAATAGGCGGTAAATTAAATGACTGAATTTAAATTGCGGAAAGTAAATTGTGAAAAATTAAAGTGCGAAGAATTTAAACAGTTGATAAGTACAGAATTTTAAAGTGACAGTACGAAAAAATAATCATACGAAATATACGAGTATTTTATGAAAAAACGCGATCCGAGGTTTCGAAAAAATGAAAATGGGTTGGGCCCAATTTGGAAAATAAAAGACTATTCCTGGCCCAAAAAACCATTTTTTATGGTGATGGGCTTCCCGCGTGAACCAAGGCCATTATGGCACTGTTCACTTTCTCCTAGCTTTGGTCGCCGACACCACTGCCGGCGGCCAAGCTCCGGCCACAGGTAGCTGTTTCAAAAAATCTTCGTATCGAGACGCTCGTCTCCTCGACGACTTCCCGACCGTACAAACCTCGAATCTCGGTTTAAACCGTACCGAGTTTAATTTCGAAAAAATGACAAAAATGATAATTACCGAAAACTAATTAATTCGCAAGATTTATCTAACGATTTAGAAAATTAAAAGCATGTATTTAATCTACAACATGCATATGAATTATTGGCATAAATATAAGCAATTAACTTGACCAAAAATGCAATCTAAAAAATTAAAGAAAGAAAGGCAGTAAACCGCCAAAAAATGCTTACAAACGAAAGGTTGAACTGTGGAGATTATTGCTCGAAATGAGCAATCTATCAGAGGGAGAAGGAGCAAGGTTTGCTCTTGGGTGTGAATTCGTGTGGAAAAACATTGAGGGCAGGGGCCTTTTTATAGGCCGAAGTCGCGTAGATGGCGGGACGCGAGGGCTGCGCGTAGTGGCCGGACGTCGAGGTGGCGGAGCTAGGGGTCGTGAGGTGGCGAGGCTAGGCGTGGAGGTGCGGCTTAAAGGGACAGGAAGCGACGGGAGCAAGCAGCCCGGTGGCTTGCTCCGCTGCCTCATCGCTCCCACGGTGCATGTGCACCATGTACATTAAATCCTATGTCGTTGATCTGGTTGACTTTCCTTGGTCAACCAGATCAACGGTGATGATAAAAAGTCCCTTTAAGTTTATTTAAATGGCCTCGAGCCATTTTCGAGAACAAACGTTCTGAATTTTTGAGCCAAAAGTGCCAGCGCGTAGGGAAAAATAACACGAGTTTAACCGTCTACAGCGAATGACGAGAATTTTTCGTTTAACGTGTTTATTTTCTCGTTCGGAAACATGAAATGTTCGGACGAAAAATAAATGACGTTATGACGAAAATTACGCGAAACGCTGTTGGTCAGCGTGAATGAAAAAAAGAGTACGTAATAGTTGATGGAAAACATTTCGTGTTCGAGCGAACTTACTCGGGTCCAATAAAAGCTCGAACAAAAATAATAATAATAAAAAATGCTAAAAAATGTGACAAAATTCTAAAAATCCTAAATTTTATGTGATCTAAAATGAAGAAATAACTAGTAAACGACTAACGGATAATTAAAAATGTGATTTTTAAGGCCGAAAATATTAATGATAATAATAATGAAAATACATGATGAAAAATTAAAAATGCGATTTCGAACACTAACGATGACAATGACGTTGATAAAATGCGATGAGAATTAAAAAATACTAACGATAGTAAATTAATTAAAAATGACAGAAAGTTAAGTAAAATGACGGAAATGCTAAATTTAATTAAAAATGGCGTCAAAATTTGGGTATCAACGAGGGGCTGCTGGACAAGGGATTCATTAAGTAGAGCCTCTCCCCTTGCGTCGTCCCCATGCTACTTGTGCCCAAAAAGGATGGGAGTTGGCGCATGTGCATGGACTGTCGCGCCATCAACAAGATCACGGTAAAGTATTCTCACCATATCCCACGGTTGGATGATATGCTTGATGAACTGAGTAGCGCTACAATTTTTTCTAAAATTGACTTAGTGAGTGGATATCACCAAATCAGAATGCATGAGGGAGACCAATGGAAAAAAACTTTTAAAACAAAATTTGGCCTTTATGAATGGTTGGTAATGCCTTTCGGCCTTACAAATGCACTTAGCACTTTTATGCGTTTAATGAATCACGTTCTTAGACCATTTATAGGGAAGTTTTTGGTGGTGTATTTTGATGATATCTTGGTTTATAGCACATCTTCACAAGTCTACTTGGACCACTTGTACCAAATTTTCTCAACCCTTCGCAAACATCAGCTTTTCGCTAGGTTATCCAAATGCAAATTTTGTTTGGAAGAAGTGCACTTTCTTGGTTTTATTGTAGGTGCTTTAGGTCTCAAGGTGGATAAGGAGAAGATAAAAGTCATTGCTGAATGGCCGACACCAACCAATGTGGGAGATGTCCGTTCTTTTCATGGGTTGGCCGGTTTTTATCGACACTTCATGAAGGATTTCTCCTCGATCGCCGCTCCCCTCAACACACTTACAAAGAAGAATGTTCCTTTTGTGTGGGGCAAAGAGCAAGACCTAGCATTCACCACCCTCAAGGACTTGCTTTCCTCCAGCCCGGTCCTTACCTTACCGAATGTTGACAAGACATTCGAGGTAGAGTGTGACGCAAGCGGCATAGGCATTGGGGTTGTTTTGATCCAAGACAAGAGACCGGTGGCCTATTTCAGCGAAAAACTAAAGGGTCCTCAACTCAATTATTGCACGTACGACAGAGAGTTATATGCGCTTGTGAGGGCCCTCAGCATGTGGGAAGACTACTTGCTGCCCAAGGAATTCGTAGTCCATACAGACCACCTAAGCCTAAAATACTTGAAGGGCTAAGGAAAGCTCAACAAGCGCTATACCTCTTGGATGGAGTTCATCGAGCGATTCCCGTACCACATCAAGTATTTGAAAGGGAAGGACAATGTCATGGTAGATGCATTGTCCCGAAGGTATGCCCTTCTTACATCCCTTCACTCTCGCCTCTTAGGTTTCTCACACCTTACCACTTTGTATGCTTCTGATGTGGATTTTAAGGATGTCTTCCTTGCTTGTTCTAATGGTGTGCACAACACTTTTGTCTTACATGATAGTTTCCTTTTTCATAAGGGCAAGTTATGCATTCCTAATTGTAGCACACGTGATTTACTTGTTAAAGAAGCATATGGGGGTGGGTTAATGGGTCACTTCGGGGTAGATAAGACTCTTGCAACACTTAACGAGCATTTCTTTTGGCCTAAGATGAAGAAAAATGTTGCTAAATTGGTTGTTGCTTGTGTTTCTTGTAAATGCGCCAACTCTAAGAGTCTTACATAAGGTCTTTATATGCCCTTACCAGTTGTTGTTCACCCTTGGTGTGATATTTCAATGGATTTTGTGGTAGGCCTCCCTCGCTCCAAGCGAGGCAAGGATTCTTTATTTGTTGTGGTAGACCGTTTCTCTAAAATGGCACATTTCATTCCTTGTCACACCACAAATGATGCATCACACATTGCTAATCTCTTTTTCCATGAGGTTGTTAGACTACATGGCATGCCGCGTACAATTGTTAGTGATAGGGACAACAAGTTTCTTGGCCACTTTTAGCGTGTGTTATGGGCAAAATTGGGTACCCAATTGCTTTTCTCTACTTCGTGCCACCCTCAAACGGATGGCCAAACCGAAGTAGTTAATAGGACTTTAGGCACCAAGTTACGCATCATGATTCAACAATACTCTAAAGCTTGGGAAGATTGCATCCCTTTTATCGAGTTTGCTTACAATCGCACTATGCACTCCTTCACACGTTTCTCTCCTTTTGAACTCGTCTATGGGTTTAATCCTCTCACCCCCATAGACTTGCTGCCTATTTCCTTGAAGGATTGTACAAGTGTAGATGGCGAAGCCAAGGCTGCCTTGGTTCAGAAACTACACGCCAAGGCCAAGGGACGTTTGGAGTCGGTAAATGCTAAGTTGATGGCTGGGTATATTTGAGGAAGGACAAATTTCCTACCCTTCGGAAGGGCAAACTTAGCCAAAGGGGTGACCGACCTTTCCTCATTGTAGAGAAAATAAACGATAATGCTTACCGTTTGGACATCCCTCATTCTTTTGGAAATATTAGTCCTACTTTCAATATTAATGACTTGTCCTCTTACTTTGTAGGTGATGATAAGGATCTTTAAGGAGACGAGCCTATAGATTCGAGGACGAATCATCGCGAAGGGGGAGGGGATGATATGAGCACGGGAGCTCATGGATACTCCATGCGCAACAAGGGGATGGTGGTCGTCTTATTGAAAGCCTTGAGAGCCAAAGAGGCCAACACAACAACCCGAGACCATTGGATGACGTGCGTCCATACCAAGAACACTCTCACGGAGCCTTACGGGAAGGCCGAGCAAGCCATGAGGATTCTCGCACCCGAACCCTAGCATCCCGTGAGAAGCCGCGACAGCCTTGAGCCCGAGCGCTAGCCATCCGAGTCCAAGCGCTAGGGTGCCAAGCCCATCTCTTCAAGCCTGCGGTCAAGTCCTTAAGTGAAGGGTAGTGTAGGGTTTTCCATGTAATAACTCCCAAGGTATAAATAAAAGGTCTTAGCCTCTTTTATACCTTGTCTTTGATTTTAAGTGAGTATATCTCCATCTAAGACCAAGTAGTTGGCTTTACCTTAGGGTTCTTAAAACCGGTTTTATTTCAATCAATTAACACATTTTGGCTTGATCATTACTTGATCAATTAAGGGAAGGTTTCAGTTGATGATCCTTGTAAACGTTTGCTTGCAAGTTTAATATATTATTTTCCATAAATTCCTTGCTATCTTTCCTCCATCTAAATCCGCTGCCTTAAACTCCCTAAACCTCCAAATATACCATCTTCAATCCGCTTCAAGAGTTCATCAATCTCCTAAAGGAGACTAGATCCAATTGCTCCAAGAACAGTTCGGCCTCAATCTTTCCAAGCGAGCGCGAATGTTATCAGGAGAGGAGGGAAAGGTAAATTAAAAGTGAGGAGTGTAGGCGTGACAAGCTTTAGACAAAAAGAAAAGTGGTGGGACCTGACCCAAGAATTCTGACTCTCCACATCATTCAGGACGCTCCTTCGGGACGTTCTTTCAGGCCAAATAACATTTTTGTATCAAGAATGATAGTCTATCACCTTAATCACATGGTATACTAGGGTGTGGATTATGTCATTAGAAGGTTTATCACTGAACTACAAAAGTTCTTGAAGGGCCTACTTATTACATTCGCACTATATTTTTATGACCTTGTCAATTAATTGAAATAATTGTGGCGTAGCAAGATTTTCATACGAAATAGAGTGGTCGAAGAAGTCTCTCGATCTAAAAGAAAGACCAAAGTCTCAAGTAGAACTACAATAGTAAGAGGTTTGATCCACATAGAATAGGTAAACTTCGAATAAGATAAAAACTAGATATGAACAAGAAATAAAAGTAATCAATAGGGGATTTTGGTTGTTAAAAATGAGTAAAACTGACAAAGGATACTTGGTCGGTTTCTTGGCCAAGACATGATTAGAGGTGATAAAAACAATTATGAGAAAGTTCTTGATAAGAGCACCAACGAGTGTTCGATCATTGATTCAAAGATTTTCATTCCTATCTTATAGAGTTGTTATAGGACCCAAGTATACTTCTTAGGATCCCTGCTTCCCTCCTGCTCAAACTACCTAAAGAGGCACTCTATTAGGCAATCCTAATCAAATAGCACCTTATTTGTTAAAAGGTTTACTAAATTGATTGATTAAGAAAAGGTTTAGAATTATGAACAAGAAATAATAAAATTAATTGGACAGAATATAAACTCCTGCATAGGAGAAGATAATAGGTTTAGAATTAGAGAAGAAGAACTAGAGAGGGAGAGACTTCCTCTCCCAAAAGATCTAGGAAGCTTAAATAGAGTTTGCCTCCTTAATTATATCTAGAAAATAAAAATAAAAATAAAACATCTTAAGTGTTTTACTTCAAATAGGTATCTGATCTTCTCTTAATCGAAATCTACAGCAAAATAGAGTTTGAGAAGGTTGAGAACTCTATCCATAAGTTGTTTGAACCAATCCAATCACGCTTCTATCTTTTCTTTCTTTTAAAAATACCTAAAATCTCTCAACTAATCGATTTATCTTTTGGATAAATCATATTTTTTATTCGGGGAAAAGATAAACCAAATCCCGAAATTGGAGGCTTCTATCGTGTAAAAACATATTTTCTCTTTTTTCTAGAAATCTAGTTCGAGCAACTACTTTCTTGGTCATTGTCTTGGGCAAGAATGTGGTCAAGACTCCTTCTTGGCCAAGAATTTTTGGCTCTGGAGTAGATTGTCTCTTGGCCAGAAAACTGGTTTGAATGATCCTCTGCTGCTTTTCTGCCTTCTTCTGCTGCATTTCATTTTAAGTCGCCCTTATTGCTCTTTACTGCAAAAGTGAGGAAAATCGGATCTAATCAATAGATTTACTGTCTAAATTACACGAAAATAAACAGTAAAAACATATGATTTTAGCACTCAATCAGTGTCTCTAAAGTTCATTGGCGAATTATGCCCTAGTGGCAACATCTTAGTAAAAGCACCAACTAACTTATTGTATTGGTCTTCACTCATGTTTGTGTTAGACTTGCCAACCAACAATTCTGCCACAATTGATAAAGTATTGTGTTTCTTGCAGCCATCCCACAAGGGTTGGTTTGCATCTTCCAATAATTTGTAAAATCTAGCTGCTTTAGGATTATGAGGTTCCTTGTAAGGTTCATCAGGTTCCTCAAGTGCTTTTTCAAACCAGTCAAAATTACCGTGCATTACATCTTGCACCATGTTCATCATTGGATTTACATTTTCATGGTATGAAAGGCCTCCCACATGTAACTCATTAACGTCAGAGTTCTCGTCTCCATTTTTGGTACGAAATACGTAGGATTCACCATGAAAGTGCGATGTTCTGTACTCATGCACAAAGCCTTTGTGAAATAGATGCAACTTGACATCACTTGAGTATTAGTATTTTACATTCTTACACTTATTGCATGGACATCTAATTCTCCCATCGTCAACCAATCGTCAACCAATTCAGGATGTGAATAGACAAAATTAATAAACACTCCTTCTATAAACTCTTCTCGATAAGCTTCGTTTCTGTGCTTCTAATTGTACAACCATGTTCGATAATTTTGTTTTAAGACACAAATGGTCTAAGTCTTGACAAGAAGCACGCACACAACATTACAGTTACAATGGCTATAATTAATTAATTCTAATAATTGTGTGATCACTGCACTTAATTAAGTATTAATTGGTTAGCTAACTCGCCTATGTGATTGGAATTCAATAAGTTGGTGCATGCCATTTTTATGACATAGGTTATGAGTTCGATTTCTACTATTATAATGATAATTAATAATATAATTATTTTTATAAAAAGAACTAGGTTCACGTTCTACTTGCTTAGTCGGTTAAATCGTCATATATGCTCCTTAATTAATTAATTGATAACCACCTCTATTGATCTAATTAGAAAACTGTTTGTGAATGTTGCAAGTTTGAGAATCATTTACTATGTGTTATTTTTAGTTAAATAAATAAGAAATTAAACTATATCTTCACCTTCTAGCTCAAGTAAGGATGGTTAAATGTTATTAGAGTTGGTGTTTATATTTAAAATGGGTGAATAAATTTAAATTTAAAGATGTTATACACCCCGATAGTAGTGGAATCAATATAAAAAAATCTGACCATATGTAATGACTTTATTGATTAAATGATCCCGCTAAATACACCTTGATGAAATATCTGAAATATTTTATAATTTTTCATATCTTTTCCTAGTGATAAATGCTAGAATGTGTAAAGTTTACCACAAAATGAAAATTTTGTAGGATTGTCGCTACCTGAAACGTTTTCTTTTGCTTTCTTTCTTTCCTTTGAAAGGAGATAAAGTAGCTTTAAAATTAAAAACAATACAATTTTTTATGTGCTCCACCTAAAAAGATGTATATAAGGAATGGCCCAAGCATGCAATGGAGTTTTATGGGGAAACATATGGAAATGTTGGACCGGCCCAATTTTGTTTCTCGAGCTAGCAACGGTGTGTGTAGGCTGTGGTAGAATGTGCCTTTTCACATCCAGTGAGCCGCAGGAAAAGATTTGCAGCTTAGAGTCTGTTTGGCGTTTCAGTTCAGGCTGGAAATGGTTAGTGGGGAAAAGTTCAATGGAAAAACGACTTCTGGAAAACGGAGTGTGCAGTTTGGTAAAAAAATTTAAAAGTTCAGTGGGATATCTGAGGTGTTTGATAAAACAGTTTTCCAAAATTATGTTTTGAATGTAAAATGACCATAAATGGCATAATTTATTTCAAGTGTTATAATTAACTTTTTTAATATCTTTATATATATTTTTAATCAATTTATTTATAATCTAACATCTACCAAATATTTATCTAATATCATAAATAAATTAAACTTATTTAAATCATAAATAAATGAAAATTTATTAATACCATAAAAAATTTGAGTTTTTAATACCATAAATAAATAAAAGATATTTATCTAATATAATAGAAAAATAAAATATATTTGGAATTACATGAATAACTTACATATTTCGTATTTTTTTTAAAGTAATCAAAATAATTGTTAGATTATAATTATTGTATAATTATTAATTAAACTACTCTTAATGATTATCAACCAATCATTCTTAATTTAATTAATTTGCGTGGAGTATGACAAAGTTTAAAAATTAACTCCTTCAATTTAATTTACATATACACATATACATACTTCTCCACCTTTGTCATCAACAATAACTAAAATAAAATAATTAGCACATGGGGAATTAAGCAATTACTTAAAGGAGCAAACACATTAACAATAAAAATTACTTCATAGAACTAATCGTTCACAAAAATATCCATATCATGGGAAACATATACAATCCGGAAGTTCAAACATAAGATAAAATAACATGAGTTGGATACATTTAAAATCAAACCCGTCATTACATATATAAAAACTACAATTACCTATTAAGAAACTGCAATGAAAAATTAGAAAATAAATGCCATGGGAAAATAGACACCAAAAGCAAGAAAGATAGAACAAGGATTATGAGATTTCACTAACACGCTATCCAAACCATCATGTATATCGTTAGCATTCTTCTGAGTACGTCCAGATAGAATCATGGTAGAGGAGTTGATTTTTGTTTCAATTGTGTCAATGTTGTTCTGCAAACCAGCTGGAAGAAATACTGAACCCACACCAATGTTTCTAGCTGCAGCAAGATAATCGGACACATTGCTGAGGTTTTCAGCAGTAACATTTACCTGATTCACAACATATTCCAGCGAGTGTGTTGTAATGCTATGAAATTTCCCTTGGCCAGTATACAGAATAACATATCCAACGTTGAAAATGCAAATTGAAGTAGATCATTAGTCAAAAGTCTGAAGTCTAAATAGATATAGGAATATAGATAAAAGGACTACGATTGTTACATTGCACCAACGGTGAATAATATGAGCAAAATGAGAGAAATGGCATAGCATGTCCGGGAATAGCCATAAGACTCTCTTGGACAGCAGCAACGACAGAGACAGATAAAGGCCAGGCATAATCCAAAGAGCACAAACCAAACTCCAGCAATGAGGAAGAAAGGAGCTGCCGTAAAACCCACAGACTGCAATAGTAAACCGATTATTAGCATATAGATAAGTAAACAATGAATACAACGGTCCAGCACACAACTAAGACAATTAAACAACAACAACAACATTTATGGGGTGTGGGAATGAGTTTCCATACAGGCGAACTGAATAATTTTAAGAAAGCAGACAAGAATGCTAGATGTAAGCAGCTCAAAACACATTAAAAACTAGAATTCATACCAAAAATATCTAAGCAGGGAGCACTAATTTAAAAATTAGAATCCAATATAATAATCAAAGATCCAAGAAACTACCATCTTATTATTTACTTCAAGCATCATTATCGACCAAAAAAAGGGAGAAAAAACAAGATATGAATAAAAAAATAAAAAACTGATTTCAAAGAAAAATGAAAGAGAACTCACAGCCCAGTAATCTAAATTGCTTATATTGTATCCTTGGGTGTAGATGTTAAATTGGTCAAGAGGGTTCTTCCTTCTAGTTCTGTTTGCAGCCAATATGAAAGACGAGTTAGAGTTGGTCTCTTCTGCAAGATGCCTCTTTGTCTCCCATGACACCACTGCACCATTCTCTCCTACACCACCAACAACCTCTGCAGCAACAGAAACCAACAAATCGACAGCTGCATCCGTGCAAGTAGTGATTTGGATAAATGGATATGGCTAGAAATTACATCATAACACATGTCCAGAATTGAAACCAAGGCAGTGACATGCATATATAGTGGCATGCTATATTTGCAATGTTGTTTTTCAATGCAGGATTCAAAACAAAAGCAATGAAATTACTTTATGGTGCAACCCAAAGTGACAATCTAATAGCTCTTTGCGTCTACGTAATTGCAATAAGAGCACAATTGGAGGATTGACTGCTGGATTTTTAGCCTTGTGTGACTGATTTTCTGGGCAGAATTGGGCGACTTGATTGCTAAGTATATATTAATTACTTATTTAGCTCCTATTAAGTAAGATATTAATTTCATTTAAGTGTATTGTCAAATTTCGAATCTCGCAGATATTCTTAGTATATATTTTAGATGTGATGATAATTTAAGTATTTAAGATTAAAAAAAATTAATTCGACGGACATGGTTGGTTAGAACCTACAAATGGTGTCCGTAGGTTATATATATTATTTATTTATTTATTTTGTATATAATAGAAAAGTAAAAACAAAAAGCAAAAAATTATCTAGGATGAGCAATGTTGAGATATTACTTAAAAAAAGGAGTTGAATAGGAGTTGGCGCACGGCGTAAACCACGAGTAAAGATTATATAGATCAAAAGCCAAATTTGTAAGATCATTTACAACTAAATTTGTCTCTCTACAAATATGCTTCACCTAAATATCCATTTGAAGAGACTCAAAAAAAACGACGAATAACCTTCACTAATAACTTGTAGACATTAAAGGTTATTATTATTATTATTATTACCACTACTATTATTTTTATTATATTATTCAAAAAGACTTAATGAATAATATTCATACCATAAGTAGAAGCAAGAGGTAGACATTAGATTAATTTAAGCAAATGGCTTAAGGTGGAGTGGAGACATTCTATCTACGATTTTGTAACTTAACCAACCATGCTTTAAATGGCAATGTCCCAAACATTTTCTCATGACAACAATAGCTAAATGCACTTGAAAAATCCAACTCGGTAGGCCCAAACGCCACTCCAATTTCTCCATTGCTCCTCCTTAAAGCTATAAGTTTCATCATTTCCACTCTTTTCAAATATTTTTCTGTCATTTTTAAAACTCATTTTGTATATTAGTTTGAAAGTTTTAGCTTGCGATCCATTGAAGCAAACGTCACTTTTTTTACTATCCTTACATCAATATGGTGGGAATATGCACATCAATCAATAGGAAACTCACTCACTTTCGCCCTCTAGTATAGGTTTAAGTGTGCATATGATTTTTTTTTTAAAACTTCAATTTGCACGTATAGGTCTTCATTAGTTCCTCTAATAATGAAATCATCTGATTTAGTCATGTTGTTAAATTTTGAGTGATTTTACATTACTTTTAGTAGTTTTTCATTTAAAAAATAAATAAATCATTTCATCACTAAAATGAAAAAAACAAAAGAAAAAGAAGATATTTCTTTTCCTCACACTTTTCATCATTATCATTATTATTTTTCTAACGGAGAAATTAACACTATGATTAAATTGAAAAAAAATAAAAAATACCTAGGATTATATTAAATGATTTCGTACCTAGAGAACCTAACTAACAAAATATGAAAAGTTGTGGGATAAAATTAATGTTTATATTTTTCTTTTGTGTTATGTACGTATAAAAATGTTTAAGATACGATCACATGGCCATATACAATAGAATACCGAGTTTTATACCAGGTTTGTAAGTTTTAACTAATCACGGATCGAGAAAATGACATTGTTTGGACAACAGGATTGTGTCGGCATGGTATGCAGTGAAAGTCATGTTTCATGTATATTGCATATATTTCTGCTTCTAATACTGTATTTTTTACGGCATAATCAATCAAGAATAGTATATCACATTGATAGCCGTTAATTTAAAATTTTAAAAACTGGACCGGGAGATTAGACCCAGGAGATAAAAAATTGTTCAACTAAGATCGGACGGAGATTGAACCTAATTCAATCTAATTAATAATATTAAATATTTTTATATATATTTAAATATAGTTTTCTAAAAAAATGTAATATTTTTAAATTAATTTATTAATTACCAAGAAAATATTAATTTTTGAAGTTGATAAGGAAAACATAAAATCAATTTAACATTTTATAAACATATTGACACAAAGTCTAACCTCAAAAATAAGAAAAATACTATAAATAAATAGTGTTTAATTCAAAATAATTAAGAAAATATGGAAAAAAATAAAACTTAATTTTGATGTTGTTTAGAGATAATTTTCCCTGATCCAAAAAGTTTTTGTTTGCCTAATAATGACATGAATGCGCCCTCAAAATTTGAGAATGATCCAATGGATAAATCAAAATAATGTTTGTTTGAAGTTTGAAGTAAAAAGAAGAAAAAGAAAAACTAAACCGATTCAACCTTAAAACCGAGTCCAATTTGGTCGGTTCACCAGTTGAATCGGCCGTGTCAATAGTTTTTACCGTTTCAATCAGAGTTCGGTTCTAGGACAAGACCGGACTGGGAACGCAAGGAGTCCTCACTTTTACCGACTGGTCAGGTTAAATTACACTTTCCGACTCTCCACTTTTACTTATGATTGTGACTCATGTCACGTTGGAAAATAATTTTTCAAAAATAAATAAATCTCTTGTGGCATGCTGATGTATCAAATATAATAGTGTTTTAATGTTGATATGTCAAGTTTTTACTGATTGTTTTTTATTATACCCGGACACATGCACCAGGGATTAAGAGCGTCACTAGAGGATAAGTACAAGAACTCAATATGTCACAAACATAAATAAAGGGCATAATGTGTCAAAGTAGAGGGACATAAAGTGTAATTTGACCCATTCCAAAACCTATTTTTATAGGTAAAACTTCTACCTAATATAATTAGTTGAAATGATTAAAAATATAACGTACAATTTCCAATTGGCAATAAATACTGGTTTATAATATAAAAAAATTAGCTAAAAAGTATATTATTTAACGATGAATTGGTTTGTGTATGGAAACCTTAAATGTTTTTTACTTTGAAAGGAAGAGGCTATTAGTTTATAATGTGTCCAAGTTACATATTCCAACAATGTATGTTGTATAATTCCGAGAATGTGTATTTTTATCTTGAAATAATTAAGGGATTTATTGTGTAATTCTAGACAAAAAAAATTGAGTTTGTGATTATAAAGGAAACATTTCATATAGTGTAGAGTTTTTTGTTTAGCAGAGAACTTATTGTGTGATATAGATGGAAAGTTTAGATATTGTGTTGTAAAGAAAAAATATTAGGATTTTCTATATTGTGATGTTTTCTTATTTGGCAAGGAAACAATCTCTATAGCTATGGATTAGTTGTAAGAAGTTTTTGTCGATTTTAACCCATCTTTGTTGAGAGGCTGATTGTGAGTTTTTATAGTGAGGAGCTTTATAGTATTGCATATGATAATAGTGTAAGATTATCATATGCAAATCTATTGAGAGTATGTGAAAACTGAGAATCGCTAGATTAAAATTATTGTGTTCGATGTGGAGTAGTTTTGTGTGAATTTGTTAATGGTCATGACCTATGTGATTGATGATAATAAGAGATGAGTAAATGTAGGCGTTGAGAATTGCTGAACCATTATAAACAAAAATTGTCTTGTCTTGTACTTTTTGTTGTTTATATTTGTGCTTATCTGTGAGTAATAGATGACTTTTACGTATTAATTGGTAGTGAAGCAGACTTGATGCTCAACACAATGTATTATGTAACTTACATATGCCTCTCGTTCATTACCTTCAAAATTTAATGACATTGTTAAGGTGCTCAACAAGCTCTCTCATCATAAGAATAATTGACAATTGTTAGCTACTATGTATGTAGTAAAAGTTTATTAGAATAATTGGCAATTGTTAGCTACTGTGTAGTAAAAGTTTATTATGTGAGTCTTTCAAATTTTGGTAGTGTGTGAATCAAAACCTTATAAATGAATGATAATAAAGTTGATGGTTTGATGTATATTGAGATAGCTGAGAAAAATCTAACATACAGGGTTTAGTGGTCGATGAACATAAATACTCGGGTGATATTAGTGGCACATAATAAATTTTTAGGTTGAATTTGAAGTTGGTGGACCTTCTTGGTTGATTTTGTACTTAATTAGTTTGAAATCGATAATAAAAGTACAAGTCGAACAAGAAGTTGATGAATGTTGTTGTAGATTATGTAGTACTTTGCTTGAGAGAGATTATTAGGATAGACAAACTAAAGTCCCACACCGGATAAATAAAAGAGTAAAGAGCTATAAATAAAATAAAAGTAAAATTGCTAATGGAATGAGACCTTTTGAAAAAAATCATATCGACTTAAGCCCAAAAAAGACAATATTATTTCTTATAGAGAGACAACTGATTTTTATTTCTCGTACTATCTTACCTGTAAAGGCATAAGTTGCTCGAACAATTATGAATGTTTTTTTTTCTTTCAATAGATTAAGTGCATTTTTGGTCTCTAGGGTAGACTACTTTGTTAATTTGGCTCATGTGGTATAAACTGGTTTAATGTGATCCTTATTTGTGAGTCAAAAATGGTTAATGTGGTCCCTCAATATTTTATGAGTAGCTTACTGATAGCATGTTTCTTGGGCATGATTTTATCCTCTTTTCTAGCCTTTTCGGGGGCATGATTCTGCTATTTGATCCTTATTTCCATCTTTATTGCAGATTAGCACCAAAAGGAGAAAAAGAGCGAAAAGATGCATTTTTGAAGTAATTCTTAGGATTTCAATCTTCAAGGCCTAGAAGATCAGAGTGTCGTCGAACCCTCGACGCTAACCAGACCAGTGAGCAGTCTCTCGCCCACGATGCCTCTACATCAATTCTCAATCGAAAGCTAAAGAGAAGAATCTTCAAAGATCCGCACGGGATTCCATGCGTTTCCAGAAGATGTCAGGCGCTCCAGAGATCCTAGAATATTCCCCTGAGAAGGACGTGTGTTGTTGCGCTCCCATTGGCTCCCTCTCTCTCCCCTTAGTTGTTTTGTCCCCTAGTGAATTGTAGGACTATTTAAGCTTAGTTTTAGGGTTTTTTGTGGGAGGAGACATTAATACATCACTCCACTTTCACCTTAATTTGAGGGATTCATCTTTTGTCATAGGAGCAGCCACCGGTTGTAAAACGAGGAAGCTTTTCTCCTTTGAATTATTGAATCATCCTTCGGTTTCTTTTAAACCCTTTCCTTTTATCCTCTTTTATTGCATGTTGTTTGTTATCGACTGTTCATATTTATTTATGAGTAGCTAAATTTTCTTATCTTAGCAAAGAGTGTTTCAAGGGTTGTAAGGCTTAGTTGAGAGGCCAAAACATGCTTAATACTTATTTACTATCATATCTGTTTGCTTGCCGTTTTCTTGTTACTTTCACTTGGGTATGTTAAGGGATTGATCATCTTTTAGTATTTCTTTGTGATTATTGTCACCTTAATGGTAATAACTGACGTGAGGCCATTAAGGGTAGTAGATGCCTAGAGCGGAGAGGTTACTATAGTGTGATCTCACCAATCTAGGGCATTCGAACGATTAGGGTTGCGCCGCGAGCTTGACAAACTGAGACGTCGTGCCCTAGATATGTCTTGCCTCCGCTTCATGGGCATTTTGAGTATTGCCTCCCCGCATTCATGCTTGGAGGGACAGTGAAACGTCAAGGCTACCTCATAAGTGAAAATGGGGGGTAGCTTCTACCTACGAAGGTAAGTAGGGGGTGTTTAGTGGAAACTAGGCCCCTATAGCATATCTATGGTGTGGAGAAGGAAAATCTTTGTGCCGATGATTGACTGACCCTGGAAACAACCCGAGAACACGCCTTGCTAAGATCGTTTCCTATCTGAATCTTTATTTACCAGTTACTGTCTCATAGTGTTTTCGTGACTTTGCCATTATTTTAATATCTTGCCTTCGACTGTGTTTTACTTTGGTGCCCTTGATAATTGTTTTAATTATCTCTTATTAGCTATCACATCTACGTTGATTGATTCTATTAATCAACATAAACCCCCCTCCCCCTAGTGTTACTTTTATATTTGGCTGCATTTACTCTCTCTCATGCATTGAAACTGAAATATTATTCCTTCAATCTCTGTGGTTCGACCCTGTCTTGCCCTTTACACTTTTTATTTGTGCATTTAGGCATCAGAAAAATATTATTAGATTTGAGTGACGATCAAATTTTGGTGTCGTTGCCGGGGATTGAATGGTACTAATTTTTCTTTTCACTTGTATGACCAAGAGATCTGCACCAGATTTACTCCCTCTAGATCTCGAATTGACTAGAACAGAAAGAGGACTTCGGAGGCAAGCTAGAGGATCTTCTACCCAGCGTAGAGGAATCCCTCATCCTGCCCTTGATAGATATCTTGTCAACCTGGCCGAACCTGAACATCAGTTTCACCAAGACCTAGCTTACATTCATCGAGGTCTCGAAAACCCACCAGCCGCTTATTTTGATATTCCAGCCATGGAAAACCATGATAATCATGGGTGTCATGAAAATCCACCACCACCTCCTCCAAACCAGCAGACCATTGACCATCTCAATGCAGCCCCCGACATGTCCAGCAGCTGCATTGTCTGGCCCGTTGTCCCTCATGATTGGACTCTTAAGTCTGCCGTTATGCACCATCTCCCGACTTTTCGTGGAATTGCAAAAGAAAATGCACTTCGTCACCTTCAACAACTTCATTCTATTTGCGAGGCCATGAAATCGCCCAATGTCAGCATTGAACAATCTAAGCTACGCGCTTTCATGTGGTCTCTTAAGGATGCCCTCGATTGGTATTACGACCTTCCGCCAAGATCCATTCATTCTTGGGCAGAGATGTTTAAGATCTTCACTGAAAAATATTATCCAGCATTAATAGCCAATACCACACGCAAGCAACTCGTGTCTATTGTCCAGAGAAAGGAAGAAGATCTTGCCTAGTACTATGAAAGATTTCTGAAAATGCAACCCATGTGTCCCTCACACAACCTTAGCAAGCACACTCTTATTCAGTACTTTTGCGAAGGCCTTAAAGCTCATGATAAGGCCTTGCTTAACGTTGTCGCCAATGGTTCCCTCACTGCCCTCACACCAACCGCTGCCAATGAAACAATCGAACTCATGGCCAAGAATGCCACATCTGAGGTTGGGAACAGTGGAGACCAAGACGTCCAAGTGGCAGCATTACAAAATCAACTAACCGCCCTTACAGGGTTGTTCCAGAATTTCGTGGCAGGACAACCTACACCAGTCAAAGCCTGCCAAATTTGTAACTTTGTGGATCATGCCACAGATGTCTGCCCCCATATTCCAGATGAAATCCAAGTAAATGCCGCTGGCCAGTATCCAGGCCTCGTATGGTTAGAACTACAACCAGGGCTGGAAACAACAGAATTTAGGTTGGGTTCCTAATCCTCAGTCGTTCGGCCCTAGCCAACAACAACAGAACCCTTGTGGAAGTCATCCCCCTCCCCTCAATATGCAACACTTCAGGCCTAGGCCAAGATACAACCAGTACCAACGTCAACCGCCTCAAGATTAGACTTGTGCCGTGCCCTCGATTCCAGCACCAGGTCTGGACCCCGAACAACAAAAGAAGATCGAGGACCTAGAGAAGAAAATGAGCATTATGATGGCAGAGATGGAGGAACTGAAAAATCAAGGAAGATTCCTGCCTCAGACAAAAACCAATCCAAAGCATAACGTTTGTGTTGTTACTCTCCGAAGTGGCACGACCTTGACTCCTCCACCACATCATGCCCCCGACATCAGAAATTCTCCAGAATCAGAACTCAAGCCCAAAGCAAAAAGACCGAAAGTGCCCAGGTTCGTCGAGGTCATGGAAGACAGAATCCGCTCCCCAAGGGGATCGCCAAGGAATGACCCTAACCCACCTGAGTTTACCCAGGAATATGTTCACAAGATTCTCGAGCCTCAATTTCCCCAAAGATTAGTCAAGTCAAAGAAAGAAACAGAAGACCGAGAAATCTTTGATATGTTCAGCAAAGTGGTTGTCAACATCCCACTTCTGCAGGCGGTCAAGAATGTGTCTAGATACGCCAAATTCTTGAAACAGCTATGTATAAACAAGTGTAAATTGTCCAGTGTCAACAAGATCAGTGTATGGGCTAATGCTTCTGCCCACATACAACGAAAAATTCCCCCCAAGTGCGAAGACCAAGGAATGTTTATTATTCCTTGCAGGATCGACACCATTGATATTGGCAAGGCGATGTGCAACCTAGGAGCATGGATAAATGTCATGCCCTTGATCATCTACAACAGTCTTGGGCTCAAACCCCTTAAACCCACCAGACTTGCCATTCAACTTGCTGATCGTTCTATTATCTACCCCGAGGGGATTATCACAAATGCTTTAGTCCAAGTGGGTGAATTTTTATTCCCAGCAGATTTCTATGTCATTGTCATGGAAAACGAAGACTCAACCAAGTCTTCAGATGTACTTCTAGGGCGACCATTTCTGGCCACTGCCAGGGCCAAGATTGACGTCCACGAGGCAACCATCTCCCTTAAATTTGACGGAGAGATCATCAAATTTAACATGCTGGAATCCATGCGATATCCTTCTGAATTTTCCAGTGTTAATTATGTTGATTTGATTGACCCTTCCATTGACCAACTTGCTGAATTGGACTCTATTGATCCCTTGCAATTTGCCCTTGACAGGAGTCTCACGCCACCTATATTGGATGTCATGGCCTTGACACTTGTCACCCCTACTGAGATACATGTTGTTGTCACAACCTTAGAAGAGTGCACCGTTGTCCCTTATGAACCCACGGTCGTATCCCCCATCTGCTCAGATCATGTCAAGTTGTCTCCGTCCATCGATCAGGTTCTTGCCCTCAAACTGAAACCACTGCCCTCCCATCTCAAATATTCTTATCTCGGCCTCAATGACTCTCTCCCTATCATCATCTCCAACAAACTCAAAGATTTCGAAGAGTTTGAGCTGATCTCTTTGTTGGAGGAATTTAGACAAGCTATAGGCTGGACTATCGCAGACATCATGGGCTTATCACCAGCCTTATGTACTCACCAAATTCATTTAGAAGACGCTAGTAAGACAATACTCCAGCCACAGCACAGATTGAATCCACCCATGATAGAGGTGGTGAGAAAAGAAGTGCTAAAGTTGCTAGATGCGGGCGTTATCTACCCCATCTCTGACAGCCCGTGGGTCAGCCCGATACAAGTCGTGCCCAAGAAAACTAGTATCACCATTACTCTTGGGCAGGATGGTGAATCTATTTCCACCAGAATTCAGAATGGGTGGAGAGTCTGCATTGATTACCGCCGTCTGAACGCCGCTACCAGAAAGGATCACTTTCCTCTCCCCTTCATAGACCAGATGTTAGAGCGTCTCGCGGGCAAGACTCACTACTGCTGTCTAGATGGATACTCAGGTTTTCATAAAATCTCAATTGTCCCCGAAGACTAAGAAAAGACTACCTTCACGTGCCCTTTCGGTACCTTCGCCTATAGACGAATGCCATTCGGCTTATGTAATGCCCCCACCACCTTCCAACGCTGCATGGTGAGCATCTTTTCCGAATTGGTGGAGGTTGGTATCGAGGTCTTCATGGATGACTTCACAATTTATGGTAATTCTTTCTCGGAATGCTTGTGTAAATTGAAAAAGTGTTTAGAGTGATGCATCGAGACCAATCTCGTCTTGAACTTCAAAAAATGCCACTTCATGGTGGATCGATGCCTTGTTTTAGGCCATATTGTCTCGAGCAAAGGGATTGTAGTAGACAAAGCCATGATTGAAGTAATTGAGTCCCTACCGTACCCTAACAGTGTTCGCGACGTGAGATCTTTTCTAGGGCATGCCGGCTTCTATAAAAGGTTTATTAAGAATTTTTCCAAAATCGCTCAACCTATGTGCCGTCTGCTCCAGAAAGATGTTACTTTTGAATTTGATGAGAATTGTCAAGCTGCCTTCAATACCCTCAAGAGCAAGCTTATTTCAGCTCCTATCATTCGTGCCCCCGATTGGTCTTTGCCTTTTGAGATCATGTGTGATGCAAGTAATCAAGCCCTAGGCGCTGTTCTAGGCTAGAAGAAAGAGTCAGAGACTTATGTCATTTATTATGCATCTAAGTTGCTTGATCTAGCTCAACAAAACTACACCACTACGGAGAAGGAACTACTTGCCATTGTTTATGCCATGGATAAGTTCAGACAATATCTCTTGGGCACCCATGTAATCGTTTATTCAGACCACTCGACCTTGAGATGTTTGCTGAAGAAAACAGATGCCAAGCCCCGTCTTATCCGCTGGATCTTGTTCTTCAAGAGTTCGACATCTCGATAAAGGATAAAAAGGGATCATAAAAATCCGTGGCAAGCTCCCGACTCAACCAGATGACTCGCTTGTACCCATCTGAGATACCTTCCCGGATGAGCAATTGTGTCTAGCCCATGCCGTCCAGTTTCCTTGGTTCTTTGACATCGCCAATTTCTGTGCTACTGGTACTTATCTCGCAGATGCTTCCCCTTCCGAATGCAACAGGATTAGGAGGCAATCCAAATACTATATTTGGGATAACCTATATTTATGGAAGAATTGTTCGGACCAAATCATTCGCCGTTGCGTGACTATGGATGAGGTACCCTCTATCCTAAAATTTTGCCATTCAGCGACTGAAGGAGGACACTTCGCGTCCAAGAAAACTGCTCTAAAAGTCTTAAAAGTTGGTCTCTACTGGCCATCCATCTTCAAGGATAGTTATCTTTTTTGTGCTTCATGCCCCCGATGTCAAGCCACTGGAAATATCGGGGCCAGGAACCAAATGCCCCTGACAAACATCATTCCATGAGAAATTTTTGACATATGGGGTATCGACTTCATGGGCCCGTTCCTAAATTCTTTCAGCAATATCTACATTCTTCTCGCCGTAGACTATGTTTCCAAGTGGATCGAGGCCAAGGCAACTAGGACCGATGACTCCAAGGTGGTAGTGAACTTCCTACGCACCCACATCTTTAACAGGTTTGGTACACCTCGTGCCCTGGTCAGTGATCGTGGTACCCATTTTCACAACCGGGTAGTATCATCCCTTCTCACCAAGTATGGAGTCCATCATAGAACCTCCACGACTTATCACCCTCAAATGAATGGCTAGGCCGAGGTGTCTAACCGAGAAATCAAGTCCATACTAGAAAAGACAGTCAACCAATCCCGCAAGGATTGGAGTCTCAAGCTAGATGATGCCTTATGGGCATATCGGACAACTTTCAAGACCCCGATTGGCATGACACCCTACAGACTTGTATATGGTAAACCATGTCATCTTCCAGTTGAGATAGAGCACAAAGTATTTTGGGCCATCCGGAAAGTTAACATGGATCTCGGGCATGCCGGTCAGAACCGACGATTGCAAATCCAGGAATTAGAGGAATTGAGGGATGATGCTTATGAGAACGCTCTGCTCTACAAGGGCAAGACAAAGACCTATCATGATAGGCACCTTCGCCCTAAATCCTTCTCCATTGGACAAAAAGTGTTATTATACAACTCACGTTTGCGTCTGTTTGTAGGGAAGCTGAAGTCCAAATGGTCTGGACCTTTCGTGGTCACGACAATCTACGATCATGGTGCAATTGAAATCCAGAATTCGTACATAGGAACCATCTTCAAAGTGAACGGCCACAGGTTGAAACCCTTCTACGAAGGATTCGAGTCCTCAACCGTCGAAGAAATGATGGTGGATTCTCCACATGTCGAGACCTAGACTCCCATAACACGTCGAGGCCTCGACGATTAAACATGCCGCATTGGAGGCATTCTCTTATGCCATCCCACCTCTTTCTCTTTCCCTTATCTTTTTCCTATCTTCCGAATTTTTCTGGTTATTTTTTTTATTAAGTAGCTTTCCCTTTGATTTTATTTCCTTGTATTATATCCCTTATTTATCTCCTTTAATCTCTGACCTTTCCCTTTCCAAGATGATTTTATTCCTTTTTATTAATTATTAACCCTTTATTCTCTCTTTTTGTCCTTATCTCTTCTAACTACCTCCTTTTCAAATTTCAAAAAAGAGCTTTTTAGGTAGTTGGGATACGCGAGGGCCCATTGCTCCTCAAAGCCCAAGGCGCCACGTCGTCTGCAAGAGACAAGAAAGGAACCCTAATTAATTAAAGGTTGCGCCATTTATGTCAGACGTCAGCCCTTTTTTCTCTCTCCCACGCTCCTTCTTCGTCCTCACTCTCCTTACAACCAAATCACTTTCCCTATCTCTCTCCCACCAGACACGCTACCTCCATCTCAAAGCTATCAAACCTATCAAACATCTCCATCATGCTTGTCCTCATCCATCTCCCTCAACCATGCCGAGAGTGAAGAAAGTAGCCCACAAGCTCGCTTTAGGACCACACCCCGTGGATGACCCTGAGAGCCCAGCTGCCTCCAAATCCCATTCCTCTACCCCTGGTTCCTTCAAGACAGCATCTTCCCTCTCAAACACCGACTAGGACTTCGCAATTCCGCAGCCCCCAAACCCTTCTCCACCCTCCGACTCGCGAGCCGCGGAGTTCACTCCCATCGAGGACGACATCGAGATCACCAGCTCCGTCCCACCTACGTCGACCACGACCAGAAGTGGCTGCGTAGTTAAGCTCCCTCCTGGATCTTCAATCGCTAGCGGTAAGCCCAGAGCTTAGCCCAAGCCCAAAAAGACCTCACCTGCCGCTAGGAAGATTGGAGTGGAGGCTGCCCTAGATAACTTTCTGGCCGCCGAATCAAACCAGGAGGAGGAGCCTCCAGCTGAGCAAGAGGCAGAAGACCCAGAGCAAGCTGATACCCTAGAGGAGGGTACTGGAGAGAGTAGTGAGGCCGAGGATGAAGAACACGAGGAAGATCTCGAAGCCAAGGCCACTGTAGAGATAGAGGCCGCTGAGAAAGAGATGGAGGAGAAGGAAGCCGCAGCTAGATCGGAGACGAAGAAAAGGAAATCAAAGACTCCGGCCAGAGCGGAGCCGCCGGCAGAACCTGAAACACCGGTGGACAGAAAGAGAAAGCTCCCAACCTCCAGCAAGGGTAAGGCCTCGACTTCCAAGAAGCCTCGAGGTCAAGACGAGGCTTCTAGGAAAAGATTTAGATAGGAAAAGATCTTAGCAACGAGTGTTCTCGTATTATTTCCAAGGTCAGTCAATCATCGGCACAAGGATTTTCCTTCTCCACACCATAGATATGCTATAGGGGCCTAATTTCCACTCAACACCCCCTACTTACCTTCATAGGTAGAAGTTACCCCCCGTTTTCACTTATGAGGTAGCCTTGATGTTTCGCCGTCCCCCCAGGCACGAATGCGGGGAGGCAATACTCAAAACGCCTATGAAGTGGAGGCAAGACATATCTAGGGCACGACGTATCAGTTTGTCAAGCTCGCAGCACAACCCTAATCGTTCGAATGCCCTTAATGGCCTCACATCAGTTATTACCATTAACAAAAAAATACTAAAAGTTGATCAAGCCCTTAACATACCCAAGTGAAAGTAACAAGAAAACGGCAAGCAAATATATATGATATGATAGTCTCCTAGTGTTTTCGCGACCTTGCCATTATTTTAATATCTTGCCTCTGACTGTGTTTTACTTTCATGCCCTTTGATAATTGTTATAATTATTTCTCTTGTTAGCTACCACATCCGCGTTGATTGATTATATTAATCAATATAACCCCCCCTAGTGTTACTTTTATATTTGGCTGTATTTACTCTCTGTCATGTATTGAAACTGAAATATTATTCCTTCAATCTTTGTGGTTCGACCCTGTCTTGCCCTTTACACTTTTTATTTGTGCATTTAGGCATCAGAAAAATATTATTATATTTGAGTGATGATCACTTATTGTGCTGATATATCGATTCTTGTAGTATAAACTTGTAATAATTTTATCCCTCTAGTGGTATAAACATGTATCATTTGGTCCCTCGAGTGGTATAAATTAATTTGTTTATTTTGGTCCTTATAGTAAAGTAAATTTACTTATTGCAATCCCTTTGTTTAATTGCTTTTACCGTATTAGAACAACTCATAGATCATCGAGAGACCAAATTAGTTAATTATAGTTATCAAAACCAAACCAGAATTAAACTACTTGAGCTCTTGGGTAAAATTATCACAAAGGACAATATTAAACAAGTTTATACCACAAAGATCAAATTAAACAAAAATTGTGTACCACACACTAATAATGTAATTTATCATTCTTTCACTAATAATTTGACGGTTACCCTTAACCAAAAGTATCAGAACTGAACTGGATATCGAACTGTTAGAGCTCTTAGGTCAATGATTCAATGGTTCAACCGGGTATAATTAAATTTGATTGCTAGTTTAATAAAATATAAAAAAATGCAAAAAAAATAATTAAAAAACTGGAAAGAAAGTAAAAATTACTTGGGTTTTAATACTATATCCTTAACAATATACATGTGTTTTTTCTTCCAAATTACAAGAAAGTAAGAACACGAACATATTTTCTGATCTAGAGGTTAATTTGGTTTTATTAGCAGGAAGCATTTTGGTTAAACCAATTAGGCTAGAGAATGTAGAGAATGTTGCAGCCATGGCCACCGCTTTGGATCGCCAATCCATTGGTGCTTCTGCGCTGGGTTGTAGATTAGCAAAGAGTAGAGGAAGACAGGAGTCATCTGAAACCACGGGAAACAGGTCAGGGAGTTTGGGAATCAAGAGATCGATTCAGAATCATGATCGCTCTCTTAACGTGGCAAGAAAGCCGTCTAACCTTAGCTGGAAGGATGTAGTTTCAAGGGACACCATAGGAGTAGGGGAACTACCGCCCAGGTGACAGAAACTATTGATTTGGTCATCCCGGAGGAGAACCATGAGTTGTTACGTTGAAGTGCAGGGGTGCATTGAAGCGTGATGAGAGCGTTCCAAAAATTCAGGAGCTGGTACTGGAAGCAGGCTGGATATGTGAGACTAGAGAGATGGGAGATGGACTGATTTTGTTGGAGTTCGATAGTGAAAGTGATTATGAGAAAGCGCTCTCTCCGAATAATTCGGACTGATCCGCGATATTCTCAAGAATTGTGCCTTGGAATGAGTTGGCTTCGGATGGCAGCAGGTTTTGCTGGGTACAATGTGTAGGTGTTCCTATCCAAGCTTGGGCTTTCAAAACCTTTGAAGTGATAGGAACAAAATTGGGAGGCTTGGTCGTGGTAGATGATAATACCTTGCGATGTAAGAGGAAGAGGCTGGATGTGGGGCATGTGCTGGTGTTTATTAAGAGCGCCACATCGATGTCCAAATTCAGGTGAGGATTAAGGAGGCAATACATGTAATTCACTGCAAAGAAGAATCGATTCAATTTCCAATCTAGACTGGATGGTAGGTATTGGCCAGATTGAAGAGGAATAGGGAGAGGGGGATTCGAAATCTGATTTAGGGGGAAATTTGGACCAAGAAGGAAGTGAGGGTGCTGCTTCGGTGGATATCCCTTCATTTGATGTTGAACCAGCGACACCAAGGGTGCAATTAGGAAACCGCGAAGCTATAATTCAGCAGGGAGAGCCGAGGTCTTTCATCACTACAAGGAAGACCAAAATGTTTGTGGGAAATACTGGATGTTTAGAAACGATTGGGTTTGGTTGCGGGACAAGTTCCTCTACCTTCCGAGTCACAGACGAGGATATCAGAAATATAAACAGAGCTTATGATGCTACTCTCATTGAAGGCCACGTTTGGGAGATTGGAAATCAGCTAGCAATTACAGCACAGGCCAATGAACTCGTGATGCATACCTTCGATAAAGAAAGGTTCGAGGGGGAGGTGGCACAGTTCTGCTCATAGATCAGAGGTGAGTGTGGGAAGACAGGTTACAATGGTTAAACTGTTATCGTGGAACAACCGGGGGCTGCTATCAGGTACTAAGCGACGTTTCATTAAGAGAACTATTTTGAGACAAGGGTTGGAGATGGTTTTTTTTGCAGGAAACGAAGAAGGAAGTGGTAGATGATTTCTTTGTCAACTCCCTGTGGAATAGCCTGACATGGGATGGGCGAGCGCTCCTGCTGTGGGGAGGTCGGGAGGACTAATAACAATATGGGATAAACGGAGATTCGTGGTTGACAGGTCCTTGATTGGAAACCGTTTCATCTGGATCCAAGGATGTGTGGTCTCGGATGAGTTTCCTTGTGCTTTGCTCAATGTGTATGGTCATTCAGATGAGACGAATTGCCCTCATTTGTGGATGGAGCTTGCGGCCACCATTGTTGGGTTCAATGGCCCTGTCTTGGTCGCAGGTGACATCAATGAAATCCTCCAACCGACAGACAGGTTACATGGAAATAGCTACTCTCATGGTATGGGTGACTTTCGGCAATAGGTTGAGGGATGTCGCCTGGTGGATTTACCGCTGGTAGGCAGAAAGTTTACTTAGGCAAACTCCATCAGCAAAAGTAAAATTGATTGGGTCTTTGTCCAACCAGAATGTCTTATAAAATACCCAGAAATTCAGCTTACGACCTTGGGTAGAAACTCCTCGGACTACACTCCTCTGCTAATCCACTATGACTGAAAAGACTGGGGCCCTAAGCCATTTAGAGACATGGTTGCTTGGTGGGAAACTAATGGGTTCAAAGACCAGATCAAGACATGGTGGTTGGAAGCTGGGTAAATTTTCCCAGGGGGCTACCAGGTTCTAAAAAAATTAAATGGCTCAAATCTAAGCTGTGCATATGGAACAAGGAGGTGTTTGGAATTATTGACACCAGGATTCAAGAACTTCAGGAGAAAATTAACAGGTTAGAGGCTGAAGCAGATGAGAGAGATCTGTCCCCGACTGAACGATCTACCAAAGCAGAAGCAGAGGCGGCTTTATGGGAAAAACAGGGGCAGGCATGTCGCCTATGGCAACTGAAGGCTAGAATTCGTTGGGACTCTCAAGGAGACCGTAACACCAAATTCTTCCACTAGGTAGCGAAAGCTACTCAGAGGTGAGTTAATATCACAGAGATCCTTGACAACCGTGGGAGATTGACAGAGCCTTCAGACATTAAAGAAGTTGCGGTTAACTACTTTAAGAAATTCTTTACGACTGTGACATGGGATAGACCCCGTTTGACTGATTTGGGTTTCAAAAAACTAGGTACCGAGGAGGTTCAAATTCTTGATAGTGTGGTGTCTCGCTCGGAGATCTGGGAGGCAGTCAAGAGCTGTGGTAGAGATAAGACCCCCGATCCGGATGGTCTGTTGATGTTGTTTATCCAGAATGCTTGGGAAATCATTGGTGAGGATATTAGCAGATTAGTGACCAGCTTCTTTGAAGATGGCCGCTTTCCTTATGGTGCCAACACCTCCTTTTATCACGTTGGTTCCTAAGATTCAGATGGCTAAACGATTCTCGGAGTTTCGGCCGATAAGTTTGGTTAGTAGTTTCTATAAGATTATTTCTAAAATCCTCGCTATGCGCTTGAGTAGGGTAGTCGCGTTGGTGGTTAGTGATGTGCAACATGGATTCATTAAGAGAAAACAGACTCTGCATTGTGTTATGGCCGCCAACGAGATCATTCACTTTTTTAAGGTCCATCGACAATAGGGTTATCTATTTAAGCTTGATTTTGAGTAAGCCTATGATTCTGTTGAATGGGGTTATCTTGACGATGTGCTTGGCTTCATGGGGTTTAGCTTGAAGTGGCGTGGGTGGGTCAAGGAATGCCTAGCTACAACAAGGGTTTCAGTCCTCATCAATGATGCGCCTTCTGCGCAGTTTGGGGTGAGTCGGGGGTTGCGTCAGGGGTGCTCGTTGTTAATATCGTTGCTGAAGGTCTTCATCTGCTTTTTAAAAGAGCTAACAACCAAGGACTTATGAGGGGCATCGGAAATCCCTTGACTAGTTGGAATGTGTCCCATCTGCAATTTGCAGATGACACATTAGTTTTTGTCAACAATGATGAGCAGGAAATCGATTGTGTCAAGGGGATTCTCAGGTGGTTTGACGCTTTCTCGGGGATGAAGGTGAATTACCATAAAAGTTCCCTTGTAGGTGTCAATGTTTACAGACAATCTGGGGAAACGGTTGCTCGTAGAGCCGGGTGCAAGTATGAGAGCCTCCTATTTAAATATTTGAGCTCTTATGTAGGATTAAATCCACGCAGGATCTCTAACTGGGAGTTCCTCATCCAATCCTTACGTAAAAGGCTGGCCACTTGGAAGGACTCCTTGTTGTCGGTTGGTGGTAGGATGACCCTCATCAAATCTGTCTTGAGCAGCATCCCTGTTTATAACATGTCAGTCTACCTCATGCCAAAAGGGGTTGTTCGACGTTGCGAAGGTATTATGTGGAATTTTTTTATGGAGTGGGGGAGAACAGATGAGGGGTATGGCGAAGGTTAGTTGGGAGACAGTCACTCGTTCGGTCGATAAAGGCGGGCTGGGGCTGGGATGTTTGCAGTCTTGTAACGCTGCTTTACTCTTCAAATGGATTTGGAATGTATTAAAGGGAGAGCAGAAGATATGGGTAGACCTGATTCAAAAAGAATATAGGCTCTCTGCTATGGGAGATTTTTGGCTGAGGGATTTGAAACAGGTATCTCCTATCTGGGGAGATATCCTGCGCACATGTGGGAGGGCTTCTTCGGTTTTCGGCTTCTGGCAGAACCACGTGAAAGTTTGCCTTGGTAGTGGTGATGATGTCCGATTCTGGTGGGACACATGGGCGAGCAAGGTGCCGCTGGCCATCAAATATCCGAGACACCACTCTCTGTCCAGCAACAGCTTGGGCAAGGTAAAGGAGTTTGGGCATTGGGAAGGAGATATTTGGCGTTGGGATTGGAGTTGGCGTCGAGGCTTGTTTGATTGGGAGGTCGATGCTCTGGGTAATCTCCAGGACACCATCCCTTCGCCCTATTTAGCTAGCTGCAAGTCAGAAGTGACGTGGGAGCTAGACAAGTCAGGGGAATTTACAATGAAGTCTTGGCGGATGGGGCTGGAATCCTCTCGGCTGGGAAGTGTTGTCAACGTCACTCTTCAGTCTTGCTGGAAGAGTAAAGTTCCCCACCGCATCAGCTTCTTCTTGTGGCTGGCTGTGCAAGATCGCCATGCTACTTGCGACTACCTACAGCGACGCCATATCATTCCTCAAGAAGAGAATCGCTGCCCTTTATGTTCTGAATTGGAGGAAACCAGTCACCATCTGTTTCTGCACTGTGGGGTTGCTGACCTGGTTTGGGATTAGATTTCTAACTGGGCTGGCATTAGCTGGGCTAGACCTCGGAAAGTTGAGGATTTGTGGGGTCTGTAGTCGTCTCTTTTGGTCGTTCGGGCACCACATGTGCTGGAAATGTGGCAGTCTCTTCTAGTTGCTGTTATGTGGACGCTATGGCTGCAACGAAATGCGTCCATCTTTCGTCAGGCTACTCCATGCCATTGGCGTGCTTATCATGCAGTCTTCAGACACTGGCAGCACTGGATTATCAGCACGGATCCAAGCTTTTCATATTCGGTGGACCAGATGGAGCTCTCTTCTATTTGGCTCTACAGGTGGGGTTGATCCGTGTTGTTTGTACGTTGTTTCTGTTATGTAGTTTGGGGTAGTTGCTGATCTACATTTCTAGGTAGCTTCGACTCTAGTTTTATGCCAGGAGCTGAAGCTGGCCTGCTGTACATTCTTTCCTCTTCTGCTGCCATTCTTTGACTAATATAAATTTTTCAGCTTATTAAAAAAAAAATAAACGAACATATTTTCTCATTTGAATAAGCTGTCAAATCAACTAGCCATTGGATCATTTGGTGACGTTAACCTCTATATGTATAGACGGTGCCCCAAAACAGTAAACAGTAGCAATGGCACATACTTTAAGTTCTTGTTAATTAAGCAAAGACAAGATTAAGTCAAACTAGTTAAATAGTGTTTTAGACCCAACATTGCTGTATTACTATAAAATCATTACAAGTCTTTTTCTCACTTGTCTTTTTATTTCCTTTTTCCCCCATGATTAATATCTATTTTCACTAGAATATAAATTCACGTATTACGTGGAGCAACCGTCACCAGTTTTATCAAAATGATTCAAGAATATTATATATATATATATTTGAATATGGTCTTTTCTTAAATAGTTGATATGAAAATATTATAAGTAAAGATTAAGGAAAATCGAAATTAAGAAATCTCATTTTCATGAGGGCTCCTCATGTCCCCTAACTAATTATGAAGCTTCCGGTCATACATCATCTTCTATATGGTGCTGAAAATCTTCATCCGATTACATTGAATTAATAATTTATTATTTTTTTAAAAAAAATTTAAAACTATACTCTCTAATTTTTTTAGTATTCTTTTTAATTGTAATCATATGTACCAGGATAATTTCAGTTATATTTTTAATTTTTTGACAAAATTGCCCCTAAAAATAATCATTAATTAGTTTTACCATTTATAATTAAATTTTCATACATAAACTAAGTATAATTGAGAGTTGATCATTATATGGTTAGTTTCTATAATTAAGGTAATCAGGGATAAAAGGATAAAAATCACTAATTAAAAAAGATAAATATAACAACTATTTCGAATAATTTTTATTTTAAAATACGACTATTAAAAAACGCAAGGAGTAATACAGTACATAAATATAAATCCATAAAGTTTCCGGTCATAATGTACTATTTTGTAGCCATTTTTCTCAAATCTCAACTCTAGATTACTTAATAAAAAGATCAAAATAAATTAGTCGGAGGAGAAATAATATCGATATTGAAAGAAAAAAGTTTGGCATGTACATAATTTCATCATTAATTTTTATTTTCTATTAAAAGTTACATATTAGTTACTAAATACTTACATCCCATATTCTAGACCTCAAATATGCCTCGTACCCTTACACCCTAAACTCTGAACCCCACACCTCAAACCTCAAATTTTATATAATTAACTAATATATAATTTTTTATTATTTTCTTAGAAATTTCATTATTAACTAAATATTTTTATTGACAATTACATATTAATTAGTTAATAAATACTTAAACCATCGTACCCAAACCTCAAACCACAATCTGTATTTTTTTCATATTTTTTTAGTAATTTTATCATTTATTAAATTTTTTTGTTGTTGTCAATTACATATTAATTAGTTTATAACTACTTAAACCCCAAACCCCAACAAAACCCCATACTTTGAACCCCAAACCCCCTTACTTAACTATAATATGTAATTCCTTAATATTTTTTTAGTAATTTTAGTTAATAATTAACTTGTATATTAATAAATGTATTTCTTACTTAAAAATAATGTATACACAATAAAAAAAATATTAATTTAGTTATAGTTATGAACTTATTAATAAGCGCATGTCTTATCTAAAAATAAAGAAGTATATATACTAAAACGTTTTTTTGCTCAACCCATTTTTATATTATATTCGATTTTTTAAGAATAAAAGAGAATCAGATTTGAAAGAAAAAAATTAGTAACTACGTACGAATCATCAAGTAATTAAAAAATATTAATTTATGACATTAAAGGCTGCTAAAAAGAAACATCAATGAGATTAAAAGGCCGGTCTCTGTATATCCAGTGAACAAAAATAGTAAATATCTTCATTGTATATGTAATGAACAAAATTAATTAGTATGAGTACAATTGTTTGAAAACTGATCAGATGAATGCTTTCTGCACTGAAATTACGTCACTTTAAATAAAATATTGTATCATTAACTAACTATTAAATTTATTTAACGACATCACAATTCAAATAATAATTTTTCTATAATTATAATAATTATCTTCAAAGATTACTTTATGAATTTTGTCGCAGATCAAGTTGGCAGCAATTTCCATACGTACTTTTATAGACGATACTTTTAGAGATGATTAAACCACATCATGACTGATCGCTCATTGCGAAATAAAAGTCCTTTAATAACGGACAAATTACGTCACTAACAATTTACATTTGTCACTAGAGCTTATAGTAACAAGAAATATATCGGCTCTTTACATGATCGTTAGTGTAGGGGCGCCGCAAAAAGTTAGCAACGGAAGATAGAATTTTGTTGCTAAATATATACTTATACCTTTTAAGTTACAACTTTCTCTTACCGTCACAAATTATATGTAATTCACAACAAAAACACTCATTACTAAAATAATAATATTCTATTACAAATAGTAATTATATTTTCAATATTAGTTACTAAAAACCCTCTATAGAACAAGAAAAAAAATATATTAGTTCTATAACTAATTTCTTAGAAAATTTAACTTATTTTTTTTCTTTTATTAATTCCATAATTTTTAAAACCGAACTAGTTAGTTAAACTTGAAAATCTAAGAACGATTTTCTTTTTAAAAAACTAGTTAAAACCAGCTAATGAACCGTATTAACTACGGCCAATGGTAAAGTCCAACGAGCTTACTATCCATCCTATTTATAAAACTACAAAATATCATTCCCTCCCTTTTCTTTCTTTGTGCCCGGTACAAACAAGTTGCTTTTCTTCTTCTTTTTTCTTCTTGATTTTTCATTTTCTTTCTTTAATTTTGCATAGGAAGTACTACTTACATCATACTTCATGCCCCTTAATTTTATCAAAATAATAAATTTAATCCCTCTAAAATGCTTTATTTTTATATTACTAAATGTTTCATACAATTTTTTTTTAAAGGAATATGGATTAGATTAATTCAAATCAGCAAGTACAAAAGACGAGATTACCTCGGGGCATTCCCCTAACCAAATATTTCCTAAACCGGAAATCAAAGCAAATTGACCCAATTCATGAGCTAGAACATTCATGGACCATTTACTGTGTACAAACGAGCAGTTGGTAAAAGTCGACGCCAACCTAGCCACCTCTTCCAGCACTAAGCCTGTATAGCTAAACGGGAAGTCCCTATTGGTTAGAGCCAGGATATTCAGCAAGTAGTCCGACTCAATGATAATTCTCTCACACCTCCATTGTCGGGTCTGCGTAACGACATCTCTCAACGCTAGAGCCTCTGTTGTTTGTGCCCCTGACCTGTATGGGAGGAAACCAACTCCCGAGAAAACCGACGAGCCCCTAGCATCCCATGCAATAAATCCCAGTCCAGTTCCCGTACCCCCCACTACTGCATTCGTCTTGACCTTGACCACACCCCCTAGGGGAGGCTGCCATTTTGAATTAAGGGGTTGGCCCATAGGAGTAGGAGGCCCTTGCTTCGGCAGCCAAGCATCCTTAAAATCTGACAACAACTTTCCTCCCCTAATTACCACATCCTGGACCGATTCCTCGACTTGACGGAATACCCTGTTATTCCTCGACGTCCATAAAGACTAGAGGATTGAGATGAACTGCTCAAGAGTCCACCCATCCAGAGACAACCTAGTCGCGGCTAGTCACTCCACCCAGTTATCCTCTTGAATGCCTAGAACCCTATCCCAAAAAGCAAACTTCGCTCACACCCTAATCGCAAAAGGGCAAGATAATAACAGATGTGAAGTTGTCTCAACCGTCGTATTACAATAGGGGCACACCGAATCCACCGTCATTCCTCTTCTCCCCAGAATCACTCGGGTTGGGTGAGAGTCATTTCCTAGTCTCCACACGAAATTTTTAAATTTTGGAGGAATAGTCAACCCCCACATATATTTCCACCAACCTCTTGTAAGATCTAGACATACGGGGGAACTTTCTGAAGTTAGGCAATGGTATCCACTCCGAACCGAATACTTTTCGTTTGTAGTCCCTCTTTAGTCTCCACATAAGAGTATCATTCGCCTCTACCCGGCTAAGCGGTAGGCTTAAAATTTCCGATCTCTTGCGGTAGAAAGATATGCTATACTAGTTCAATCTTCCAACACCTATGATCCTTGTCAATCAACTCGGCCACCTTTGCCTCTTCATTTAGCCCCGACACGGTTGCCGAGATCATCCCATTCGCAACCGAAGGGATCTATGAGACCTTCCAGATCCGTATCTTCTCCCCATTCCCCACCCACCAGAAACATCCTTTCTGGAGAACTTCTCTTCCTGCCAAGATACTCCGCCACACATAGCTAGGTCGTGATCCCACTTTTGCATCGAAAAAGTCTGAGTGGGAAAAGTATCTAGCTTTCAGAAGTTTGTAGAGCATTGAGTTTGGATCCTTATGCAGGTGCCATCCTTGTTTAGCTAGTAGAGGTAGGTTAAATTCCATAACCTTTCTAAATCCTTGATCGAACGCATTTTATGCATATTTTTTCCTCTCTTCATAAGCCTTTTTAGATCTTGATGCTACTAATACTGCCTTGTTTTCCCACTTTTTGCAGATCTAGTGAAGAGGAAATTCCAAAAAGATGCATTTTTTACTAGAATTTGGATAGAATTGAGCAGCTAGGCCTTGCAGCTATATGTTCGCAGTGACAGTAGAGTCCTAGCGAGAAAAGGAAACTATCGCAAGAAGGAAACTTTAGATTCGCTCATTAATTCCCAAAGAATCCTTATCCCAGTAGAAGACAGGTGAGGAATATTACTCCAATTGGGTTAAGACTTTACTTTTGTAATAGATATAAAATCTTTTAGTAATTTAGGTTTCAGAACTCTCTCTTCTTTTTCGTTTTCTTTTTAGCGCCGCAATACTGTTACGCTACTCCTGCCTCCGGCGCTGTCTGTTCTTTATTTTAATAAACCGGAGCCTTGCTCCGGCTGGTAATATTCAGGACTCTTTTCCATCTCCTCTTCTTCTTTAGATTATGCAATTTATTTATTTTATTTGTTTTAATTTCGGTATGAGTAGCTAAACTCCTTGTTCTTGGTAGAAATCATTGAAGGTTGCTAGGGACGCCATGAGGTCTAACCGAACTTAAGAAATTCCTAGTTCGTATTCGTTCGATTAATAATATATTGTCAATTTACTTAAGGTTAATTACAAGCTTCATCAACTAGTAATTGAACTTAGGCAATTATCGTCATTTTTGTGGTAATAACTAACGTGAGGCTGCAGGGTAAAGTAGACAACCAGTCTGGAAGTAATCGGGTCGCTGGTCTCATCTAGCTAGATTACTCGAACAATTAGGGTGGTGCCTCGAACATACTAAGTGTCTCGCCCTAGACGTGTCTTCCCTCCTCTTAATGGGTCTTCGAGTAGTGCCTCCATAAACGTACCTTGGAGGACAACGAAGTGTCAAGATTATCCCATAAACGTACGTTGGGGTAGTTTTTAGTACGAAGGGAAGTAGGGGGCCTAAGCGTACCTGGTCCCCATAGCGCGTCTACTTGCTAGGCGTAGATGATACTTGCACCTGTGACCGGCCGACCATAAATGCAACCGGATACAGATATCTACTGGGAATCTTATCTCTATTGATTTCTTACCTGTTTTAATTCAGTTATAATTGTTGTTTCCATAATTCTTAGTTTTTAATCAAACAACTCATTCAAATCCCCATTTGTTACTATTACGTGTGGAATTCTTAGTTTTATATTAAATCGTGTGTTATCCCTTAATCCCTGAGTTCGACTCCGTTGCCATTATACTCAATTATTTTGTGTGCATTAGCAGTAGGTTTTTAATATTATTTTTGACGGCTTCGAGAATCGATCAAATTTTAGCGCCGTTGTCGTGGATTAACGTTATTAACTCTCTTTTCTGTTTGTATGACCAGGTCTTCCAACACACCTTTAGAGCCTTACGACCCCGAAATCCGGAGAACCAAAAGATTAGCCCGCAAGTTAGTTAAGCAATCTTTCGTTGCAACTCCCTTTCCACAATCACTCAATAACCCCCTAGATAACCCTGACGGTATTGAACTGCCAGACCTAGACGCTGAACATCCTTTACCCCTCGAACAAACCATCATGGTAGAGAACGGAGAAGTTGTTAACAATCCGACTATAGAGGATCTGAATGCCACCACCGAATCCATTACAAGCTGCATCGCATGACCCACTGTGGCCCACGACTGGATTATCAAGTCCTCGGTCCTCTACTACCACACCAAGTTCCATGGCATCTCCAAGGAGAGTGCACTCCGACATCTCCAGCAGCTCCATTCTGTCTGTGAGGCCTTGAAACCAGCAGAAGTAGACATCAATCAAGCTAAGCTGAGAGCATTCATGTGGTCACTAGAGGATGATGCTCGAAACTGGTTCTATGATCTACCTCCTCGATCCATCACCAGCTGGGCCGATATGTTTAAAGCTTTCACAGATAAATATTATCCCACCACTATGGCTAATGTAACCCGAAAGCAATTGGTGTTCATTGTCCAGAAGGAGAGTAAGAATTTATGACAGTACTATGAGCGGTTCAAAAAGATGCAAAATCTCTGCCCCTCACACAACCTTGCCGATCACACGCTGATTCAGTATTTCTATGAGGGACTGGAAGGGCGAGACAAAGCCCTAATCTTGAGCCTGTAACTAAGGACGCTAAAGCAACTACCGAGAAAGAAAAGAAGATCTACACCTCTAGGAAACCAAGTACACCTATAAAGGTTGATGAGAAGTCTGAATTCTCTGAAGACTTCATCATCAAGGTCCTCGAACCTCCGTTTCCCCAAAGGTTAGTTAAAATAAAAAAGGATAAGGAGGAGAAAGAAATCTTTGATCTATTAAGTAAGGTTCAAGTTAACATTCCACTTTTGCAGGCAATTAAAAATGTTCCACGTTATGCTAAGTTTCTGAAATCTTTATGCACTAACAAATGTAAACTGACAGGCGTGAACAAAATTACTGTGGGAGTTAACGTTTCAGCTGTTATCCAGAGGAAAATCCCACCAAAATCAGTGTAAGGATCAAGGGATGTTTATCATCCCTTGTAAAATCGGGACCACTGACATTGGAAAGGCTATGTGTGATTTAGGTGCATGTATCAACGTCTTGCCCTCGTCGATCTACAACAGCCTGGATATAGGACCGCTCAAACTGACTCGTGTCGTCATTCAGCTAACGGACCGATCCGTGATCTATCCAGAAGGTGTCATCGAAGATGTCCTAGTCCACGTTGGTGACTTCTTATTTCTAGCCGATTTCTACATGATCAATATGGAGGATGAGCAATCCACCAAGCCATCAGACGTGTTGCTGGGAAGACCATTCCTCAGAACCGCCCGAGTGAAGATCGACATTACCGATACGTCTATTACTCTCGAATTTGATGGAGAGATCATCAGATTTAGCATGCTTGATGCTATGCGTTTCCCTTCTGAATTTTCTAGCGTTAACTTTATTGATGTTATAGATCCTGATGTTGAAGAAATCGCTGACTTATTTTCTGCTGACCCTTTGCAGTTTGCCCTAGACAGAGCTATCACGACCACGGTTCTGGATGCCATCGACTCCAAATTCGTAACCCCACCTGAATTGCGCGAAATTGTCACCGTTCTAGAATTGACACCAGTCATTCCTTCCAATCCTATTATTTCTCCGCTTCCTACTGAGTATACTAAGATACCTCCATCTATTGTGCAGGCACCAAACCGGTATTTGAAAGTCTTGCCCTTGCACCTCAAATACGTGTATCTAGGTACCAATGACTCTCTTCCAGTCATCATCTCCAACAAACTTGATACCGAAGAAGAGATCCATTAGTCACCCTACTAAAAGAATTTAAACAAGCTATAGGGTGGACTATTGCGGACATCAAGGGACTGTCCCTAGCCCTATGCACTCATCGCATTCACCTCGAGGATGCCAGTAAATCAGTTCGTCAGCCACAATACCGTCTCAACCCTCCGATGATGGAGGTTGTGAAGAAAGAAGTACTTAAGCTACTCGACGCTGGCGTTATCTATCCGATCTCAGACAACACATAGGTCAGCATGGTCCAGGTTGTCCCGGAGAAGACAGGTATCACGATCATCACTAAACAGAACGGTGAACAGATTCTCACTCGCATACAGAACGGATGGAGTGTCTGTATCGATTACCGTCGTTTGAACGTAGCCACTAGGAAAGATCAATTTCCCTTGCCATTCATTGACAAGATGTTGGAACGCCTCGCTGGAAAGACACATTACTGCTGCTTAGATGGCTACTCGGGATTTCATTAGATACCGGTTTCCCTAGACAATCAAGACAAGACCACCTTCACTTTCCCCTTTGGTACTTTCGCTTATAGAAGGATGCCTTTTGGTCTCTGTAATGCGCTTGCCACTTTCCAGCGTTGTATGGTCAGTATCTTCTACGAGCTCGTCGAATATGGTATTGCGGTATTTATGGACGATTTCACTATCTATGGTAATTCTTTTCCCGAATGCTTATCCACTTTAAGAAAAGTATTACAATGATGCGTTGAAACTAACCTTGTCCTCAACTTTGAGAAGTGTCATTTTATGGTAGATCAGGGTTTGATCCTAGGTCATATTATCTCCCATAAGGGCATCGAAGTGGACAAAGCCAACATTGAGGTAATAGAGTCCCTACCCTATCCTACTTGTGTTCGTGAGGTACGATCGTTTCTTGGTCATGTAGGCTTCTACAGGAGATTTATCAAGGATTTCTCCAAGATTACACAACCTATGTGCCAGCTACTCCAGAAGGACGTCGAATTCATATTTGATGCGAGCTGCAAGGCCGCGTTCGACATAATAGGATTCTGCTCCTATTATACGCGCACCAGATTGGACTCTTCCAATCAAAATAATGTGCAACACAAGCAACAACGCCCTTAGAGCAGTTCTGGGCCAAAAGAAGGACAAAGAGGTATATGTTATTTACTACGCATCAAAACTCATGGATCCAGCTCAATGTAACACCACTACCATGGAAAAGGAACTCCTCGTCATTGTCTTTGCCCTAGACAAATTTCGCCAATATCTCTTAGGAACTAAAGTCACTGTCTTCTCAGACCATACAACCCTTAGGTGTCTCTTGACGAAGCTTGACGCCAAGCCCCGTATCATCCGATGGATCCTCCTACTTCAAGAATTCAACCTCGAGATCAAAGACTAAAAGGGAATTGATAATTCAGTAGCCGATCACCTAAGCCGACTATCTTCCTAAGAAGATGACTCCTTGATCTCTATCTAAGATACCTTCCTAGATGAACAACTATGTCTTGCCCAAGCAGTTCAATTCCCTTGGTTCACTGATATTGCTAATTTTTATGCTATAGGTCACTTTCCAGCAGACTCGTCACCCACAGAATAGGAGCGTATCAGGAGACAAGCCAAGTCTTTCATATAGGACAACCCTTACCTTTGGAAATATTATTCAGATCAGATCATTCGTCGTTGTGTGACTACCGATGAGGTACCATCCATCCTCCATTTCTGTCACTCCTCGACCAAGGGAGGACACTTTGGAGATAAGAAGACTACGCTGAAAGTCTTAGAAGCCGGCCTCTACTGGCCATCTATTTTCAAAGACAGCTACATGTTCTGTGCTGTTTGCCCTCGCTGTCAGAGTACAAGTAATATTGGTGCTCGGAACCAGATCACAGGTATTATTTCATGCAAAATCTTCAATATTTGGGGTATTGATTTTATGGGTCCCTTTGATACGGCCTAAGCCACACATGGACACGCTACGAGGAGCAAGGATGTGACTGTCATGCTCATCAAGGCGCTTAGGACCGAAGAGAGTAACACGGAGACCACGGCCCATTGGAGCCTATGTGTTTATGCCAATGACTCGACTCGCAGCCTCACTCCCGAGCCCAAGTCCCACAGCACGACCAAGGTCGCGCCTGCGCCTAGCGCCAAGGCCTCTCCGAAGCCCAGCGCCCAGGCCTCGCCTACATACGGCGCCTCGACCTCGCCTAAGCCCAGCGCCTCAGCCTCGCCTACGCCTAGTGTCCAGGCCTCACCTAGGCCCAGCGCCTCGGCCTCGCCTACGCCCAGCGTCAAGGGCTCGCCTACACTCAGCGCCTCGGCCGCGCCCGCACCTAGCGCCAAGGTCACACCCAGGGAACAGCCGCACGCACAGGCCCATAGCCTTGCCTAAGCCCATCGACGCCTAACCATCAAAAGCCCATAATCAAGCCCGCGTCTTCCAAACTTGAAGCCCCTTTGTCCAAGGGTGTTTTGGGGTCTTTCCCATGTAATAAACTTGCACTATAAATTGAAGGACATAGCCTCTTTTATAGTTGCTTTTGATTTTGAGAATTTATTCTTAAGCCTTAAGCCAATCCTTGGACTAGCTCTAGGAGGATCTTAGATCCAATCGTCCATCCTTTCAAGGTGGCCGAGTTGTTCGCTTTCTTTAGAGAAAGTTTTGGTCTTATTTAAGACACCCTCAACCGTTTGTTGTTCCTTCAAACTTTTGAGCCATATACATATATAAAATCATTTCCTTTCATCTTAAATATTCTGTTGCGCCTTCCTTACCAAATACCATCGTCCGATCTTCATTTCCAAGTCCGTCGCTCAAGGCAATCACGGAAGAGACTAGAGCCGTGCTCACAAATGGCAACCAAGCCCTTTGAGGTGCCTGGGCCTTATCAAGTGGTAGCGGAGCACCAGTTGTCTCAAGTTTGCATTTTTCTTCTCTTACAAGGTATTTCCACGGTTCAAAATCATCCCCTTTGTCTTTCTTTTCATTTTTGACGATTTGGGTATTTTCGAGTTGTTGGCCATTTTTCCTTGTTTGATCCATTTAAAACGCTTTGTTCATATTGGTTTGTGTTTATGGCTGGATTAAATCATCTCTCCTTCATCTCTTTCTTTCAAAACTGCTAAGGTGTTCTTACGGTTTGTTCTTATTCATCTAAGGGAAGACAAGTGGCGGGTGAGCCAAAGGAGGCCATTTGGCGCCTAGTGTGTGAGTTGGCAAGCACGTGAGGGTGAGGCCAAATCCCTCTAACCGCCCAACATGCTGGACACTCTAGGATGTTCTAGAAACAAGCCTAGTCACCGTTATAACACCTTGCGCATATCACACACCCACGCTTTCGTATCACTTAGCTCATATCAAAATTTTGTTGCCTCTTATCTTTCACACTACACGTCTTGCACTTGTTACATCTTGTGAGACTTGTCATACACTTGGAGCTCTCTTGCACTCATCAAAAAAACAAAAAGAGTATTAAAAAAAAATTATATTACAAGTGAGTCAAAGCAAGGGACTTAAGTGTCTATGCAACACCAAGAGCTATTTGAAGTGTGCGTTGAGCAAAAGAAACCTTCGCTCTACTCCTTAAAATCTCTTTTCTTTTTCCCTTTCATTTCTTGAGTCTTTTTGTGCTAGCTTTCCTTTGAATCCTCAGTATTTCTTTCTTGCTTCTCTAACTATTTCTACTCTAGGTCTAAGTGTTACGCACCACTACAACCTTCGTGCACCACATTAGGCATTCTGTGCCTTTACTTCGTACCTTGTTTTCCTTATTGGTCTCGTGCCCTTCCTTTTTCTTAGAGTCTTAGTTGGGCTAAGTTTTGGTTTGGGGCTTGAGAGAAAATAGAGTGAACGTGAGGAGGTGAGCTTATTAGAGAGTAGAGTGAAACACGAGAGAAAAACAAGGGAGGGAACTAACATTTATTTTGCATACAACTTGTGTTTGTTCATTTTGTAGGTACACTTTGGCTATGTCTCACAGCCATACCCCATCCGGAGGGGGCTCTAACGACTCTATACACTTGAGTGGTATTAAGGGAAGGGAAACCCGACAGGAGCCCACGACTCATGAGGTCCTAGTTAGCCTCTCCGCGCGAATGGAAGAGAGAATGTCGAAGCAAGATCAAGTCATAGAACGACTCTTCGCAACCATCTTCGAGAGACTACCACTATCACAACCACCACTAGCACCACCCCCACAACCACCACTAGCACCACTGCCGCTAACACCACCCGCACTACCCGCACCACCTACTCATCAAGAACGCCTAAAATAACCACTAACCCACTTCCACCAAAGAACCGGTCTAAAGAACCCCAATGACTTGGAATACTATGCCATGGCTCAACACACCGATATTGAAAGGGGAGGGACAGCCGAGAGTGTGGCAAGGGAGGGTCGAGCAGCACTCATTGAGCCTCCCTTGAGGCGCCCGCAATACCAAGTACCACAACCATTACACAATCACCACTCTGACCCTCCACCAAAGCCTAAACACCCCCTAAACACACTTACCCAAGCAACACGAAACACCGACCCCAACTTACCATTAAATAGGACCAAGGCATATGTCCCTCTGCGGCCGTTGCCTAAAGTAAATCCCGAAGGGCCCTCACAACATCGGACACCACCATTTGAGCCACCGGGGCATCCTGAGTATGAGGACACGAATGAGGAGCGGGGAGGTAGGCACCAAGAAGAGAGAGGGGACAATTACAATAACCCTAAGATGACCTTGCCCACTTTTGAAGGGAAGGATGAACCCGAGACCTATTTCGATTGGGAGAACAAGATGGAGCGCATCTTCGCATGTTATAACTATTCGGAGGAAAAGAAGGTCAAGTTGGCCGTACTAGAGTTTACGGGTATGGCAATCCATTGGTGGGATCGCATCGTGATTAGTAGAAGGCTTGAAGGGCGAGCGACCGTGACCGATTGAGGAGAACTAGTACAGGAGATGAGGCACCGGTTTATGCCTCTACATTGCATGAGGGATCTACACCACCGACTTCAAAGCCTTCATCAAGGTTCGAAGAGTATGAGTGAGTTCTATCATGAGTTTCTAAGTTGCGTCATGAGGGCAAACATTCGCGAGGAAACCGAGGCCACCATGGCCCGTTTCTTAAGTAGACTTCACAAGGAGATTGCGGACACCATCGACTTCCACACATACGCCACCTTGGATGAAATGTACCACCTAGCCATCAAGATTGAAAGACAAGTAAGCCGCAAATTGAGAACTCAATCTCAATCACCTAACTCACCTTCTACCCTTTCTTCCACCTACAAGCGGCCTTGGCAAAATGCTAGCAAGACCCCCATAGCCACACCAAACACCTACCGCACCTCATCACCCAAACCAAATGCCCCACCAAACACTTTCACACCTAGACCTATACCAAACATCAACACAACCAACCCACCAGCAAGGACTCGCACAAGGGACATCACTTGTTTCAAGTGTGGAGGGAAGGGGCATATGAGGGCCGAGTGCGCCAATAAGACCGTCATGGTGCTAAGGGAAGAGTTAGTTAGTGAGGGGGAGGAAGAGGAAGATAGTGGCCCGAAGGTAGATTGGGGTGATGAGGAGTACACTAGTGAGGAAGAGGAAGAATATAATCATGTGGAAGTTCCCCAATGCCTCGTAGTTAGAAGGAGAAGGAGGACGATGCCTCTATTGCGCAAAGGGAAAATTTATTCCACACTAGGGGCGTGTCCAACGGCATGGTTATGTCCATCATCATTGATAATGGGAGTTGCGCGGATGTGGCAAGCGCACTCCTAGTATATTCTTTAGGCCTTACAACCTCTAAGCATCCCCACCCGTATGTGTTGAATTGGTTCAACGACGAAAACACGGTCAAGGTGCAAAGGCAAGTTCTTGTGCCCTTCAACATTGGCAGCTATAAAGACAAACATGTGTGCGATGTGGCGCCAATGCAAGCAAGCCATTTACTTTTGGGCCGACCTTGGCAATATGACTGTAAGGCACTTCATGATGGGTTCAAGAACAACTACAAGCTAGAGCGTGATGGCCGAAAGTTCTTGATACCACCCTTATCCCCAAGTCAAGTCTATCAGCTAGAGCGTGTTGGCCAAGGGGTTCATAAGAGAAAGCCTATCAGCTTGCGCCGTGCCGGTCATCCTTGTACCCAAGAAGGATGGAAGTTGGAGGATGTGCATGGATTGTCGAGCCATAAATAAAATCACGGTAAAGTATTCCCATCCAATCCCACGCTTAGATGATATGTTGGATGAGTTGTGTGATGCTAAAATATTTTCCAAGATAGATCTAGTTAGTTGTTACCACCAAATAAAAATGAATGAAGGTGATCAATGGAAAACAACTTTCAAAACCAAATTCAGACTTTATGAGTGGCTAGTGATGCCGTTTGGCCTCACTAATGCACTTAGTACCTTTATGAGGATAATGAACCATGTTTTGAGGCCCTTTATAGGTCGTTTTGTTGTGGTATATTTTGATGACATTCTAGTATATAACACTTCACCACAAGCACACTTAGACCATTTGCATCAAGTGTTCTTAACCCTACGTGCGCATCAATTGTATGCCAAGCTTACAAAATTCGAATTTTTCTTGGAAGAAATGCACTTTATTGGCTTTATTGTAGGATCCGAGGGGCTCAAAGTAGACAGTGAAAAGGTCAAGGTCATCGCCGAATGGCCCACGCCGACCAACGTGGGAGAAATCCGTTCCTTTCATGGCCTCGCATGGCTCTACCGCCACTTTGTCAAGGACTTCTCAACCATAGTGGCGCCTCTAAATGAACTCAAAAAGAAGGAGGTCCCTTTCGTGTGGGGAAAGGTGCAAGAGTAGCCTTCGACACTCTTAAGGCTAGGCTCACTTCGAGCCCGGTGCTTTTCCTTCCTAATTTTGAGAAGACCTTCGAAGTTGAGTGTGATGCAAGCGACATTGGCATTGGGGCCGTGTTGCTTAAAGAGAAGAGACCCGTGGCTTTCTTTAGTGAGAAGTTAAAGGCGGCCCAACTCAATTATTGTACCTACGACAAGGAATTGTATGCGTTGGTAAGGGCTTTGACCGTATGGGAGCACTACTTGGTTTCGAAGGAGTTTGTGGTCCACACGGACCACTTTAGCCTTAAATATTTGAAGGGGCAAGGCAAGCTCAATAAGAGGCATGACATGTGGATGGAATTCATTGAAAGGTTTTCCTACCACATCAAATACCTCAAGGGAAAGGACAATGTGGTGGCGGATGCGTTATCACGAAGGTACACCCTTCTCACATCCTTACACTCACGTCTCTTAGGCTTGTCGCATATCACCACCTTGTATGCCAATGATGTAGACTACGTGTTCCTTGCATGTACCAATGGTATGTTTGATCACTTTGCATTGCATGATGGGTTTCTTTTCCGAAAGAGCAAGTTATGCATTCCCATGTGTAGCACACGAGAGTTACTTGTGAGAGAGGCACACGGGGGGGGGGATTATTGGGGCACTTTAGAAGGGAAAAGACTCTAGCCATACTTAAAGAGCATTTCTATTGGCCCAAAATAAAGAAATTAGTGTCTCGCATTGTTAGCACATGTATTGTATGTAAGCATGCTAAAACTAAGAGAATTAACCATGGGCGTTACATGCCTCTTCCCGTGGCATCCCATCCTTGGTGTGACATTTCCATGGATTTCGTGTTAGGTCTCCCACGCACTAAACATGGCAAAGATGCCCTATTTGTTGTTGTTGTTGATAGGTTTTCTAAGATGGCGCACTTCATTCCATGTCATTCCACTAGTGATGCATCATACATTGCCACCTGGTTCTTTTGTGAGATTGTTAGGCTTTATGGCATGCCACGCACCATTATGAATGATAGAGATAGTAAATTTCTTACACATTTTTGGCGTGTGTTGTGGGCCAAATTGGGCACTAAGTTTCTTTTCTCTACCTCGTACCATCCTCAAACGGATGGGCAAACCAAGGTAGTCAATAGGACGCTCGGGAACATGTTGCGCATCATGATTAAACAAAACCCCAAAGCTTGGGAGGATTGCATTCCATTCATAGAATTTGCTTACAACCGCACCATGTACTCTTCTACACATTTTTCTCCTTTTGAGCTAGTTTATGGGTCCAACCCTCTTACCCCCATAGACTTTCTACCCATCCCTTTGACTGCATGTGCTAGCCTAGATGGAGAAGCAAAAGCGGCCACCGTGAGCAAGATGCACACGGTGGCCAAAGAACGCATAGAAGCCCTTAACGCCAAACTCATCACGAAACGTGACTCCGGACGCTGCACCCGCTCCTTTGAGGTGGGCGAGTTGGTTTGGGTTCACATGACAAAGGAATGCCGGGCTAGCAAACTTAATCCATGTGGTGATAGTCCCTTTCTCATCTTGGAGAAAATCAGCGACAACGTCTATGTTCTTGACATCCATCCTTCTTATGGAAATACTAGTCACTCGTTTAATATTAATGATCTTTCCCCTTACTTTGTAGGTGACGAAGACGAGGACCTAGAAGGGAGCAACGATGCGGATTCGAGGATGAATCCTTGCGAAGGGGGAGGGGATGATACGGCCCAAGCCGCACATGGACACGCTACGAGGAGCAAGGACGTGACCGTCATGCTCATCAAGGCGCTTAGGACCGAAGAGAGTAGCACGGAGACCACGATCCATTGGAGCCTATGTGTTTATACCAACGACTCGACTCGTAGCCTCACGCCCAGCTCCAAGGCCTCTCCGAAGCCCAGCACCCAGGCCTCACCTACATTCGGCGCCTCGACCTCGCCTAAGCCCAAAGCCTCGGCCTAGCCTACGCCCAGCGTCAAGGCCTCGCCTAAGCCCAACGCCTCGGCCTCGCCTAAGCCCAGCGTCTCGGCCTCGCCTATGCCCAGCGTCAAGGCCTCGCCTAAGCCCAACGTCTCGGTCGCGCCCGCACCCAGCGCCAAGGCCACACCCACGAACATCCGCACGCACAGGCCCGTGGCCTTGCCTAAGCCCATCGGTGCCTAACCATCAAAAACCCATAATCAAGCCCGCGTCTTCCAAACTTGAAGCCCCTTTGTCCAAGGGTGTTTTGGGGTCTTTCCCATGTAATAAACTTGCACTATAAATTGAAGGACATAGCCTCTTTTATAGTTGCTTTTGATTTTGAGAATTTCTTCTTAAGCCTTAAGCCAATCCTTAGACTAGCTCTAGGAGGATCTTAGATCCAATCGCCCATCCTTTCAAGGTGGCCGAGTTGTTCGCTTTCTTTAGAGAAAGTTTCGGTCTTGTTTAAGACACCCTTAAATGTTTGTTGTTCCTTCAAACTTTTGAGCCATATATATATAAAATAATGTCCTTTCATCTTAAATATTCCGCTGCGCCTTCCTTACCAAATACCATCATCCGATCTTCATTTCCAAGTCCGTCGCTCAAGGCAATCACGCAAGAGACTAGATCTGTTCTCACAAACGGCGGCCAAGCTCTTTGAGACGCTTGGGCCTTATCACCTTCCCCAATTTATTTGGAAATATATACATCCTCTTAGCGGTTGATTATGTCTCTAAGTGGGTTGAGGCCAAGGCGACTAGGACTGATGATTTCAAAGTGGTTGCAGGTTTCCTCAGATCTCATATTTTTAGCAGGTTTGGAACCCTGCCTGCGTGCTCTCATCAGCGATCGTGGCACCCATTTTTGCAACTGGACCATCACCAATCTACTCAACAAGTACGGTGTCACGCATCATGTCTCTATAACCTATAACCCGCAGACCAACGGCCAGGCTGAGGTGTCTAAATGTGAGATCAAGTCCATTCTAGAAAAGACAGTCAACCAATCTCGTAAGGATTGGAGCCTGAAGTTGGACGATGTCTCGTACAACGTTCAAAACTCCTATAGGTATGGCCCCTTACAGACTTATCTACGGTAAGCCTTGCCACTTACTTGTTGAGATAGAGCATAAAGCCTTTTCGACCATCCGCAAAGCCAACTTCAACCTTGACTAAGCCGGACAACATCGACGCTTACAAATCCAGGAATTGGAAGAACTTCGTGATTACGCTTATGAGAACGCCCTCATCTACAAGGGAAAGACGAAGGCCTACCACGATAAACTCATCTCTCATAAATCTTTCACTGTAGGATAAAAGGTATTATTGTACAACTCTCGTCTGAGATTGTTTGCAGGTAAGTTGAAATTGAAGTGGACTGGACCATACATGGACACTGGAGTCATATTTAAGGTCAACGGACATAGTCTGAAGGCATTCTATGAAGGCTTCAAGCCCTTCACCACTGAGGAGATGGGGGTGGCTGACCCTCCTGACCAGAACTAATTTCCGTTACCAACGTCTAGGCCGAGACGCTAACCGCGGTGCTTTGTGGGAGGCAGCCCACGTTTCTTTCCCTTTCCTTATTTTATTCCTATTTTATTTTATTGTATTCTTCTCTCTCTCATCCTCTTTATTTCCCTAATTTTATCCCCTTCCTAAATCTTTTTCCTTTCTCTTCCCTTTTCCTTTTTTATTTTATTCACTTCCCTATTTTATTTTATTCACTTCCCTTATATTCCTCCCCTTTTCTTTTATTTTATTCCCTTTCTCTCACCCTTTCCTTCCCTTTTTGAACTTTAAATTTCTTAATCAGGATAAGCGAGTGATAGTTGGGATTGTGCAGTTGGGAATTTATGGACCCCAATCATCAGGCGCCACATCCTCAAAGGACAAATAGCTAGCTGCTGCCCTCTTTAAAGGGAGAACATTTTCCTCCCTTTTTCTTTATTCTTTTTTCCTTTCATCTTCTCCTTTTCCTCTTTTCTCTTTTCAGCTCTCCCCTTCCCAAGCCGACTCTGCAAATCCTCCATGCCCCGTTCTAAGAAAGTTGTCGTCCGTTCTGACCTTTCACCCGGTCGTCGTTCCCAGGTCACTCGGACCACCAACCCCCTGTCACGCCGGCATCAGCATCCGTCTCGGCTGTCACAGGACCACCACCAGTGGTCGCTATACCCAAATCCCCTTTTACTAGAAAAACCCCTAATTCCACACCCCAACAACCGCAGCCTACCACTTCGGTTGCTGCTGCTACTCCGGTTGCTACTGTCACCAAATCCACAACACCAGTAACCACTACTGCTACCAAAAAGCTACCTCGAACAACCAAAACCATTAAGATACCAATGGCCAGACCCATCCTCACCGCTCCTTCCCAACCAACTCCCTCTACTCCAAAACCCATACCAACTGCACCCATTGCACTGCCACCCGTCGCTGAACCAGTCGCACCAGCAGCTGACGATGAGACGCTCGTTACATCGTCTGGTGAGTACGAAACCGACTCCGATGAGTCCACGGAATCCGTAGAGACCGCTACCATAGTGCAGCCTGCCCCCACTTCTGCTTCGCCGCCGAGTGGCTCCAGCACGGCGACCGATAGAGTTGCTGCTACTTTTGGTGGTGCTGACTCATCCTCCGGCGAGGACGAATCTGGAGAGGAAGAGAGCAGCGGAGATGGCTCTGAAGAAGAAGAGACCTCTGAGGAGGAGGATGCTGCTGGGGACGAGGACGATGCAGATCTGGTGGAGGAAGTCCAGAATGTGTCGGCTGCCACTCCCACTTTTGATGAGGAGGTGCAGGTCACGAGATCCATCCCTGCACCCAACGGATTACCCATGAGCAGAGGCATCACCTCTCGAGGCCGTTTGATCAAGCCCACCTATTACACCGAGGGTCGGACCAAATCCAAGAAGGTGCAGCTGCTAGTCCTGAAAGGGGATGAAGAGGAAGACGATGAAGAGTATGATCCTCCCACCATCGATGCCACTGAGGAGACCTCTGAGGAAGAAAAGGAAGTTCCCCTGACTCACTCTAAACGCAAAGTCCCTGCAACTCCATTTGTGCCCTCTCAGCCTCGTAAGTCTTTGCGCACCTCCAGCAGCTCGGGCAAGACGGCCATTGCCACTCCAGCCGTATGCTCCGCCCACGCAAGAATAGGCACAACCGTGTCCTTAGCCCAGGTGATACCCGATCTCTCTCGCCTTCATGGTTAGTTGGATTTCCCTAATAAACCCAGTAATGATAGGTTGCTAGCTTTACATGGTAAAAGCCTTGCCCTTTGTGCTTTACTTGATTTTGAATTTCTCATTAAAATGGGTATATCTGCAAGGGTACGTGAATTAATTGATAATATCAGGTGAGGCGTCTTATTTGAACTTGAACACCCTACGTTTCTTGAGTTAAGCCATGATTTTTTCACATCTTTTTGGTTTGATAGCGATAGGCTTAAGCATAAAGGTAAGTGTAGCGCCCCGAAAATTAACAAAGAAGTTATTCACGAGTGTACGATGAAATTTGAGACTTTACGATGCTCGGCGTAAAAGGGACGCCTTGCAACATGCAATGAAGTCGCCACCCTAATTTTGTCGCTAGGTTTAGGGAACCTTAATCGTCAAGGCACAAAATAAAATAAAATAAATAAAAAACTAAAGGCACAAAAAAAGGGGTATGAACCCCAGACAAAGGTTCGGGGTCGTATTATGGTCTCGGGAAGGTGTTAGGCACCCGAGTCACATCCGAAAACGGTTACCGGTTGATAAGAGAGATGTTTAAAAGGTGTTTAATAAAAATACGTTTGAAAAGAGGGCCCTTAGAGGAATCGTCACTTTAGTCTTTTCCACAATCAGGACCGTTCAGGAATAATTGATCGTTGGACCAATCGATTATTCCTGACCGTAGGGTGATGGGACTGAATTTTCCGTAAGACTGAATGAGCGCCCTCTATTTCATCATCGGGCCTATGCATGATTAAATTAATTACTATGTGATTCTATCGTGGATAGCTTAACAGAGTACAGATTTAGATGAGGGGTTTTGAAATGATAAACTGATGTGGGATCGAAAGTCCCCATGTACATGCAGTCAATATAAGCAAAAAATTAAAATCAAATGAACATGGCATTTTTAAGCAAGCCTTTAAACACGTTGTTCATGTGGGTTGATTTTAAATCCTAGCAATTTTATATATCAGGCATACGATTGATATTTACGGAAAGCGTTGAATAAATAAAAGGGAACGAAAGGCGTACTTTCGAGCGAAGCTTGAATTTAAAACCTACAAGATGAGAGTGTTAGTGATAGCTCGAAAAATAAATAAGAAATTTATGAATGCGAGAATTTAAATAATGACTTGGTGCGTACGAGAATTTAAATGCTGATTTGATGTATGCGAGAAATGATGAATTGACGCATGCGAAAATTTAAATGATGATTTGATAAGTGCCGAAAATTTAAATGCGGATTTGATGTATGCGAGAAATGATAATTTGACGCATATGAAAATTTAGATGATGATTTGATAAGTGCAGAAAATTTAAATGCTGATTTGATGTATGCGAGAAATGATGATTTGACGCATACAAAAATTTAGATGATGCTTTGATAAGTGCAGAGAATTAAAATGCTGATTTGATAAGGTGCGAAAATTAAATGATGACAGTTTGATATGTGCGAGAATTTAAATGATTGGTATCAACAGTAAGGGTAGCTTGCATCTAGGGCCTGATAGAGTGATTAATTTTAGGTTGGTCAATGATTGGTCTCGTTTGTCTATTGATCAGTTTAATGTGGTGCTTGGATTTGCCAAAGAATCTGATTTGGGTGCCCCTTGGTACCTCGGTGCATATGTTGCCTATCACACCACCTTTGATGTTGATGCCGCCTTTAGGGAGCTTAGTGGTGACCCCACTACCAAGTATAGCTCCCGTAGGTCTAAAGGCCACCAATTGCATGACCTTGCCCTTCGCATCTTGCATCGTTGCCTTGCCATCACCTTTGCTGGCAAGATGAACTCCTCGGGCACTTTATCCGTGCAGGAAGTCTTCTTCCTTTGGTGTATGCATATGGGTCATAAGGCCAACTTAGGGTATTGGATTGCTAATGAATTGCATGCTATTATTACTTGTAACCGTAATCTTATCCTTGGTTCCCTTATTACTCGTTTGTCGTGTCTGGTTGTGACCTTTATTCTCCCATTGGATTTAAATTACTTAACGCCCGTACCCTCGATGGTATAGGCCATATTCACTTGACGGGTAGAGTTTTCTCTTTCAGTGCAGGTTACACTGGAGCACAGGATTGGGTCTTCAGTGTGAAGAATGGTGGCGCATTCGAGTGGCCAGACTTGACAGCCCCGATTCCTCATGCCTCTCCTATTCATCCACCTGCCGACGAGCGTCCAAGGCAAGCCGATCGTGAATCACCTGTCGCTGGCTCGATTGCTGCTGCCATTGCAGAGATGAACGCGCTCCTCCGGACTGTGATCTCCCTCCTTCAGACCCTTCCGGTTGAGTTGGCTTCGAGGCTGTGTCCTCTAGCCAACCCTTGATCTCTTCCCCGAATAATTCTCCTTTTGCCTTCGGGCTATTTTGTACTTTATTTCCCGGTGCACACTTTCTTTATCCCCCTCCTCTACTTCTATCTTGAACTCCGTATTTGAATCCCTTTTCCACACCGAGGACGTGTGTTGCTTTAGTGTGGGGAGGGACTTTATATTTTTTGTGATGTTTTTGTGTGCTTTTTTTTTTTTGCCGACTTTACCTGACTACATGTTTACTATCGTATTGCATGACTGCTTGCCCTTACACTTGCACGTTTTCACCGTTTTGGAATTTTATTACCCACAACTTGTCTTCAAGTACTTTTTTCACTACCCCTGTTTTTCAAAACCACTTTTGATGGAATTTACAGAGTAGGCTCACTATGCATAGAAACTTCACCCACTGCACCAAAACCACTTGCATAACCCACTGCCTGTTAGCTCTTATGACTACGCCGTGCCCAAGCTTCTTGCAATCAATGAACTTTACCATGTGAGTGTTTTGAGCTTTCATTGCCATATTTTTCATTCAGTGACAAATGCATGACTAGTTACTAGTTAGTTTCGCATGAGATCCCTGGGTAAAAGACTTTGCAACTTTGTTTCTCTCTCTTTCTTCGTCTTCTTTTTCTCTTTGCTCTCACCATCTTACCCGAGCCACCATTCTCATCCTCATTTTTTCTTCTTAACCACTTGTGTTTTCTTTCGTCCCTTCCATAGTAGGTGAGGAGCAATCTCTTCGAAGGCAGTAAATAGCATATGAGGCTAGACAGAGCAAGCCTTTAGTGTGGGGATTACGAGCAGTTAGATCGAGATGCTGAAAGCAGTCAGTCGAAGAGCAATTCAAAGATGAAATCCGTTTGCTACTCCAGTTAGACCAAAGGAAAAGAAATATTATACGTGCCCCTTTGCTCTAAAAAAAATAAAAAAATAAAAAAACAAAAATAAATAAAATGTGAGCAAAAGGGAGCATCAGACTGAAGCGGAGCAGAGTAAGAAGAAAAGTTGAAGACTGCTCATGCCAAAACAGAAGAAGAATCCCCACTGTAGAACTCACCATCATCGTCTAGCACTTGTTGTTGCCGGCTGAAGAGTGCTTTCTCACCAACTTCTCTTCGTTCTCCAGCTAAGGACTCCTTCTAACTTTGTTTGATTCTCTATCTCTTCCCTCCTTTCTTCTTTCTCCCTTCTCTTTTCTTTTCTTTTCTTTCTCATCATCTTCTTTTCATCTATACCCTTCTTTTCTACCCCCCTGCAAAGTCTTTTTGATTGATTGATTGCCCATGCATGTGCATTTTAACTCGGATCGCTATTACAAAGCCAAACTGTCTGCTATGTCATTTGCATTTCAAGAGCGTTAAACACATAGCCCTGATTTTGAGCATGAGTGTAAACACTGTTATCTTGTGAGGATTGCATGCAGCAGGCTGAAGTAGGAAAGCCTCTCTTCTGGTTTCATTATTCCTTAAGAGTGGTGCAGAGTTCATTTAGGCAGGAAGGTGGTGTACTGCTTGGTTAAGGCGCATGTGGGGGCGATAGACTCTTTTGTGTGTTTTGGATTGAGGTTGTTTATTCCGGACGAGGTGGTGTTTTTAAGTGTAATGTTCGAGGGCGAGCATTGGGGTAGTGTGGGGATGTTTTATGCATATTTTTCCCTCACTTCATAGGCCTTTTTAGATCTTGATGCTACTAATACTGCCTTGTTTTCCCACTTTTTATAGATCTAGGCTTTTGAAGAGGAAATTCCAAAAAGATGCTTCACTGAAATTTGGACGGAATTGAGCAGCTAGGCCTTGCAGCTGTATGTTCGCAGTGACAGCGGAGTCCTAGCGAGAGAAGGAAACTTTGGATTCGCTCATTAATTCCCAAAGAATCCCGATCCCAATAGAAGACAGTTGAGGAATATTACTCCAGTCGGATTAGGACTTTACTTTTGTAATAGATATAAATACTTTTAGTAATTTAGGTTTTAGAACTCTCTCTTCTTTTTCATTTTCTTTTTGGCGCCGCAATACTCTTACGCTACTCCCACCTCCGGCGTTGTCTGTTCTTTGTTTTAATAAACCGAAGCCTTGCTCCGGCTGGTAATATTCAGGACTCTTTTCCATCTCCTCTTCTTCTTTAGATTATGCAATTTATTTATTTGTTTTAATTTCGGTATGAGTAGCTAAACTCTTTGTTCTTGGTAGAAATCGTTGAAGGTTGCTAAGGACGTCCTGAGGTCTAACTGAACTTAAGAAATCCCTAGTTTGTATTCGTTCGATTAATAATATATTGTCAATTTACTTAAGGTTAATTACAAGCTTCATCAACTAGTAATTGAACTTAGGCAATTATCGTCATCTTTGTGGTAATAACTAACGTGAGGTTGCAGGGTAAAGTAGACAACCAGTCTGAAAGTAATTGGGTCGCTGGTCTCATCTAGCTAGATTAATCGAACAATTAGGGTGGTGTCTCGAACGTACTGAGTGTCTCACCCTAGACGTGTCTTCCCTCCTCTTAATGGGCCTTCGAGTAGTGCCTCCATAAACGTACCTTGGAGGACGATGAAGTGTCAAGATTATCCCGTAAACGTACCTTGGGGTATTTTTTAGTACGAAGGGAAGTAGGGGACCTAAGCGTACCTGGTCCCCATGACGATACTTGCACCTGTGACCGGCCGACCATAAATGCAACCGGATACAAATTTCTACTGGGAACCTTATCTCCATTCATTTCTTACCTATTTTAATTCAGTTATAATTGTTGTTTCCATAACTCTTAGTTTTTAATCAAACAACTCATTCAAATCCCCCTCTATTACTATTACGTGTTGAATTCTTAGTTTTACATTGAATAGAGTGTTATCCCTTAATCCCTGAGTTCGACCCCGTTGTCATTATACGCAATTATTTTGTGTACATTAGCAGCAGGTTTTTATTATTATTTTTTACGGCTTCGACAACCGATCAATCCTAGGCCTCCCACCTCTTTAGACCTGCATAACTTGTCCTAGGACACCCAATGAACCTTTCACTTGTCCAGATTCCCCCTCCCTACCAGAATCTCTTTGTAGCCTTTTCCAGCTCGTCACATATAAAGGTGGGAATTTCAAAACAACTCTTCAGGTATGTTGGTATGGATTTGATAACAGACTTGATTAGCACTTCCCTCCCCGCGTGGGATAGTTTTTTCTCTTTCTATCCTACTAATCGCTGGCAAATCCTATCATGGATAGGAGTGAACATCCATTTCTTCGAGCGGCCAAAATATATTAGAAGCCCTAAATACCTCTCATGAGAATCCACCCCTATCATTCCTAGTCTAGCCTTCACAAGTGCTCTAGCGTCCTCCCTTACGTTCTTACTGAAACATACCTCAGATTTCTCTAGATTAAATTTCTGACCACACACCTCCTCATATTCCCTCAAAATTGAGGTAGTAACACCTGCCTCATCCTCAGTTGCCTTAGGAAATATAAGGCTATCATTAGTATAGAACAAGTGACTAACCTCTGGGCTAGACCTGTCAATTAGACCCAGAGACCCGCGACCCGGTCCCGAGACCCAGGAATTCGGGACGGTCGGGTCTACGGGTCTGACCCGAGACCTGACGCCATCACCACTGCCAACCACCAACCCGCCACACACCTCCTAATCCAGCCCCAAACCACCACATAACCAAATCGAATCCAACCTCCGTCGTCACCACCATCAAATCTAACCAAACCCGATCTCCAACCAAAATCACCCAGCACCGTCCATCACCCGAAATCAAATCCACCCCACCTGAAACCAAATCAACACACCCATCAGCCACCATCTCATCACCATCAGCCACACCCAATCATCCGATCATCCAAAAACCACCCAATCATCGCACCAACCAAATCAACCACCCAATCATCCAATCATCCAAATCAACGAACCCATCAGCCACCAATCACCCAATCATCCAACAACCACCACATCCTCGCCGCTGCCCAAACCACCCACTGCCGCCGTATCACTTTTCGTCTCCATCGCGGCACATCAAAGTAGAAGAGAGAAAGAGTAGAAGAGGAAAATAGGAAAAAGAAGGGAAAAAGAGAGAGTTGATTTTGTTGTGCAGAAATAAATAAAAGAAGGAAAGAAAAGAAAGAAAGAAGAGAGGAAGCTGCTGGAAAGAAAAAGAGAATAGATAATAAAAAGAAAAAAAAAGGGAAGGAAAAAACAATCCCGGGTCGGGCCGGGTCCAGTCCCGGACCCGAGCCATTTTTTCGAGCCGGGACCGGGACCAAAAATTGGTCCCGTATTTTTCCCGGGTCGGGACCAGTCCCCGCCCGATTTTTTCGGGTCTTTCGGGTTCTGGGTCGGGTCTGACCCGCAGACCCGAATTGACAGGTCTACTCTGGGCTACCCCGATAGATCTTATAGTCGTGTATCCTCTGAGAAACAGTTGCATCTTGGAGCACCGTCGAAAGACCTTCCGCACACAACTAGAACTAGTAAGGGGACAGTATCATTCCATTGAGAGAGACTCGAGTGGTTTTTATTTCTCCAACAAATGGTAACGGAGCCGAAGGTTCGGCTGCGCCTGTATAATGGGCTTTGATATGGGTGGCACGCTGTGAATCTCCTGGTCGAGCTAGAAAAATTATGATGGATCTCTAGTCCAAACAAGAATAAGTGCGGTGAATCTCTAGGTCGAGCTGAAAAGTGTACCCGGTGGGTCTCCTAGACGGGGGAGATTGTCGGACCCTAGTGGTGGGCTTAGTGGTACTTCCTTCGAGGGAAGATTGGTCAGCCTAGGTTGAAGGCTTTGTGGTACTTCGTTCGAGGAGGAGATTGTTGGGATGTGCGAACCAAAATTCTATATCAAAAAGAAAAGAGAAATAAAGACTAAATATAAGAGTGGTGGAACTCTAAATGGAAAGAGGCCTTTTGTGAAAACCGTGCGGGTTTAGGCCGAAAGCGGACAATATCATTCCATTAAGAGAGACTCGAGTTATTTTTATTTCTCCAAGAAATGTTTCATACATGACAAGCTAGCAAGTTCTTTTCTTATATTAGTAAATATTTTTTTATTAACAAAATGGCACCAACAATTGAAACATCCTCTAGTTACAACTTGTTGCTATATTTTATTGGACAATTATTTTGGATACGGATATATAGTTGCTAAAATAATGTAAAAAGTAGTTAAACATTGTTGCTAAATAAACTATTTTTTTATACATCATTACTAATTATATTATTAGTAACACATATTTAGTCACGATTAGTTACTTTATGCAAACATTCAAAATTATTTAATTTAAATTGCTTACTTTTAGTTAGGAAGCTTAACATAACATATTATCTAATAACAAAAGTGATGTTGCTAAAATGTTTGTTACTATAGCCATGTTGTTGCGTAGTGGCTCTAGGTTGCCGATACGTTTTATCATTAGTCTTTATATTACACGTTCTCTCAAATGAAAGATTCTCATTTGTAATTGTAATCGGAGATATATATATTATATAAATGTTATACGTTGTGATCGGAAACAAAAGTGATGTAATCGGAGATTCTCATTAATGTTAGATATACGTATTTATATACGTATGTATATACGTTGTATTAGTATTAGGTATATGGTATTAGAGTATATATATTGTAATGGTATGTATTAATGAAGTTAAGAGAGTATTATTACATGGTAGCGGAGCAAAATAACTAAAAGGAAACTCTCCCAAGGTCTGTTCTGCTGTCAGCTCGTCGGACCGCGTTCCAGCCGTCTGCTACTCTCACCGCCGCCACAGGAGGGAGCGCCTCGACGACAGGAGTCGAACGCCACCTGAACGGCGCCCATCGGAGCTCCGACGCGCCGCCAAGCGCCGCCCGAGTCTTCCGCCGCAGCTGCCACGCGCCGGCGCGTGAGGGAGCGTGCCGCCGCCGTTCCGACCGCCGCGACCTGGGTTCTGCTCGCCTCCTCGAGATCGGCAGGTACCTGTGCTCAGTTTTCGGTTTTGACAAGTTTTGTACTCGGTTTTGCTAAAATACGAAACTGCCCTTGGTTAATCTACTCGAACGGGTACGAACTTCGTTTCTGTGTTCCTGCTTGCATATTTGCTCGTCTGTATACGTTGAATCTGCTGCTGGTTGTGATTGAATGTTGTGTTTGTGCTCAATCTAGCTTGTGTTCGTATATTTGCTCGTATATTTGCTCCATATTTGCTGCGTATTTGCTCGATTTGTGTTAAGAATGGCTGAGAATAAAGAGCTAACCAGGGGCGGGGTGCGGGACAGGCCCAGCTCTAAACCTAGTTTTAAGGGTCGGGATGGTGACTACAAGGGTGGTGACTTAAGTGATGTTACTTGTTATTACTGCAAGGAGCCTGGTCATACAAAGCGTTTCTGTAAGAAACTGCAGAATTACAATCAGAGGATGAAATCAGCTAATCTAGTTGTTCTACCAAGCTCCTCACCTGATCCACCTAAGCCACTCTCAGAGGAGGAATTTGTCAGATTCTCCTTGTACCAAGAGCTTGTGAAAGCTAAAACATGTCTTGTCTCTAGTTCTAGTCAGTGGGTAGTTGATTCAGGTGCAAATGAACATGTGACAGGTAACACAAATACTTTCTCCAGTTTTAAGAAATTTAAAACATCTGCTCATGTCACCATTGCTGATGGCACCACTCGTAGTATTGAGGGTTCTGGCATAGTTAAACCAACTTCTGCTATTACTATGTCATCTGTACTTAGTCTACCTGAGTTGGCTTTTAATCTGATGTCAGTTAGTAAACTTACAAAGGACCTCAACTGCTTCATCTCTTTTTACCCTGATCATTGTCTCTTTCAAGATCTAGTGACAAAGCGGGTCTTTGGTAGAGGACATGTATCGGGTGGTCTGTATGTTCTGGATCCGTGGGTGCCAGAGTCAGTAGCTTGCTTCAGCTCCACTTCTCTGTTTGAAGTTCATTGCCGTCTGGGTCATCCATGTCTGCAGTATCTGAAGCAACTATGTCCACAGTTCAAGTCAGCTACTTCCCTTGACTGTGAAACTTGTCATTTTGCGAAACATCATCGCACTTCTTTGGGTCCACGTACTAGTAAACGTGCGCTGTCTGCTTTTGAATTAGTCCATTTGGATGTTTGGGGTCCATGTCCTGTAACTGCCAAGCCAGGATTCAGATATTTTATCACTTTTGTGGATGATTACTCAAGAATGACTTGGGTATATTTTATGAAGAACAGGTCTGAGGTATTTTCTCATTTTTGTGCATTTTGTACTGAAATTCAGACTCAGTTTGGTACGTCTGTTCGCATTCTTAGAAGTGATAATGCTAAGGAATACATGTCAGAGTCCTTTCAGCAGTATATGACTCAGCATGGCATCTTGCATCAGTCTTCTTGCATTGATACACCAGCTCAAAATGGTGTGGCAGAGAGAAAGAACAGACACCTTTTGGAAACTGCTCGTGCTCTTTTATTTCAGAACAAGGTTCCCAAGCAATTTTGGGTTGACGCTGTTTCTACAACTTGCTTCTTGATTAATCGTATGCCTTCTGCAGTTCTTGATGATGGTATTCCAACTACTGTACTTGCTCCTGGAAGACCATTATTCCCCATTGAGCCTAAGATTTTTGGTAGCACCTGCTATGTTCGTGATGTTCGTCCTCACATCACAAAGTTGGATCCTAAGGCCCTCAAGTGTCTCTTCTTGGGGTATTCTCGGCTTCAGAAGGGATATAGATGCTACTCTCCAGATCTTCAGAAATATCTGGTGTCTATTGATGTTGCCTTCTCTGAACAGGCACCATTCTTCTCACATCCTGTTCCACAAGATGATGATCATGGTGATGATGATTGGTTGGTCTACTCTGCTCCTCCAGTCTCCTCTGCTCCTCCTCCAGTCTCCTCTGCGCCTTCCCTATCTGCTCCTCCTCCTCCCTACTCTGCTCCTTCATTGGTTGTTTCTGATCAACCCTCTTGTGATAGTACCCTTGACCAGCCCTCTTCTTCGGGTACCTCTGCACAGTATATTGAGGAGAGGATCTTGACTGCAAATCCTGATCCTGTTACTGGTTCTTCTACGCTATCTATGGCACCCATTGATACATGTCCTCCACCAGACTCCTCGTCACCTGATCCACCCACAGATTTGGATCTCCCAATCAGTCTTCGCAAAGGTAAACGACACTGTAAATCTGTCTACTCCATTGCTAACTATGTCTCCTATGATCACCTGTCTCCATGTGCTCTCATTTCCTCTCTAGATTCTGTTGTTGTCCCAAACACAGTGCAGGAAGCATTGACTCATTCTGGTTGGAAGAATGCAATGCTTGAGGAGATTATCGCTTTAGCGGATAATCAAACTTGGGACTTGGTGTCTTTACCCAAGGACAACAAGGTTGTAGGATGCAGATGGGTCTTTGCTGTGAAAGTCCATCCTGATGGTTCTGTGGCACGTCTTAAGGCACGCCTTGTTGCCAAAGGGTATGCTCAAACATATGGGGTGGACTACTCTGACACTTTTTCCCCTGTGGCTAAATTATCCTCTATCAGGTTGTTCATTTCCTTAGCCGCTTCTCGGGATTGACCTCTTCACCAGTTAGACATCAAGAATGCCTTCCTTCACGGCGACCTACAGGAAGAAGTCTATATGGAGCAACCACCTGGGTTTGTTGCTCAGGAGGAGTATGGGAAAGTCTGTAGGCTGAAGAAGGCCCTGTATGGTCTAAAACAGAGTCCTCGTGCCTGGTTTGGCAAGTTCAGTGAGGTAATTTTACAATTTGGCATGCAAAAGAGCCAGTGTGATCACTCTGTCTTTCATAGACAATCTGCTGCGGGTACTATTTTGCTTGTTGTGTATGTGGATGATATTATCATTACAGGAGATGATAGTGTTGGGATCTCTTCGCTCAAATCTTTCCTGCATACCAAGTTCAGTACAAAAGACTTGGATCAGCTGAAATACTTTCTAGGGATAGAAGTGTCCAGGAGTAACAAAGGCATCTTCCTATCTCAAAGAAAGTATGTCCTTGATCTCCTTGCAGAAACAGGAAATTTGGGAGCCAAGCCCTGTAGCTCCCCTATGGCTTCTAATGTTAATCTCACCAAAGATGACAGTGACCCTTTTGATGATCCTGAGAAGTATAGGAGATTAGTTGGGAAATTGAACTATCTCTATGTGACACGGCCTGATATCACCTTCGCGGTTAGTGTTGTTAGCCAGTTCATGTCTGCTCCAACAGATAAGCATTGGGAGACTCTGGAGCATATCCTATGCTATCTGAAAGGGGCACCTGGCCTCGGGATCCTGTACAGTAACCACGGTCACAATCAGATTGAGTGCTTTGCTGATGCGGATTGGGCTGGGTCGAAGATTGATAGAAGATCAATAACCGGCTATTGTGTCTTTGTTGGTGGGAACCTGATCTCTTGGAGGAGCAAGAAGCAAACCGTGGTGTCTCGATCCAGTGCAGAGTCAGAATACAGAGCCATGGCACAATCCTCCTGTGAAATTATATGGATGCGGCAACTTCTGACTGAAATTGGTATAGAACACTCCTCACCTTCAAAACTCTGGTGTGATAATCAAGCTGCTCTCCACATTGCTGCAAATCCTGTTTACTATGAGAGGACGAAGCATATTGAAGTAGACTGTCACTTCATTCGCGAGAAGATTCAGGGAAATCTTATCTCCACTCACTATGTGAAGACAGGAGAACAACTGGGTGATCTCTTCACTAAAGCCCTTCCAGGTCCTCGAGTGGATTATCTTTGTAACAAGCTGGGCATGATAAATATCTATGCTCCAGCTTGAGGGGGAGTGTTAGATATACGTATGTATATACGTTGTATTAGTATTAGGTATATGGTATTAGAGTATATATATTGTAATGGTATGTATTAATGAAGTTAAGAGAGTATTATTACAGTTACTATAGCCATGTTGTTGCGTAGTGGCTCTAGGTTGCCGATACGTTTTATCATTAGTCTTTATATTACACGTTCTCTCAAATCATTAATGTCAGGAAACTAAGAAATGAAAGATTCTCATTTGTAATTGTAATCGGAGATATATATATTATATAAATATAAATTAGATGATGGGATGAAAAAGAAAGAGGTGGCTAGGCTTGAAGAAACAATCTTGACAGGTCTTTGAAACAACCGGCAAAAAGAAAGAGCTACGTAATACTACAACTCTACGTAGAAAATAGTAAACACACTCGTTTTCACTCGATCCTCTCCCTAGATGAATTGAGAGAATAAAAGTTACTAGTATTTAATAATAACTGATGAAACGTCGTTTTAGTGTTAGCTGCAAATGTGGGGTCCTCTGTAGGACCCATCTCTCATATTTGCACATCGGCTGTTTTTCCAACCGTGTGTGGTGTTGTTGCTGCCTTTAAATATGGGAGAGGAAGAGAGACTCCAATTAATACTTCTTTCTATCTTCAATTTCCCTAATTCCTCTTTTAAAAACAAAAGATTTGGTAATTATCTAAATTAAGTTAATGATATATACATAAACATAGAAATAGAAATTAATATGGGTCACCATTCTTGCTGCAACCAACAGAAGGTGAAGAGAGGGCTATGGTCGCCTGAAGAAGATGAGAAGCTCATTAGATACATCACCACTCATGGCTATGGCTGCTGGAGTGAAGTTCCTGAGAAAGCTGGTTTGATCAATATCACCTCTCTTTTCTCTCTCTTTTTTTTTATCGAAAATTACTTAATCAAGTTGGTTCAGCGATACCTATAGGCTATAGCTCACACTTACAAAAAAAGTTCTTTATTTTTTCCTTCTTTTTCAGGGCTGCAAAGATGTGGGAAGAGTTGTCGGTTGAGATGGATAAATTATTTGAGGCCTGATATTAGAAGAGGAAGGTTTACTCCTGAGGAGGAGAAGTTGATTATTAGCCTTCATCGGGTTGTTGGAAACAGGTTTAATTAATCTATTAATTAATTACACATCCATGCATATATATATGATCCTTTAAACTAACACTAATTAACTAATTATTAATTGTTAGTACCACGCACTAATCCAGTTTTCTAATTAATGTTTTGCTTCAATTATGAATTTATGAATTTTAAAATAAAACTTGAAAAATAAGTTTTGGGCCTTTGGGCACATGACTTGAATTCCATGAAATAATAATTTAAAATTAGGTCTTTAATCATCTTTCAGGTAGCTACATATATTGGGGGCTGTTAAGTGTTAAGAGAGCTATATCAGAGGTTGCGATAGCGCATTTTCATTTGAAAATACGACCCAATACTATACATGCATTGAATCAATTCATTCAACAAAAACATTTTGTTTCACATTTACTTTTATTAATTATTCAAAATGTATAGCTAGTAGCATTAAACAAATTAGGAATATTAATTGCTTCTTATTTTATTCAAAAATAAGATTTAAACTTTACTTCATCAAATTAAACTCTAATAATTAATAGCATTCTTAGTTAACTCTCTGACCATGCTTGAATAGTATTAGCTAATCTTCTATTTGGAAGAGGCTGAAAAAATGCTTGAAACAAAACTAAAAGCACAAATCACTGAATATATGTTTCTTAGTCATGAAAAATGATATATAGTGTGATTTTAATGCAGATGGGCTCACATTGCAAGCCATTTGCCAGGAAGAACAGACAATGAGATAAAGAACTATTGGAATTCATGGATCAAAAAAAAGATAAGAAAGCCTTCTCCATCTTCAGCAGCAATTACCACTACAACAAAAGTTACTTCTCCAACCATAATTACTACAAGTATGGATCATTCCCACGTAAGTTATCCCTCACCCCACCTACACAATATAGTCCATCAAGATTTCCCAACGAGATTGCCTCAACTGATCCATCAAGAAACCCTATTCTCTTCCACAACTGCTCCCCTGTTTATGTTCGATGACGCTACAACTAATATTCCATCATCACTCGAAGCAATCGCAGATCGAGGGGAGAACTTGTGTCAAGGATCTACAAACTTGAGCCAAGAAACTTGGGATCATCATCAAATTGTTCAAGCTACCGGGATGCAATTAGTACCATCTTCTTTTAGTATTGGGGATATGGAAGATGCTAATAACTACTTGCCACCTTTGATTGAGACTATGGATCATAACATTATCCCAATGCAGGATGAAATGCAATCATGTAGCGTGAATGAGGAAGGGGAGATGGGTTTGGAATGCTTGCAAAGGGAAGATCACTTGAATATTGATTGGATGGAGTCACAACAATGTTCCAATTTCTTGTTTTGGGAGAGTGTTGATGGAACAATTGGTGGTGGTGGAGGAGGAGGAGACAGTATTGTTGCACCTACTAATTGTTCAACTAATATGGGGACTAATACTACATTTTCTTCTTTCCCTTCGTCACTATGAAAGAGATATTTATGTCGGCGCTTGCTGTGAATACCCCATTTTTCCCGAATCTTAATTTCTATAGAGCTTTTGGGTCAAGAATGGTCGAAGCGCGCGATTAAAGGAACAAAGTTGGTCGATTTTATTTTTTTTCCTTTCGTTTTCTTTCTTTTCGACTTGACAGAGCTGTGAGAGTTGTGAGAAAAATGTGATCGAAGTATATATTAATTTGTTGTCGTGTTTGGAGATTACAGAAGAGGAAACAATAAAGACAATGCAAACAAGGAGTTTGGAGAGTCGACGGTTGTGATAGCTAATGATGCTGAGTTAATTAATTTAATTAATTGACCTTTGATTTGATCCTTCTCTGACTCTGTTAATTTTTTATCATTGTTTTTACTTTTGAGTGATTTATCCTACTCCCCTCATTCCATACAGAATGTGGATGGAAAAGGTCTACCAAGGATATAATTATGAACGATTTTTGAGTACATTTGTAATAAATAAAAAAGGATGAAAGGAAAGGAAAGATCAGAATTGAAAAAGTTGTTTCTAGATTTATAACGATGTAATTTGAACAATTAATGAGAGATATTTTCAGTTGTATGATGATATAAGAGTTGTGTGTAGTTTTATCTTCCGTAAGGAAGTATGTAGAAAGTTTTTCGAGCGTTGAAATGAATATCTTCCATTACTTTCCTAAATATTAGTATAATATTCGTTCGTATATGTTAAAATAATATTAAAAATTCAAATTTAGTTCGTTTAGAAAATCATTTGATCAGACATGTTGAAAGAGGACTCATTCAGCTAGAACTTCGAGCAAATGCTAGAGGGTATCTATATTTTAAGATATGCACGTCTATTATAAATTCATGATGACTAAATAAAAAGAATTATGTTTGAATATTTAACTTATCTATGTGTAATTTTTTCCCTTATAGAAATGCATAGGTGCTATAGATGGTATTCATGTCGTAGCTTGGTCTCCTGCATCTAAACAAAAAAAAAATCGGGGTAGAAAAGCACTTGTTACTCAAAATGTTATGGTGACATGTTCGTATGATATGATATTTACCTTTGTGTATACTGGTTGGGAAGGCACAGCTAATGATTCACGCGTATTTTTTTATGCATTGACTAGACAAGATAATGGTTTTCCTATGCCTCCAGCTGGTAAAATATTATTCTTGTAATTCATAACAATATTTATTAACTGTTACATTAAGGGGTAATAGCGAAAAGGCCTCATGTACTATTTTTTAAAACAGAAACCTCTCATAGCTTTTAAAAACTTAATTCTGCCTCCCCTATACTAAGGGTCAACGACAAAGAGTAAGTCTCTATTAGTCAATCTCCATTTCTTTATTTCCTTTTTCCTTTCTCCTTTTTACTCTCTTTTTCCTTTAGACACTGTCTATTACAATCCCTCAGATTTGTCTTCTTGGCTTGAAACTATGCTCTCTTAGCTCAACCCCAATCCCAATTTTTTTCCTCCTGTCTCTGATTCCACCTTCTTAGCTCCTACTGAGTCTTCCACTATCACCTTCGTCAATTGCAGCGGCACCGCCCAGATCTGGACTAATTTGCAGATAATTATAAGGAGCCTACAATGATGGGTTGAAGAAATTTGTTTGTCCCTTTTAATGCACCTATTCTGGATATGAGGTGTGAGCCTTGTGCTCCTCCACTGCGGCCGCACCCAGATCTGTACCATATTACCCAGACCTGTACCGTATTACCCACCGTGGAGGTTTAGAGAAATATTAAAAAATTATATAAATATATGATTAGAAAATAACGACTAGGATTTATAGAGATCCTTCATTTTATTTCTTTTTGGAGAGGTTTTAAGGTTTAGGTTTTCCTTTTGGACAAAGTTTGATGATGATGATGATGATCGACACTAGTAATGATTGATTTAAATCCATGGTGGTAGTGTTGCAGTTGTGCATGATGTGACGCTGGACAAGCAGAAGAAAGGCTTGGAGACGGTGGAAAGGGGAATAGGTGCGGCGGAGAAGGGGTTGAAGACGGTGGAGAAAGAGGTCAAGGGGGCGGTGAGCTTTGGAGCGGTGGCAATGGCGGGTGCGGTGGCGAAGGAGGTCGAGTGGGCTATTCTTTTTCTTTTCTTTTTTATCAAATTTACTTGTACTGTAATTTGTAACATGTTGTCTTATTTTTTTTTTTTTAATAAATTAATCTTTGCCTTTTTTATTTTTGCCGAACCTTTGTTGATGATCCATAAGAAAATGGAGCCAACGACTTCTTAAAAGAGAGGTTAACTTTTGAATCTGAATCTTGCTTAGAGGATGAAGGAGATGAGATTGAAAGAGGTGGTGATTTTCTGGGAAGTGGATGAAAAAATAATGGAAAAGAAAATGCTGGAAATATTTCTTTAATTTTTACATTTTCATATTTTTTTTACTTTTAATTTTTTTTCTAATTTTTAAAATTTTTAATTTTTTTTCTGATCTTTAAAATTTTAAATTAATTACATTATTTAACACATAATTACCTATTACAACAGGTTTAAAAAAAACTATTGTAGCAGGTAAGAATAAACGGTATGTTAGTTTGACTAATAGAGACCGCATAAGGGAGGCGGAATTAAGTTTTTAAAAGCTATGGGAGGTTTCTGTTTTAAAAAATAGTACATGAGGCCTTTTCGCTATTACCCCTTACATTAATGGTTTTTTAAATGTCTGATTGTATTTATCTTTTGCAGGCTACTATTATGCAGTTGATGCTGGTTATCCAAATATTCCTGGATTTTTAGCTCCAAACGGTATCATTTAAACGATTTTCGTGGACGAGGAAGGATAACAAGAAAATATGCATTGTTTAACTATCGACATTCGTCATTGAGAAATGTGATTGAAAGGGCTTTTGGCGTTCTGAAGGCTAGATTTCCAATATGAAACTCCATTCCAAATTATCCTCTTCGTCGTCAAAGTCAAATACCTCTAGCTTGTTGTGTAGTACACAACTTTATTCGAATGAAAGATAGAGCTGATCAACTATTCACAAAATATGGTACAGAAGGTCAGCAAAATTTTAACGAGGATGAAGGTAATGTGACGCAAGAAGGTATTCAAGTGGATATGTCCTAACAACAACAAATGAATGCGGTTATGAAGAAGTAACAAGTTAAATTAAGTATGTTTTTAATGTTCATATTTGTAGTATTCACGTAATGAACAAATAATTCAAGACTATTTTATATGTATTTTATTTTCATGAACGGAATTATTATATTTATATTTGATCTTTAACATGAATAGAATTAACATATTTAAATTTGATCTTTAACAAAATTAAAATGGGCTACTGTTTAATTTATGTAATCTTCTCAAAAACAAATAAATGATATCATGATTTTTTAATTAAAACCAAATTGATTGAACAAAATTAGTAGTTTTCGTTTTTCAAAAAAAAAAGAAATAGTTATTAGGTGAATACGATTTTGAGTTTTCTAAAACTGAAAAATTTGCACATTTAGTACAAAAGAAACACCATATCCTAAATCAGAGATATTTCTAGTGTTTTCTAAAATCAAAGATATTTTTAAAAAACAGAGGCAGAAAAAACAGAGAATTTTTCGTAAGAAAACAGGGCCTAAATGTATTTAGTTGTGAAGATAATACATAATTTTAGATGTTACAATTTTGGCACATGAAAAATTTATAGAGTCATTAGTACTTCCACCCTTGAAATATCTTTGCTTAGCAGATAGATTCCTCAATTTTTTTTATTAGATTCAACTTCCCAAACTATTTTTTTTTTGTCACAAATAGACTCATCTATTAGGTTTTCCATCCAATAAATTTCCTTTGAACATGTTTCTTTTTATTTTTTGTAAGAAAAAAAGAATTCCACTGCAAAATAAAATAAATAATTATTTTTCATTTACAAATTATGACGTAATTTTGAACAGTTAAATGATAAAAAACTGGACTTTAATGTTTTAATTAAACACAACCCTAAATTATTTGATTATTTAATTACCTCCTAGTCAGATTTATTATTGTTTAATCACACCCCTACCGTTAAAAAAATCTAACTCGTCATTAATGCCGTCAATTTTTTTACCACATCAGCTCACTGTTGGATTACCACGTCAGATTCGCGCCAAAGTTGGATTTCCACGTTGGATTTTATTTATTTTTTCCCACCTTTTTCTTTCCTTTCCTTTTCTTTTTATATTTTCCTCTTTTTTTCTTTTTTTCTTTTTTCTCACCGACTGTCTCTTTTCCCCCTTCTTCCACATCACCTTCTTGCATCCTCTATAGTTGTAAACACAAAAAAAAACCTATCTTTCTTTACTCTTTTTTTCTTGCATTTTGGTCCTCTTCCACCACACAGAACCTCTCTGATAAACAACCCCATCATCTCCGGTGGTCCACCACTATATTCCGGCCAAGCACCGTGCAAGCATCTCCGGCCAGCACACTGGTCCTCTCTCCCTCTACATCTTCGTTCGCCACCGGTCAACATCAAATGCATCATTGGGGTTGTCACAGGTATATTTGGTGTGGGTCTTTGGTTTGGTAAATAGCTGGTGACAGTCGAGGCATTCAGATATGGCAAAAAGGAACGCAAGGAAATAATTTTAACAGTGAAGGTTCGGATCTAAAAATGGTGAGAGAAATGGGTTTGCTTGCTTTGTCTTGTGATTCTTGTAGTTTGAGCTATATGTTATCAAAGGGAATGTATGGAAGGTAAAGGTGATGTGGTAGGTGGATAAAGAAGAAGGATGCAAGGTTGTGGGAAAGAAATTTGAATCGGGTATGGGGTTCATTTTTGGGAGATGAACTTAGATTTTTTTGATGGATGAGGGAAGAGGAAGAAGTGAAAGAAGATGAAGAAATCTTCCCATTTATTTTTTAGTTTTCTTTTTTTCTTTTTATAAAGATAATTTTATTTTTTTTCCAACATGGCAATCCAACTTGGCGGGAATCTGACGTGGTAATCCAACATTGAGGTGACATGGCAAAAAATGGACGGCGTTGATGAAAGGTCAAATTTTTTTAATGGTAGTTGTGTGATTACACAATAATAAATTTGACCCAAGGGTCATTAAACAAACAAACAAATAGTTTAGGGTTGTGATTAATTAAAATATTAAAGTTCATGGTTGTTTTTATCTTTTAACCAATTTTGAACATAACAATTTTCTAAACAAAATATTTAATAATTTAAAAAAAACAGAAATAAACAAAATTCAGAAAAATAAAATATATTTTTAAATATTTATTTTTTTATAAAAAATTATTATAATTAGAAAATACTACGAACTTTTGTTGGAAAATTGAGAAAAGACAATATAAAAAGGAAGTCATATCACTATTTAATTTTATTTTTTCTTAATACTGTTTGAAAACTCTTCAATATATATATTATATTTATCACAATTTCAAATTTTATTAATTTTTGTTTTTTCTAATATTAGATTTTTAATTTTTAATTTATTTTTCTCTTTTTTTCATAAAATAAAAAAGATGGTCAACGCAAATTTGTTAGGATTTTGGATGCAAATCTAATGATGGGTGTCTTTCTCAGATGGTGATAATTAAAGAGATAAACTTATGTATAATCTACATTAACAAAGTTTATATACAAAAATATTTTGCCAAGTTATGTGTATATGAAGTGTTTAATGTTACAAGCTTACAATAAAAAATAAACTTAATAATCATTTTTTTTCGGTAAGCAACTTAACAATCATTTAACTGTAAATAATATGAAAATATAATATGGTCTATGAAAGATAATATTTTCTAAACTAAATCTTAATAATTATTTTTTTTATTTCCTAAACAAGTAATTTTGTAAAGTTTTAAGAAAAGAAAAATATTAATTATTTTTATTGGTTTAGGTAAACTAACTTTAAAAGACTAATATTATTATATAGAGGGAGTGGTATCTATTTTTTTTTTAAAAAAACCTTTATAGTTTACACTGTCATGAATCTTATCATATAAAATTACTAGTATGAATAAGTAGCCATTTAGTAGGGCTATCAATTGGGTGAGCATCGGTAAGAGTTAAATTGGTACGAGTGAGTATGAATAACAATACTCATGGTTTGACCATTTAGGTTCGGTCTTGATTAAATAGATTCGTGTTTGACCATTCAGATTCGTATTTTATCAAGTAAACTTGAATTTAACCATATAAACTATTGTTTGATCGTTTATGCCCAATTTTAATCATGTAGATACGAGTTTTACCATTTATCCTCGAATTTTATCATGTAGACTCAAGTTTAACCATGTAGGTTCGGATTTAATAATTTAAGCTCACGTTTAACCAATGTAAGCTCATGTTTTGACCATTCAAGCTCGACTTTTACAATTTCTGCTCAATTTGACCATGTAAGCTTAATTCTGACCATATAGGCTCGATTTATTTTATCTAAGAATCAATGCTTAGCAATTTATACCCACTTAAAAATTAAGCTACCCATTTAGCAACCATATATGTCTAAAAAAAATTATATGGGTGTTTCATTGTCACCTCTAAATCTTGCTCTTGGTGGATTTTTGGTCTCCTAGTGTAGCTTCTTGTGTATTATTCATGATGAATTGATAGTGATTAGTACTAATGAGTGATGATGGTGAGGAAATGAATGTTTTACTCTGTTATTTTTGGGTGATTAGTTAAAGTATGTAACCCACAAATACAAGTAATAAATAGGGGTGTACAAAAACCGGGCCGGACCGGAACCGTCCTTTTTTTGACCCGGACCGGACCGGCCCGACTTCTTTTTTTTTATTTGACCCGGACCGGACCGGCCCGACTTCTTTTTTTTTATTTGACCCGGACCGGACCGGACCGGAAAGTTCCGGTTCTCCATCCCTCAAATCCGGGAACCGGCCCGGAGAACCGGTAGAACCGAAAATATATATTTATCAAAGTTTCCATTTGGTTCAATGGTTAACTCATCACTTATTATATTAAAGGGGAGAGGTTCAAACCCTCTTGGCTCCCACTTTTTTTGTATTTGTGTGCAAGAATAAGTTTTAAGTAAAAAAAAAAAAAAAAAAAAAATTCAGGCCAGAACCGGAACCGGGCCGAGCCGGTTCTGTCCTGGACAAGAACCGGTAAGTCCGGTCCGGTCCGGTTCTAGCCCAAGAACCGGACCGGACCGGCCCGTGTACACCCCTAGTAATAAACAAATCATCTATGTTTTCACATTTTATATTTCTCAGTCTCACCTAACACTCACCTCCACGGCAACACTCATCCACTCCATGCTACCACCTCCCACCCACAGATGACCACACATCCATTCCCTAGCCTCGCCTTGCGCCCTTGTCTCTCCTTTGTCATTTATTGCCTCTGGCTCTCTGATCGGTTGTCAAAACCGTAAAAAATAAATACAATTTATCATTAGCTATAGAAAAGATTAAAAATAATGGTAAGAGACTCGATCCATAGAGAATGGGCAAGACGTAAACTAAGAACGATCAGATTGTGTGCTACGCATCCTAAGCAACTAGGATCGTATCACGTTCTCTAAGATGTAAAATGTTGTCCATATCGATGAGAAGTGGTTTCAGATGACCAAGAAGATTCAGACTTACTACTTGTTGGTTGATGAAGATGATCCTGTAAGAACAATCAAATCCATCAATTTTGTTCCTAAATTAATGTTTTTAGCAATTGTTGCTAGGCCAAGGTATAATTCTGAAGGGATTTGTACATTTGATGGTAAGATAGAAGTGCTTCCTTTGGTTAATAAGGTTACCACAATTAGGTCGAGCGCCAATATGATAGCTGGATCATTAGAAGTTAAGCCAATCACAAAAATAGATAGGAAATTCAATCGGGATTTCATGATTAACAAGGTTTTACCTATCATTAAGGATAATTGGTCTAGGGATAGCATCATAGAACCAATCATTATTGATTGTTTGTTTAATTCCATAATTATCTTTGTCTAAATGCTACTGATTTATTGTCACCCCCCCTCCCCCCCCCCCCCCCTTTCCTTTTAAAAAAAAGTGATCTAGAGGAAAAGAAGAAAAAGAAGTTGAAGTTGCGGAAAAAAAAAGAAAATGTTGTTGCAAGAACAGTGCAGCTGCCGGTTGGAGATTTGAATTTTACCCAAAATCGTGGAAACCGATTTGCAATGATTTGGAGATTGTTATTTGTTGGACAAATATTTGATTTGATTACTAATTTAGATTTTATTTAAATATATTCAAATTAAATTTTTGAATTAGGATTTTTTTGAATATTTTAAGTGAGAAGGAACACTATTTATACTCTCTCTTACTTTCTCTATTGGCCATCTCTCATTTTCCCAGCAATTAAATTTAGTTTAGGAACTTTGTAAACACAACCGGTTTTCTTATTCAATAAGATTACCGAGTTTGATTTTTTATGCAATTTCTTGATTACCCATTTTTTTATCATTATGTCTATGTCGAGCCAAACGCTCAATTCTTAGCAAATGCAACAAAATTTATGATTCCTTACCGTTGTGAGATCTAAACATTCTTCTTAGTTTCTGTATTTATGTTTATTCATTCATTAATTTAACACCAAAATTATTCATGTCGTATTTATGATTGGTCATCTTAATTTTCAATCTGAATAGTTATTGTAGGTTCATAAGTTTGCGAATTACAAAGCCCAAGGGAGAAAGCAGACAACTAGATCGATCTCAGTCAGAGGCTCTTTGAGATTAGAGTGAATGAATAATTAGGTCTAAAGACTATAAGTGAACCTTACTTAGTCTTGGCTTAGAGTTAGTCTTTCCCTGGCATTATCAATTTTTATAGTTAAATCTTATAAGTGTACCTTAAGGTTGCTAGATAAATTAGGGTTGCTTAATAATTATATCTTGAAGTAACTTGTCGCAAGAGGAAAGGAGGTAACATATGTATACCTGGTTACTATAATCAGAAACGAACATCCATGAATCGATGATCAACATAATATAATCATAACCTTACCGTTGTCTTTGGTAGAAGTCTTTTATTCTGTATTTCACCAACAATCAATCCTGTATTTGTTCCAAATCAGTTTTTAATTTTTTTAATTTATTTTTAAACATTTTTCACAAAATCAAAACCAAAGCCATCTGTTTTTAATTATTCGACGATCAATACAAAGATTTCAATGTTACACCTTCCCTAAGGATCGAACCTCTTACCAGTAGTTATAATTTATTTGCTATTAGTGCTTAGTTGAAATTACTATTATTATTTGATGGATTCGACATTCATTAGTTATTCAACAAGATAATGTTAAGACACATATCCCCGATGATGATGAAGAATTTATTAGTGCAGCTAACACATTAGGTCTGAATGTTAGGATACTATGTCAACCCCCTAATTCTCCGGATCTAAATGTGTTGGACTTTGGATTTTTTAGAGTTATACAGTCATTGCCAGAGAAAGAATGTGCTACGTCTATTGAGCAATTGGTTGCAACTGTTAAGAAATCATTTGCTGAGTTTTTGGATAAGAAGAGCAACAACATTTTCATCACACTTCAGGCTTGTATGATTGAGGTATTGAAAATCTTGTGTTCCTATATGATACGATCCTAGTTTCCTAGGATGCGTAGAGTGACGATCTAGTTCTTCTCTAGGTTCGGCACGCGGAATTATATCATAAGATCCCACCTTACAGCTTGCTTTCGAAGGAATCCACCTTCGGACTTGCTCTTCCGAGTCTTTGATGAAGTGAGGTTAAACAAGATTCCACTTTCCTTGTTCGTCCCTAACGAACCCTAGAGGAATCCACCTACTAGCACACCGAACACCTAGCCGGTACCAAGGATTGCAACCCTACAAGAGATCCACTTGCAATTCGCGCCCCTCCGAGATTGAGTCCACAATCCCAAGTCAAAATCGAGTCCACGATTTCCTACGCCAAGTCCACGGACGTCCTTCATTCGAATCCATGAGCACACTGTCGAATCCACGAACACGCTCCCCACACACCTTCCACACTTGAGTCCATAAACGCCACGTGAGTCACGCCCTAACCGAGTCTACGGCTAAGTTACACAAGAACGGCTTGCTCTGGAATTGAGAGAATAAGAAGTAGAAAAGGGAACGGAATATTTGGTATATGTAATTTGTGGAAACTCTGATTAATTGCATTAGTAAACAACGCTGCCTTTAAATAGGCGCCAATATACAAGAGTTACAAAACTAGTTTAATTACAAGTTCTAATTCTACTAAGACTAGAAGTCCTACTTCTAACTTAACTCTAACTTAATTCATTAAATAAATAAATACAATTTATTTACTCTATCTAACTCTTACAAAGTCTCCTTCTTTGACCGAATCTTGACTAAGCTTGAAATCGGCTCCTTGGTTAAGTCACATTTGACTTAGGGTTTTCTTGGTCGCGCAATTCTCCCCTCGAGCCAACTTGAATTTGGATAGATCGTTTTCACTCAAAATTGATCCAATGCTTGCCAATAAACCTCTCTCCAAAACCCATGCGAATCATCTCTTGGCTCGAACTCAGTAGGTTGCTGCCCTTGTGCGCGCGCCTTATGCGTATTGAAAAGTCGTCTCGTGCCAACTTGAATTTTCCTCGTGCGTTTGTCCTCAAACTTGGGCAGGCTCTTCCTGAGCCTCCAAATAATCTTGTATTTTCTTTAGAAATTGGATCGGAGTTTGTTAGGGTCACTTTGGTTTGCGTCGACCTGACTAACGCCAGGGATGACTTATGCGTATGTGCCATATGTGTAACTTGACCTAGCGTGTGTTTCCTTCGTGCGATGCTCTTCATCTTCGATATATGGGCACAAATAAACCTCACTTGACTCCTTGTAGCTCTCTTAGCTCGCCCCCTTTCGTGTTTTGGCTCCATGGCTACTTGTCTCTCGGCGTAGGTGCGCACTAGGGTTTGATGCGATCCTAGGATCGTATCACTATACATATAGGATTCCACACTTTAGAAAAATCAATTGGAAAGGCAAGGCATCCTTCCCTCACTACTGTCGTATGATCTACTAGTTATTGCAATTGCTAATGCTCATCTTCCTCAATAAAAAAGTAAGGATCAATATGAATTTCCTTTATTAGTCCTTACTCAATTTTATTTACAAGTTCATGTATTCTATGTTGACTCTGTGTACTCTTATTTTTTTCAGATTGTGACATTGGGGAAGATTATGGAATTTTAGGTGATTTTGTTGAAATTGATGAACTATGGTTGCGGTTGATTGAAGATAATTCTTTTAGCTTAGTATGGATTGAAATAGAAATTTTTGGGGTTTGTTTTTGTGTATATAATGTGCTAATAGTTTTTGGTTAGGTAGATCAAACTATGTCTTCTATAGTTTATGATGGTAGATAGGATATTCTGAAGACAACGTTTGCTCTATTTATGAATCTTTACATATATCAGTACTGTAATATTGATGAGCTAAATTAAAGGAGAATAGTTGTTAGCATCTTAATGGTGAAGTTGCATGTTATTTATTATACACAGAGGTTAAAAGATTTTGCTAGTATGAATGTAGTCAATGATTTCAAACAATACTCTCATGCTTTGTAGTGTGGCAGTTATGACAGTCAATTAGTCTTCATTGTAGTCGAGGATTTTCACAATAGAAAGATTTTGTTCTCTGCCAGAATTGAGGTCATTGCATTAGATTTGGAAACTTGCTTATGCAACGAATCTATTGCCGACGTTTGCACCAAGTAATCCGATTTTTATGCAACTTTTTTCGATTTCCAAAACCTGCTCCAACTTGAACGTAGAGATATCGAATCGGCTCTATCTTTAATTCAAACCCTTTTTTATATAGAGTCATCTCCTTCAATCCTTTCTCACCCTTTATACATCTTTATCTTGCTTCTTTTATTTCTCCTTTTTTACCTCCTTACTCCTTCTCTATAATTTATTTAGGTTTTTGATCATGGAACGCGGTCATAAGGCACAACTCCTCAATTCTGTTGTCGAGGTCAGTGGTGATCTCCATGATGACATTACTCAGTTGGAGCACAAAATCTTGCAAACATCAGCTCGGCTGGATCACTTGGAGACTCATGGTGAGGACTTGAGGGAGATCAAGCAAGGGATTTTAAATGTGGAAGAGGGGGATAAAGCACTTGATGCGGTTGATGTCATTGGGGAATGCGTTACCCACTTGGTAACAACCAATGCAAAGATGAAGTAGAAGAGTGTTGTTCTGCAACTTACTCTGAGGACTATGAGAGCTTGCATTGAGTCCCTCAATGACTTTACCAATAGGGTGTCATCCATTCCAAACACAAATTAGATTAGGGTAACGTAGGTTTAGTTTGGGTGTCTGATGTTGTTTTTGTTTATGTTTCTATTTAGGTTTTTAAATTTCAGTTTATGTTTCTATTTAGTCTTTTAAATTTTAGTTTTTGTTTTTAAATTCTAGTTTATGCTTCAGTTTGTTTAAGTTGGTGTAATGAAAAATTTATTTGGCATTTGATCATGCTCTATTTCTATCGTGTGTGCTTGTTTTCTCCAATTCAGTTTCTGGATGCCTCAGTTTGGAGTGATCATATTGGTTAATAATGTATGAAACGAAACTGGAAAAATGACATAGCAATAGCAACCCAGAATGTACATTAAAACCCAGCAAAACTGACTCTGGATGCCTCAGTTTGGAGTGATCATATTGGTTAATAATGTATGAAACGAAACTGGAAAAATGACATAGCAATAGCAACCCATAATGTACATTAAAACCCAGCAAAACTGACATATTTGCTTACAATGTCAATAAACCTAGAAATACAACTTCTATTGCTCTCGGCTAGAATGTATAATCATCTCTTATACCCAAAAAAATTGCCAGCAATGATAACCAATTTGAAATCCATTAATTAGTCATAAAACCTTTACATTCGTACAACCCAGTGCACTGGTTGGATGCATTACATACACAATTCAAAGTGGATTACAACATTACACCTTAATCCATGGCATACACAATCCAAACTAGGCAGAATATCACACATTATGTATTCCAAAACCATGGGAAACTGACAAAATCCAAAATGGATTACAACATTAGAGGCTAAATTCTAAAATACACAATCATAATGCCACATTCTGGCAATATCACACAAAAAGAAAAAACCATAAATCTCATTTAGTAGAATCCTAGAAGAAGGATCCGCAGCATCTCAATGAAACTCGACTCGTAAGAAGGATCATCAAAATGGTACATACCTGCTATTGGCAATTTATTGAGATCAAAATCTCGTTCTCCCTTGTACTTTATTGCCAGTAGGGTTTTCTTAATAGAAGGCTTGTTTAAAACGAAATCCAATGGCAATTTTGTTGTTTTGATCGTTGTTGCACCTTTTTCCTTCACTCTAATATCGGATTCCACATCTTTGCTTGAAACCATCCTCTCTTCGACTGTGTCTATTGTAACCACACCCAAATCACCAACCTCCTCATCAACTCCAATGGAATCCCTAACGAATATATTCATGGAATCATAAAATTCCACCAAACTGTCCTGTTGCGAATCATCCCAGAAATCGATGCTCTCCGTATTTCAACGATTAAAATTTTCAAACCCTAATTTCGGAGAGATTTTCACATAATTTGGAAAGAGAAGAAAATGGAATAGGAGATGAAGAGATATTACTTGAGAAACAAAAAGGAGGTCATAATCATTTTGAAACTTGAAAATTTTTATTTCCCCCTCCTTTCGATTTTCAATTTCCCACCCAAAATCGAAGCTCATTTCGCTGAATTAGTGAGGGTTGAACGAGGCTTGGCTCTAGCGAGGAGGAGAGGAGAGAAGGAGATGAGAGTGGCATGCGTGATTGTAGAAAGGACAGGGTGGTAATTTCACCCTTCAAAATGTCAGAAAGGTGGGGTAACAATATTTAATTTGGATAAATCCTCTGTACCCAGAATAACATTCTTTTGGGTCGGAGGGAGTATTTTTTATGAAAAATCAAACAACATATAGTTCTCGCAGACCTTAGATCAAGATAATATCACATAACATGCATGTTATACATAACCACGTAACATAACACGCATAACCGCCGAAAATACCATATGCATTGTACACTTCATCAAATAAATTAAACAGGTGATACAGGTTCATATTTAACATCTTTCATCACTTAAAAAGATAAATAAAAGTGTCGTGGATAGTTTCATGGTCTACCACAGTAACCATAAAATCAACCATGAAAATAGTTTTATTAAGAAATAATAAGAGGTGAAGTGACCTCATGGGTATCTTCCGTAACCATGAGAAGAACCATAAAAAATAAAGGAAAATCACTTTAAATTTTCATTCTCTTCCAACCTGAAAACAAGACAACAAAAACAAACTATTCACACTTCAAACAACCCAATTACTTATCTTTCTAATCCAAATCTATATGAATTCATCACATTCACATTATAATTTTCCCCAAATTCTTTACCCTTATCCAAAATTACGATAATAAATTCACGTGATTCAAGTCCTAACTCACAATCTTAAGATTCTAATTACCAAGATTCAACAACTCTAGCATATGAATGTCATTGATCATATTCAAACCTCTATTTTTCATGGCAAAGCAAGTTATATGCATCGTTTTCTTTGACATTTGATCAATCTAGCCACAATGGATTACAAGCATGATATCAATTTCATCATTTTAGCTATTTTCATCCATCAATTTCAATTAATCCAACTGTATGATGATTTCAATATAATCAAGACACAAATCAACCATATGCGAGTTAATCAATTTTATTCACTCCACAAGAGAGGAGTAGAGAAGGAATAACTTGCATGTTGCCAACACCACAACACCATAAGAGAGAATGAGATTGAAATTAAGAATCATTTACTTATGCTTGATTGTTATTTAGGATTACTTGATAACAAATCTCTTATTGTCCCCCATGGCAAACTATGTTAATCATTAAATTAAAAAATATATTAAAAAGTTTTAACCGAAATTGCCCCCACTGATTTTTTTTCTTCTAAATATGGTATACTACATTTTCCCCCTAAATATGTACTAATTTGCCCCCACCAAAATTGCAATTTATTTATCTGTCCGATAATTCGAAAAATAGTTTATAAGTTTTCAGGTATGAACCATAAATACCATAAGGCTATTAACTAATATTAATTATATTCGTTTCAGATCAATCCTTTAAGGGTAAAGAGTATATAGTATGTAATTGTTTCATACACAATGACTGTATATGCACTCACTTGTTTAAGGGTTGAGAATGTCAAATCGTTCACACCAACCACTTGTTGATAAGTAGCCAATAAAATTAAAGGTAAATTACACACAAAAAAACCTACAATTTACAGATTGTTTCACTTTGCTCTCTATCATTTTAAAAGTTGCAATAAAAACCTTACAATTATCTAAAAGTAACAGTTTGAACATTTTTAGTAGTTAAAAAATTCAAATAAAATTATAAATTTTTTCAAAAAATTATAAAATCTGGAAAGAAAATATAACAAATTTATTAATTCAAAGACTCGAGATCCGAATTACTTTGACTCGTTAACCCTAATTAAGTTTGATATGTTTATTTATTAATTAACCTTAATTACAGTATCATTTTTTATCAATCCTCACGACAAGTAAGAAAAAAAATTAAGAAATGCACGTCTACTTATACCAGCTTAGCTTTATATTAGTTAGACGTGTGACTGATTTTTTGTGGTAATTAGATTTTTAATTAGTGTACTCTGTTAGTCGATCAACTCAACCGGTAAAAAGTGACCAATTTAATTAGTTTTGGTAAAAAAATTACCTTATTTATTAATTGGGTAAAAAATATAATATTAACCCAACTTGTTTAACTAGTGGGTTAATTCAACCCGACTCAATTAGCCACTGTAATATTTTAAAGAATTTTAATGGTTTTTTTACTGTCTTATTTTTATCATTCCGTACATCAATTAGTAGACAAATGAGGAAACAACATGACCTAATTAATCAATGTAATATTTATTCTTAATCACTTCCTGCAAACCGGATAAAAAGTTACGTGTATTACATATATGATGCTAAATACTCATTCTCTTAATAGAATGATATTGTCCGCTTTGGGCCTAAGCCTACACGGTTTTCACAAAATGCCTCATTCCATTAAGAAGATCCACTCCTCTTATATTTAGTCTTTATTTTTCTCATCTTTCCGATGTGGGATTTTAGTTCGCACACCCCAACAATCTCCCCCTCGAACTAAGTACCACCAAGCCCACCATCTGAGCTCGATAATCTCCCAACCTATCGTACTTTTCAAGCTCGGCCAGGAGATTCACAGCGTGCCACCCACATCAAAGCCCATTACTCAGACCCAGCCGAACCTTCGGCTCCGCTACCAGTTGTTGGAGAAATGACTCACTCGAGTCTCTGTTAATGGAATGATATTGTCCGCTTTGGGGCTAAGCTCGTACGGTTTTCACAAAAAGTCTCATTCCATTAAGAAGATCCACTCCTCTTATATTTAGTCTTTATTTCTCTCATCTTTCCAATGTAAGATTTTAGTTCGCATACCCCAACATATGATATGCATTTAAATTTATTTTTCAAAAATATAACTTATTTTAAACGAAATTAATCTTTTACATATATATGACAAGGAAATACTTAACGAAATTTTTTAATTTTCATAAATTTTATTATATGAAGAACAAGAGTAAGAAATTTCCCTGATAAGTATCTCTTTTGTATTTACTGTAGGATCATGTCAGTATTTAGTCAAATCCTACAAAGCACTCCTCATATGATTGTTTTTGAAAATTTAAAATTTCATACATGTTTTTACTCAAGTGAGTTATAAATAAGTTGAACGAGTTGATATATTAAGTTAAATTTATTTTTATAATAATTATTATAATTAAGATTAAAAATAAATATTTTTAAGACTTAAGAAAAACAACATGCTATGTCTGTCATTTTTTTATTCACTTGTACGAAATAACATAGATTGAGTCGGTTTTTTATCGATAATAAAAGCTAGAACACTACATTTGCTAATATGAATCAGTTTTTTTTTTATAAAAAAAAAAAACTCAATAACGTTTATTTATGCGGGTAGGATCGAATTATTCGAGTTATACTGTTTAATGAACAATTGAACACCCTTTCTAAGGCCGAATGCTGATGAATAAGCAAACAAATAGAAATAAAGAATGGACCAACCCAAAGCCCACCCATATGGCCCACAGAAGCTTGTCCAGCTATAAAATTGCATACAATAGTTGCTAGGGGGTGTCTGCTATGCTAAGAAGGATTTTAACTTGGCGAAGCACCCGGACATTGATGTCCCCAATTTGCAAGTTATCAAGTTGATGCAGAGTTTTAAGTCCAAGGAGTATGTGCGCGAAACCTTTGCCTGGATTCACTATTACTGGTATCTAACGAATGAAGGGATTGAGTTCTTGAGGGCTTATCTTAACTTGCCATCCGAAATTGTGCCTGCTACTTTGAAGAAACAAGCTAAGCCCGGTGGTGGCAGGCCATTTGGAGGTGGCCCAGGTGTGATCGCCCAAGGTATTCAACCGATCATTTTATATTTTTTCGCTTCATTTTTCATGTTATTTGTATCCATGTTTTTTTGTAGTGGTTTATGGTGATTCTGTTTCTGTTTCTGTTTCTTGTTCATTGGATGTCATCTGTATTGATGTTTGGTTGAATTTTCAGGGGGCCATCTCGCTATGATGGAGAGAGGAGATTTGGAGGTGATCGTGATGGATACCGTGAAGGACCTCGTGGACCTCCTGGAGAGTTCGGTGACAAGGGTGTGCCTCCTGCTGACTACAGACCTTCTTTTGGGGTTAGTGTCACTTTACATTTTTTGTGCTCTTGAAATTAAGAACAGCAGATAAGTAGCCTTTTGTAATAAGAGCAGTAACACCCTTTAATTTTCGTCCGTGCTTACTGGATGTTCTTTTGGTCATTCTTTTTTGTTTTAGTAATGTTGAATGGTTCAAATTGATGTTTTTTTCGATTAATAGCACTGGTTTAATAATGACTGTGATGGTGTGATTTCATGGGATTGTAGTTATGATTAGATGAAGTAGATTTGTACTTTAGAAGTTTAATACATGTATACATACAATGCTGTCTGTTCTTTGGTACTTAACTTTCTTGCTGCCCAAAACTGCAGAGTGGTGCTGGTTCCAAGCCTGATGGATTTGGTCGTGGAGGTGGTGCTGCTTTTGGCGCAGGACCTGCTAGCTCGAATCTCCCTTGATCTCAGTTGCAAGAGTGGCCAGTGCTGATTTGCTACAGTTTAATTAGCTTTGTGATGGGGGTTATTCTGCTGGGAGTTATATTTTTAACAATTTTGTTGTCTTTGCATCTCGACAGTTGAATCTTTAGAACTACTGTTTGCTGAATATTATTAAATATGTTAATCTTGTTCCCTGAAAAATTTCAATGATATTCCGTGCTTCAATCTTCCATCTTGTGTTTTGTTTAATTCTCTGTTTATTTCTGCCTGGATTGCGGTCTTGGTTTGAATATTGTGAGATTAGTGAAGTGTTGCAGATTTTAAATGAGTTGCCAGAAATGAAACTAATTCGTTTAGAATGTGTGATTAGCGAGTGATTATGCGCTAAAGTAAGAAGTAACTGGTTATATTTCCCCCGTCTGCTGTAATTACTAGCTACGGAATTTACCTCTTAAGGGTGGATTGACAGTGAATAATGTTCATTCACCACACACCTCAGTGGTGGTTCAGTTGTGAACAAAAAACAAAGTAACTGTAATGTGTGATTACATTTGTTGTAGTTTTTACTTTTAACTGTAAAGTCACTGGTATGAGCTGTGTATTTGAGTAGAAGAAACAGTTAACAGAATTGACTTGTGCTTCTTTTTCATTTTGCTCTCATCTTCTTTCTTGCTCGGATGCCGAAACGATTCTCATTCACTTCATTTCCACCATTTGCGTCCTCTTCAAAGCTGAAGTCTAACTTCAGCATCGATGAGCGAAATGTGTTCTGGTCGTTGATGCTGAAACCAGAACCAGAATACTCATCGACTTCATCTCGACTTCCGGAATTCATCAGCCAACGAAAAACAAGAATAAAAAGGTAGAATGGAGCTCTGCCACCAAAAAGATAAAAGAAAAGGAAGAGAAGTGTAGGAGTATTAAATACGAACCGTGGTAAAAGAAGGAGAGAACTCCTAGATGAAGACATTGTTGTTTAGCACATTGAGGCATTTCCATCACCAGCACTACTCTAGTATACCTGTATACACAATAACTACGGACCTGTCCGGAGAGGAATGGAGTAGGATCAGAGCTATGCACTCTCTTTCCCTCACCGTCGTCAGGACCTGTCCGTAGAGGAATGGAGTAGGACCATTGGAATGTTTTTGAAGTTCATAAAAGCCTAACAAAACAATGGACTGAGAAGATAAAATTGATTTAAGAAACAAGGAAAAGTTTCCTAAAACAGTGATAATGCTGCTGCCGACTCTTCCAGAAAGTAATAAGCTGAACACTTATGCTATGCTTTGAAAGAAAATAGAAACCCTAAACAAACTAAGCTTGGACATCAAATATCTTAACAGTACAAAGACTATTAGTATTATTAATAAGCCCAAACCTACAAAATAACTAATTAAAAAGCGTAATAAACAAGCCATCATCTCACAAACTTATCCTAATTACTATTGGAAACCTTTAACCTAAGCGACTCTAGTATAAATTCTCGCTTACTTTCTAAATTTCTTACCCTAATAACCATCGGAAACCTTCCTACTTTGGTTACTCTTCTTTCTCCTTTGTTGTTCCTTCCGATCTCGCTTCCTTCTCTTTTGATCATCAATCAAACCTGTTTTCTTTCTTACTTCTTCCGGTTCTTAGAGTCTGGTAGTTTGTTGTTTGGATTTCTTCAATCACCAACAACAATGGCCAACATTCTCCCTTTTGGACTGCAAAAAACCCTTCCCGGTACCGCTTTCCATCCGACCAGAACCAAGATCGTATCTTTTTATCTCACCAACAAAATCCTTGGCCGCCAAACCCCTACTGAGGCTGCCTTTATCCCCTTTTACAATCTATATGGCGATAAAGAACCCTGGGACATTTTTCAGCTCTTTGCCTCTCCCCGTCCCCGTCCCCGTCCCCGTCCCGCTGATGATGATGACGACAACAATGATGCGGTTACGGATATTTATTTCTTCACCAAGTTGAAGAAGAAATCGAAGAACAGGATCGATCGCACGGTTGGTAAAGGAACCTGGCATGCAGAAGGTAAACCAGATTATTATCGGGTTAAAGTAAATGGAAACTGCAATATTCCTGCCTGTTACAAGAGATATTCCTACAAAAACGAAGAAAATTCCGATCAACACGGTCGTTGGTCATTGCTGGAGTATTCCTGTTCTGCTCTTTCCAATGACATTGTGATATGCATTCTTAGAAAGAATGAAGGCAAAGGCAAAGGAAGCTCTGGTTCTGTTGATGCCCCAGCTCCTACCCCTACCCCAACCCCTATTCTAAAGAGGAAAACTACTGGTTGTTGTCCAATTGGGGCGACGGTAGAGGCGAAGAGGATGAGATTTGAGGTTGAGTATACCGTCAAATCGCCAACGAATTTTGATCACAATTCTGAAATTATCCCTGCTGCCAGCGCCAGTGGTGTTGAAGAATGGAGTGCTGATACATCAGTTATTTCGCGGAGCTACAGTAGCAGTGAAGATAGTTGTTCCGGTTCTTCTGTTTCTGATTGTGCAGTTGCAACGGGAGAGGCAGATAGAACGAGATTTGAGGCTGTCGAATGGCCAAAGAATTATGAGCACAATTCGGAAATTAGTCCTACTGTGATTGCCAGTGGTGGTGAAGAATGGAGTGCGGATACAGCAATTGTTTCGCCGAGCTACAGGACTGAAGATGTAGGTTTCGGTTTCGGTTCTTCTGATCTCTCGGATTGGGTTGACAACTACAATTTTCAGGTAGATTGATTACGGCAATGGCATGACTGAACTGGGCCTTTCTTCGTCAGCTTGGGCCTTTCCTCCGGATTTTAGTCTTTGGGCTTTGAGCTAAAATTTTATCAGCCTGCTATGTATTCTGTACTGTGTACATTGGATTTGAATGTGGAATTGTATTTGACGAATATAAGTTTATAAGAATTACTGTTACTTCTATTGTTATAAACTTTTTTAATCAGTAATGTTTTTCTAAGTCAGTAATATTTGAATTTTTTTAATTAAAAATAATTAAAAATATTAATGATAGCTTAATTCATCATTTTAATCGGTGGAATGGGTTCATATAAGAATTTTTTTCATTAGTTACATACACTTTCGAGTTTAACCTTAGTTATTAATTCAATGAAAAAAGAAGCACTTCAAATTCCACCGTGGCACAATTTAGTAGATGATGTTAGTATATCTATTGTTATTTTGGTTATACTAAATAGTGGGATTTATATAGTTTATGTTATATTTTTATTAGTTTCTATTTGTTTATAAGCTAATATGGTACATTATGTTAGATCTAAAGTATTGTTTTTACAAGACTCTAAAAATGGGTCTCATCTATAGCCGACCTGTTTAAGACGGGTCTGGGTCAAGATTTTTGACCCGTCAATTAAGCGGTTCGTGTTGGAGAAATAAAGACCAGTCGAGTCTCTCTTAATGGAATGATACTGTCCGCTTTGGGCCTGAGCCATCACGGTTTTCACAAAAGGCCTCATTCCATTAAGAAGACCCACTCCTCTTATATTTAGTCTTTATTTATCTTTTCTTTCCGATGTGGGACTTTGGTTCGCACACTCCAACAATCTCCCGTAATGGGCTTTGATGTGGGCTGGACGAGCTTGAAAAGTACGGTGAATCTCCGAGAGGAACTTGAAGTCGGTGGATCCTATTGACGACTATGTAGGGCTTCGTTCGAGAGGGAGATTGTCGGGTTCAGATGGTGGGCTTCGAGTGGGAGATTGTTGGGGTGTGCGAACCAAAGTCCCACATCGGAAAGAAAAGATAAATAAAGACTAAATATAAGAGGAGTGGATCTTCTTAATGGAATGAGGCCTTTTGTGAAAACTGTGCGGGCTCAGGCCCAAAGCGGACAATATCATTCCATTAAGAGAGACTCGGTTGGTCTTTATTTCTCCAACAAATGGTAGCGGAGCCGAAGGTTTGGCTGGGCCTGAGTAATGGGCTTTGATGTGGGTGGCACACTGTGAATCTCCTGGGCGGGCGTGAAAAGTACGGTGAATCTCCGATAGGAACTTGAAGTCGGTGGGTCTATGTAGGGCTTCGTTCAAGAGGGAGATTGTCGGGCTTGGTGGTACTTTGTTCGAGGGGGAGATTGTTGGGGTGTGCGAACCAAAGTCCCATATTGGAAAGAAAAGATAAATAAAGACTAAATATAAGAGGAGTGGATCTTCTTAATGGAATGAGGCCTTTTATGAAAACCGTGCGGGCTCAAACCCAAAGCGGACAGTAAGAGAGACTCGGTTGGTCTTTATTTCTCCAACAGTTCGGAAGGGTCGAACCATTTTTTTTAATTTATGTTCGATATTCTATTGGTACCTTTGATCCGTTTATGAAGTAGGTCATGGGTTTTGTCTGTAATAATAATTAATAATATGACCTACTATTATCAGAATCGGATCGAACTATACCGAATTGCCAATTCAAGTAGTGATCCATAGATGTATAAGATCCATCCCTAATATTCAAAATAAAGTTTTTTTCTAAAGACTCATAAAAAAATATAGAAAATATAGAAAATTTATAATAAAACAATTAAAATACAAGAAAAATTTAAAAAATTTAAAAAATATTGAAAATTATACGAAATTCTAAAAGATTTAACTAACTCAAATAAATAATAAAAATAAATAAAGAAAAAATATTTTAAAATATTTTAAATCAAAAAAATATAAAATCAGCAAAATAATAAAAAAAATTAAATCCTTATATTTTATTTTTTTTATAAATTTTTGAATTTTTTGTTTTTTCTGAATTTTCTGAACTTTTATGTTTTTTTTTAACTTTTATGATTTTTTTATATCTTACTCTTTCTATTATATATTTTCTTGATTTTTTATAATTTTATGATTTTTTTATTTAAACATTTTTATTATTTTAATATATTTTTTCTTTATTTTTTATAATTTTATGATTTTTTTCGCATTTTTATTATTTTATTATATATATATATTTTTATAAGAGATCAAAATGATGCTGTTTTGGTTAATCATATCAAAACGACGTCGTTTTGATTAAACGAATCGGTTCGGATCAACCCTTTTAATTGACGGGTCGAATTAGATCGATCCGTGTAGTAAAAAAGTTGGTGCTAATGGGTCGGGTCGACCTATTTTAACACCCTTACTAAATACTAAATTTATCATCTTAACTTTAATTCCTTCCAAAATTTTACAGTACTTTTTCAATTTACAAACTTTTTTTTTATCCATCTGAGTCTTATTTAAGCATTATCGGTTTCTTCTTTCTTTATATCTGTAGGTTAGATATGTAAATATTCTCATTTTTCACTATTTAGTTTTGATTTTGATCACATATGCTTGAATTCACCATTTAGATTCATTTTTTACTATTTAATCCTCATTTTGATAAACTAAGGTTCAAAAATAGGTTAGACATAATGGAATAAAAAGTTAAATTTTAGATTTTTTATTATTTATTGGATTTTTTTAGTTTTTATATAATTTTGGTTTTTTTCTTTATTAAAATGGTGCAAAATGGTCAAAAGAAAGAGTTACGGGGCTTTAATGGAAAAAATAATAAAATATTCAAAACACAGTTGTGACTTGTGAGATTTTAAGTTCCTCATCTTGATGTTATTTTATCAATTAGATAATGACACATCAAGGGAATTAAGGGAGAAAGTGACTCGGGAATCTGAGATTTTGATCTTTCTTGCGTTTGGTTGACATAAGGAAAGTCGGACTCCTCAGAATCCAACTTTCCTTGACCCCTTCACTTTCCTCCAAAATAGAGGAAAGTGATTCCTTGGCTAGGGGGTGGGAAGAGTGATTCCCTGGTGCAGGGAATGTTATTTTATTTTTTAAATTACATATTTGTCCCTTAACAATTATAGAAAAATAACCTAAGCATAAAGTCGCTTCATCACCTCGAGTTGGTTTTGATTACTAGGAAGAATAAGGATAAGAGATTTGCTAACATGGGCTCCACTTCCTGTTGATGAGATTAGCAAAGTTATGTGCATAAATTCAAATTTTAAAAAAAATTATCAACTTTTTAATTGGTGACTAAGTTTGATTATTTAATTTGAATCTTGTTCTTATTACCTAATAATAATTACTCCCTCCGGTCCCATATAAATGTCATTTAAGATATTTTACCGGAGATCGAAATTGAATGTCATCCTCGCGTCCCAATACCTTTTCTGCGTCCATTTGACCATTTTGCCCCCAGCACCAAACAAAGGGGCGAGCGAGCTCCTGCTATGCCATTTTGAAGCTTCTCCTTCGCAAATGGTTATAAACGTTCAAAAATTTAGAAAATTTGGGAGGAAAATGGAAAATTTAATTGGGTGGGAAATGGAATTTTGGGGTGTGAATAATTGTATTCATTATATTTTCTTTGGATTTAGTCTACTTATATTTTTTCTTCTCCAGCCATAGTTTCTTACTTAATTCCATAGAAAATTAGTGTTTAATCATCTTGCTCAATTCCATCATGGAAACCATTCACTACTGGAAAGATCCTCAATATGACTCCATGGTTGAATTTGATGATTCCATGAACATAGTGGTCAAGGATTCATTTGGAATTGGGAAAGATGATGAGGATGCGGTGATCGAGGATTTCGACGAGGAGATGGAGGTAATCGTGGAGGATACCTATGATAATGATAGGGATATGGTTTCGGATGTCGTGATTGAGGATTCCGATGAGGAGATGGAGCCAATCATAGAGGACACCAGTGTTATGATCTGACTTAGGTTAGTAGGCCGAATGATAAATGGAGCTTGAGAGCACCTAGCCTGAGAGTTTACTTGACAAACAACAACACAACAACAAGAACAAATAAAAGAGGAAGACGGTACAGACACGTAGCGGATAGGAAACAAAGATAGACAAGAGAAGGAAGGAGGTTATCGAGGAGTGCGTTGAAGGGAATGGAATCGATAATGAACACAAGGGAGGAACATTTTTCACACGATGATACTTAGGAGCACATAATTGAGAAATAGTACACGAAGCACATAAAGAACTCACACTCATTTGCAAGAAACAACTCGCAAATGATTTCACATAAGTTACAAATACACGGTTGATGGTTTGCATCTTACTTGCGGAGGATCAAAGCACCATCAAGGTTAGAAGTCCACAAGAGGAGTTTAGTGTGATGAAGGCCATATTCTCACTCAACAAAATCACTCAAATTAACTAAACTAACTACAAAATGAAAGGGTTGGCCTATTTATACATGGTTGGCCTTACAAAATAAAGTACAGAATCTTTTAAATCAAATTGGGAAGGTTAACGGTATGTCGATTGAGTATTTATTGATAGATCGTTAACTCCAGATTCTAATTGTCTAAAATGTCGCACGAGTGAAATCGTCAGAATTCCAGTTGGTTATCGGTATCTGGTAACTTCTCAATTGGTTCCTGATAAGTATCTGTTGGCTTTGTTGGCGCCGGGTAGTTATGAGGTTCTGATAAGTGTGTTCTCCCGATAGATGACTTATTCCCAATAACTCCCTTAACGGTTGTCGGTGGCTGATTACTTCTGAAAGTTTCTGGAGCTCCGCATTGATGTTTGATTACCGTTAAGGTTCGCCCTTTGGATTCTGGAGTTTCTTCCATTGTTGCCCCAATCCACAGTGTAAGTTTTTTTGCTTTACTTCTAGTTATCGGTCCTTGCGGTGCCCCGGTCTCCATGCTTGGTATCGGCGCCTCATCGTTCTGAGCTTCAATCATCAGTGCATCTACCTTATCGGCCATGATCGTATCACTTGTGCTATGCGATGGATGGTCTACGACTCCCGGTAGGTTTACGCTTGGGATTATGCTCCTGGTATAGTGCTCTATCACCATTACCACCCGATTCTTGGCTTGGGTCGGCTCCTCACTCATCTTGGCCTCGAACCAAAGGCCTAGTTTCCTCGTCATGCTCTGAGTGATCGGTCCTCTCGGCGAGGTGTCTAGAGGTGGTGCATCCGTGATCACATCATCTCCTCCCCCTTCGGAAGGATTCGTCCTCGAATCCGTATCTTTCAGCTCCTCATGGTCTGCACAAAAAGGCGACAAGTCATAAAGGTTGAATGAATTACTAATAGAGCCATACTCACTCGGCAAGTCAATGACATAGGCGTTGTCATTGATTCGATGGGGGACTTGGAATGGGTCGTCGCCTCTTGGGATCAATTTGCCTTGTCGATGGTGAGGAAAGCGATACTTTCGCCAATGGAGCCAAACCCATTGTCCGGGTTCAAAGGAAGTAGGCATTTTGCCTTTGTTATGTCGGGCTTGCTCGTGGAGCTTCTTGACTTACGCTGCCTTAGCATTGCTATCTACACACTTAATAGAACTTATGGGTAAAGAGGTAAGAGGTCAAAAGGGGTTAAGGGTTTGAACCCGTATACCACCTCAAAAGGAGAAAACCCAATGGAAGTATGATATGCATATTATAAGCAATTTCAACAAAAGCAAGACAATCTTCCCATTTTACTCCATGCTTGGTAACCATTACCCGAAGTAAGGACCCTAAAGTCCTATTCACCACCTCCATTTAGCTATCCGTTTGTGGATGACAAGTGGTGGAGGAGAGGAGTTTAGTGCCCAACTTCATCCACAAAGTTCTCCAAAAGTGAGTTAGAAATTTAGTGTCTCTATCACTTACAATGCTTTTAGGCATGCCATGGATGCACACAACATGCTGGAAAAATAAGTGCACAATGTGTGTGGCGTCGTGAGTTTTAGCGCATGGTATGAAATGTGCTATCTTTGAAAAGCGATACACCACAACAAATATGGAATCATTACCATTCCGAGACCTAGGCAATCCTAACATAAAATCCATAGATAAGTCTACCCACGAGTGTTGGGCGATGGAAAGGGGCATATAGCTCGCATGATGTTTAGAAGTAGACTTGGCTTTCTTGCATACAATGCATTGGTTCACAATTGTTGGCACGTCACTTTTTATTTTTGGACGAAAGAAATGTGACTTAAGCGTATGTAATGTTTTAGCAATTCTAAAATATCCGCTTAAAGCTCCACAATGGGCTTCCAAAACAAGCAACTCTCGGATGCTAGAACAAGAGATGCAAAGTCTATCATGCTTAAACAAAAAGTTATCATGCCAAAAGAAGTGCAAGTGAGGTGCGCGTGCGCATGCCGCATAGATATCACAAAAATCTTCATCATTTTCATACAACTCAATCAAGTGAGCAAAACCAAAAACTTATGCATCAAGTGAGTTCAAAAGAGCGTAGCTTCTTGAGAGGGCATCAACAACTACATATTTCTTGCCTTGCTTGTATTTGATGGTGTACGGGAAGGCCTTAATGAACTCCATCCAATTGGCATGTCTCTTGTTCAGCTTCGCTTGGCCTTGAAGAAATTTCATGCTCAAATGGTCCGTGTAGATGACGAATTGATTCGGCAACAAGTAGTACTCCCATACCATGAGGGCTCTCATCAATGCATAGAGATCACGGTCGTATATCGAATAATTGAGTTGAGCTCCACTTAAATTCTCACTAAAGTAGACAATATGACAGCCCTTTTGGGTTAGGACAGCCCCGATGCCAATGTCGCATGCATCGCACTCTAATTCAAAGGCTTTGGTGAAGTCCGGGAGGGCTAGCACCGGTGACCGCATAAGTCTCTCCTTGAGTTCTTTGAAGGCCGCGGCTTGCCTACCTTCCCATTCAAAACCACATTCTTCTTTGTGAGTTCATTGAGCGGCGCGACTATGATGGAGAAGTTAGGAACAAAGCGGCGGTAGAAACTTGCAAGTCCATGGAAAGATCTTACTTCACTAGCATTTTTGGGAATTGGCCACTCTCGGATGGCCTTGACTTTGTCCTCATCAACTTAGACACCATCTACACTTACAACAAACCCAAGAAAGAGTACACGGTCCAAACAAAATTCACACTTTACAAGTTTAGCATAAATTTTGTGTGTACGCAAAGTGTGAAGTATCGTTCGCAAATGAAAAACATGTATATCAAGAGAAGGGCTATACACTAGTATGTCAACAAAATAAACAACAACATATTTCCCAATGTAATCACACAAAACATAGTTCATTAGTCTCATAAATGTACTAGGGGTGTTAGAAAGACCGAATGGCATCACCATCCATTCATACAAATCGTGTTTGGTCTGGAAGGCGGTCTTCCATTTATCGCCCTCGTGCATGCGTATTTGGTGGTAGCCACTGATGAGGTCTATCTTGGAGTACACCTTACTCCCACTTAGTTCATCAAGCATATCATCAAGGCGTGGTATCGGGTGCCTATACCGCACGGTGATCTTGTTGATGGCTCGACAATATACACATATTCGCCATGAGCCATCCTTCTTCAGCACTACCAACACCGGCACCGAGCATGGGGACATACTCTCCCTAATGAACCCCTTTCTCATTAGCTCATCAACTTGGTCTTTTCAACTCCTTCATCTCCTCGGGATTGCATCGGTAGGCCGGTCAGTTTGGTAAGGCCGCGCTGGGTACCACGTCAATTTTGTGCTCAATCCCGCGGATAGGAGGGAGACCGCTTGGCATTTCAGTTGGAAAGACTTCTTCACACTCCTGCAAAAGTAGGGGTGTCAAAACGGGTCTGCGGGCCGGACCCGACCAGGACCCGGTCCCGACTAAAAATGGGACCAATTTCTTATCCCGGTCCCGGCCCGTATAAGAAGCCCCAAAAAAATTCCTTTTTTTTTTCTTGAAAAGGAGTCATGGAAAAATACTTAAAAAGATGCACATACCAAGTCTTTTTAACAAAAAATGCAGCATAATGCAACCTTTAGTCCACAAATTTTTAGTTGTTACAAGACAGTAGCATTGCTTAAACATCACATTTAAACAGCAAACATCATATACAATCACTAAGTTTTGCTACTGATGCTGAGTGTATTGTACAAAGATTTCCATGAGAAATATAGCATTCACTAAGTTTTGTATCAAACTGACACATGCTTTAAGCTCATACTTATAACTCTTTTCCCCTTGGTTATTCAGTTTCACTTCATTTTGATAACAGAACAGAACACAAAAACAAAATTGGAACATGTTATAGGAATGATATCACAGCTAGATACAACGAATGCACATGTGAACATTCAATAAAATATCAAAAGAAATGATTAAAAAGACAGATGAGCATAGAACAAAGAACATTATTTCAGTCTTTCAGAAAAAATAAAATAAACAATATATTGCTGATATACTACTTTGTGGATAAGTTCCTCTGTTTTCCTCTTTCCTTCTTTATTACACAAACAAAACAACATCCCACCATGTTTGCACTCACCCTTTTCCTCTCATGGTCTTGATTCTTGTTTCATCTTCCAAAAAGGGGTACAAAAATAAAGGAGCAGAAAGGGGTACAAAAATACATTTTAAACATGTCATAAAAGAAAATACAAATTGCTCTCATAAAGAAAGTAACAATTAGGCAAATGTCTAGTAGTGCTATTATACACTTGAAGTTACAATAAGTTACCAGTATTGTAGAAGAACTTACCAGAATTTATGGGACTCCAACGTTGGAACCGGAAGGGAGATGGAAGATTAAGAACAGATGTGGCAGATGTACTGTTATGCCTGAAAAGAGGGAGATATGGTCACCAAAAAAGTCAGAGAAGTTGACAGAAAGATTCCAGTAATGCCCAACACCAGCACTAGTGAGAGGTGTGGCGTGGTGGAGAAGGGAGCGACAATGAGAGTGAGGCGTGCGACGATGAGAATGAGGGGTGCAGCGTGGTGTAAGGTAAACGATGAGAGTGGAAATGAAATTGAATGGGTAATTGGGACCTAGGGTTTTTTTTTTAAATTTTGCCGGGTCAGACTCGAGACCCGTCGGGTCCGACCCGGCCAGACCCAAAACGGGACCAAAAATTGGTCCCAAACCCAACCTGAAACCTCAGGTCCGGGACGGGCCTGGTCCCGTTTTGACACCCTTATGCAAAAGTGAGACAATTGGACTAGGTAAAGAATAAGGGAGTTTAATGGCAACACTCAAGCAATGCGCCTTATACCGAAGCACAAGACACACCTTGTTAGTCAACAATGCATACCTGACATCCTTACCCCTCGCCATCACACTCAAGTGTTTAGGCTCACCCTCTCTACTATGCTTAATTTTGTCATGGCGTGTATTCAGCTCTTTCTTTCCTTTCTTCTCTGGGTCACTCGCACTTGGCTTACCATGCTTGCTTTTGTCATGGCGTGTATTCAACTCATTGCTCATATTTTTCACTCCACTCTTTTCTCTAATTTTTCTCATTAAATGAAACTCCGCACTTGCTTTCTCCATATGCCTTTGGTCTTCTCAAACTTGTGCGTGTGAAAGGGGTGGTATGTTGAACTTCTTTCTATGGTGAGTCAAGTGAATTTTATTGGTGCGACCGTCGTCCACCACATGACGATCAAACTGCCATGGTCGGCCTAGCAAAAGGTGGCTTGCATCCATTGGAACCACATCACACAATCTCTCATCTTCATAGCCATCAATGCAAAGAATAGGGCTTCGGGTGAGGTAAGGTTGGCAAGTTGAGTTTATGCACCAAAAGGTGGCTTGCGGGATCCACAACACTTCCATTGTCAAAGATAAGGGAAGCAATCTTACCATTGATATCACACCGGGAATGGAAGAGGTCCTCTCTTTGTTCTTCACATTCGGTTTCACACTTGGCTTGCACATTCATACTTCTTTGCACTACCAAGGTCATAGCCGTTGCGGGGCTTACTTCCTCTTCACTACTCTTGCCTTCTTCCTCTTCTACTTCATTCTCTTTATCATCGCCATCATGCTCACTTTCGGAGTCATAAACTCCCTCTCGGATGACTATCACGCGACGGTTGGGATATTTGGAAGAAATGTGCCCACGCTCATGATATTAGAAGCATTCTATGTTGGCGGAAAACCTTCTAGGTGGAGGGCTGGAGATAGGGTTATTGGCGGGTTTCGGTGAGGGATTGGTGGAGTTATTTTTAGGGTAGGGTGTGTAGGGTTTTTGTGTGGAGGTTGCGGGTTTGGGAGGCAGGGTGTGTTTGAGGTCTCTTTGGTAGGCTTGGTCTTTTTGGTAGGGTTTTTAGGGTTTCTTAGTGAAAGATGAGTACTTTTGGGGTGTGTTTCGGGTGGTGTAAGATTCCCTTTTAGAGGCCTCGTGCACCTCTACTTTTAATGCATAATGAAGTATGGATTGTAGGCTCTTGAACTGCTTCAATTCAAGCTTAAACTTCAACTTATCATTGAGACCATTTAGGAATCATGCCATGGTCACTTCTTCTTCATAGGTGTCGGTCTTGGTGAGGAGGAATTCCATCTCATTGTAATAGTCTTCCACGGTTTTGGTTCCTTGTTTGAGCCCTTGTAATTTGTTTTGCAAGTATCTCTTGTAAGTGGAAGGAACAAACCGTTCTCGCATGATATGCTTCATCTCCTCCCAAGTTCGGATGGCACCGACTGAACCTCTTTCCTTGCATACCTTGTCCCACAAACTAACGACATATCCAAAAAATTCCATGGCTGGTAGCTTAATCTTCTTACTCTCAGAGTATTGGTGATAATTGAAAATTTATTAGATTTTACCTTCCCATTTAAGGTACTCGGATGGGTCGGTGGTTCCTTCAAAGGTGGGAGTTTGCACCTTGATGTTATTCAAGTTGTCATATATCTGAGGCTCTTGTTGCCTCTCAAATGGCTCGATAAAATATGGACCTTGGCCTCAGCCTCAGCCTCGCCGTCCCCTATTGAGGTCCTCATAATGATCAAAATCTTCATGGGCTTGCTCATAGACATCATAAAATTTGCGTGCATGGTGAGGTATGATGCGTGCGCGCATGTGAGGAATTAGGGTTTGGGCGTTGGGGTCCTTATCGGTAACTTACTGGTCACGGCCCCGCGGTGGCCTAGTGGCTAGACTCTCGCGATGATGTTGGTATTGGGCGGTTATACCCTTGGCTTGAAGGTGCTGGATGACGAAGGAGTGGGCCTTGGGTATGGCTCGGCTTGTGGAAGCCTCTTGCTTGCGGGGACCCGTCATGAGAACACTTGGGAAGCCTTGGCCGGCCGCCCTCTTATGGTCATCAACCTCATCATCACTTTTGTGGCCCTCCTCTTCGGTCTCGCAAGTGACTTGCTCCTTGTGCCGAACATCGCAGGACTTAAGAGGTAGGTTTTGTGGGGGTGGTGGAGGAGTGGAGGTATCAGAGGACTTGTTTGCTTCTAGGTCATGGGACTTTAAGGTTTCTTCTAACAAGGCTTGGTGCGCCTCGGACTTGGCCAAAGTTAGTTTCATTTCGCCTAAGGACGTGAGAATTTGGCTAAGGACGTCCTCAGCTCGACCTTCATTGGTACTAACTAGGGGTGGCAATATGGGACGGACGGACGGACGTCCATGGAGCAATCCCATTTGTCCAATAAATAAGCTGGACAAACTAGTCCAAGTCCATTTAATAAACGGACGGACAAGACCCGTCCATCTAAATTTGGACGGACGGGACGGGTTCCCGTCCAATAATTTTTTTTCTTCTGGGAATTGAATTTTTTTTTTTGATTTTTTTAAAAATAATATTTTTTGAAAAAAAAAATTTTCGAAAAATAAGAGTAATTTTTTTAAAAAATATTTTTTTTGAAAAATTAATATTTTCGAAAAAGATGAGTACTTTTTTTGAAAAATAATATTTTTTTAAAAAAATTAAATAATAAACGGACAGACAGGAACCCGTCGAGTTTGTCCCGTCTGTCCATGTATATAGATGGACGGGTTTGTCCCGACCCGTTTATTAAATGGGACAAAAAATATTGTCTATGTCCCATCTAAATTTGGATGGACTGGACGGACATATGGACGTCTGTCCATTTTGCCACCCCTAGTACTAACCACGCTTTGGTTTGACATTATGAAAGTTGTACCTGCACACTTAGAAAAAGGTTAGCAAAATAATATCTCCCTCACGTATTTAAACTCTCGTGTTTAGGTCACTCGCAAAAGATAACCTCACAATCGCTTAACTCTCGCACAACGTTGCTTGCAAACCGTTCAACGCTTACCGTAACTAGCCTTGCGCTTTAAGTAAAATAATGTGCACAATTATCTTTACACAAGCTTAAGAGTTTAGGACGAGATGGAAAAGGATTAAAGTACGTGAAAGACTCAAGAAAATGACTATAAAATATTTGGAAGAAAATGAAAGGGACGCGGGACTCAAGACGCACTTGGAAAGGACTCGGATAGAGATGGTTTGGGACTCGAGAAGAAAGTGAGTTGGAATGGAGATAGAAGTTGTGACTTGAGGTAAATGACGACACAAGACTCGAGTAAGAGACTGGGGACAAGTGGTGATGTTGGTGGGTGGCTCGGCCACTCACTAACTAGACAAGTGGGGTAGGATTTTTATTTTTTATTTTTTGTATAGAGTAGACTAGGTTCTCTTTTAGTTAGACAAATAGAACTAAGGGAGGCTATATTATATTCTTGGCCACTACCACTAACGGTTTCCAACTAGGGAGAGAGAGGTAGACTAGGTGTTTGGTGAGGAAATTCCGGGAAAATGGGGGGAGAAAAGGGTTGTCGCCGCTTGCTTTGCATTAATGGCAAGGGGCGGACGTTTGATGGCCGACAATGGGAGGGAAATACTTTTTTAATGGTAAACACAATTGGTTTGGATTTTGAATGTGTTTTTTGATCAAAGGTACTCTCCCTCACACAAGTTGAAGCACTCGAAAGATAACCGGATGAACTCCAAGAATACCCTTTCGACTTTTGGTCTTTTTAGCTAGCAAATGTTACCATAAAAATCACCAACTTATACCACATGAAACTAGAGAAAAATGAGAACACTTTGGACTCAAGAAACACTGGAAATGGTAGAGGAAAACTCAAATGGAACTATTCACAAGATGAACGTACATGAACTCAGAAAAGCTGAAAACTTTGCACCCTTCAACTAAGGTGACCAAAATGTGCAAAATTTTCACCAACACAACAAGGAATCATGAGGAACACTATTAATATGCTTTTATGGAGGATTTTTGGTAGAAAGTTTGAAACTTTTCGGTAGGAAAATGAGGACAACACAACATAAACTCTAAGGCGCCAAAAGCTCCGCTACCACTTGATAAGATCCGGCTTAGGTTAGTAGGCCAAATGATATATAGAGTTTGAGAGGACCTAGTGATACGATCCGCATCGCACTCGACGTGCCCTTGCCGCCCAATAGACCTATGACGCGTGCTCGAAGCAGAGACTTGCAAGCGAAGCTATCACACATCATCCGCAAGGAGCTGGAGTGCGAGGCAAGCATCGAAGAAGTCGTGTTACACGAGAAGAGCCCGCAACTCATGACTCTTCTCTTGGCCAAGACTGGCGCTGATGTCATCACGCCCTGCCTCGACGTGATGACGCCGAAAATTGAAGCGGGCGTTGATCGAGCCCAAGCGACGACGTCATCATGTCCTACCCTTGACGTGATGACGCCCATTCTAGAGACGTCCATAGCCAGCCGACGTCATCACGTCCTACCATTGACGTGATGACGCACATTCTAGAGACGTCTGTAGCCAGCCGACGTCATCACATCCAGCCACGACGTGATGACGCCCATTCTAGAAGGTCGAGGATAACCACGACGTGATGACGCCGAGGCATCGACGTGATGACGCTGAAAACATACGCGACTGACGAAGCTGAAGGCTGCTCGACGTGATCACGCCGAGCCAGAGCGTGATGACGCCGATGCAGATTGTTTTTGCGCCAAAAAGGAAATCTTGGATTTTATTCCTTTGGATTGGCGATTCTATTATTTATTAATTATGGATTTATTTTAATTAGTTTCCTTATTAATTACTTAAATTAGCTTGGATTTATTTTAATTAATTAATTAAGAGTTTAATTAGAGGAAGGATTACTTTTGTAAGGATTATGGTTTCCTATATAAAGGAGCCTCCTTATTCATTGTAAGGTTACAAATTTGGATAATTAAAAATCAGAGAATTTTCTCTCAATTGTTCAGTCTTGAACCTTGTTCCTATTTGAGATCGGACTCTCGAATAGATCATCAAGTAAAACCGAAAGTCCACTTCATTGAGTCGTTCCACCTAGGTTGGTATTCACAAGTTGAATACAAGATTAGGATTTCGAATCAAGATCCTTTCTTGCTTGATTTGGGTTGGCTAGTACAAGTTATTAGCAGGGTCAAATGTCAAGAGAGTTTATTCATTCCGCATCGTTGAAAATCCAAGCTTGAACTAGATCGGGATTCACGTGCTACGAACCTCGGGCAACCAAGGATCGTATCACCTAGCCCGAAAGTTTACTTGACAAACAATAACACAATAACAAGCACAATCAAAGGAGGAAGACGGTACGGACACGCAGCAGATAGGAAACAAAGATAGACAAAAGAAGGAAAGAGGTTACCGAGGAGTGCGTTGAAGGGAATGAAAGCGATAATGAGCACAATGGAGGAACGTTGTTCACACGATGATACTTAGGAGCAGGCAGTCGAGAAACAGTACATGATACACATAAAGAACTCACAAGAAATAACTCGCAAATGATTTCACACAAGTTACAAATACATGGTTGATGGTTTGTATTTTACTTGCGGAGGATCAAAGCACCATCAAGCTTAGAAGTCCACAAGAGGAGTTTAGTGTGATGAAGGAGGAGTATTCTCACTCAATAAAATCACTCAAATTAAATAAAATAACTACAAAATGAAAGGGGTGGTCTATTTATACATGGTTGGCCTTACAAAATAAAGTACATAATCTTTTAAATCAAATTGGGAAGGTTAACGGTATACCGATTGAGTATCTATCGGTAGGTAGTTAACTCAAGATTCCAATTGTCCAAAATATCGCGCGAGTGAAATAGTCAAAAGTCCAATTGCTTATCGGTATTTGGTAACTTCTCAATTGGTTCCCGATAAGTATTTGTTGGCTTTGTTAGCGTCGGGTAGTTCTGAGGTTCCCGATAAGTGTGTTTTTCCGATAGATGACTTATTCTCGATAATTCCCTTAACGGTTGTTAGTGGCTGATTACTTCCAAAAGTTTTTGGAGCTCCACATCGATGTTTAATTACTATTGTTACCCGAATTTTGATTTTCCTCATAACTTTTACGCATTTTTATCGTTCATCACATTATTAGCCCATCTAAGTCAAATTTCTATTGATTTTTGATCTTTGCCTATTTATTTTAATATTCCGCTCCATTCTGGGTCATTTTAGTTTTTTTGTATTTTTTACTATCTTTTCGCTCGAACTTCTATGGTCCCCAGCAGGTTTCCTCGGATTGTAGATCGAACGCTTTATTTCTTTAATTGAAAATTATCTACTATTTTTCTCTTTCCCGTCACTTCATTTTGTTTTGTTTAATTTTCGTCGTTATAGCATTTATTTTTCGTTAGAACTTTTAACATTTCCGAACGAGTAAATTCGGGCCTTAAACTGAAATTTTTTCTTTATTTACTATCTACTATTTATTTTGTCTCATTTTTCTGCACATTTTAGTCCTTTCGGTTCAGGTTTTTATTCACACCAAACGAGTTCGCTCGTACCAATGGCTCGAGTCGAAAATATCCCGTTCGTGTCGAATTAATGCATTAATGCACATTAATGCATCCTTTTCTTCAATCCTGTCACCTTTCCCCTAGCTAGCCTCACCGATGATCAATTCATCATCACAAACCTCCCATCAAGCATCCTTGGCCACACAAGCTCAAGCTTGCCCCCTACTCCTGCCATGATCATCATCACCAAGCCTCGTCATCTCCTTCCAAACCGACGACCATTCTCAGCCACACAACCTCTCAACCGCCTCTAATATTTCCCTATAAATACCCAGCTCAAAGCAAGGGGTCAAAGGCACCTAAATTCACTCTTACTCTCAATTTCTTGCACACTCTCAACCATCCCAGTAGCAAAGGAACTAAGGCAACTTTCTCTCTAGTTTTGTCAATTTTCGTTTATCCTTTCAATCAACTCATAAATTGATCAAACTTGCTTCAGTTGCTTTGTTTTCATGTCAATTTCATTTTCCTTGCTTCAATTTAATTGATTATTGCCTTAATTAATTAATTGCTTAATTTCCATTTAAATCACATGCTTCTTTCTCTTTAAAAATACTTGCGATCTTCTCGTTGTTGGCTTGCTGTTTTTATTTGGTTTACTTAGTGTGAGGTTGGGGGATTTTTGGGGTCATTTTGGGAGTTTAATTTGGTGTTTAAACTTCCTTGGTCGCCGACCATAGCGCCGACGACGAAAGGAAGAAGAAAGGGAAGAAGGAGGTTGGCGGGAAAGAAAGGTGATGGGCTTGGCTTTGTTGAAGCCCATCTTGTTTTAATTAAATTCTGGGCTTGGCTTTGTCCAAGCGCTGCTATTTTTGAATTAATTTTTTAGGCCCGGCTCATTAAAGTATATTCGTATGCGATAAGTTGTTATATTTTTTGTGTTTAATTGTCATACAATTGCTCGTATGCTGACATTAGGATTTCTTTACTTTTATTTAGTGTTTAATTATCGCAAACTGTTCGTATGCTCGTATGCAATAACTTGTTTATTTTATTTCGTGTTTCATTATCATTTGCAATTGTTAGTATGATCTCATGTGATAAATTGTTTATTTTATTTTCGTGTTTAATTATCGTATGCAATTGTTCGTAGGATCGCATGTGATAAATTATTTATTTTATTTCATGTTTTAATTATCGCAATTATTCGTATGCTCGTATGCGATAACTTGTTTATTTTATTTCATGTTTTAATTATCACAATTATTCGTATGCTCGTATGCGATAACTTGTTTATTTTATTTCGCATTTAATTATCGTATGCAATTGTTCGTATGATCGCATGTGATAAATTGTTTATTTTATTTTCATGTTTAATTATCGTATGCAATTGCTTGTATGCTCGTATGTGATAAATAATTTGTTTGTTTATTTGCCATGTTTATTTAATTAGTTACTTGATTTGTTAAAAATCAAATAAACGTTTATGTGCTTGTTTTATTATTTATTATCTTTCGAACTATCGCTAATAATTTTACTTTGTAGGGTAAAAAAGCAAATACACGCTTGCAAGTACACTCCTTACCCCTTTTATTTATTTAACTCTTTCCGCACATATATACATATTTGTATGCATGTTTATTTAGAAATGTTAAGAACTCAAATCATATTTGTATGCATGACATTTAGAATCATTAGAATTAAAATCAATTCACATGAATAATTTGTTTAATCACTCACTTTAAATGTCATGATTAATTGATTTTATTTCTGCTTGTTTTAAATGCATGTGTTTTGGTGGCTTCGATCCCACACCTCAGTTTATTTTTCATATTCATTAAATCGGTACTTTGTTAATTATGCATGATCGACCACTTAGTAATTAATTTAATCATGTATGGCTCGATGATAATAAAAGGGGCAACCGCTTTAGTAAAAATGGTAACAATCCCGTTAAACGGAAAAACTTGTCCCGACCGGTCCCGAACTTGTCCAGACCCTAAGAAATACTATAGTGGCGTTTCCTCTGAGGGCCGATTATGTGCTTTTAAATGTTTTATTTAAACACCTTTTTACCGGTAACCTTGTTTGGATGTGACTTGGGTGCTTAACACCTTCCCGAGTCCATAACCTTGTTTAGACCCTTGTGCCTTAGTTTTTTTATTTTTTATGCCATGACTTTAGGTTCCCTAAACGTAGAAATAAATAGGGTGGCGACTTCATTTGCATTATGCGAGGCATCCATTTATGCTCCGCATTCGTCCCGAACCTGTTCGCGAAAAATAAAAAAGGGGGTGCGACAATTACTGTTAAGGTTCGCCCTTTGGCTAGCCCCTTCGCACGCAAAACGTGCACACGTCTTGCAGCCAAGGCCAATCAAATGAATACCTCGATCTAAGGACATTGCGAAGCAGCTAGTAAGGTTAATACAACCTCTACACATGGAGACAAGGCAAGAGATGCTGCTAGATAGAGCCATTAGGCGAAGGATGACTTGGAAGGTGGCTTGGAGTCGCTTAGCACAAGGCTTCACATCCAACCAAGCCAGGACATGGAAGCAACGGTTCAATCGGCCAACCAAAGTAAATACAAGACCGATTGGTGTCTTAGGAAGATCGTGGCCAAGTTTGAGCCAATTTGCACGAGTAAATTGCAAGATGGTTCATGGCAACATTCTAGCTGTCAAGAAGAAGACGCACAGACGCAACCAGCGACTGTGTCCGAGCCTATTTGGATCTATACAGGTCAGAATTGTGCGATCGACTATGTTTCTGAAACCTCAGGATGTTGTCTCCATTATGACCAAGTTTCAGCTCAAACTCATGAGTCGTTTGTGTGTTATTCGAAGAGATATTTTTGCTAACAACAATCCTACGCAGATAAGGACTTCAAAATGCGTCAGTCAACGCTTCCAAAATTATTTCAGACTTTTCATCTCGGACCAGAAAGAGGAGCACCCTCTTAGTATTTTCGGATGTTATCTTTCGTTTGGAGCAGGTTTCAGGTCAATCGGACGAGCCAATTGAAAGTTATCATGGGTCAACATTTTGTTGCGCAATATAAACGTTGGACAACTTGCAACTTAAGGATTACAACCCATCTTGGAGCCCAGCCGTCCGAAAGCTATTCTTAAGCTTCTGGAATTTTTTTGTATATTTATTAAATAGTTGTTTAAGTTAAAGTTATTAGAGTTACTTCTAGTTAAACTTGTACTAGGCTTTGCCTATATAAGGAGCCGATTTACTTTTTGATTAATACAGAATATACAGAGATATTTTTAACCAAATTAAGACTTTATCTTGTGGGTGGATTCCCTTTTTTCGTGGATCCAAACCTTGTGCTTTCCCTTAGGTTTCGCAAGCCAAGAGTTAAGCAAGTAAAACCAAAATTGAGGCGAATCGTGGACTCGATTCAACCTATCATAAGGTGACAAGTGATCGACTATCAAATCCGTCCAAGAGGCCGACTATCACATCTGTCCAAGTGGCCGATTACCAAGTCCGTCTAACATCTCTTTGTGAGAACCTCATTAGGCGACAACTAGGCCGACTAGCCATCTGTCAAAGGTCCCCAAGTGAGTTATCCACCAAATTATGCGTCAATCTCGAACCTTCGAACTAGATCGTCATTCAAGTGCATCCTAGGCAACTTGGATCATATCAATCGCGGTGGGTTATCTAGAGGTGGTCCATCCGTGATCACATCATCTCCTCCCCCTTCAGAAGGATTCGTCCTCAAATCCGTATCCTTCGGCTCCTCATGGGGTGCACAAAAAGGCGACAAGCTGGGAAAAAGGATTTATTGAAATGTTGTGTATCCTACTTTCATCTTTCTACTGATAAAACCAAAGGATTGGTTTGTATTTTGTTTGCGGTTGATTAGTTAAGGTTTTTATTGATGAACATACCTGTGTTGTGGATGTACATTCCTAGATTAGAATGGTTGTATCTTGCTTGTAAGGAACATTTTTTTGATTTTGTTTGCAAGAGAATTGTGTAGTGGATACTCCAGCCAATTGAACTGTATTTTACCCCTGGCTGAATTATGTAAGTTGTAGCTTAAATATCAATGTTATTCAAGTTTGATCTGCGTTTGAGCATTATCTATGTTTGGTAAATGATTTCAGTTTATGATTTGTCTTTTAATCTTGATTGCTTGTGGTTTGTGATTCCAGTTTTGCTATGAACTATTTGTGGTTAATGTACCAATTTGAGCATCAAATAAATGGACAGTTAGTTTCATGAGAGAAGGCCATGCTAGAATTTGTATATTTTGTTTGCCGGAATTTGACTAGAAACATTCCAACAACTTTTGTATTTTAGTACATCTTTCCTTAGCCAAGAAATTGAACCAAATAAACAGAATCCATTGAGAGTGAATCATTAAAATGAAATGAAATCCATTAAAATAACATAAAACATTAAAGCAATAACTTAAACTGTTCTAAACAATAAGCTAATCATTCTTAGGGACGATAGTGATCTTGTTCCTATATTTGTCCAGAGCAACTTGAGCAGACCTATCAATATTGATGGTGGACTCTAAGCTTTCATTCTTTGCTTCTAGGAGAGCAACTATGTTTTCCAGATGCACGAGGCAGTTCCCAACTATGTCAACAATCACAATTCCATATTGGGCATGATATCGAGCTATATTCTTAATCATTCTCAGCCTTGTTATATGAGCTGAAATCCTATTGATGTCCTAGTTTGTCTGTTCAATCTTGGTCATGGTCTGCTCTATCTTACCACCAACAACCCCAGCACCTGCAAGAAAACTTTCAGCCTTTGTTGCATCCATGAAAGAAGATTAGAGGTTAATAAGAAAGTAATGCAAAGAAACAGATGGAGTAAGAGAGGGATGAAGAAATTGAGGATGCATGGTTGGTTTAATAGAGGCAGATATGGAGGAGTTATAAATTGTCTAAAGAAATAGAGGATGGAGGGTTGGTTTAATAGAGGTAGATATGGAGGAGTTGTGACTTTTCTAGAGTGAACAGATGCCATGAAAGGGCACAACTGCTCCTTAAAATGCTCCAATTGTGAACGGATGTTAATGGATTCCCAAAGGATTTTCAATAACTACAACCAGATACGAAATCAAAGTGAAACATGTAGAATTGATTAAGTTCATTAAATTGAGAAAGGAAATAAATTGTATTCTATGCATGGAATAGGCCGAGAATCCTACAGCCTACCTTACCTTGTTGAATAGGTATGGAATCCTACAGGCTTTTGTGTTCCCTTTAATGCACAACTCTATTTTGAACACAACTCCCTATCTCCTCTGCACCCTCACCGCACACACACCCAACCAAAGTGTAGGAGTTCATTTTTTAGTAGGTCAGGGACTCAACACCACATTCTCTATAAAAATGGGCCATTTCCAATCTATCACGAAACTATAACATCCTTTCTTCTAAAATTGTCTCCCCTATTTCCTTTGTTTATAGCCATATCTGTCCTGCCTAATTCTTTAAGGAGAGCAATGGATCCTCGTGAGACTACACAAATCCTCAACATTGCATGAGTTGTTGGAACTACTGATGCGATCCTAGCATCACCGCAAACTCTAGTGAGGTTAACGCGCACCTACACCGAGCCACAAGTATCCATTGGGCGAAGGCAGGCGAAGGAGCGAGCTAAGTAGGCTATGAAGAGTCAAGTGAGGTCAATATGTGCCCACAAAGCAAATATGAAGACCATTGCATAGAGAGAACGCGCGCTAGGTCAAGCAACGCGCATGGCGCATGCGCATAGAGCACACCTAGTGTCCGTCAAGACCACAAGAGTCAATTTGTCCAAGACCGACTCCGATCAAGGTTCTAAGGAAAATACAAGATCATTTGGAGTCTTAGGAAGGGCCTTCCCGAATTTGAGAGCAAACGACGAGGGAATTTCAAGATGGCACGAGTCGACATTCAAGCGCGCACAAGGCGAACAGGAGACTGACTTGGAGCCAAGAGATAAACAGCGAGCCCTTTACTTGCGACTAGTCTAGGTAGATGGAGATAGGTTTATTGGCGAGTGTTAGATCAAGTTTGAACCAAAACGCACGAGCCAAACTCAAGTTGGCTCGGGGGAAGATTATCGCCGCCAAAGAGACTACAAGTCAAAACTGACTTGACCATGAGTTCGATTTCAAGCTTATTCAAGATATGGTCAATGAGGGACTTTTTTACAAGTTAGATATAGTAAATAATTAGTTGTTTATTTATTTTATTTAATTAGAAGTTAAGTTACATGTAGGTTTAGCATTTCTATTCCTAGTCGAATTAGAAAGTGTACTTAGCATAGTATTGTAACTCTTGTACTTTTTGCACCTATTTAAAGGCTACACTTAATCAATGAAAATAAGATCCGAATAGATCAAATTCAAAGCATATTGAGAGTGTGTGTGTGAGACGTTGCTTTGTGAGGAGCTTTTAGCTCGTGACCATTCGTGGACTCGAATAGGTTGGTTCGTAGATTCAAACGAGAGGGAGAAGCTGTGGACTCGACTTCAAGCCAAGGAGATTGTGGATTCGATTTCAACCCAAGAGAGGATCGTGGACTCGATTCTAGAGAAGGGATTATAGACTCAATCTCGGGAATTGTGGATTCAATTTTGAAGGTGGCGACTTGGCGAGTGGACTCTTGCAAGTCTTATCCTTGTGTGTGAACCTCGCTTAGGTGATCGGCAGACAAAGGTAGATTCTGACGTCCTTACTTTATCAAGGTGGTTGGTGGCCTTTCTAGGTGATTGGCGTGTCTAGGTTGGTGGACTCCTTCCGAGGTTCTTCCGAGAAGAACGAGACAAGTGGATTCTTGTCGAGACAAGTGAACTCTTATCGAAACCCTACTCAAGTTACTCAACAAAGTGTTGATTAGGTTAGTGGATTCCTTCCTAAAGCATTGTAAGGTGGGATCTTACGTTATTATTCCGCGCACCAAACCTATAAAGAACTAGATCGTCATTCTACGCACCCTAGGCAACTAGGATCGTCCCAACTACCCTCCACCAAGACGTTGGTGATTTTGAGCACAAGTTACTCCAAAAAGAGTAGCATATTGAATGCATGAAGGGAGTGGCTCGCAAGCTCAAGGAGATAAGAAATGGTGAAATTGTAGATTATGAAAATCTGAATAGAGATGAGTTGATTTTGACCATCGACAACGCCCTAATCCCCTTGGCAAAAATGATTGCAAGGTTGGAGACTAAAAGGGACTGTCTGAATTTGTGCCTCTAGAATATCAATGCTACTGTAAGGTCTGATAATAAGTTTGCCAACAAGGTTCATGCAATCCCCAAACTGGACTAACTTGCCTACTTTAGTGTAATGAGTATGTTTTTCTTTATTTGCTTGTAATCAGTTACTTATAGTGTGAATGTTGATCATGTTATGTTTGTCAATGAATTTCAGTTGGTTTTGTTGGAATATGCAAATTGCTTTTAACACTATAATTTGTATATTTGTTTTGTCGGAATTTGACTGGAAATATTCCAGCAACTTTTGTGTTTTAGTACACCTTTCCTTAGCCAAAAGATTGAACCAAATAAAATAAAATAAGGCTAAAGAAAACACAGGGAGAATAAGGCAAATACTAACATGCTCGAAACTGCATCACAAAATTATTGAAAGGAAACAGAGGGACATGAACCCTAAAATAATCTCGGTTTGGAATGCCTGGCATGGAATTCGCAAACCTATTGAGCTCATCAACAACAGACCTCATATTGGTTAGTGTCAGCTGCATCACATCTCTCTTTTGCTCCATATGAGCAATCCCAAGAGACAAATGGATGATGCAAGTACCTAGGGAATCAATAACTTGAAGGGCCAAATCCTCATCATCATCATCATCGATGTCTTCCTTCCTCTGGCTCAGTTCCTCCACTCTCTGTCAGCTGCTGGATGTTGTGGTTGGTTTGCAGAACCTTGTGTTCAAGCTGGACAACATCATCTTGGAGATGAGCACTGACTAGTGCCACAAAGTTGAGGAGTGCTATCTTGTCCCTGCGTTCCATGGCTGGAAACCTGCAATGAAATTGAAACAGAGCAAAGAAAGTAATAAGCAGAGGAAACAAGTGAATTGTGACAGTTTAGGGTTGATAAGAGTGCTAAGAAAGGAAAGAATTTATAGTGGTGAATTAGGGTAACAAGGAGTTGTGTGAACGGGAGTCTATAAAATGGTGATATGGTTGGGAAGCTAAAAGGCTGGTGAAAGTAGGAATCTAATTGCTTTATGCAAAGGCAATGAAATCCTTTTATTGACGGACTTATCCAACAATACACAAAATATGGGAAACATGCATTTTTTATTCAACATAAATTACCATTGCAAACTAAACAAAATTTACCATGGCATTGCAAACCACACAGAGATTACTATAGCATTACAAACCACACAGAGATTACCATTATATTGCAAACCACATATAGATTATTATACCATTGCAAACCACACAGAGATTACCATACCATTACAAACTATTTATGTTAGTGACATTGCTACACAAAATGTATCAGATTTCCTGCACAAAACCTACAAAAAAAAGCATACTATGTTTGCTCTACCATCCAACACAAAGTGACATCCTTCTTCATAAGTCATAGTAGCAAAAAAAGCTTTCTACTTTCCAAATACAGTGAGTCCTACCATATACTCCATCCAAAAATAAACCAACTAATTACTATATCTACCAAAAAATTAACAAACTAGTTACTATATTTGCCCAAAAATTAACCAATTTCAGTTGGTTCTTCTAACAAAAAAAATAAAATGTCACGTTCTGGAAACATCAATCTTCAACTTTGTATGCTGAAAAACAATTAATAAGGTTGTGTCAATAAGATGTCAGTAGTAAGGATGTGGATTGTACAAATCACAATATGTCTTACATGGTAAAGAAGGAAGATGAGCAACAACAATTGCAATGATAACTGGATCATATGAAAACCTAAAAGGAAGCAAACCAAGCCTAGCTAACTGTTGCTTTTTCATGTGAGGGATTTTGTACGCATTAGAACCCCTAATTTTCAAAATCTCAATCATGCATGACTAGAGAGTTAAGAAAATGTTGTTTGCCTTCAAATCAGAAAACTCAACGAATGGTTTCTTAACTGCTTCCACCAATTGATCTACATTTCTTGCACACTTCTTTTCTTGCAAAGATTGAATAGCTCTAAAAAAATCCAAGATCAAACACATTTAAATCAGGGGAATTAGGAGGTTGACACAATAATTTAATATTCAATCCTACATTCTCAATTGCGGCTAAGAAATCAATATCATCCTCATGGATATGTGTCTTTGCATTATCCTGCTGGATGATAATTGGATCCATGAGGCTATCCCTCGACCATTTGTCCTTAATGGCAGGTAAAATTTGTTCAATCATGAACTGCCTAATGGCTTTCTTATCTATTTTGGGAACTGGCTTCACTTCTAATGTTCCAGCTACCCTATTTGAACTGGACCTAAGAGTAGCAACCTCGGTTATCAATGGGAACACTCATATCCTACCACAAAACATACAATTCCCATTATTAGAGTCATATATGGACCTAGCAACAACTACGAGGAACATAATCTTAGGAATAAAATTGGAACTTTTATGGTTCTTACAGGTTCTTCTTCATCAGGAAGAAGGTAGTAAGTTTGGACTTTCCTTGTCATTTGGAACCATTTCTCATCGATGTGAACCACATTCTCCATATCGTAGAAACTATTAGATGCTAGGAGTGAGGATGGATCAATCATTGATAGATAATGTTGAACCCTTTGCACACGAGTTGCCTCTGTCAATGTTGGTTTGATGGAATTACTATGGCACTTCAATTCTCCATTTTTCAATTTTGATATCAAAAAAGTTTTTGAAACACCCAAAGCACAGGCAAGAGACCTTAGAGTTGATCTCTCCATTAAAGGAATCTCTCTAATCTTCAGCAAATCAAGTCGATTCCTTTTTCTACTACAATTGTTTTACTCTGTTTAGAGAAATATTGTGGTTGTAGGAGTCCCTTCCCCTTTTCCATAGCCACTAGATTGATCGAATATTCACATTTAAAAAATCAGTAACTTCCTTTGTTGTTTTCCTCTTTAGCTTTCCATCAACATTTTTTTAGAAAATCATATTATAAGCTAAGAGTCTATCCTCATTACGGAGCTCTCTTCTTCCTGGTTTTGGACCTAACATTAACACAATACAACATCATTGAAATTGAGGAGAGGGAACGACTTAAAACTTCCACAATACTAATATAAGATGAAGTAACTTAACCTTGAACACCAATGTGAGGTACTAGGTCCACATTTAGGTCTGGTATTTCTTCATGGACTTCGTCTTCTTCACGTATATTTGTGGGTTGTTCTTCATTTCGGTTAGGGATTTCTTCACCTTCTAAAATAATCTCAAAATTTGATGGGGGTGATGGATTATGTTGAAACAAATTGAAAGGGTCGAATTGGATGTCATCTATTGTTCTTCACAAAAACAGACCTTGAGAGTTGAAGCTGAAAATTAAGAGCTCTAGGGCTTAACGAAGAGAAATGGGAATATGGATAGAGGGAGTGAAAGAGAATTGAAAATTAGGCTGAAGGAATTGAAATTTTTGGAGGGATGAATGAAAAAATTGAAAAAAATTGGCGCGGAGAATTGAAAAGCTAGAGCAAGAAGACGAGGTCAGCTTCAGCAGAGTTGAAGAGTGAGGAAGGGCAGTGTAGTAAATAAGTAAAAAAGCACAGGGGCATTATGGTAATCTAATACTCACCAACAGTGTCTCCTTAATCTCCGTGTTCGGCCTCCAAACGGCATTCATTGGAGACCGGAGGGAGTATTATCTATTAAGGATATTGTAGTAGTTTTTTCTTACTTTCCCTTACAATTCCCAAGTACAAAACAAAAATAAAAATGTTACTTTCCTAGGAATTTTAAATCCCAACCGAACACAAAAAACTAACATTCCCCCTAATCACTCTCCCGGGAGAGTGATTTCAAGAGGGAAAGTAGCATTCCGTGAACCAAATGCTACCCAACAAGAGGACTTAAAATATCATTAGAATTATAGTAGAGGGACTCAATGTGTCGAAAATATAAGTAGGGAATAATTTTTTTCTAAACGAGTAAAGTAGATGGATTGATAGTACAATTTAACCGCCTTCGAAGAGAATAGCCGAGTTCAACAGTTTAAGTCGACCAACCACAAATAACGACTTAATTTGCCAGCCCCCATCATTTTTCACCTTCTCGACAATATAATCAAAGTAAATACCGTTGTAGATAAAGTTCAATAAAACTCGTGTTTTGTAGCGATCCAGCTAATTTTGGTAAGGTACAATCATTAACTCGTAAGATCATATAAAATGGATTGATATTTTAACAATCATGGTGGCAAATGGCAATGTTCCATTGAGTAGTTTTTTGTGGTATTTTTGAGAAAGAAACTCTGATGACAATAGATAATAAAGATTCAAGGAATTATGGAAGTCTGAAATTTTGATCCAAAATTAATTCAGAGGAAAGAAAGAAAGAATTATTGAGGTATTATTTGCAATTAATACTCTCTTTACTTTAAAATTTCCAAATGATCAGCTTGGCTACAAAGGAGATGGTCCAGGCTCAATCAAATCTCATTAAATCCAAGTGACCAAATGGCTAGACTAGCTTGCTTAAATTAAATAAACTTTGGTCCGGAACATTTTCTACCTCGCCAAGCCCATTACCCTATGAGTCGTAGCCAAGGCCCAAGATAGTTAGAAAGCCCACCTGACCAAACCGACAAGCCCATATTGTAGCTCCTTTTCCTTTTCGTTATGCTTATATCCTCATAGGCATAGGATGCAGAATGTTACCAATAGGCATAGGATGTAACAATATCCTCACTGCAGCCCTACCCACTTCTTGAAGTTCAAGACTGCTTCTCTCTTTTTAAGTTGGGCTTTTGTCTGGAATTTGGGAGCTTTTCCTTTGCATAGTGTTTTATGGTACTTTAAGAAAAGAGTCCTGTACTTGTATTTATCGACGAACATGTTCTCTCTCTCCATCATGCGCACAACTTCATTCGCTCGATTGAAGAATCCACCTCTCACGAACGTATAAAGAAAGGAGTCCAAGAGCTCTTGATCAAACTTCATCGAGGTGGATGAAGCGAGCGATTTCATTTCACCCCACAGCTCTGTGACCTCGGTATAATTTCCCCCGATCGCAGCATATGCAGTTACCATAGAATGAAATGTCTGAGCATTTGGAGCATGCCCCAAAATCCTCATCTTCTTCGGAGCCTTCTCAGCATCTTTCATCAATCTCTTCTTACTAAAAAAATGGATTACATTATTCCAGTCATGAACACCGGAATCCAGTACCTGGCCATCCTTTATTTCCTTCAGAAGCTTTGTCATCAATCACCCTCCCCACATCCTTTAACCAATATTTCAAATTCCTGATGTCCAGTTCTAGGTATCTTGGCACCTTTCATCTCCTTAAATAGCTGCAGGGCTCCCTGAGTATCGTCTTAAAGCACCTTCAATTCCATCATTGCCTCATAGCAGCTTGACTCTAGCTGGATCCCTACTCTACGTGCATCTCGTAAAAGTGATGTGACATCTCCTGCTCGATTCGCTTTACAGTATGCTTTCAAGAGGGAGGAATACACAGAAGGACCAGTTCTAACTCCAGCCAAACGCATCTCATCAAGAAGGTCATGTGCTTGATCCAGCCACTCAAGTGAAATGCAGGCATTGATCACTTGAACCAATACTGAATCATCAACAAACGCTGGGGAATCCTCTCTCTCGGCCTTGATAAGGAACTCAGCCAACTCCTTGGTCTTGCCTGCTTCTAGAAAAGCCTTGACAAGTTTTACATAAATCTTTTCTGTAGGCTGGAGAATACCACGTTCGGTTGTAATCAACTCTACTTGCATCTGCAACTTGGCCAACAAAGTATCAAGCACTTCCTTGGCCTCAGACTCAAGTTTCAAGAAGTTTCGGTCTCTATAAAACTCTTCAAAAGAAATAATAGAATTTTGCTTTGATTCATTGCTTCCTGGACCACCAGATTCTCTGTAGTTACCACTCCCTCCAGCAACTTGAGCAGAAGAGGACTTCTTGCCAACATGAAATGCAAGAGTTGCACTGGCAAGAGAATTCTGCGCTTCCTTTGCTTTCCGAAGCATTTTCAAGATCATGTTAGAAGCAGAATCAAGATCCCCAAATTTCAAGTCGCATGTGAGCAGACAACTATAGAACTGCCGAAACTGAATATCACTCAAATTATGGGCTTCATCTATGTGCCTTTGAAGTTTCCTCAGTTCGTGTCTTTGCCCATTCCTCTCATATATATGTGCCATTATGACCAATAAATTTGCATCAATTTTGACACCTATGCGAGGCATCATGTCAAGAAGCTGCTCTGCTTTTCTTGATGTCCCAAACAATAGACCCCCAGCCAATGCAATACACACTGCATTGGTATTAGGCTTCATGGCAATCAGAGGGGCATTACACTTCTTACGAGGGTCCACTTTGCCATCTTGGAACAAGTACCCTATCTAAAGGATCAACTCAGTGGCAAGGTAAGCACCGGGAGCTGTTAGAGACATGTATGCTAAGACTGCGAACCAAGCAGTCACTGGAGGGTATTGCTCCATTTCTACCAGCTTTCTCAGAACTGTTGAAGCTGGAACATGTAAGCCGCTTTTGGAAAGACAGAAAGAAAGATAAATTAGACTCTCCTTCTCCAACAAATTCAGCTTACTTTCGTCAATTGCCTGTTCTACCAAGCCAAAAGCCTTCTCAAGCCATTGACTATCAAGGCTTTCCGCAAAACATCCCAAAAGCTTATTCACAACGGATTTACGAGGAAACCCTTCCATATGCATGTGCTGCTCAAACAACTTCCATGAATCATCATATCTACACTCATCAAGTGCGTTGTCTATTTCCTCACTTAGTTTAGCTGGGTTTCGAGCTTGAACCAATATAGTTCCAGCTGCAGTTGAAAAGGAATACACTTGATGATTTAACCCCGCCCATGTTCCAAGGGGAATTACAGGGACATTTGGGTTGGTCAAGGACGACTCGATGAACTTAAGCACAGGCCTGCAACTTGCAGAAACTTGGATTCGGCATCTAGGAATATGAGTCCAACAGCAGCTAATATCAGCAAGAAAGGAAAATAAAGCTGTTGGGGAAACTCCAGAGGCCGGATGCCTTCAATTCCTTATGCATAGCATTCTCCTCTTCCCTCGTTAAACAGAATATACCAACTGTATAACCTGTGAGTCGGGACCTGCATATTGACCAACTGTTAAGTAGGTACCATAAACTTATACGCTTTAAGTTGCAAAGACAAAAACAAAAGTTTAACACTCCAAAATGATTATGAACAACAATCTCTACAATTTAATAGTGTGACGCATTAGTGGCCAGATAACAATTATAGCAGGATTACTAGTTGGGATTTGCACGATCGGTAAGCTAATATGTCCATCCATTTCTACATTTACTTACAGACAACACTAGATAATAAGCATATACTTTCTTTTGATGGCTTCTGAGTAATTTTCAGAAGGAAATGAAATCTGTAAAATAGGACGCTTGTAAAAGTTAAGTTATCATAGTTGAAATAACATGGAGAGACATGAAATTTTTTTGAGACAAAATCAACTAAATCAAGCAAGAAAAATGAAGAAACAGAATCCGCATTTTGGCTTAGGCATTTCATCAAACAAAAAGATGACAGAATAAGTTTCCAAGAGGCAGACATCATTTACTCACTCGATTGGTGGCAATAGAGAATGGATAAGAATACTCACGCCGTGCTTCGCATGTTTGTGTCGTCTCAAGTTCGGAGAAGTGAAGCGTAGAGGAAGAAGCCCCGTCACTTGGTGTCATTTGCTTGCTACCTCTCTTCCCAATTCAGCGCGGTGGGAAGGCGGTTTGTTGTTGACGAAGAAATATTTGGGCTCGCCTTGTCATTGGATAGCTGGATATTGGGCTTAAAAGTTATGTTTGCTATTTGGGTCTTCCAACTAGTTTGAAGTGTTCCCATGTGGAATTGTATTTGACAAATATATATAAGTTTAGAGTAATGCTAAACAACATACCCAAACTCCTGGTTATCAGAACCGGATAGGACTGGCCAGTCTGACCAGTTCAACCGAGATTTTTAATATTTTCGGTCCGATTCAGCTATTGGATCGGATTTGCATGTGAATCGGGTTCGACCGGTCGACCCGGCCGGTTTTTACACAACCGACGAACTGGATTGAACCGATGCTTCTTATCCAAAATGACGTCGTTTTGGTATTTTTTTATTTTTATTTTTATTTTTCCTCTCCAAAACGACGTCGTTTTGGTATTTTTTTATTTTGAAAATTTGATGGGTCGGCCCATTACAGACATGGCCCCGCCCATTACAGGCATTGACCCGGCCGATTCAATCATCTAAGATTGAACGGTTCAATGTGTGAACGGTTCAAAACGGTTCAACATCTACAATCCGGTCGAACCATAAAATTTTCATTTCCGGTTCGTTATCCGGTCCGGTTCTAATAACACTGCCCAAATTGCCTACCTAAGAAAATTACAAAATTGCCACTCCAATCTTCACTCTCCTCCCTCTCATCGTTCCTCCTCTCAAATTTCTGCCAAAACCCTAACTCATCCAATTGCACACCTGTCACCTCCGTCGCCTCCTCACCTCCAGTTGCTCCTCACCTCCGTCGTTGCTGTTGTTCTCTTCATTTCTGGTCGCTCTCCCTGACCCATTTTCGTCAACACAAGCAACACCAACAATAATTCCTTTTATCTTTCTTTGTTTTCCTTTCGTTTTTGTTTCAGTTTTCTTTTCCTTCTCTCCTTTTTGGACCTCTGGCTTTTGTTCCCCTCTTCAAATCGTGTATCGGTCTTGTACCGACTGGTACCGACGACATGGAGAGGGAAGCTCTCTCTTTCCTTTCTCCTTCCTTTTCTGCCGATTATGTGCTTAATTTTTTTGTATTTTAGCTTCAGTTTTATGGCTATTTCTTGGTTAATTTTGTGGCTAAAAATGGGATAATTGTGTGGTTATTTTTCTGTTAATTGTGTGGCTATTTTAGTTTAATTTTCGTGGCTGTGTTTTTGTTGTTAACTGCATTCTTCATTGCTATTCACATAGATATTAAGTTGCACCTTATTAATTATTTGGTTTTAATTAGATTTTGTTGTTAACTGCAACTTAGCAATTTTTGTGTATTGGTAGCTTGTTTAAAGACGTTGATAGCTTATTGATTGTATATTAGTAATAGTTCTGTAGTTTAGCTGCTGACGATGGTAGTTTAGTTTTTGGGATGGAATTGATGTATCATTGAGATTCCAAGTCGCCAATCTTCTGCAAGTGTGGGTTGAAGGCACCAAGAACGAAGTAAGAAGGACTGATATAAGCATTGACAGTGAAATTGAGGCGAAGGGTGTGTTAGATGAGGTTAGGTGTGTGAAAGAGGTAGTCAATCAAGTAAATAAGGTACAAAAAATGATATGTTTATGTCTGATTTGTATTATTTTCTAGTTCATTATTTGTAGCCACAACTTATTTGACTAGTTATTTTCAATGTTGGTTGTGTGATAATATACTAAGAAGATTATTATTTCCAGCAACCTTGCTGGTGCTATTAATTTTTGCTCAGTGTGCTGATTGCTTATTGGAAATTGGAATGACTTCATGAAGGTGACATTTATCCATTAAAAAGAATGTTCATGAAAATTCTAATAATGTAATTAGCAAATAAGTCATGAAAAAGTATTAATAATGTAAAATTACACAAGGCCACGAAATGAAAAGAACAGTAGCAGCGATGACCGTGAATGATTGAAGGACTTTGGGCAAAACGATGACGGTCAACAGGAGTGGAACGATCGATGTTGAGCAATGGAGGTGAGAAGCGATTGGAGGTGACGGAGGTGACAGGTGTGCAATTGGATGAGTTAGGGTTTTGGCAGAAATTTGAGAGGAGGAACGACGGGAGGGAGGAGAGTGAAGATTGGAGTGGCAATTTTGTAATTAAGTTGGAGTGACAATTTTGTAATTTGTTTGGGTAGGTAGTTTGGGCATGTTGTTTAGCATTACTCATAAGTTTATAAGAATTACTATTACTCCTATTTATTGTTATAAATATTTTAATCAGTAATGTTTTTCTAAGTCAGTAATCTTTGAAGTTTTTTAATTAAAGATAATTATAAATATTAATGATAGCTTAATCCATCATTTTACGTGAAAAAAATCAATAGTCATATACACTTTTCCCTTTAATCTTAGTTATTAATGCAATGAAAAAAAAGAAACACTTCAAATCCCACTATGGTAGTATTTAATAGATGATGTTAGTATATTATATTGTTATTTTGGTTATAGTAAATTTTGTGATTTATATAATTTTGTTATATTTTTATTAGGATTTAAAGACTTGATTAATTATTTTTGTATTAATTATTTGTTTAATAACTTTGTAGTAAGTTTTTTTTGTTTAATTAATTCCCCGCTCTTAAGCTGATATGGTATTTTTTTTGTAAAAAAAAATCGCCACGTGAGGCAAACTTATCGTCTTCCCTACGTGAGGCAATCTTGATATCTGCATCTTTTCTTGTATTCCAGGTGTTGTAGAAGCAACAAGGAGGATTCAAGTTTTTTGAAGCCCAATTGGTCAACTATGGCTCGATCTGATGCGGACGATAAAGAAGGAGGCGGGATTGACGGGGGTGAGGAGGAGAGATAAGGACTAGACGAGGGAAGCGCAGAAGACGAGGAGGGAATCTACAAGAGGAAGAGAAGACGAAGAGGAGGAGGAGGGGGGGGTTTTGGTAAATAAGAGGTGGTGTAAGGTTAAAGAAGGAGGAGAGAGGCGGGGTTTGTTATGGTGGTTGTTATGGAAGAAATAGAGGAAGCGATAGTTACAAGATTTGTGGAGAAGGAGAAGAGATGGTTTTTGCGATGACCGATGAGAGGAAGTGTTGGTGCGTGGAAATGTGGAGTGAAGAAGACGAAGTAGTGAGCTGATGGTTATCCATTCCCTTCATTTTCGCTCATCTTCTATTAGCTTCATTTTTGTTCTTTTCTTTCTCAATTTGATGGCCCACCATGCCAATTTGGGTGGACTGGAGTGAAACATGGCTTAAGTGAAAATTTAGTTAAATTATCGACAAATTTAGGTGTTTCTACCCAGATCTGTAGGTGAGAAAGTGCAAATGAGGAGGAAGAAGATGCGGAGCAGCAAAGATGATGTAGGGATGATGTGGCATAGAGGTGGACCCTACTAGCTAAGGTTGTAGAGGTAGGTAAAACTTGGGTACATCATGATGTAGGATGATGACACGTGTCCCAAAGTGTTAAGAATAATGGTATTCTAACACTATTTCGGGCACGTGTCATCAAGGACGGATCCAGGATTTGAATCCCAAAATTTTTTTTTAAAGGGAAGGTAAGCGAGTTGAACGAAAAATTGAAAAAATACTTAAGAATATTTATATTCGTCACTAAATAACAAATATTTAGATAAACTTAACAAAAAGATAGAAAAAAATTAATTATACATTAGAATTCATACAATATACGTACTTTTTACAATTGTTCTCTACGAGTTTTCATTTTTTGATATCCTTGTAAAAAATAAAATTAAATAAAATTAAATTAATTGGATTTCAGCCAATTATACAAACATGATCAATTTTAACCAAAGACAAACGTAAAAACTCATTGTAGAATTTTAGACAAACATAATGACTAAAATGAGCATTTAGTTTAAAATTTTAATTTTTTTTATGTAATAATGTTTTATTGTGATTGAGTAGACAAATAGAATGATTTATTTATGTTAATTATAAATGTAGTTATTTATTATTATTATTATTGAAATGAGGCCCATAACAACCACCACCCACTCTCTCTCCTCTATTTATCTTCCTTCTTTCCCAACCTCTCATCCTCAATTTCAATGTGCAGAGCCAAAATGGCAATCAATGCCACTGATCCATCCCACGCCACCGCCCTCGCTCCACTCAATCTCCCCGCGCAACGCCTAGCCAATGCCAACCAACTTCCTCTTCTTCTTCCGCCGCTTTTGCCTTTCCGTCCTTCTCCTCCTCCTCCTCAGACCCCTCAACTCTAATGCACCCAATGCTTTCTTCACCACAACCTTCGTCTCCTCCACACTCCTTATTAAATTTTTTTTTATTGGGCCAGGGTGGGCGGTTGCCCACTCTGGCCCCACGCTGGATCCTTCCCTGCGTGTCATCATCCTAAATCATGATGTAAGTTTTTTCCGTGCCACTAGATATTGACGTGACATAATTTTGCTGACGTGGTGAATTTTTTTAACAGAAAACGTGTCAGATCAGCATTCCGTAATGGCGAGAGGGTAATTAAACAAAAAAGACTAAATACATGGGGTTATTAAATAAACAATTAGTACAAAGGGGTAATTAAATAAATCATTAACGTACATGAGGGTTTTAAGTCATTAAGTTTTTTTATTAGTTTCTATTTGTTTCTAAGAAGCCTTTATTTTCACACCATAATAATTTATTTCCACACCATATTTTTTTTACCACTTTGGGTAAAAAAGAGTCTCATTATTAATTTTTGCTCTTCTATCCCACATTTTTTAAAAATAAAAATAATACAATAAAAATATTAATTTAAGCCAAAACAGAAACAGAAACAAATCAAACTTTATGGTGTGGAAATAGTGGCTCCCAAAAATAAAATAAATAGACAATTTCTTTTTGAGTAATGAGTTTAGTGGATTTTTTTTAAAGGAAGACTAAGAACAATTATTTGGTACAGAAGGTGCGATCACCTCAAGGCATACCTGTATCTAAATATTTTCCAAACCATAAATTAAACCAAACTTAGCTAACTCATGCGTTGACGCATTACAACTCCGTCTCACATGCTAGAAAGAACATCGAGGAATGTCTCTCTCTATGGAAAGGATGTCCTGAAGGATCAACCCGGAATAGCCCAAGGGTGACGAACAAGAATTTAGCGCGTGAACAATCTACAGACAATCAATCTCAAGCACCACTGACTCTATACCTTTGCCTCACATACTTCATAGTTACTCGTATCGCTAACACTTCCACAGAATCCACGTAGACCCTCCCTTGAACATGACTAGCCCAGCCAAAACGCAAATACCCGCCTCATCCCTTAACAATAAACCCTAGACCTATCACAGACTGCCTAATAGCCGCCTTAGTAATGACCTTAAGTCCCCCCTACATCAGAGGCGGCCTCAAACTTTGGAAAATCGCGACTTGAGGCTCGGGACTAGTAAGATCCTTGCCCACTAGAGCTTCCTTGTACTCTATCAAAAGCTTATCCCTTCTAACCAGGAAATCCTAGGGAGATTCATCAAGATGTTTGAAAATCCTATTATTTCGCGATGTTCAAATCGACCACAACATGTAAATAAACTACTCATATTTCCCTCCATCAATCACCGAGCTAACCCAGACCAACCAATCCCTAAAACCCTAGCTCAGACCCCTAGAAAGCTTGTCCCAAAAGGTCACCCCCATCCAAACCTGAGTGGCAAATGAACATGACAACCATAGGTGAGATATTGACCCCCTCAGAACACCGCAACTTGGGTCCACTAACATACCCCTCCAGATTAGGTTGTCTCTAGTAGGGAGGGATTCGTGGGCTAACCTCCACATAAAGTTCTTCATATTTGGGGGGATATTAAGAGCCTATAGTAATTTCCACCAACATTGAGAAGGACCATTTTGTTGATCTAGCGTCGAGATCGTCAAAAGACAATGATAACCATTGCGGATGAAGTAGTTTCCAGAATGCATACCTCGCCACACGAGGGAGTCCTTCGCCCTAGTCCAAATAAGTGGCAAGCTTAAGATAATGGAACTCTCATGAGCCAAAAAAATACCATTCACCAAATCCCTCTTCCAGTATCTATTATCCTTGTCAATCACCCTAGCCTCTTTTGGGAGACCCGAAACAACCAAGGTAACTCGACCATCCGGTGCACTAAGAAACTAGGGGTCAAGCCAAATTCGAGTTGACTCGCCATCTCCTATCATCCAGTAGCAATCCTTCTTAATCACTTCCCTACCCGTAATAATACTCCTCTAGATGTAGCTTGGTCAAGACCCCATAGAGGGCGAGAAGAAGTCCAACCTGGGAAAACACCTAGCTTTGAGAATCCTTATAAAGAGAGAATTTGGGGCTTTACACAACCTCCACCCCTTCTTAGCTAAGAGAGCCAAATTATACTCCCGAATACAACAAGACCCTAGACCCCCATTAGACTCTGACTGACAAAGCTTGTGCTAAGCAAGCCAATGCACCTTCCGCTTTTCACCACTCCCACCCCACCAGAATCGCCGGGTACCTATCTCAATTTCTTCATTGACAGCTACAAGGATCTCCAAACAACTCATGACATGTGTAGGGATAGATTGGACAATTTACTTAATTAGCACATTCCGCCCTACTTGAGATAACTTCTTCTCCTTCCACCCCAAAAGCCTCTCACATATCCTGTCCCTAATAGAGTTGTACACGGACCTCCCAACAGACACTGGTAGACCAAGGTACTTGGAGTGAAGCACCACTACCTTGACACACAAACTAATTTGCACCCTAACCTTCATCATCTCACTAACATTTCTACTAAAAAGCACCTCAAAGTTATCCAAGTTCACATTTTGCCTAGAAGCAAGTTCATAGTCATGTAATAGCTCTGAAATGACACTTGCAACTTCTTCAGTGGATTGAGCAAAGATTAAACTATCATCCTCATAGTACAAGTGACTCACCACAAAAGCATTTTTGCAGATCCTGAACCCATGTAGATGATTAGCTTCCACAACCGACTAAAGCAAAGCATATAAACCTTCCGCACAAAGGATGAACAAGTATGGGGATAAGGGGTCCCCCTACTGAATGCCCCTCTCAGTATTCAAAACTTTGGATTTTAATTGGATTTTTACCCAAATCCAATCCAAACCCAATTATGGGGTCCAAACCTACCCAAACCCATCCAATTGTCATCTGTAGTTGTATCATAGTCATAAACATGGAATTGGATTATTTACTAATGTCAAATGTAAACTAAAGAAGAGGTAAAAATTGATTATATTGGTCTGTGTGAAACACCCAAATAAGTCATTTAATTTGGGACAATTAGAGTATATTTTATTCTCATTAGTCATCTCCTTAATAATTAGGGGTAAAAATTAGTAAAATAAATAAAAGGTCATTTAAGAAGAAGTAAAATGTTATTTAATTGAGACAAAGTAAAACCTGAAAAATAGTCATTTAATTTGAGGCAGAGGGAATATGTTTCAAACAAAACAAATTCACTAATTACATGCCAATTTTTTTAAGCCATATAAAGTTGGGTAGATGCATGTTAATTCTCAAGGATGTTATGATTTTTTTTATTAATGGTTATATCATCGCGTAATTAAAATTCACCTATATATGCAGCATGATTAAAGTTGAACATTAGTTTTAAGTTCTTTGTATTAAGCTGTAACAAAGAAAACTATCTAAACTATTATTTCGTACAAACCGATATTATATTCTTTAAAATTAAGTAAATCTTAAAGTTAAGTAACTATTTTTATTTTTTATCAAACGATAAGTTAAAGAACTTTATGATACGTGAGTTAAGCTGTTATTTTCAAGGAAGTTCGATTCTTCTTTTTGATTTGAAAAACAATCAAGTGAAATTTGACCATATAAAATCATTTTCACCTTATGAACTCGATTTTCACCACATAAGCTTAGTTTTACTTTTTAGTTTCGATTTTGACTTTTCGGTCTCGGTGTTGACTTTTAGTCTTGGTTTGACCACATAGGATTGTTTTCACTTTACGAGCTCGGTTTTCACCACATGAGCTCAGTTTTGACTTTTTAGTCTCAGTTTGACCACATAGCGTCGTTTTTAATCTTATGTGCTCGATTTTCACCACATGAGCTAGGTTTTTACCATTTGGTCTTGATTTTGACTATTTAGTCTCGGTTTGACCACACATGATTGTTTTTCACCGTATGAGCTAGGTTTTTACCATTTTGGTCCCGATTTTGATTTTTAGTCTCGATTTGACCACATAGGATCAGTATTTTCCATATGAGCTCGATTTTTACCATTTGGTCTCGGTTTTGACTTTTTAATTTTAGTTAGACTTTTTAGTCATAGTTTTGCCTTTTTTAGTCTCGTTTTGACTGATTAGTGGTTTAACCTTTTATAATCATTTTACATTTTACTTTGTTAAAAATATTAGTATAATAATGTTGTGCCCAAAACTTTCTTATTAAGTGCATTTCTATTTACTTTTGTTGTTCCCAAATCACAAGAATCAACATCACTCTATTTCTTTCTTCTTCTTTTATTTCTTTTTCTTTTTCTTGGACAAGCAAGCACAACAACGACACTGCGTCCTTTCTTTTTTCTTTTCTGTTTTTTTTCCTTTCTTTTTGTTCCTTTTTTCTTTCTTTTATCCATAACCAGAACTAGGGGTGTCAATTCGGATCTACGGGTCGGGACTCGAATCCCTAACCTGTAGTCCCGACTCTGATCGGGTCGGATCCAAATTTGCACCGGGTATTATGCGGGTCTAGAAAACTAGTCCCGACTAGTAAGTTTTTTAGGATCCGGGACTAGACCCGGTAAAAAATAGACCCAGCCTCAATTATTTATTTATTTGTTTGTTTTAAAAAAAACCTATAAATATTCATATGAGGAGAAAAATAACCCAATCGGCTCAGTGGTGAGGGTGTGGCAGCCGAAATGATTGTTTGTTGTTGTGTGAGAGAACGAGAATAATTAGATGAAGATTAGAAGGGATTGTTTGTTGTTGTTATGTGGGATGAGAACGGAGAACGGAGAAGGAGAATGGAGAAGGAGTAGTAGATGAGAACGAAAGAGAACAAATGACAGTGGGAGCCCGAGAAGAATGAAAAAGGTTTGTTGATGAGATGAGATGAGATGAGATGAGAGAGACAACAATGGACAACAACAATGGCTAATGACACTACATCAACAAGGGAAAAGAGAGGCTTGCAGGAAAGTAACATTGCTATGTTTTTTTTATATTTAAAAATTCTATAAATAAGTTAAAAGAATTTGTTAATTTATTCTTTAAAAAATAACTCTTAATTTAATTTAATTTAGTTATATTTATGATTATCTTATATAAGTGTTTTAGAAATAATAACTTTAAAGTATCAAATGGCTGAATGAATTAATTTTTAATCAAAAAATTGTTTTTCTTTTCTTTTTAATTATTTAGAAAAGTTTAGCTTAAGATATTTAGAACACAACATACTTTCATTGTTCACATTGAATTAGCTACACGCAAGTCGATCACATTAAATTATTTTATTAATTTGGCTAAATTAATTATCAAGATAAAATTTTAAAATAAATCATTACACTAAGACAACAAATTATGTAAGTCATAATTTTATTTGTTGATTAAAATGTGAATAATTCAAACTTATAGCTTAAAAAATAAATGCAAGGCATGTAAGATAAAAAATAAAATAAAATTTTTTATGTACTTGGAAAAGTAAGATTACGCACCCTTAGTTGATGAATCACTTTTCATTATTTTAAGGAAAGTGGAAGGATTAAGGAAAGTTGAATTTTTTTTTATATATATATATATATATATATATATATATATATATATGTATATGGAAAAAAAAAAGGATTGCCGAGAGTCCAACTTTTATATATCAACCAAATATAATAAATCCTAAAATCTCATTCCCGAGCCACTTTCCCCATTGTTTTCGTAAACCAACTTCCTCTTAAAGAGTATAATATCCTTGGCAAGTATTTTGTTACGCAATAACTAAACCGATAATCTGTTGCTCAAAATGGGAGGGTGTCAAGCCATTAATACCAATCACCTAATTGTAGTTTTGTTGTTGATGAATTTAAAGAAAAATTAAGCAAAGAAAAAATAACTATTTTAGCATATATTTTTGTTAAAAAATTTATGGTTGTTATGGTAGACATCAAAATTTCGGCCTAGCTTAAAATATTTGACCTAGTTTATGAAAATCCACGAAGCCCATTTATCAAAATCCATGAGACTTATTTGGTTAAGGCTCATCAAGAAGTTCATATTTGAGTAGGTCAAAACCCATCTCATATTTATTTATTAATTTGATTAAATTTCAAATTAATTAATATTCAAATTCTAAAATCAAATTCAAATACAAATCAAGTTTGAATTGAAATCAAGATCAAATCTAAACCAAATCAAATATTTTGGTTAGATATTAAGCCAATGGGATGAAAACACTTGTCATCTTTCAAGTTCAAAATCATCCTTATGAGCCTATAAATTGAGGCCTCATCACAAGGTGAAAAGGAGGAGATTTTTGGAGACAAATTGCTACAAAGATCATGAACTGAAGCGTATCATCCTCAAGAAAGAAAGAGAAAAACTATAAGTTGATTCATTGTTAGTCTTTCTCTCAAGCTCAAATCAAATCAAATCAATGAGAAGCCATAAGCTGATTCAAGGCCGGTTTCTTCTCAAATCAACTGCGGACTACAAGCTGATTCAAGGCCAGTCTGTTATCCATCAAACTCAAATCCAAGCCCAAATCTGGAGTGAAGACCGATTCGTTAATTAGAGGAATGACTCGTCGTCGAAACGGGTCAAAAATAATATTAAAACCTGATGCCTAGATGCACAAATTAATTTGCATATAATGGTAACATGGTCAAACCATAGAGACTGAAGGATGAATCTTGCCCTAAATGTATGACAGGTTGAAATGCACAAAACAGTAACACAAAAGGGGGGGGGTTTAGTTGATCAAATAAGTCGTCCAAAAGATGTCGAGGCCTAGACAACTAACAATGACAGAATTAATAAAAACAACAGAAATAATAATTATAAGAAAATAATTACGGAAGTAAGTGAGATTAAATCAAATATGGAGAAATCTTAGCAAGGGGTTTTTCTTGGGTTGCGTCGAGGCCTAGTCAGTCATTGACGCACAAAAATTCTACTCTCACGCTATAGACGTGCGATAGGGGCCAGGTACTTTTAGGCCCCCTGCTTTCCTCGTAAAAGAAGCTACCCTCCGTTTTCACATATGAGGTAGCCTTGATGTTGCGTCATCCCCCCAGGCACGAAGCGGGGAGGCAATACTCACAGCGCCCATAAAGATAAGGAAAGACACGTCTAGGGCTAAATGCCTCTCAGTTTGTCAGGCTCGCGACACCGCCCTAATCGCTAACTTGCCCTAGACAGAATAGGCCAAGTTAATGACAATCCATCTAGTGTCTACTCTGTTCTAAGGCTTCGCGTTAGTTATAACCAAAGAAATGACAAAGATCTAAGGCAGTAAACTAGCAGGTGATAAAACTCCTAATAAAACCATCTAGATCTAACAATAAAAATGACAAGCAAACAAATACAACATCAAGAATATATTAAGCACAATTCGGCCTCATGACTACCCTTTTGCAACCCTTAAAACACCCTTGCTAAGTGGAAGAACTTAGCCATTCATACTAATAAATAAAAACACAGATTTCATATAAATCATAAAAGGAAAGGAAGAAATAAAAGAAGATAAAACTCAATTAATACCGTCCGGAGCTAATGCTCAAGTTTGAAGAGTAATGCCTACGGCGGCTACAAAAGGTGGGTGAGCGGCTGCCCCCAAAAGGATTCTATGATGTAATATGAGATGATGTCTTAAAAATCCTAAAACTAATGTTTATATACCTCTCAAAGCTCACAAAAGGACAAAAGACAGTTAACAGAGGGTACAAAGGGAGCGTGCACCCTAAGGGAATACTCCTAGGGTAGCCAAAAAGGGATCTGGAAGGAATCCCGCGCGGATCTTGCTGCGCGCATCCTTGAGGAATTATCTACATGTGCGGCAGCGAGTCTCGGGTAAAATTCAGTTCCAGATGGCTCAAGTGCGAGTCCAGGGTAAGACGACATGACTCGCATCTAGGGCTCGATGATGGGAAACAGCTACGCCTCGACGCTGGACTAGACCCTTCGCGATCCACGGCAGAATTCCACTAAAAAGGGCCAATTTCAGCATATTTTCCTCTTCGGGCCTAGATATGCAAAAGAGGTGAATTCAAAGGGAAATTAGCAACATCTTGCCCTAGATAAGGCCATAAATAAGGGGGGAAATATGCATAAAATATGCACTAACAAATATCCCCACACTACCCGATGCTCGCCCTTGAGCATCTACAAAACTGAAAACCACCCCAAGACATGAACAAACGCAACCAACCCAGACACAAGAACAAACCAGACTTTAGGCTAGACTTTGTCAAGACACACCTCGCCAAGATAACACCTGCATCAAATCAGAAAGGTAACGACCCTAAAGATGAGACTTTCCCGCATCAGGCCCGTTTACTAGCAATCCTCACCAGATAATGTGTTTACGCTCACGCTCGCAAACAAGGCTAGGTGTTTAATCACTCAAAACTAAATGCAACTAGCGCAGCACAAAACCAGACTTGCACATCAATCCGAGTACGTAGTACACATGCATGGGCAATCAATCAGTCGGAAAGAATTTTGCATCAACAAAAAGAAGGAAAAGGGAAAGGCTAGGCTTAGAAAAAGAAGGAAAAAGAAGAAGAAAAGGGAATTTTTTTTTTTTTAATTTTTTTTTTATTTGTTTTTTATTTTTTTAAAGAAGGGGTATGAACCTTTATAGCTTTGATTAAGCTAGGGCAGGAGACTTTCTGATCTTTTCTTTTGTAGCTTGCCCTAGATTTGCTTCCAGCACAATTGTTTGACTTCTTCGGCCTCCCCACACTTAGGCTTTTGGGAGGGGTCTCGAATCTTTCTTGGATAGGCTAGGGTTGAAGAATTTTTTCTATTGGCTTGCCCTAGCTCTTTGCTTTCTGCGCTTAAGTCTTAGCTTCCCCCCACACTTATGCTTTTCTGCGCATCCTTCTGCTTGTCTAGCCCTCGACGCTACCCTCAACAATTGTTGCTTACCTGCCAAGGAAAAAGATCAAGAAAAATAAGCTCAAGTGGTTAAGAAAAAGAAGGAAAAGAGGGGTAGGTGAGTGTCTAGGGCAAAATGGAAGAAAATGAGAGAAAAATGGAGAAAAGAAAGAAAAGAAAGAAATGAGACAATGATGCGAAGACTTTCGTCATTTTGTTGCTTTCCCATATCTAATGGTGCCTATACCCAGGGATATCATACAAGTCCAGCCCAGTGCCTAGCTAAGCATTCTATTCGCACATAAAAAATATACGGCATGGAGGATCAAAGTGCTCACAGGGTGCTAATTGTGATTGCTGGTGTCTAGGCCTAGATGAAGATATAAGGTCTGACAGGCTAAGTGTGAGTGACTAGGTCTAGACATGGCAGTTCGGTAGCACATTCTTGTGCACAGATCAGCATTATGCTCATACATGAGGGTTTTAAAACTGGGCAGTGTGTGTTTTTGGCAACAAAAATTATCTAACAAAATCCTTTAAAAAAATCCTAAAATTTTTGATTTTTTTTTTTTTTTACAAAACAAGCAATCATGCAATCAAGAAATTAAAAATAACACACAAACAGATAAATCCCTCCCCACACTTAGGCAGCGCATTGTCCTTAATGCGAGAAGGGCACAAATAAGTGCAACAAAAAATAAAAAGGAGTTCAGTAGAAAAATAAAAGGGGGAAAATATTTTAAACCCTCCTCGAGGGCAAGAAAGATTGTTTGTAGGTGGATCAGGATGGCGACAAGTTGCATCGAGCAACCTCTGCGGTGAGGCCTTGGAGTTCGGTGAGAATGGCCTAGAGGAGACGTTCGAGAGATGGCGCGTTGATAGTGATTGGTCCTGATGGTGATTGAATGTCTTGCGTATGAGAGGTATCTGGTCGAGAAGTGCTAGCTTGGGCAGGATGAGGCTGTGTTGGCGGATGTGCTGCTATTGGATAGTCAAACTCGCCACCGTGCTTGGCTCTGAAGACTTGCTCCTTTGGCGGCGTGCATCCTGCACTAAACTCAACACACCCTGTGAGATGCAAAGATGCCCCATCCCGTCAAGGGTTTTGGGGTCTAACAGTTTAAAGGGGACATGTGTGAGAAGTGTGTGCGCTTGAAGGTTGAGGCCTAGATGATTAACAACAAGCAAAGTGACAAGAGATCCTAGTGCTTGGCTGCGAGAATTGTTTTGAATGCTAGTGATGGCATTCGCAACCCAGTACCCTAAGTTAACCCGACGCTTATGCAACATGCACCATAAGAAAAAAAATTCTTACAACGATAGCTTGCTCGAAGAATTATATTTACCTGCGAAGGTAAGGGCCAGGTATCGGTGCAAGATGCGCAAATCGGGATTACTGATTTCATGTGCCTTTGACGATCGAGGGCTGAACTCGGCATTGGAATTGCCGATAAGCTCTTGAAAGGCGACGTTAGCATCAAAGCCAGTAGGGTACGCAGTTACAACATTCAAATACTTATCAGTTTTTATCTCATCAGAAGTCACAAAGTCGAGCAAGCAGTTAAAATGATCAATAGACAAAATGGACCATTCATTCATCAGCCTAAAGTTAATAGCATAAAGGGCAGACAAGTTTGGTGCAGATTTCCCTTTCGGCTTAAAACATTCAGGCACAAAGCTTCCCACCCTATATTACTCACAAACTCCCGCACTTGGGGCTCTACATGCATTCGGTCAAGAAAATCCATATCTAGGTGCGCACATGGGCTAATGCCTTTGGAATGAAAGAGGTTCAATTTGTCTAAGGAGGCCTTATCATGAAACTTTAACCAACCCCTAGAAGAAGAAAGGTCAGAAGGAACCTGGGGAGAGGATCGAGGGGTAGACGCAGAGACCAACGTCTTGCCCTCGACTGAAGGTTGTGCCTCTAAACCTCTGGGCTTCTTTGTCGTCGAAGCCTTGGTCTTGCCCTAGCTCATGGCGGACCCTTTTCTCTTTTTAACCACCGGTGTCTTTGGTTCAGCCGGTTGCTCCACTCTGGCCGGAGCCTTGGCTTTTCCCTTCTTCGCAGTTGCTCTAGCCGCGGCTTCCTTCTCAGCAGCCGCCTCCTCCGCGGCTCACTTTTCCTCTTCGGTTTTTCTCATCTCAGTTTCATCATCTCCTCCTTTGGAGCTTTCATCCATCTCTTCTTCACCGACCTCATCTTCCTCGGCCTCCTCTTCTCTTAAGCCCAACATAAGGACATCCTTAAGGACTTCCTCCACCATGAGCTTCCTAGCGACAACCGGCGATGCCTTGGTTTGCTTCTTTTTGGAGCTGGTGGCAATGGAGTTAGGAGGGAGCCTCACCATATAGCCAGATCTGGTCATGGTTGAGGTTGGGGGAACAGAGCTGATGATATCGACCTCGTCCTTGGCTGGCCCTGTCATTGGTGAAGCGGTGGCCGGAGCCGGTACTGGAGAAACGACTGGGGGCTGGGGTTTGGTTATTTTGGGTCTCAGATAGGTGGCTCTGGGAGGTGTGGCAGTGAGGTTTCGAAAGGATTCGGGTGTGGCGGTGGCAGAGGACGCGACGGGGCTGTGTGGGAGTGATGTGGGTTTAGTGCCCGAGGTGTTCTTGTGGGTAACTCGTTTAGTCCTTGTCATCGGGAACGGTGATGGTGATGACGAGGGTATGCTTGAGGAAGATGGAGATGGAGTGTGTTTGGAAGATAGTATTTTAGGTCTGACAAGGATAGAGAAAGAAGTGGGAAAATAGGAAAAGTGTGGGAAGAGGGAAAGGACGGGGAGAGAAGATCTCACTATCAGAGGTGATCTGATTTGTCCTTGCTGCTAACGTGTCGCGTGGGGAGAGGAGGTGTGCTGTCGTCCCCAAATCCCAACTGCCAAAAGTAATCTTTTTCAAAATTGAAAAGGGGGGTAGGAGAGAGAGAAAGACAAAAAGAAGGAATAAAGTATGGAATAGATAAATAATAAAGAGAGAGGGGACAGGATCAATTAAGATGGGGGATATTAGTGGTAAATAGAAATAAAAAATGGGAAACAATAAATTGGAGAATAAAGCAAATAAACATCCTAATTAATATAAACAACTTCAGAATAAAAGTAACAAAATAAGACAAATAAATAAAAATGACAAAATCCAAAAAGACGAAAGTAATTAAAAGTCCTTGCAATGAATAAAAGGTATCATATGGGTGAAACAAAATGAAAGGCATTGCCTCTGGGTGGCCTTCTTTAACGTCCAGGTCTAGACGTTCATAGGTTGTCTAAGGTTGGACGAGTGGGTCGACCGCCTCTTTTTTCTTTACTGTGAAGGGTTTGAAGCCTTCATAGAATGGCTTCAGGCGATGGCCATTGACTTTGAAAACGGTTCCTGAGTCTAGGCTTTGGATCTCGACGGCTCCATGGTCAAATACAACTGTGACCCTGTATGGGCATGTCCATTTGGATTTGAGCTTTCCTGCAAAAAGTCCTAAGCGAGAGTTTTATAATAAAACTTTTTGGCCAACAACAAAAGACTTGGGAGATATCAACTTATCGTGGTAGGCTTTTGATCGCGTGTCGAACACGTCAAATATAAGTGTATATTTGATATGAAAAAGGGGTAGAAATACAACTTATCACTTGTCCACAAGGAACTTGTAGATGGTGGTAAGAGGATCGTCCACAGAGACTTCGGGGGATTTGTAGTTCTTGGTTGACTTCCTCGTCACTGAGTTTGGTTGGTTGATTCTGAAAATTAAAACAAAAGCAAAAGCAATTAAATAGTTCAAAACAGTCTTGGTCAAAGGTTTGGCCAAGACAGGGGGTCAAGATTGAAAACAGTAAAAAGAAGGTTCCCGGTAAGAGCATGAACGGGCTATGTTCTTATGATTCGATCACTGATTCAATGGTGTTCATCTCTATATTTGCAGCGCTGCTGTGGATAAGACAACGCCCAACTCAAGTTTACCCTCGGTTGTCAGTCGAGGCCCACGGTTGTCAATCGGTTCTGAGTTGTATTATTCATTTAACTGGGTCTCCCAAGCTAAAATCTGAATTGTCAGTTCTAAACTTAAACAAGGAAGTAAAGAAACCAGAAAATAAATAATTACAAAAATAGAGATTATTAAGAGTAATTAGATCTCACGAAATATAAGAAACATAGCTCTCAAGCTCTTACCAAGAATGGTGATTAGCTAGATGTACTCATGAATGAATTATAAAAATACTTGCTTGCATAAATAAAATAAATTCATGGATTCAAAGAATTAAATCCCGAAGCAAAAGTATATCAATGTCGAATTGGGGAAGAAGAAGAGAGAGTGAGAAGAGGAGGACAAGTTCAGCTATAAGTAAGCTAAAATACCTCTGTCCTTCTCCAACTCAATCTCCTAAATAATCTCCTAAATAAATTTTCCTGATTTGTTTTGAATAAAAATAGGAATTTAAAATATACAAAGATGGAAGGAGATCCTTAATAGGATTCTTAAATAAATATCTTCTTGATCCTTCTCTTTCTCGCTGGACAGCTGCAAATTCCAGCTCACAAGGCCCAACGCCGCTGCTCATGATTCCTCTCTCGCGAATCAGTCTTGGCCGGAGTCTTGGCCAAGACGATCTGGTGGTGCGACACGTTGAATGCGAAGGAGTCTTGGCCAAGCACTAGGCCAAGACTCGGGAAAACAGCTTCAGCGCTCCACAAGTCATATTCTTCTATAAATTGTCTCCAGACCAGAACTGCTAAGATATGGGAAAAATAATGATAAATCAGTAGATTTACTGCCCAAATAACAAATAAATGGATAGTAAAAACATGATGAAATGCAATGTAATCAAATTCCCCACACTTAAACTATGCTTGCCCCCAAGCATACAGACTCAAAGACTCAAAAATAAAAATAAAAATACAACAAAACAGAACAGACACCATGACCCCTAGAGTTCTCCTTTCGGTTGTTCACCTCACCACTGAATTTACCAAGACACTTCCCTAAGCGACCCAATGCTAGACTAACAAGGACAAATCAATACCCTAAACAAACCTCATCCAAATGGTATCAAGACATCCTGCTAGATTTTATTTATAATGTATAGAGGTCAAGATTTACCACAGATTTGAGTCCCACCGAGTGTTATTCTATCCAAACGTGCCTAAAGACTAGTGCCATTTAAATCATTTTCAGCACATTTATTCTCTCTCTCTTTTTTTTCTCTATGTCCTTTGTATTTTTACAGACATATGCATCATCATTTTTTTCTATGCCCTATGTATTTTTACAGGGCATAGAAAGAGCTTGTTCTTTTTGGGCACCCAGAACTTCCACTTTTGCTATATTCTGCTATGACATTCCAGCACCTTTTTATGTCTCACACTAAAATAGATAGAACAACACACTCAAATCAGGCGCAGTAAGCCTAGACATCCTAATGCTCGTTAAGTTTTTTAAGCTAGACGTCCTTTAGACCATGTGGATAGTGTTTGTTTGGGTGACATTAGATAATATGCCCCTTAGGCATTGATCAAGTTACGCTCATTCACTTCCCTGTTACTAGAGCATTGTTTCACCTAGACAAGTATCTACATGCAATTTCAGTGGTCGACTAAACAGCCTAAGTTAAAAACTGGGGGCGGTGTACACTCATCAAGACAGACTCAAACAAATATAAAAAGAAAAGAACAAAAATTCATGCAAAACAGACTCAAGACTGGGCATACTTATGCAAAAAGAAAAAAGAAAAACGCAAAAACTAACTCAAAAATATCAAAAAAATATCAATCAATATTCACAATAAAACACAAAACAGACTCTCACAACTGACACCCTCCCCACACTTGAAAGACACAATGTCCTCATTGTGTAGAGAGACAAATAAAAACAGAAAGGAAAAAGGAAGGGAAACGACACGACCTGGGGGCAGATCAAGGTGCTGAAATGTTAGGATCTTGGCCTAATGCTTGGCCTAGATCCGCAACTAGAGGGGCTGCTTGGCTGGTTCTAGAAAAATGTCTTGGCCAAGGGCTTGGCCAAGACAACCGCCAAAGCTGAATTTTTCCTCTGATATGAATGCCTTCCTTGCGCTGCAGCAGCCCTGGAAACAAGAGAAAATGATGAAAGGTGGATCAACGAAAAACCTTGAACTTATTTATGAAAAAAAATAAAAATAAAAATAAAAATAGATGAAATAAAAAACATGGGTTGCCTCCCATGAAGCGCCCTTATTTATTGCCTTGGGCTCGACATTGCCATGGATTTCTTATCAAGAAACTTTCCCAAATTCGCTCTATGCTCTAAGCTTGACAGGACCTTTGGGTGGCATTCCTTGGACATCCTCTAAAGGTATAAATTTGAATAGGTCGGGAGGTTGTTCCAGCTCATAATTCTGTTGTCCCTGCATCACAAAAGGTGAGTTTTGGCTACTGTGGACAGTAGGAAACATCTTGAGAAGATGGTCAGTCCACCAGTCCATGGCTTTGGGTGGGCTAGCTGGCAGAGATGAATCTTGGCCTACGGCTTGGCCAAGCTCGAGGCCAAGACTGCTTTTAAGCTCAATTTCTGGTTCCTGCACACTTGAAGGTGGAAGGTTAGGATAAACTTTTGGTAATTCATGGCTGTTATAAATATCAGTATTTGGTTCAAAAAATTCAATATCAGAAACAATGTCTTGCAAACCATCATTAGCCATAAATTCTTCTTCCTTCAATTTTTCATCTGAATCTCCCCTGCTAAGAACACCATCAGAAGGGTTAGTTGCATTTGATCTATAACCCTTATCAAAGTTGACACTATGCATTTTATTAGGATTTTTGTTGGCATTATGCATGTCAAACTTTATTGTTGTACCACAGTATTCTAAGGTAATGCGTCCATGATATACATCAATTTTGGCTCTTGCTGTTCTTAGGAATGGCCTTCCTAAGAGCACATCCGTCAAGTTGGAAGGTAGGTCAGTGTTCATCTCCACAATATAAAAATCTACAGGATAAATAAAATCATTCACCTGCACCAATACATTTTTCACAATTCCTTTAGGGAGTATAACAGATCCGTCAACAAGTTGAATTACTACCCTAGTTTCTTTCATGATACCAATGTTCAATTTTTTATACTCAGAAAAAGACATCACATTGATACCTGCTCCCAAGTCGCATAAAGCTTTTTCCACTTGTTGGTTACCTATTTTGCATGGAATTGTAAAAGTGCCTTGATCCTCGCATTTTTCTGGAAGTTTTACCTGTAGGATTGCAGATACATTTTGAGTCACATTTATTCTCCCTTCTCCTGCAAGTTTCTTCCTGCTGCTGCACAATTGTTTTAGGTATCTAGCATAACTAGGAACTTTAGCAATTAAATCAAGCATAGGAATATTGATAGCAATTTTTCCAAAAATGTTCATAAATTCCTGTTGCATTTTCTCCCTTTTAGTCTTTGCAGGCCTAGGAGGGAAAGGAGGTGGAATTTCTATCTCTTCTTCTTGAGATACGACTTTCTTACCTGGCTTGGCCAAGGGCCTGGCCAAGACTGGTTCTTTCTTTGCTGTTTTTTTTTGAAATATTGAGCTTGGCCATGGGTTTGGCCAAGATCAGTTATGTTTGGATTTCCTCATCCTCTTCATCTTCTTCCTCATCGTCTAACTTCTTCATCACACTTCCACTTCTGAGATGCATAACACTCACATTGTGCATGGATAATCTGCCTTGGTCAGGCTGCTGTTTTTGTGCCAATTGAGCGATTTGTTTCTGCATCTCTACTAGGCTGGACTGAGTTGCCATCATGAACTTTTGGAGAGTCTCTTCCATAGGTGGGCCAGTAATTTACAGACGTTGAGGAGCAGGCGGTAACTGCGGTACAGGAGCTTGGCCTAGACGTAGGCCAAGATTCTGTTGTGGAGGGTGCGGCATAGAATGTTGAAAATTAATGGGGAATTGTTGCCCCTGGTTGTATCCGTATGCTGCATTGACCTGGACTGGATCACCTGGATGTTGTACTATGTAGCAATTGTGGGTTGGGTGATCCTGCTGTTGGCATATTCCACAAACCATGGCTATCTATTTTGGAACTCCTGTTGGCTTTGTACCTATAATGTTAACAGAAATATTTTTAACCATGTCAGTTAATTCATTCAACCTTTGTTCAACATTAATAGCATTAAGAGTGGAAGGAATAGAATTTTTTTTCTGAAACGAGATTGTTTTGGCAATTATCTGCCATTGTTTGAAGTAACAGTTTGGCCCTTGTAACAGTCAGGTCTTGCAACGCTCCACCAGCTGCTGCATCCACTTTTTCTTTGCTGCTCGGAAGCATCCCATCATAAAAATACTAGATCATCGTTTGATCTGCAACTCCGTGGGTGGGAAAAACCTCTTGCAACTCACGAAACCTTTGGTGATATTCACTGAAACTCTCGTTGCTTCTTTGCAAAACAGCAGTCATGTTCTTCCTAGTTGTCCCTGCCTTTGTCGCATTCCAAAATTTATTGAGGAACATGTTAGACATCTCAGCCCACGTGTTGACGGTGTTGTGCGGCAAGCTGTAAAACCAATTTTGGGCTGCCCCTTCAAGAGAACATGGGAAGGCCTTCAGTTTTGCTCTTTGTATGTTCACTGCAGCAGGTTTCATGATATCACATTGAACATGTAAATTCCTTAGATGGTTGAACGGATTTTCATTCGAATGGCCATAGAATTTAGGGAGATTGGCCACCATATTAGTCTTTATAGACCAATCATTCGCTACAGCTAGTAAGTTAATACAGGAAAAGGTTTCCTATTCTGCTGTCCTATTCAATTCCCTCATGGTTGGCTCTTGTTGATTTTCTGCCATTTTTGGATCCTGTGGTTCAGCTTGGCCTGCGGCTTGGCCAAGACGTAGGCCAAGACTGCAAAACTAAAAAAATAAAAACACAAAAACAAAAACAAAAACTACAAAACCGTTAGAAGTCCCCGGCAACGGCGCCAAAATTTGATCGCGTGTCGAACACGTCAAATATAAGTGTATAATTGATATGAAAAAGGGGTAGAAATACAACTTATCACTTGTCCACAAGGAACTTGTAGATGGTGGTAAGAGGATCGTCCATAGAGACTTCAGGGGATTTGTAGTTCTTGGTTGACTTCCTCGTCACTGAGTTTGGTTGGTTGATTCTGAAAATTAAAACAAAAGCAAAAGCAATTAAATAGTTCAAAACAGTCTTGGTCAAATGTTTGGCCAAGACAGGGGGTCAAGATTGAAAACAGTAAAAAGAAGGTTCCCGGTAAGAGCATGAACGGGCTATGTTCTTATGATTCGATCACTGATTCAATGGTGTTCATCTCTATATTTGCAGCGCTGCTGTGGATAAGACAACGCCCAACTCAAGTTTACCCTCGGTTGTCAGTCGAGGCCCACGGTTGTCAATCGGTTCTGAGTTGTATTATTCATTTAACTGGGTCTCCCAAGCTAAAATCTGAATTGTCAGTGCTAAACTTAAACAAGGAAGTAAAGAAACCAGAAAATAAATAATTACAAAAATAGAGATTATTAAGAGTAATTAGATCTCACGAAATATAAGAAATATAGCTCTCAAGCTCTTACCAAGAATGGTGATTAGCTAGATGTACTCACGAATGAATTATAAAAATACTTGCTTGCATAAATAAAATAAATCCGTGGATTCAAAGAATTAAATCCCGAAGCAAAAGTATATCAATGTCGAATTGGGGAAGAAGAAGAGAGAGTGAGAAGAGGAGGACAAGTTCAGTTATAAGTAAGCTAAAACACCTCTGTCCTTCTCCAACTCAATCTCTTAAATAATCTCCTACATAATCTCCTAAATAAATTATCCTGATTTGTTTTGAATAAAAATAGGAATTTAAAATATACAAAGATGGAAGGAGATCCTTAATAGGATTCTTAAATAAATATCTTCTTGATCCTTCTCTTTCTCGCTGGACAGCTGCAAATTCCAGCTCACAAGGCCCAACGCCGCTGCTCATGATTCCTCTCTCGCGAATCAGTCTTGGCCGGAGTCTTGGCCAAGACGATCTGGTGGTGCGACACGTTGAATGCGAAGGAGTCTTGGCCAAGCGCTAGGCCAAGACTCGGGAAAACAGCTTCAGCGCTCCACAAGTCATATTCTTCTATAAATTATCTCCAGACCAGAACTGCTAAGATATGGGAAAAACAATGATAAATCAGTAGATTTACTGCCCAAATAACAAATAAATGGATAGTAAAAACATGATGAAATGCAATGTAATCAGCTTTTGTCTTGCCTTTTTAGATAAGGGGATTTTTGTAGGCATCATCACGAAGTTCCTCAAGCTCTTGGATCTGTAAATGTCAATCGACGGGGAACATAGGAGCTCACAACCAGATGCCTCTTACCAATATCATCTCTTGTGAGATTTTTGAATTTCGGGAATTGATTTCATGGGCCAATTTCCAAACTCTCATGGGAATATCTATATCCTCCTTGCTGTCGATTATGTCTCCAAATGGATCGAGGCCATGCCAACAAAAATTGATGATTCCAAGGTAGTGGTGAAATTTTTATGCACCCATATCTTCAACCACTTTGGGACCCCTCGAGCCCTCATCAGTGATCACGACACACATTTCTGTAATTGGGTTATTTATTCTTTTCTCAACAAATATGGAGTAACCCATAGAGTCTCGACGACTTATCACCCCCAGACGAATGGGCAAGCTGAGGTCTCCAATAGAGAAATCAAATCCATCCTAGAAAAAATGGTCAATCAATCCCGCAAGGATTGGTGTTTGAAGTTGGATGATGCTCTATGGGCCTACAGGACCACTTTGAAGACCCCGATTGGGATGACTCCGTATTGGTTGGTCTATGGTAAGTCGTGCCACCTCCTAGTAGAAATCGAACACAGCCTTTTGGGTCATTAAAAAGTTCAATATGGATCTGATCCAGACCCTCGATGAGGTTAATATTGGAATCCTCCATCGATCGACTCACTATGGCGAGCTTCAGTTCTCCTCTTCCTCCAGATTGCGAACGATGCTTCACTTCAGTTTCTGGGAAATAAAGGAATCGTCCTTTCAGCCCTTGAGCTAAGCTCTCGCCAATCCAATCCATATCAAGAGGTTGCAATAGAGTGACACTAGCAGATCGCGACGAAGATGAAGTCATATGTTTCACAAAAAAATGACACATGCATAAAATGAAAGTCATTGCTTTTCCATATATGCAGTACAAATTAATATCATTAATTATGCATGATACGACCGGAAAATAAAGAAGGAGTAATCGTACCTAGTATGTATCAAACGTTAGTATGACTTTGCTCTGCACAATAAAGTCAACCACCCAAACAAACAATTTCGCGTAATAAGGGTGAAGTACAGAGATCAAAACAACAAAGATCGACCCGACTAAACTAACAAAGCGATTGATCAAGTGAAAGGATTGTACATTAGAGGGGAAAAAAATTATGTCTGGATATTTTTATCTAGCTCAAAATTGAAAAAATAAATAAATTGCGGCATGGTGCGGCATGATGATTTATTCGCAGGGACATGTTTATAAATCGAAGAAGATCAAGAATTGCCGCATGGTGATTTGTATATATATATATGGACATTAAAGAAGATCTATCACATAAGCCACGGTAGTAAAAGTTGTATCATGTGATTATCCAATACATAGGAAAGGCGACTTACCGTATGACATGCAGAAATAAGAAGGCATGGAGAAATAATAAATTAGTGTTACCTTGTCTCGTTCCGTATTCGATGCGGCAAACAAAGAATTTGATGTAGCAAACTGGTTTAATTCAAACCTGGAAAAAAAACCATCACAAAACTAATGATAACTTGTGTTATGGGGTAGGGATTATTCTGTCAATAGTCGCGATGACTGGATGTCTGAGCCGTCTTACGTGTAACCTACAAAGAGCCGGAGGGGGGGCCTCCGGCGTAGAGCCTCCGACGATCAAGTTAGAATCGTGGATAGTACGAACAAGTAAGAGATATGGGAGAGTTACCAGAGTGATTGTCTAAGCTTTAGTGTAGTGATTTTCCGTCCCTCCTCTTCTGGATAGGGGGTGGGGGTATTTATACCCTTACCCTTGCTTGGCTTCCTGAGCCTAGTGGGGCCCAAATTTCAGGCTAGGTGTAGCATATGATGAGTGTAATTAATGCAGTCACTTTCATATTAAGAGCCATCGCTTCCACATTGAATGCCTTTTGTTTTGCCTAAGACTTCTTGGTGTCCACCGCCTAAGGCCCTGAGGTCTGCATTAATTGTGGTCACTTCCGCATTAAATGCACTTTAGGGTGTGATGATTATCTATGACTCAGCATGGTCATCCGTTAGGGAGTACGAAGGTCAGTTTTGTTACGTAGGATACCTTCCGTTCTTGTCATTCTCCTGTTAGCCTCTCCTGTGGGAGGCCTAACGGGAGGATTCTTCCGCCGCTTACGTGGCCTAGTCTTGTGAAGACTAAGTCAAAGGGTCATGAAATGGCCTTCTTGCCCTCGTCTTTTTTCCATGTATTATCAGATTTGCGGAATCACATCACCGTGAGAAAGTCAGCTATGATGAATGTTCAAAGTCCAATAAAGAAACTGAGGAAGTGGTACAACTACCTGTATGCAAAAGGAAAAGACGGCGAAGCAACTATCAAGAAATTAATTATGTAATTGAAATAGACCTCTACTCACCGGAGGTTTGAAGATAACTGTGCAAATAAAAGCATCCTCAGATTTTGCTTTAAATACATGAGTGGATACATACAAGTAGGGGATAATTTTTCAAGAGATAGAAGTCTATCGTAATCCTAAAAGTGTGAGTCTATCTCTTGATTCTAATCAAAGTCCTACTTCTATTCCAACTAAAATGGATTGCAATTTCAATCAAAATGGATTTATACTCTAAATTAAATGAGATAGATTCAAGAAAAATTCGATTGTGCCGCATGAGAAGGAAGAGTAATACGTGGGCCAAGTTAAGTTCTGATTTGGGCCTAGAATTTCCACGCTTGTGGACTTTGGCAAATCAAAGGATATGATCATATCCAAATCCCACAAATAAGAATGTTGGGCTAAATGAGCCCATCAACAAAATTGAAATATACTAGGTAAATTTGGCTTTCGGGAAAGGCTGCGAATCTAGGAGTTCATCAAATTCTAGTGGCAATCCAACATTTCTCAACCATACTTAACCTCAAATGTAGTCCAGGTTTGGATTATTACTCAAGCACAATTTTAAAGTCTGGACCTTTAGCGCGAGACTCCCGAAAAGAAAGAGATCACAATTAATTTACTTTATCAAGTAAAATAATCTTGAGGAGGCATTTGTAGATATCAAAATTTTGATGCAGATAAAAATATTTGGCCTAGTCTATGAAAATCCATGAAGCCTATTTATCAAAATTCATGAGATTTATTGGTTAAGGCCCATCAACAAGTTCATATTTGAATGGGTCAAAACTCATCTTATATTTATTTATCAAATTAATTAATATTCAAATTCTAAAATCAAATTCAAATACAAATCAAGTTTGAATTGAAATCAAGATCAAATCTAAACCAAATCAAATATTTTGATTAGATATTAAGCCAATGGGATGTGTCATCTTTCAAGTTCAAAATCATCCTTGTGAGCCTATAAATAGAGGCCTCATCAGAAGGTGAAAATGAGAAGATTTTTAGAGACAAATTGCTGCAAAGATCAAGAACTAAAGCGTATCATCCTCAATAAAGAAAGAGAAAAACTATAAGCTGATTCAAAGCTAGTTTTTCTCTCAAGCTCAAATCAAATCAAGGAGAAGCCCTAAGCTGATTCAAGGTCGGTTTCTTCTTAAATCAACCGGGGACTACAAGCTGATTCAAGGCCAGCCCATCATCCATCAAACTCAAATCCAAGCCCAAATCCGGAGTGAAGACTGATTCATTAATCAGAGGAATCAAGAGAAGAAGAACCACTTTACTTTACATTCAAATCATTTGTAATTTGACACATAATTTGTCCTATACCGGAGGAAATTTGTGTGTACAACTATTAAACCGCAATAGACATACTCACGTAGGTTAAGTATTACCTGTTTAGTATTTTTTATTTCAATTAATGGTAACTACTAAAAGATGTAAGTCAGATAACTACTAAAATAATAATAATAAATATTAATTTGTTAATATCATGACTTCCGTTATTGAATAATTTGTTATTAAAAGATGTGTTCAAAGTCTATAAAAATGGACCAAAATGAATTTATTTACTCATTCCATTTTAAACTATAATAAATTTTTCCATTAAAAAGAAACATACTAATTATTTATGTAAAATTAGGTAACTACTAAAATATGTAAATACTGAAATTTTGTTTATTGAGTAGAGGAAAGGTTTGTTTAGGGCTGTCAAAACGGGTTCGACCCATCGACCTGCATTTCGACCCGTTAAATAACGGGTCAGAAACGGGTCGACCCGACGGGTCGCGGATCGACCCGTCTGACCCGTTTAAATTTTCCTTCATTTATTTTTAGGGTTTTTTATGATTAGGTGTTGGACTCTCCCTTTCTTCCCCGCACCGCAGCCACACACTCTCAACCTTCCAGGAGAACTCAACCATCGTCTAAAGCGGGTGGTTACTCTGTTTCTGTTGCTGGGTTTGGTGGGTCGTCGTCTTTGTGCCAGAGTAAGCGCGGGATTCGTAGTCATGGCTGGCTCTAGGTCTTCGGTTCAGATATCGGAGGAGGATTCCCATTTGTTTTCAGATTGATGCCAATCCACAGATTTGTTTCTATTTTTCTTTAGTATGCGATATGTTGGCTCTGTCCGTCAATTTTCTAGGCTTTAAACAATTTCTTCTTCTTCTTTTTAGGTATTGAATCTGATTATAAAGTAGAGGTATGGCTGGGTCAGGCGAATCCCTGAAGAGGTACACTGAATCTGCGAATGGTTTGCAAATATTCAATGCTGAAAATTTGCAAAGCAATATGAAAATTATATACTACAGGTGTGTTTTAAAAACTTCCCTTGATATATACCACATTTATCGAAACAACAAGTTTAGTTCTGTTTCTTTTTGATATATATTTTCATTCTTCTAGTTGTTACTGGTGCGCAAGAAGTAATATTGTAGTTTGATCTTTATTAAAAATTATTTATAGTAGTATTCATTTTTTCTCTGCATTTTTTTATATATGGGAAATTTTCTCCTTTATGATGCTTGAGATGTGCTTAAGTTATATGAATTTCGAATTCGGATTCTTTTTCTATGCTTATTTGGTGATGATGAATGGTAGAAAGATTAATTGTGGCCTTTGATAATTGAAACATCGAAGCATGAGAAGGTGGTTAAGTTGTTTGGAGACTAGGGGATTGTTTCATAATCCAAGACCCTTGAATTGCTTCTTGATTTGGCCTTTCTGGTGAAATTTAGGTACTTTAAAGCTTCTTTTTTTGACCATGAGTGTGTGTTATGAAGAACTGCATTTAGGTATATCCTGCCCATCCAGCTGGAGATGGCAGATGGAGATATCCTGGAAATTCTGATTTCCCGTATCTCTACGAGTTAATGTATCATGTATGTCAAGTGTCAACCTTCACTAGCGCGATTAGTCGGAAAGAATCTCAAATGGGTTTTGAAGAACAGTTTAAGGAAGGCTTGCTTCTGAATTCACGCAACTTTTGTTCTTGTCATTTATGTACCATTTCTTTCGTTTCTGATATGGATTTTTTCCCAATTTTCTATCACTTAATGAGTTGATTTTGTTGGTAAGATGTGACACATTCAAAGAAAAAGATGGATTGAATTTAAAGAGAATAACAAACAGCTTGATAAGGTAAGTGCCATTTTTTTTGGAGACACGTTTCTGTTGTTTTAGTTTTACCTTAATATGACATTGTAAGGTAAAACAGCTTAATATGACGTTTCCTATCACTTAATGAGTTTGATCTTTGTACTACAATATTTTCATTCTAGTTGTTAGGATGTTGATTTGATCAGGAGCAGAGTGCATATTTTGCAAGAATCCATGCAAAATATTATAGAAGTATTCAAAAACAACAACTATGGTTATGCATGTTAAGATTTGCATATAGTGAGTAGAACTACATGTAAATCTGATTGTTTTAAGGTCTACAACATATGGCATCTTCACGTCTGCATCCATTTATCTTTAGATTTTTGGTACCTTGATGGGATTTTCAAGTGTTAAACAATCTTTTATATGCGAATTAGTGAATTGAAAATTTATTATTTATAACAGGCAAAAATTGTTGTTTTTTTTGCGTTAAGATTTGCATGTGGTGAGTAGAACTACATGCAAGTCTGATTGTTTTAAGGTCTACAGTAGGAAAAAGGATAAGATATTAATCATGTAAGATGAAACACCTGATAGAATTAGTTTGACTTCCGATTGCTGGTCTTTATTGACAAGAAAAATATATGCAATTTTAAATTGAGTACATATGTAATTTGTTTAATGTTTATGCAAGAATTTCATGTTTAATGTTTATTGTTTCATTTCCTTTCTTCTTTCATACTAAAAGCATATATATGTAGCTCGATATGTAGAGTGGTATTGAGAGAAGGCAAAGGAAGATGACGTAAAACCTCTTCATCCTTTTTTTTGGAATTAGTTTCATGTCATTTTCTTCTAAGAATCTAAACTGCATGCATTTAATTTGTGATGTGATGTATAGTATACGAATGGAGTTCACTGAAAATATTATTTCTTCTAAGAATCTAAACTGCATGTATAGAATTAATTTTACTTCCGATTGCTAATTTTCGTTTAAATACATGCAATTTTAATGTAAGAATTAGTACAAATGTAATTTGTTGAATGTTTATGCTAGAATTTCATTTTTAAATCCGTTTATTTCATTGTAGTATTTGTTTAGAAATTTAAATGCATAAAATATATAGTATAAAGCTTGTTAACCGAAGAATCAAGTCAATAACAACTTGTTTTTATAAAATATTTATTTTAAATTTTTTCGTAAAGAACATTGATATTTTAAATGCACCATTACTTTTAAAAACAAAAACCCATATAAAAAAAAGAAAAAAAAAGTTAAAATCCGGGTCAAAAATTCGGGTCGGCCCGACCCACCCGAATTTGGGCGGGTTGACCCGTCCGAATTTGGGCGGGTTGACCCGTATTGTCCTGTTCATGGGTCACCAACTGGTCAACGGGTCGCCAACTGGTCAACGGGTCGCGCGCGGGTCATGCTGACCTGTTTACGACCCGTTTGACCCTCTGAAATTTTGTCTTCATTAAGACAAAATATGTCAAAACGACGTCGTTTTGCTTAACGGGTCAGATGGGTCGGGTCGAGTCGACCCGCTACCCTGTAGGCCAAAAATGGGTTGGGTCATTTTTGACCCTCAACCCAACAGGTCACAGTTAAACGGGTCGGGTCGACCCGTTTGACACCCCTAGGTTTGTTATATGGATTCTTTTAGCACCACTAACACCACACTTTCTCATCCACCCGTTAGCTGCTAATTCAATGGAAAAAGAAAAAAACACATCAAGAATCCCGTCATGTTACTATAGTATCCCACATTTTGGTCTCTAAACGTTTAAAGTTTACAATTCGGATTTTATAAAAATTCAATTTTAACTCTTTTAATGGTTAAAAAATAGAAAAGAAAAAATAAATTAGAGAGAAAATATAGTAAATATGGTAGGGCTCATGTTCCTTGAAAAAAGTGAAAACATCATTAAGAGAAAAAGAAAATTATAAAACAAAGACAAAATTCCAAAAAAATTGCAAAAACAATGATAATTTTGTCATTGTTGTATATGGGACCATATTTGTTATATTTTTTTTACCATATATTTTTAATTTTCTAATCATTAGAATATTAAAATCGTAATTTTTAGAAAACTGTAGGGTTTCAATTGCAAGTTCTAAAAGTATAGGGGCTGAGATGAAGTATTTCGGAAACTATATATTCAAAATACGCTCTCCATATTACCACAGTTAAAAAAACTCATTAATTATAAAAAATAACAACAAAGAAATAATATTAATGAATGTAATGATAATATAACTAATAAAAATAATGAATAATGAAAATAATAGTTGTCATGGTAATAACTTAATAAAGTTTTTGTCCATGATATAGTTTTTATCATTATAATAATGAAGAAATGATTATCTTATAACTTTTTTTTCAATTCTTTTCCTAGTTATGAAAATCAAGTCGTAAGAAAGATAAAAAAAACTTGGAAATCACAACTAAAATGGATTGATTTTATCTTTTGGACCGAAAATGTAAAGAAACGAGTTCATTAACCCGATCGGTGTTTTACCAAACTGGGCGGGTTTGTGTTCATGCAATTTTTTTTTTGTTAGGAAATCAGAACAATATCGTTTGGTTATTGGATTTGAAAAAATAAAACAAAAGAAAGAAAAGAACAAATAAGGTCACCAACGACGTGCAAACGACGTCCTTTTTATTTACCGCTTGATTTCCAAACTTGATCATGATTGGGTTCATAGTTTGCAAAAGCATACCATCATAACTTCATGATTGACACTAGTTATTAATTCTTATATTATATAACCGAGTTTTTTTTAGCACAAACGTGCATAACCAAGTTATTATGTTTTTGTAATCAAAAAATTATATATGCATTAAATTAGTATATTATATTTTTAACAAACAAACCAACTTAATCTGGTTAAGTTCGGTTGAATCAGTAAATCATTGACTCAAGAGTTGAGTGATTCGACATATGAACTGATTTGAAACACTCTCAAATTAAACTTACGAATCATTAACCCAAGATTTAGAATAGTTCGTAGTTTGGGTCGATTCTAATAACTATATTTTGTACTAACAAATAATAACAAATTTCTTTCTTACAATTAAAAAGTTTCTTTTTGGTAAAGAAAAAGTTATTTTTAATATAAAAAAAAAGCTACTATAACAAAGAAAAAGAAACGAGGATTGAGATATGAGGGTGGTTTAAGCTAGTGAAATGCATGCATATAAGAAAAGCGCGCAAAACATCCGTGACCACAACCACCAAATCCTTAAAGCACATATCTAGCGCATTTGCTTGCCATATTCTAGAACAGAACAATTGTGTTTTTTCCTATTTAGTTGTTTGTTGATGGCAGTGTATAAGTAAAGAATTGAAGTTTCTATAAAATGAAATTGAATAATAAGTAGCGAATTTCTCTTAATTACCAATTAACTAATAATTTATTGATATCTTCTACGAAATAGGAAGGGCAAGGTTTTGCAAAATGTAAATTAAATATAAAAAAATTACTCAAAAATTGAACCTAATGCCTTAATCGTCAGTTAAATAATACTCAAAATTTTAACTAAATTATTCGCCAAGAAACAAGCTCAACCTTAAAGAATCTCTATATTGCAACTAAAAAAATAGCACAATGATTCAAATCAAAGTTTTTTTGTAATGGTGGAGGACTTTTGTCATTTGATGAATGACAATAGTTGAGGGTTGTTTTTGCAAGTTATTATGAATTGGTTGGATCCTCTCCCTAAGATTATAAGTGCAATTTTGACTTTTTGAGGGAGTGGGCTAAAATTTCATATAGTAATGGACAGAAGATGTCATTTTAACAAGAAAAAGGCAGGGAAAAAATAGGAATATAAGACATTAGAACGAGGAGTTTGTAGGAGTAGGACACTCGGCAAAAGTATTGTCATTGTTTGCATATTCCTTATTCAAAGTCCAAATAAACACATAAAGTTATAATTCTACTTATCTAACATGCTGTCAGTAGCGAAGCTAGATTAAATTTCCTGAAAGACTAATATTTATACTGTATAGAAAAAATATGTTGTCATTTCTTCCACTTTTTATTTTTTAATATAAAAATTTACTTATATAGAATATTTAGAAATATTTTTGAAAATCATAAAAAATAATAAAATATATTTAGAATTTTTTTAGGAAGTTTACTTAAATTTTAAACTATTCATAAAATTCAACTAGATTTTTAGAGCTAGAGATTTATCTTGGACAAAATATAAGTAGGATTAACTAAAAAGGATAAAATTATAAGTACTATACTAAGGACATTAAAAATATTCAGGCCAAAAGTTGAAATTTAACACAAATAAAAATAGTTTTAATTGAAAAAAATTAAACCTACAAGGGCTAAATTGAATATTTCTAAAAAATTTCACACCAAGCCTACCTTGATTTTTATAATATAAGTTATGAGTTTTATCCATTTTATACATATATTTTATATATATATATATATAAAAGAAAAAATCCTCACACTTTGCTCATCATGATCTATTCGGAATTCATTTGAATTGAATTTGAGAACTGAGGGAGTTGAAATGGTTGAATTGAATCTTCGCAATTCCCGAGCTAAGCGTACTTATTATTGCCATTGGAGTTGGCTGTGGTAAGAAAATTTGATACCCAGCCCACCTCATTTTCCAAACTTGGCTCTATTTTTTTTATTTTTATTTTTTACAAAAGATGATTATATTAATAATAAAATAATAACCTCTCACCGTGGCAATATTTTTGGAGTTAATCCGAAGAAAATAATTAGAAGAGGGATTTTTAATATGAAATTTTGAAATAAGTAATATTAAAATATTGCCAACGACCTAAGATTATGGAAACTGTAATGTATCTTCCAAAGAAGGATCAAGCCATTATCTCAAACCCTTGTTCCCAAACATAATGAAACATTTCTTGCTTTATAAACTTAATTTAAATCCCTAAAGCTATTTAATCAAATTAATTAACCCTTTTTTCATAAAAATGAATATAAATAATATATTTACTAGATTAATTAATTTTAATAAAAAAATAGACTTCCATATGTATGTTGGGATTCATTTTTTTATGCGGCATATTCGTAATTATGAAAATATTTACTGAGCTTTTATTATTTTATCTAATGCTAATCGTTTAAATGTATTTTTGTTTACTTTTATTATCATTTTATTAGAAGATGGTTGAGTTGCTTTCACTAAATAGTTAAATTATCTAAGTCTTAAAAACTTGGGGGTATTTTTCTTTTGTAAATAGTTCAAAAGGGACAAAACTCGTGTTACCCTTATACCAATTAGTAAATTAGGGTTTACTTCATTCAATTTTGACAAATATTAGATGTCATTTCACTTAATAAAAATTGGGGTGCGTTTTGAACATGGGTAATTTTAGCTAATTATTATTATTATTTTTATATCTAATGAGCCAGCGGTTAAATTCAATTGATGGGCCTATAACAAAAAATCATCAACCTATTTACTTAACACCTTAATTGATTTGGTTGTGATAAGTATGTAAAGGTGGAATAGTAAATGTGTGGTTATAAAAATACTAACATTTTTATTATTTTTTTACTTAAATACACACGTATTATTCTTGTATTTATTTAATAGTTATTTATTTCTAATGACATTAGTTTTTTTTACAGGCGGAGGTAGGATTCGCAATTAAATCTAAATTCCTACTAATATTTTTGCCATTAGTAAAACAATCAATGAGCTATATGCTCATTGCCAACATAAGTATTATGAATAGTTAGTTTAATCCATGTCTCAAATTTGAGGGGAAGAAAACCATATTAGAAAAAAAATATCATTTTTAAAACTCAACTATGCTTAAACGAAATTAGTATTTTATTAAAAAAATAGAAAATGTTCAAAAAGATTAAATAAAAGTACGAAGTTAGTAACTCTAGTATTATTAAAGAGATAATGCTCAACATATGATGTTGTAGTTCAACTGGTTAGTGTATGACGTCTTTATGACGTATATTATAAGTCCGACCATTGATATTGTAATGATAATTAATAATATAAACAGATAATGCTCAAAGTTCAATTTATTTATAGAAAAAACCAATATATAAATATATACTTAAAATTCATGTTTAAATTGGATAATAATACACTCTAATGTTTGTCAAAATATTTGTTTCAATCCTTAACAATTTTTTTTGGTTTATTTTGATCTCTAATATTACATGCATTTATCGTTGTAAGTCTGCACTGTCATAATAATCGCTAACGGAGATAAACTCAGTAAAATTTTATTATTTTAATATTTTTATTGTCAAAATTGGGACACATAGCTTAAAAATATATTATAAAATACAAAAAATGAAAAGAAAACTAAAAACTAAAATCATTCCTCTAATAGTTAAATAAAGTAGAAGTCAATAAAAAAATTAAATTATAATTAAATTATAATTAAATTAAATGCACTTTCTCATCTAATCAATCTTCCTCCTTCTTTCTAACATCACACCCCAAAAAAAACTGCGATTGAAACAAACATTTTGGATCACATAATGTATTAAACCTTAAACTTCGGCTTTGTTATTCATTTATTTTAAATGTGAAATAATAATCCAGGTCAATATAATATATACCTCAAAATAAAAAAAATGTAAGTCTAATTCTGTGCCCGCCAAGCGAAGCGAGTTGAGTTGCGAATGCGAGATGCGACTTGCGACTTGCACGAGGGTGTTAAAAAGAAAAGAAAACCAGTAATTTTTTTTATAAATAAATAAAGAATTACATTTTGAACAGAGCAAGAAAGGAAGGACACAATTTGAAAAAGTCTTTAGGCCTTTCTCTCTCTCTCAGCTTTCATTTCACGGACATTCAACCGCAGCGAAAGCTCCAGTCTTTAATTGGGGAGGTTGGCATTTCCATCAACACGCTAGCTAGCCCACCTACACAACGACCATCTACGTTCCAGCCCCTTCTTTTATCACAAAACACATCAATCTTCAACAAAAAAGAGAGAAAAGATCCCCGCAAGCAAGAAAAAGCAAGAAGCAAACAAAAGTGGTTTCTTTTCCCTTTCATCATGGCCACTACTAGTGCTAAAGAGTCAAGCTCAACGGACGGCGGCGGCGGTGGTCATGGTACCAAAGTCAAGGGAGTGTTGACACACGGTGGTCGTTATGTTCAATATAATGTGTACGGTAACTTGTTTGAAGTCTCCAGCAAGTACGTCCCCCCTATTAGACCCATTGGCCGTGGCGCTTATGGCATTGTCTGGTGATCTTTTTTACCTCTTCTTTCCTAATTTTTATGGGTTCTTCATTTGCCATGTTTCTTTTATGTGTTTGTTGCTGTTTTTGTTCAAGTTCTACTTTGATGGTTTGACTGATTTACTTAGGTTAGATGATGGATTGTGGAGGATTTTCGGTGTTATTTTGTTGATGGGTCCTTCTTGTGGTGGCCAAAATAGCTTTATGTTGAACTGGGTTGATCCCTGAATTTGAACTTTTATGAGGGTAAAAATTGTGCTTTTTACTGGGAAGTTGGAAATGTAGTGAATGCTGTTATGTCTTAACTTGGTTCCTATTCTGTCCAAAGCCTGGAATAAATTGCTTTTTTTTAAACTCTGTAATTAGTTCTCTCTCTCATACATAACTGTACTTTGTCAAAACCGTTATTTAGTTTTCTGGTTAATATAGCTACTGGTGGTTTGGACAAATTGATCTTATGAAAGGAGTAATGGAAAGAAAAATTACAAAGTAACATTTGTACCTGTTTAAGTATATAAGGGTGTAAGGGAGATCGTAGCTTTCCTTTACCTATCCAAAATTCAAACTGTGTAGAGTTGCCAATACTGGATTTACAAAATTCAAGCTGTGTAGGATTGCCAATATTGTTTAAGTCCAAACTTCAAGATGTGTACAGTTCCCTGTATTGTTTAAGTCCAAGAGTCCCAATGTTGTTTAAGTCCAAAATATTGGGTGTACAAACCAATCGTTGAACTATCCTTATCTGATGGTATTTGTGGACCTGGGCTTTGATTCTAGGTAAACTTCTCCTGCTTGACCCTTAAGTTCTATCAGGCTTCCATTCCATTCTGCCATTCACTAGTCTTGTGGAGGATCAAAAAGTGTGAGGAACTGCCTATTGCTTCTCAGCAGACTCTAGAAGAAGTGTACTAAATTATTGTTTTCCGATTAAATAGTGTTTGCCAATTAATATAAATGCTTTATTCTCCAGTGCTGCAGTTAATTCAGAGACTCGTGAGGAAGTTGCTATAAAGAAAATTGGTAATGCATTTGACAACAGAATTGATGCCAAAAGGACTCTTCGAGAGATTAAGCTTCTTCGCCACATGGAGCATGAGAATGTGAGCTACATTTGTGTTCCTATGTAATTTATTTATATCATTTTGTTTTCCTTCCTTGATTTTGTAATCTATTTCTCCCCAGTCGTAGCATCCAATATATGTGGATAAGTATGGTAGTGGATTGCCTTGCTGCATTGAATTTAATGGTGCACCCAAAAGAAGAAGTATAACACAGTTTTTTCGTGTGCTCCAATTCTGCAGGTTATTGCTATCAGGGACATTATCCGACCACCGAAAAAGGAGGCCTTCAATGATGTGTACATTGTCTATGAATTGATGGATACTGATCTTCATCAAATTATACGTTCTGACCAACAACTGAATGATGACCACTGCCAGGTTTGTGGTTGAGAATAATGCTTGAGCTTGATACATGGTCTTTGATTTAGCTCAAATCTTCATAGATTATCCAAGTACTTTATTGTTTCTGTCAAATATCTGATCACCTAGTTGGATTTATGCTATATTTTATACTACCTTTTACTCTGAATAAGATTGAATGAACTTGTATGAGGCAAAAACTGCAGTCAGAGAGGGAACTGGTCATGAACAAAGTGATAGACACCAAGCTATTCGAATAGGGGAATATCTGAGCAACTGCTTGTGATTGGTGATGGTCTTTTATTTTTTTTCGACTTTAATTGTAGATAACAAAATTTTAGCCTTAGCTGAATGACTAGCGTGTGAAATATTGGAAGTATGTGAGGTCTGTGCCTGGCTTGTAAGAAACTGCATTGCATCTTGCAGGCAAAGACAGTCAAATTTTATTGTAACTATATTATCTTTTAAAGTTGTTGTTTATTAAAATGTTAAAATATTGGACATTGATTGAATTCCCCTATGTAATGATTTTATATTGCTCCTCTTGATTCAGTGCCTATAATGTGTTTGAAATTGCATAGTGTATTGACAGACTGTTGATGATACCTTTTGCAGTATTTCATGTATCAGCTGTTACGAGGATTGAAATACGTTCACTCTGCCAATGTCCTGCATCGTGATCTTAAGCCCAGCAATTTGCTTCTCAATGCCAATTGTGACCTTAAAATTGGTGACTTTGGATTAGCAAGAACTACATCTGAAACAGACTTCATGACTGAGTATGTTGTCACTCGTTGGTATCGAGCACCAGAGTTACTGCTCAATTGTTCAGAGTACACTGCTGCAATTGATATTTGGTCTGTTGGGTGCATCCTGGGAGAAATTATGACTAGGGAACCTTTGTTTCCTGGGAAAGACTATGTTCATCAGCTTAGACTTATTACTGAGGTAACTTTTGTGATTCATATTCTAAGCCACCGTTTCTGTTGACACTCTGATATGAGATTATTGCTTCTGTTTTAAATGCCATAAGATATGAGCTATTTGAAATTTAATAGATGACTTGATAAAAGTTCACCCCTCCCATAATTTTGATAGCTTTTAAATAGTCCTCTGCATAAACTTTTGACTTGCAACAATATAACCCCCTTTAATGCCTTAGAGATGGAGAATGGCCCCTCTTTCCCATGTTCTAGGAGTCATTACACCTTGCATGAAATTGATTGGGACCACTAATTCTCTTGCAGAGAAACATCTGTATCTATTGATTGATGTACAGTTGTGGAAAGTTCTTCATTTGTTCAGTATGGCTTACGGCATCGTATGTGGATTCTTTTCTCTGTATACAGTTAATAGGTTCACCTGATGATGCTAGTCTTGGTTTTCTCCGAAGTAATAATGCCCGAAGGTACGTCAGGCAGCTTCCACAATACAAAAAACAGAACTTTGCTGCTAGGTTTCCCAACATGTCTCCTGGCGCTGTTGATCTTTTGGAGAAAATGCTTGTCTTCGACCCCAACAGTCGTATTACAGGTATGGGGAAAGAGTATTTTTAAGTGACAGCATTTACTTTTGGGCCCTTTGTTTCCGCCTAAGTTCTTGTGTTTTAATGCTTTGTGCATCTGTCTGCAGTTGATGGAGCACTTTGTCACCCGTACTTATCATCTCTGCACGACATCAATGATGAGCCTGTCTGCGCTAGACCTTTCCATTTCGATTTCGAGCACCCGTCATGTACCGAGGAGCACATCAAAGAGCTCATCTGGAAGGAATCAGTGAAGTTCAATCCAGATCCAACGAATTAAGAGAAAATAGATATCCTGTAGAGAGATGTTTGGAAATGGATACGAATTCATTTCCTGCAGAATATGAGCGCACTGTTCATTGACCTGGAAAGCTGAAACTCGTTTGATGTTCAAGAAGCTGAAACATGGCCTCTTTGAGGATTGGATATTTACTTATATGAAATGTTAATGCATGAAAGCGTTGTAAAAATTTATGCTGATGTAGTTTAGAATTTTCAAAGTCAGGAGCAAACAATAGATTGTGAAATGTTGTATTCGCCTTGGATCTACATGTATAATTTTTCATGATTTTATCATGAAGTCAATATATTAACTGGAAGGTTCTTTTAAGTTTTTTTAATTGCATTTTGGCTGGGTTTTGCATAACAGGTTGGTTTCATGTCAAAATCCTGTAGCAATGGGTTCAAATTATTGGATATTTTTTCAACAAAGGTTGTCAAACTCAAAATTTTACCTAACTATACGAAATAAATCAGGTGGCGACCAAACATGTATAAAATTTTGGCTTCTCCCACAAATCGAAGACGAAGTTAATCTCAATCTTACACAAATTGTAAACGTTCTTCTTAAAATATCTTATTTTTTCTATTAAAATTTAATTGCATATTCTTGTCTGTTGATGAGTATTGTTATATGACCTTGGCTTATGATCATATCTCTTCTAGCATAATCAATTACATGCATAATATTCTGTAAAGCCATGAGGCAACTAAAATCGAAAAGATTATATTAAAATAGCATTTGGTTTTTAGAATAAAACGTTTATGAGAATATACCCAAAAAGTGATTTTAAAAAAAAAAAAATTATATTCTTTTGTTTGATTGATGATTGTAAAATATAAGTAATGTTTAATAAGGTCTGATAAATATGTATTTTTAAATTATAACTATATAAGAAAAAGTAATGTCAAAATATAAAAATATAAAAATTTCCTTTTAAATTTGAAAAACTTGAATTCCAAAGTTTTTTTCATTAATCACATTTACTTTTTTTATCACCATATTTGAAAATTTAAAAATATGAGATTATGAGAAATGTAATTCTCCACGAAACAAACACAGTAGAGTTAAAAATTTAATTTTATAAACTTACTTCTCTCCACATTTCGAAAATCAAACTGACCCTAATTTAAAAAATGAGCTAATCTTTTAATCGGCAACATATACAAACTCTGCAAAACTAAACACATTCACAATTTTTTAGTTTAGGGGAGGAGAATAAATGTTACCAATTTTTACCAATCAATACTTAACTCTCGTTGTCAAGAATTGAGGCCGTTTTCTGAATATTTTTATTTAAAATATGATTTTTATATTTTTACTTACTAAGTAAGAGGGAAGATAATTAATATAGTAGCGGTATACTTATATTTTGAAAAAAATTATTAGATAAATTTAGTCCATCACATACAATGGTGGACTAAGACAATAAAAATAAACACTATTACATATGGTGGGCTTAATGTTAAACTCACATTATATTATATCTTCCTTCAAACCATACATGGAAAAAATTAAAGATCATATTCTCCATTAAAATATTCAAAAGGCAACCTTGATACTTACTACGAGTAAAGTATGATTGTTAAAGTTAGACTTGCAACCATGCCACCTCTTTTTTATCAAAAATTTTAAAGTCTAGTAGAAGATTTTGTTTGTTTGACTGTTCTTAATATTTTCAATCATGCCGCTGATCCTTCAAATCTAAGCTGTATTTTTATTTCTTTGATTCCTAACGTACCAGATCCCTTATATTGTTCTCAGTTTCGACCTATTTTGTTTGTGTAATGTCATCTTTAAACTTGTAACTAAGGTCTTGGCTAATAGGCTGGAGCTCTTTCTTCGTGCTATTGTTTCGGAGAATCAGAGCACTTTGTCCCGAACAGATCAATTACTGACAATTTGTGTCTAGCGCAAGAGGTATTTTATGTTATGCAAACTAAGCGGATAGGAAGTGGCTGGATGAGCTTTAAACTGGATATGAGCAAAGCGTATGACAGGGTGGAATGGAGCTACCTTAGTCATATCCTGCCCAAGTTGGGGTGGATCTCATTATGAGATGTGTCTCCACAGTCTCATACTCTGTCCTAGGGGTGTGCGTTCGGATTTCGGATCGGAATCCGACGAGTTTGGATCGGATTTTTTCGGATTCGGATTTTTTCGGATCGGATTTTTTCGGATTTTTTGACAGGGAATCCGAAACCAATCCGACACCTTCAGTTTCGGATCGGTTCGGTCGGATTTTCGGATTTTTTTCGAATTTTTGATCATAATTGTAAATTTGTAATTCATATCGACCGTGCAAATAAACGCGTATTAGTAAGGGACTCACAAATAAAAATTCAAATAATCAAAATAGTAAAAAATTATGAAATCATCTTACCCATTAGATTTCGTATATTGACCAAAATATTCGAGCTCGTTAATTAAAACGAACTATTTTCTCTTTTCTCTTCTGATGGGCCGAAGCCCATTCCTCTTTTTCTTCTCTTCTTTTCGTTGAGCTTCGTTTCCTCTAGCTCAAATTAAAACAAAGAACAAGCCTTCAATTAAACAACAAAACAAAACCCTAAACTCCATTACCCGCACCTCCCTCTTCTCCCTTCTCTTCTTCTTGTCATTTCTTTTTCTGATTCGGGTGGCGGGATGGTGTTTAATCGAAGATGGGCGATTGAGCGGCTATGCGCGACTGTCTGGGCGCGCGGTGGTCGAGCGGGAGAGGGAGTTCGGGTAATGGAGGCTTGCGGTGGCGTTGGGCGATTTGTTGGTTGCTGGCCGGAGCGAGGAGGAAGGGGCAGTGGCGGCAACAGTATTTCCGGCTGGGCAAGGTAATCAATTTTTCAGTGTTGATTTGGTATTGGTTTTGATTTGGTGTTTGAGAGGATGGGTTGATGGCTGTTTGGGGACAGCGAGCGGCTGCGCTGCGTTTGCGGGTTGGGTTGGGGATTAGGGTAAACTGAATTAGGGTTGGGTTGGGTGTATCATTTAATCATTTGGATTATCGGAATCCGACGGATTTCGATAATCCGACCGTCGGAATCCGATACTGATCGGATTCCGACGCACTCCTCCGAACACGATCCGAACCTGGCACGGATCGGATCGGTCGGATCCTCCGATCCGAGCTCACCCCTACTCTGTCCTAGTGGAGGGGTGTCCCGACCCAGTTTTTTGACCAAAGAGAGGACTCAGACATGGTGATCCGCTTTCCCCTTATTTATTATTCTATATACGAAAGGCTTATCAGCTTTGCTACGGGAGGCTAATCGGGGAGATCATCTTCATAGAATTTCGGTGAGTAGGGAGTGGCCTTCGGTGAGCCATTTGTTTTATGCTAATGACAATCTGATTTTTGCGAGGGCTGACTCTAGGGAAGCGAATGTTATAGCTCATATACTTGAGAGGTTTGAGGCGGCGTCAGGACAAAAAATTGATCTTGACAAGTTTGAAGTGGTGTTTAGAAGGAATGTAAGCAGTGCAGTTAGGCAGACAATACAGAGACGCCTTCGAGTGAAAGTGGTGAACTATCTTTCAAAGTATCTTGGTCTCCCAGTAGGCTTCGGTCGATCAAAAAAGGTATAATTCAGCAATGTCCAAGATCGTGTATGCAAGAGACTAAATGGGTGGAAGGAGAAGACCCTATCCCAGGCAGGGAAGAAAGTGCTACTTAAGATAGTGGCACAAGCTATCCCCACGTATCTAATGAGTTGTTTTGAGTTTCCACGTGGAATTTGCGAGTAGATAGAGCGAGCGATGAGGCAATACTGGTGGGGAGGAGGTGAGACACGTCGCAAGGTTAGCTGGGTCTCTTGGGAAGAATTATGTAAGTCCAAAAAGGTCGGCGGCTTGGGGTTTCAAAAATTGAGGGAGTTTAACCTAGCAATGTTGGCCAAGCAAGGTTGGAGGATCATCCAATACCCGAACTCCCTGTTGGTGAGGGTGTTAAAGGTTAAGTATTTTCCCTCAGGTGACTTTCTAGGTGTTGCCTTGGGCTCTCGTCCAAGCTATATTTGGCTGAGCTTTTTGGCGGGACGGATGCCTTTACTAAGGGGTGCCTTTGGCGGGTGGGAAATGGTGAGCGGATACGAATCTGGAGTGATCCGTGGGTGTTGAGCTCTTTAACAGGGATGGTTTAGTCACCGGTTACTCGTCTTCAGTCGGACGCGACGGTTAGCGAGCTTATGAATCATGAGGTGGAAGGTGGAGTTGATCCCGGAGATGTTTGCAACTAAGGAGAGTGATGCTATCCTAGCAATACCTTTAGCTACTTTCATCCACCAGATAAAATAGCCTAGCGACATACAATCTCGGGGAAATATTCGGTAAGGAGTGATTATCACATGCTGCTGTCGGATTTATTGGGAGGCGCCCAATAAGATTCTATCGAGTTCTGGTGGCCGTTCCTCTAGAAGCTCCACGTTCCTTCGAAGTTCAAGATTTTTACTTGGAGGCTGATTCACAGTGGTCTCCCACAGCGAAGGAGAATATTCTGAAAAGAGGCATTGTCGGAGAGGAGGGTGATACGATCCTAGTTGCCTAGGATGCGCTTTCTGACGATCTAGTTCAAGGTTTGGATTTCAATGCGGAAATTGATAGAACTCTCTTGAAAACATAGACCCGCTAGGCACAAGCACTAGCCAACCTAGTTCAAACAAGGGAGGTTCCTTGGTCGAATCACTAGACCTATATCCCTTGTGGATATCAACCTAGGGCAAACGAACAAGTGGGGTTGAACTTTCGGGTTTTACTTGTGATTTTAATCGAATGTTCTAACTCAATTAAAGACAAGGTTCATGCATGAATAATTTGAGAAATACTCTCTGTATTTAATTATCAAAATCAGGTCTGATTTACAATGAGCACAAAAGGCTCTATATATAGGCAAAGCCTAGTACTAGTTTAACTATAACTATAAGTTCTAATTCTAATAGAAATAGGAGTTCTATGTAAGAAATAACTCTAATAACTTAAAAAGCTGATTAATAAATACAATAAATATATTATAGAACATCCTAGAACCATTCGTGTCATCAGGCCAAGGTTTGGGCCGAATTCTCCAAGTCGTGGGCTGCTCGCCTTCACACTGCGCGCCAAAATGTCCACCCACCCTAGCTGTTGATTGGCTTGTCCGATTGGGCTGAAACCTGTCCCAATAGACAGCTAAGACCCAAAAACAGTAGGAGGGTGCTCCTATTCCTGGTCCGGGCCTGACTGGTCCAAAGAAAATCGAATGGCGTTGACTGATGCGTTTTGAAGTCCTTATCCGCGTAGGATTGCTGTCAGCGAAGATGTCTCAATCCATAAAAAAACAAACGACTCGTGATTTTGACCTGAAATTTTGACAAAATGTAGGAAACATCCTGAGGTTTCATAAACATATTCTATCGCATGATTCTGACCAATGTAGCTCCGTCTACATTCGGACGAAGTCGCTAGTTGCGTCTACGCATCTTCCTCTTGACAGCTCGAGTGTCATCATGAGCCATCTTACGCATCTTCCTCTTGACAGCTCGAGTGTCATCATGAGCCATCTTGCAATCTACTCGTCCAAATGCTCTGAAACTTGGACACAACCTTACTAAGACTACAATAGGTCTTGTATATATGTTGGGTCTCTGATTGAATCCGTTCTTCCATGGGTTGACTCGGATGGAAGTCAAACCTTGCGCTAGGCGCCTCCAAGCCACCTTCCATGTCCTCCATCGCGTGAAGGCTTGATCAAGCAGCGTCTCCTACCTTGTCTCCATGCCTAGAGGTTGTATTAACCTCACTGGATGCTTTGCAACATCTTGGGCTCGACGCTTTGGGTTGATTGGCCTTGGTCGCAAGGCGTGTGCGCGTTGTGCGTGTGCTAGGGCTAGTCTCGGGGCTAGGATCGTATCATTCCCTCCCCCTTCAAAAGGATTCACCCTCGAATCTGATTTTAGGCCTGCACCATAATACCTTAAGTTAATAATATCAAAGTAAGCATAAAGCGAACCATACGAACCTTGTAACTCCATCTTGGCGGCTATGTCTTTGAATATGACAATGCATTGGGTAAGAACATCGCCCCAAGCGATCTTCTTCACTTGAACTTGGATTGGAACCCATCCTTGGTGTAAGCACTGCCAAATCCAAGTTCCTAACTTGAAGGATTCGCTCATCCTTCCTTGATATCTCAAAATCGCTATCTTGACATGCAAACGCATACTGTAGTGCTTGACTTGTCCATGGGTTGTCCGCATCATCTCAATTTCCTTGCTACCATCTGTACTAAATAATAAACTCAAGGGAAACAACATTAAATTGAATAATTTCATATGAATGAAACCATAGATGAGTTTAAGCAATAATCCAAAAATAATAGCATGTACCGAAAGAGAGTAAGTGAATAAAATAAATTGAAAGCATTGCTTCCATGTAAACTTAGACTTACAAACTGAAACATGCCATGAGGACTCAAGTATCCATTGATCCACATTGCTTGAAACTCCAAATTGTGGTTGACAAGATGTTTCTTTTAGCATCTTCGTGTTCGGCCTTCTCCACAATTCCATTCGCGAGTCGCTAAGTGACTCCTCCCTATGATTACTAACAACACTTCAATGAACAAGATGTGAAAGTATAACATCCTTAAAGATTAGGTTAGTAATTCCAATCATACCACAGCAACTCACCAAACTACTATCAAATGCATCATATTCATCAAAATTTCGCAAAAGGTCATGTGACCTAAATAAGCGATTGCGCTTGAATAGGATTCCCTCAAGTCCAGTCGACTTACCCACAAATTTAACATTAAATTCAAACATGGTAGAATTATTATGTAATGTAAATACATGTTAAAATTCAATCAATTTAGTGTTAGGGAAAACATGATGCACATCTCTCGGCCTAGTCCACATGTCAAAACGTTTTCGCTTTCGCGAGTAATTTTCAAAAGCATATGACTTGACCTTCGGTTCTTGCATATAACCATCATCAATTAAATTAATTTTATAACCAGAATCATAAGAATTAATGAGGTTAACATACTCACACAAATCAGACTTAAGGAAGGAAAAATATATCATACCGTTGCGGCTAGGGTTAGCCGAACTAAGCACTATTGATGATTTGCACTCCTTAAGTTCTCTTGGTAACAAGGAGTGAACCTTATCTTTTTCTAACAGCCTTCTCTTTATCTGTTCATTAGGATAAACAACCAAAGTAAAGGAAAGAAACGGATTAGGGTTAGAAAGATCAAGGTGCAATGGCCAAAAATTCAGCTTTTGGTGTCTTACGCCAAAACAGTTTTTGCTCACTTCTCTCCCTATGGCATATTCATTCTCTCATTTTGTATTCATGCCAACTAACGCATGCTCTCTATTTTCATGCGGGCTGTTTTGACTCTCATATCTTATCCCATGCTCACTCTTTTCATGGGGGTTGTTTTTCTTTTCATCTCTTTTCCCATGCTCACTCTTTTCATGGGAGTTGTTTTGTTCACTCATTCTCTCCTTTTCAACTCACCATTTCCTCTCTTTTTCTCTCAATATTTCTAGTGAATTTCCATTTCGCATACTCTTTCTCTAGTCGCTTTTGATCCTTAAAGGCTAGCGTTGGTGTTAATGGAATTAATGAAAACTTTCGGCCTCCTTTTATTAGCATGTATTAATAACTCCAATTATTGTGATAAGTCTCTCTATCTCACTGCCATGGTCGACCAAGAGTGACATGGCTCGACCGCATAGGTATCACATCACAAAGAGCTTCATCCTTGTACTTCCCAATAGAAAATGAAACCAAAACTTGTTGAGTTACCTTTATCTCTCCACTGTCGATCAACCATTATAGCAAGTAGGGTTTCGGATGTGCAATAGTGGGGAGGTTCAACTTGTCTACAAGCAATGTGCTTGCATAATTCGTCGAACTCCTATTGTCGATAACCAATGAGCACACCTTCTTTTTAACTCGACAATGAGTGCGAACAATGTCTCCCTTTTGCTCCTTCACACTCATCCTTTCTATCGCCTTATCAAACTTTTTGTCAAGGGTTTTAAGCTCCTTGAGAAAATCACTCGCTAAGGCTTCTTTCGTCATCTCGCTTGGAACACTCTCAGCAATAGCATTTTGGGTAAAATGCTCACTTAGTAAGCTCTCGTCAAGTGCTTCCTCTTTGGCCCTCAATCCAACAAGGACCTGCCTTCTCTCACCCTCCATCCCATCAAACCTTGTATCAAGATTTCTTTATTTGAGGGCGTGATATAATTTCTCCATCCACATTCTTTCGGTCATGTTTCCTGAAAGTCACAACAAGAACAAAACAAGCGTAAAATTGCCCTAGAAAATTTCTAACACTCCCTCACGTGTTTAATCTCGTGTTTAACTCTCTATTAAGCTCACCAAATCACTCAAAGTATCTCTGCAATTGTTCTTGTGTAAATCGTTAGGACAGACTCAAGATTTTTGAAGAAAAGCTTCCAAGAAAATTTCAAAGACAACTCGGTATTGAAAGAATTTTAGATGCTTAATAAGTAATCTAGTTGCAAAGATCAATCAACTAAATACTTACTAGGCTGGAATAGAAAGGCTTTATGTATTGGAATCAAAGAAAAGCTCAAGATAAATTATAAAGACTCAAATAAATTCACAAAAGATTGCGTAGGTGTGTGATTCTCGGTTTTGTGAAATTAGGGTTTGTGTCTTGCAAACTTGATAACTTTCAACTCCGAACTCCAAATCGAATGATTCTTTTTTCTATGGAAAGATAATGTCTTCAAGTATATTGTATTTTATTTTTTCTTTTGATTTCAAGCTATGCTCTTTTTTTGTATTTGAAATCGTTTCTGCTTTTGAATTTTTTTTTGACTCTTTTGAATGAAACGAAACAACAATTAACTAATGGACACTTTGGATTTTTATGACTTTTTGTAAATCAAAACTGTACCTAAAATAAAGACACTTTGGTGACTGATTTTGTTTTTACATCGACACAAAATTTAAAGACACACACAACACGCAAAACTAGATCGACTCGACACACTAACACAAACGGCTGCAAGGAGATTGATTAGATAGGGTAGAACGAAAATCAATCTCCATAATTGAAAACTAATTAAAAACAGTAAGGATAGATAGGATATTTACCACACGTTGAACACCTTTGCTCCGCTACCAACTGATACGATCCTAGTTGCCTAGGATGCGCTTTCTGACGATCTAGGTCAAGGTTTGGATTTCAATGCAGAAATTGATAGAACTCTCTTGAAAACATAGACCTGCTAGCCTCAAGCACTAGCCAACCTAGTTCGAACAAGGGAGGTTCCTTGGTCGAATCACTAGACCTATATCCCTTGCGGATATCAACATAGGGCAAATGAACAAGTGGGGTTGAACTTTCGGGTTTTACTTGTGATTTTAATCGAATGTTCTAACTCAATTAAAGACAAGGTTCACGCATGAAAAATTTGAGAAATACTCTCTGTATTTAATTATCAAAATCAGGTCTGATTTACAATGAGCACAAAAGGCTCTATATATAGGCAAAGCCTAGTACTAGTTTAACTATAACTATAAGTTCTAATTCTAATAGAAGTAGGAGTTCTATCTAAGAAATAACTCTAATAACTTAAAACACTGATCAATAAATACAATAAATACATTATAGAACATCCTAGAACCATTCGTGTCATCAGGCCAAGGTTTGGGTCGAATTCTCCAAGTCGTGGGCTGCTCGCGTTCACACTGCGCACCAAAATTTCCACCCACCCTAGTTTTTATTGGCTTGTCCGATTGGGCTGAAACTTGTCCCAATAGACAGATAAGACCCGAAAATAGTAGGAGGGTGCTCCTCTTCCTGGTCCGGGCCTGATTGGTCCAAATAAAATCGATTGGCGTTGACTGACGCGTTTTGAAGTCCTTATCCGCGTAGGACTGCTGTCAGCAAAAATGTCTTGATCCATAACAAACAAACCTCGTGAGTTTGACCTGAAATTTGGACACAATGTAGGTAACATGCTTAGGTTTCATAAACATGTTTGATCTCATGATTCTGACCTCTGTAGCTCCGTCTAGGTTCGGACGAAGTCGCTGGTTGCGTCTGCGCGTCTTCCTCTTGACAGGTCGAATGTCATCATGAGCCATCTTGCAATCTACTCGTCCAAATGCTCTGAAACTTGGACACAACCTTCCTAAGACTACAATAGGTCTTGTATATGTGCTGGGTCTCTGATTGAAGCCGTTCTTCCATGGGTTGACTCGGATAGAAGTCAAACCTTACGCTAGGCGCCTCCAAGCCATCTTCCATGTCCTCCTTCACGTGAAGGCTTGATCAAGCAGTGTCTCCTACCTTGTCTCCATGACTAGAGGTTGTATTAACCTCACTGGATGCTTTGCAACATCTTGGGCTCGACGCTTTGGGTTGATTGGCCTTGGTCGCAAGGCGTGTGCGCATTGTGCGTGCACTAGGGCTAGCCTCGAGGCTAGAATCGTATGAGAGGGTGCCCTTTGATACGATCTAAATGCCTAGCTCGGCTTGGACATCACTTGTGAGGGCTTGATCTAGTCTCGTGCACGGTTGGCTTTGGGTTCGGCCATGGAATGGATGAACGGATGGTGTTTGGATGATATTTTGTAAGGAAGATGCAGCGGAATATTGATGATGAAAGGAAATAATTTTATATATGTATATGGCTCAAAAGCTTGAAGGAACAACAAGCGTTTGAGGGCGTCTTGAACAAGACCGAGCTTTCTCTAAGAGAAAGCAAATGATTCAGCCACCTTGAAAGGATGGACGATTGGATCTAAGATCCTTCTAGAGCTAGTCTAAGGATTTGGCTTAAGGCTTAAGAAGAAATTCTCAAAATCAAAAGCAACTATAAAAGAGGCTATGTCCTTCAATTTATAGTGCAAATTATTACAAGGGAAAAAACCCTAAACACCCTTGGATAAAGGGGTTTCATACTTGGAGGACGTGGCCTTTATCATGGGTTTTTGGTGGCTTGGTGCGACCGATGCGATGGGCGTATGCGAGGCCGATGCAATGGGCTTAGGCGCGGCCGATGTGATGGGCATATGCAAGGCCGATGTGATGGGCTTAGGCGCGGCCGAGGCACTGGGTGCGGGCAAGGCCAAAGTGTGGGGCGCGGCCGAGGGCGCGCTGTGGGACTCGGGCTCGGGCGTGAGGCTGCGACTCGAGTCGTTGGCATGGACACATAGAATCCAATGGCTTGAGGCTTCCGTGTTGCTTTCCTTGGTCCTTAGTGCCTTCATGAGCAAGGTGATCATGGCCTTGCTCCTAGTCGTGGGCCCATGTGTGGCTCGGGCTACTCGGCTCGTATCATCCCCTCCCCCTTCGCATGGATTCGTCCTTGAATCCGCGTCGTGTCCTCTCCTAGGTTTTCTTCGTCGTCACCTTCAAAAAAAGGAGAGAGATTGTTAATATTAAAGGAGTGATGGGTGTTGCCGTAAGAAGAAGGGATATCAAGAATGTAAGCGTTATCGCTAATCTTTTCCAAAATCAGAAAAGGACCATCCCCACGTGGGCTAAGCTTGTTCGCCTGACGTTCCTTTGTCAAGTGGACCCATAGCCACTGGCCAACTTCAAAGGAGCGTATGCGGCGCCCGGCGTCACGCTTTGTGATGAGCTTGGTGTTAAGGGATTCGATGCGATCCTTGGCCATTGTGTGCATCCGTTTCACCATCTCCGCCTTTGCTTCTTCATCTAGACTAGCACAAGCAATCAATGGCATGGGTAACAAGTCTATGGGGGTTAGAGGATTGAACCCATAGACTAGTTTAAAAGGGGAAAAACGGGTAGAAGAGTGCATGGTGCGATTATAAGCAAACTCGATAAATGGAATGCAATCCTCCTAAGCTTTGGGGTTTTGCTTAATCATAACACGCAACATGTTCCCAAGCGTCCTATTGACTACCTTGGTTTGCACATCCGTTTGAGGGTGGTACGAAGTAGAGAAAAGTAACTTGGTTCCCATTTTAGCCCACAACACACGCCAAAAGTGCGCAAGAAATTTACTATCTCTATCGCTCACTATAGTACGTGGCATGCCATGAAGCCTAACTACCTCACAAAAGAATAGAGTAGCCACATGAGAAGCATCGCAAGTAGAATGACAAGGGAAAAAATACGCCATTTTAGAAAATCGGTCCACAATAACAAAAATGGCATCCTTGTCGTGCTTAGTGTGTGGGAGTCCTAGAATAAAATCCATGGATATGTCGCACCATAGGTGAGAAGCTACGGGTAATGGCATGTAACGCCCATGGTCAATGCACATAGTTTTAGCACGTTTACATGCAAGACACGAGCCAACAATGCGAGACACTAGTTTCTTCATTTTGGGCCAATAGAAATATTCTTTAAGCGTAGTTAGTGTCTTTTCTATACCAAAGTGCCCCATTAATCCCCCCCGGTGTGCCTCTCTTATAAGCAACTCTCGTGTGCTACACATGGGAACGCATAACCTACCCTTACGGAAAAGGAAACCATCACGTAATGCAAAGTGATCAAACACACCATTCACACAAGCAAGGAACATGTCACGAAAGTCCACATCCGTGGCATACAAGGTGGTGATGTGAGAAAAGCCTAGAAGGCGTGAGTGCAAAGAGGTGAGAAGGGCGTACCTTTGTGATAGCGCATCCGCTACCACATTATCCTTACCCTTGAGGTACTTGATGTGGTAGGAGAACCTTTCAATGAATTCCATCCAAGCCGCATGCCCCTTGTTGAGTTTTCCTTGCCCCTTCAAATACTTTAGGCTAAGGTGGTCCGTATGGACCACAAACTCCTTCGGGACTAGGTAGTGCTCCCATACGGTCAAGGCCCTTACCAAAGCATACAATTCCTTGTCGTAGGTACAATAATTGAGTTGAGCCGCCTTTAACTTCTCACTAAAGAAAGGCACAGGTCTCCTCTCTTGAAGCAACACGGCTTCAATGCCAATACCGCTCGCATCACACTTAACTTCGAAGGTCTTCTCAAAATTTGGGAGGACAAGCACCGGGCTCGAAGTGAGCCGAGCCTTAAGAGTAGCGAATGCTTCTTCTTGATCCTTTACCCACACAAACGGGACCTCTTTCTTTGTGAGCTCATTTAGAGGCGCCGCAATGGTTGAGAAGTCCTTGACAAAGTGGCGGTAGAACCCCGCGAGGCCATGAAAGGAGCGGATGTCTCCCACGTTGGTAGGCGTGGGCCATTCGGTTATGGCTTTGACCTTATCACCGTCTACCTTGAGCCCTTCGGATCCTATAATAAAACCAAGGAAATGGACCTCTTCCAAGCAAAATTCACACTAGGAGAGTTTGGCAAATAGTTTGTGCTCACAAGGGGTTAGAAACACTTGTTGCAAATGATCTAAGTGTGCATGTGGTGAAGTGCTATAGACTAGAATGTCATCAAAATACACCACAACAAAATGACCTATGAAAGGCCTCAAAACATGGTTCATCAACCGCATGAAAGTACTAGGCGCATTAGTGAGGCCGAAAGGCATCACAAGCCACTCATATAAACCGAACTTCATTTTGAAAGCCGTTTTCCATTGGTCACCATCATTCATCTTGATTTGATGGTAACCACTTACTAGGTCAATTTTTGAAAACATCTTTGCATCACACAACTCATCTAACATGTCATCTAAGCGAGGGATTGGATGAGAATATTTTACCGTTATTTTGTTGATGGCGCGACAATCCATGCACATTCTCCAGCTTTCATCCTTCTTGGGCACAAGGATGACCGGCACGGCACAAGGGGAGAGACTCTCTCGGATGAAACCCTTAGCCATCAACCCATCGATTTGGTCTTGCAACTCTTGGGTCTCCTTGGGGTTACATCAGTAGGCTAGCCTATTGGGCAAGGTGGATCCGGGCACAAAGTCGATCTTGTGCTCAATTCCCCACGTGGGCGGTAGACCTTCGGGAATGTGATATGGATCCAAGAACGGAATTTTCTATAATCAAAGTTCAAGCATTCGAGGTCTATGAAGACAAGTTCCCTATTCAAGAAGAGAAGTCCATTACATGTCTAAGTGCAGAAGTGAGTGAGCGAGAAAAAGAAAAGGGCTTAAAAGAACCCAAAGTCTTAAAGAAGACTAATCAAAACAGCCCCCATGAAAAGAGTGAGCATGGGTTAACTAATTCTTCTTCTTCTTGTGTTTTCTCTTTAGGGCAGCGAGAGCAAGATGTTTTGAAGGAGAAGGAGTTGTCCAAGTTGCAACAATTGGAGTTGGATGCCTTGGGTAATCCCTTTCATTCATGTGCTTCCTTTGTTGATTCTAATAGAATTGTTGTCTTAAAAGAATCAGATTCGAGGGCGAATCTTTTCGAAGGGGAAGGGAATGATACGATCCTAGCACCATGGCTAACCCCAGTGAGGTTAATGCAACTCCTAGACATGGAGACAAGGCAGGAGACGCTGCTTGATCAAGCTTTCAGGCAAAGGATGACATGGAAGGTGCCTTGGAGGCGCAGACACAACAGGCAACTTCGTCGGAACGTATCTGGAGCTTTACATGTCGGAATCGTGCGATCGACCTCTCGTTGTAAACTTCAGGATGTTATCTTTCATCTGGGACAAGATTAAGTTCATTTAGCCCAGTGGTTTAAAAGTTATGGACGTCGACATTATGGCGTGCAGTCTGTACGCGAGGCAACATACAACTTGAAGTTTCGGCCCAAACCTTGGCCCGATGATGGGGAACTCGACATGGGCTGCTGGAATGTATTTAAATATATTTATATTTACTGTAATTAGTTAATTAGTTAATTAGTTAATTAGTTAATTGATTAATTAGTTAAAGTGTTTTACTTTATGTAATATTCCTATTTTGGAATTAGGGTTTGCTTGTAACCTTATTTAAGGAGCCACTTGGCCTCCTTAGAAACTTGGCTGTTATTTGATAAATTGAGATATTCTCTTCAATCTCCGCCCCTTGTTCAAGTTGGTTGAACCTTGTTCTTCTTGAGTCCGCAATACTTGAGTCGTATACAAGTAAATCTTGGAATTGTATTATTGTGTCGTTTATCTTAGTGTGATTCTCACATTGTTGAGTCTAGTCCTAAGAACCCGATTCAAAACCCTTGACTTGAAATCGATTAGGGCTCTTAGCACAGGTTAGCTAAGTGGTCTAAGCTCGTACTTGTCGAGTTATCTATTTCCGCAGGAAATCCGTCTTTGAACAAAGATCAAAATTGGTGCTACGCATCCTAAGGAACCAGGATCGTATCAGAATGTCCTTCGGGAAAATGTCTTGGAACTCTAGCAAAAGAGGGGAAAGCATCTTAGGCAAGGAAGGGTTAACGTTAGTGGCATTTAAAATAAGAGGTTTAAAATGAATGAGAATGCATGGTTTACGCATGATTAGCGCATGCCTAATGTCTCTTCCTTGGCCAATAAGCTCACTTTTCTCTCCACACTCGCCTCTCTAAAGGCCTCACACACTTGCTTATTTTTTTCAAGTGGTGTCTTTCCACTCGACTCTCTCTTTTTCAATCATTTCTCCTTAATTTCTTCTCTCGGCGCATGCTCTTTGCTTTCATTCCCGCTATTTTCCCCATTTTTCCCTCTCATTTTTCTCTCCACTCCAATCACTCTCTTTCTTCCCTTGAAGTGCAGCTGAAATTTTAAAGGTGGCACAAACCTTTTCTAGCTTGATTTGGTCTTCATAGACTTGGCTAGGTGGCAAGGGTGGGATTAAGAACTTTCGGCCCTCATGCTCAATCTTATAGTTGTTCTTGTACACATCATGAAGCGCCTTTCGGTCGTATTGCCAAGGTCAGCCCAAGAGTAAGTGGCTCGCATGCATTGGTGCCACATCGCACAAGCGTTTGTCCACATAGCCGCCAATGTTGAAAGCTACTAGCACTTGCTCTTGCACCTTAACCGTGCTCCCATCGTTGAACCAATTCAACACATACGGATGGGGGTGTTTAGTGGTTGTCAACCCTAATGAGTGCACTAGGAGTGCGCTTGCCACATCCGCGCAACTCCCATTGTCAATGATGATGACATCACCATCCCATTGGACACGCCCCTGGTGTGGAACAAGTTTTCCCTTTGCGTAATAGAGGCATCATCCTCCCTTCCTTTAATGCTCAAACTCCTCCTCACTAATAGGCATTGTGGCACTTCCACATGGTCATAACCGTCGCTCCCCTCACTATCGTAACCCTCATCATCCCAAATTCCCATTGGGCCACTTCCTTCCTCCTCCTCGCCTTCACTAACCCATTCGCCACTTTCCCGTAGCACCATGTTCATCCTATTGGGGCATTCGGCCTTCATATGTCCGTTGCCCCCACACTTAAAGCACGTAATGGTTCTTGTGGGTGTCCTCACGGGTTGGTTTGTTGGTGTAGTGTTTGGTTAGGCATTTGGCTTGGGTGGGAAGGTGCGGTACGTGTTTGGTGTTGTGTTTACGGGCTTCTTGCTAGTAGTTTGCCAAGGTCGCTGGTAAGTAGAAGAAGGGGTAGAAGTAGAGTTAGGTAATTGAGATGGAGTTTTGGATTTTCGGCTTACTTGTCTCTCAATTTTGATGGCGAGGAGATACATTTCATCCAAGGTGGAATAGGTGTAGAAATCAATCATGTCCGCGATCTCCCTATGTAGTCCTCCTATGAAACGGGCCATGGTGGCCTCGACTCCTTCGCGCACCTCCGCACGCATGACACAAGTGAGTAATTCATGGTAAAACTCATTCACACTCTTCGATCCTTAGCGAAACGTTTGGAGCCGATGGTGTAAGTCCCTTACGTAATGAGGTGGTATGAACCGGCGCCTCATTTCCTCTAATAGTTCCGCCCATTCGGTCACGACTACTCTCCCCTCGAGTCTCTTACTAACCAAAATGCTATCCCACCAATGGATAGCCATACCCGTGAACTCTACCATGGCTAGCTTGACCTTCTTGTCCTCCGAGTAATTGTAACACGCGAAGATGCGCTCCATCATCCTTCCCCTCGAAGCTAGGCAAGTATATCTTAGGGCTGTGGTAATTATCCACACTCTCTTCTTGATGCCGATACCCCCTCCCCTCATTCTCTCTCCCATACTCATTGTGCCTTGGTGGCTCAAATGGTGGGGTTTGGTGTGGTTGGTTCTCCTCGGGCGTTGCTCTAGGCGATTGCCTAGGAGGTATGTAGCCATTGGCTCTAAGTAAGGGTATGTTGGGGTCGGTGTTTCGGGTGGCTTGGGTGATGGTGTTTAGGAAGTGTTTAGGCTTAGGTAGAGGCTCGGTGTTGTGTTGGCATGGTTGTAGTCGCCTTAAGGAAGGCCCATGCGGCGCCGCTAGGTCCTCACTTGCCACACTCTCGGCCACCTCTTCTTCCTCATGCCCGATATTGGTGAAGGCATAATAATCCACGTCATTAGGGTTCTTTGGTGTGGTCGTTTAGAAGAAGTGGGTCACAGGTTGCTTTAGGCGTTCTTAGGGTCGGGGTGGTGCTTGTGTTTGTGGTTGGATGTGTAGTTGTGGTGGTTGTGGATAGGGTTGTGGTGTTGGTGGTGTCAACCTTTCAGCTATTGTCGCACCCTCTTTTAGGAATTCTTATGTGCGACGCGAATTTGGGACGAGATGTGAGATGAAATCAAACTCATCTCACATAATGCCTATGAAGTCGCCACCCTATTTTTTGTTTCTAGGTTTAGGGAACCTGTCATTTGAGAACATGGCAAAAAACAAAATAAAAAGCTAAGTCAAAAAGGGTCTAAACCCGAGAACAGTGGTTCAGGGTTGTATTATGGACTCGGGAAGGTGTTAGGCACCCGAGTCACATCCTAAAAAGGTTACCGGAGGAAAGAAGTGTTTTATATCATGCTTGAAAAAAGTCCTAATTTATGTAATCATGCCCAATAGATGAATTATAACAATTCTAAATAATTCATGCATACGAGCGGATATGCGAAAAAACGTTGGGATAAATAAAGAGGTGAGAAACGTTACTTGTTGAAGGAATACAAGTTGATTTCCTCTTTTGATCAAGATTATTGGCACGAGGCAAGGATAGACATTTAAATACTTGATGATTTATGCATGTGAAAATGATTAATTTAAACAAGAACGAACACGAATAATTATCTAAGCATGCAAACATACAAAAAAAAAAAAATAGTACAAGCATACTAAAAATTAATAATCAGTACGAGTGCGGAAATAAATAAATAGTACAAGATTGCATGGCACGAAAAATTAGGTTCGGCCCATTGGGCCGAGAGTGGGCCCACCAGCTGAGACAAGGACTGGACCCAGGACAGCCCAGCCCACTGGGCTGGTTGAGTGCGTGGGCTTCAGCCCACGCTTCCTTCTCTCACTGGGCTAAACGGTCCAGCTGCTCCACGATTGGGCGCAAGGCGCCCAAGCTCTCTTCTCCCACGCTGGGCCTGCGTTGGCCCAGCTTCTCTCTTTACGTGGGCACAACGCCCGCGTTTCTTTCTTTTCCTGGGCCAAGCAAAAACTTGACCTCAAAACTAAATTAAATAGGACCAAACCCAAAACCAGAAGCTGCACTATTCCCCTTTCTTCTTCCTTGCATCGCCGGCGCCATTGTAGGCGACCAAGGAAGAAACGACTATACCTATGGCCAAAATCTGACCATAAAAATTCCCTGCACCCACAGGAAGCTCCGCATGCAATTATAGCAAATAAATTCAACCAAAACAGCCCTTAATTTGATAAAAAATGAATTAAACCATTTAAATAAAAAAGCTTAAAATTTGCTCGAAATGGTGAGAGATTGAGCAAATTAAAGCATCTGAATTATTCTAGAGATTAAAAAGAGTTTATTTGAAATCAAAACAGCCATTTATCATTGAAAACACGAACATAGATTTTTTTGAAAGATTTGCGTAAAAACGCTTGAAAAGAAGAAAAAAAACAATCTTTGAACTTGAGTAACTTCAACCGAAGGGTTGAAGTAGGAAATTTCTCGTGATAGAGAGCAATGCTATAGAGAGAGATTATTCGTGAATTGGCGAGGCAAAAATGAAGGAGCTCGCTCGGTATTTATAGGCGACTTCGCGAGTGATTCTTTGACGATGAGCTGCGCGTGGTCGTTCTTTGAACGTGAGGAGCAAGGGAGGAGCAGTGCAAGGGATGGGCTCGTCTTGGTTGTGTGGCTGAGAACGATTGAAAGCTTCAAGAGATTTGGTGAGGGTGCATGGCTGAGAATCGAGCTCGCTTTTGCCTCTATGCATGAACCACATGAAGAAATGCATGTTTACGTGGTAATTACCATAGCCACTTGATCTTGTTTGACTCCCAAAGTCAACTAGATCAATGGTGGAGATGAAGGGCTTGATTTATTATTTAATTATTCAGTTCAAGCTAACGGTACGAGCAACTCGAACCGAAAATGTTAAAATGTATAATAAAATAAAAGAACATAATAAGCACACAGTGTGTGGTGAAAAGTTCGCTACATAGTTCGATAAAAAATTCGCTCGTAAGCGATAAAAGTTTGAACGTAAAAATTGATAAAATAAAAATTGAACAAAACGCAAAGAGAGTGCGAGTTGAAAAAATAATAGAAAAAGAGTAGCTAATGAGTGAAATTTTTCGACCATTGGTTTCAAGAATTTTTACCCAGAACCGATATGAGTTCGAACGAAAAAAGTGATAAAAATGTGAAACAATAACGAAATAAGATTTAAATGACCTGAAGCGTAAAAATAAACATTAGTTGGATGAAGTACGATTTTTAAAAAATTGATGATAAGAACTGTAAAAACGTTTAGACGAAGAATTTAAAATCAAAAATCGGGTAGCAACAGTTGCCCCCTCTTTACTGTCTCATAAAAAATAAGGTGTAACTGAAGTTTTTGATGAGCAGTAAAGACGGTTGCTGTTGTACCATTTTTGAAAGTGCGTGGAGAGTAAAAATGTAGCTCCACTTTGATAATGAGGAAAAATGTAAAAACGTAGAAACTTAAATGACAACCTCCCTGATAATGAGGTGAATGCATGATGACCTTCCTGATAATGAGGTGAATGTATGATGACTTCCCTGATAATGGGGTGAGATGTCTTTTCGGATATTGAGGAAAGTGATCTTGTCTAAGTTTGAGAAAATATTTTGATTGCAAAAATGTAAATCAGGTAGGGCGAGGGTAGTACTCGTAGTCCATACACTAGTGCAGAAATGGAAATCAGGTAGGGCGAGGGTAGTAATCGCAGTCCATACGCTGGTGCAGAAATGGAGATCAGGTAGGGCGAGGGTAGTACTCGCAGTCCATACGCTGGTGCAGAAAGATAAACTCAGCTCCGGCGAGGGTAGCACTCCTAGTCCGTTGCTATTGATGCAGAAAATTATAATGGTGATGTAGCTTTGCTCGGGTGTTGTTGCCACCTGAGACATTGATGTAGAAATTGAAATGGAAACTCCACTCGGACACTGCTTCCCGTTGGAGGTTGGTGCTGAAATCCTTCAGGACGCTGCTGGCCGTCGGATGTTGATTTCTGAGGACGATCTCTGATAGTGAGGTCATTGATGGTCTTCTCTAATAGCGAGAACAATCTCTGATAACGAGGTCGGATGTGGATCTTTGATAGCGATGATGATCTCTAATAGCGAGGTTTGATGTAGATCTCAGATAGTGAGGACGATCTCTGATAGCGAGGTCGGTGTTGATCTCTGATAGTGAGGAGGATGATCTTTGATAGTGAGGCAATGATCTTCTCTGATAGCGAGGAGGTTTACTCTGATAGTGAGGAGGATGATCTTCTCTGATAGCGAGGAGGATGATCTTCTCTGATAGTGAGGAGGATGATCTCTGATAGTGAGGTGGAATCTCTGATAGCAAGGGGATGTTGATTTTCGTAGACGATCTCTGATAGTGAGGTTTGTTGATGGTGAAAAATCCACTCGGACGCTGCTGCCTGCTGGGATATTGGTGTTGAAGATGTAAATGCATGTCTGTGCGATGTTATTGCTCTCCGGACATTGGTGTGGACTAGGGGTGTGCGTTCGGATTTCGGATCGGAATCCGACGAGTTCGGATCGGATTATTTCGGATTCGGATTTTTTCGGATCAGATTTTTTCGGATTTTTTGACAGGGAATCCGAAACCAATCCGACACCTTCGGTTTCGGATCGGTTCGGTCGGATTTTCAGATTTTTGATCATAATTGTAAATTTGTAATTCATATCGACCGTGCAAATAAACGCGTATTAGTAAGGGACTCACAAATAAAAATTCAAATAATCAAAATAGTAAAAAATTATGAAATCATCTTACCCATTAGATTTCGTATATTGACCAAAATATTCGAGCTCGTTAATTAAAACGAACTATTTTCTCTTTTCTCTTCTGATGGACCGAAGCCCATTCCTCTTTTTCTTCTCTTCTTTTCGTTGAGCTTCGTTTCCTCTAGCTCAAATTAAAACAAAGAACAAGCCTTCAATTAAACAACAAAACAAAACCCTAAACTCCATTACCCGCACCTCCCTCTTCTCCCTTCTCTCCTTCTTGTCATTTCTTTTTCTGATTCGGGTGGCGGGATGGTGTTGAATCGAAGATGGGCGATTGAGCGGCTATGCACGGCTGTCTGGGCGCGCGGTGGTCGAGCGGGAGAGGGAGTTCGGGTAATGGAGGCTTGCGGTGGCGTTGGGCGATTTGTTGGTTGCTGGCCGGAGCGAGGAGGAAGGGGCAGTGGCGGCAACAGTATTTCCGGCTGGGCAAGGTAATCAATTTTTGAGTGTTGATTTGGTATTGGTTTTGATTTGGTGTTTGAGAGGATGGGTTGATGGCTGTTTGGGGACAGCGAGCGGCTGCGCTGCGTTTGCGGGTTGGGTTGGGGATTAGGGTAAATTGAATTAGGGTTGGGTTGGGTGTATCATTTAATCATTTGGATTATCGGAATCCGACAGATTTCGATAATCCGACCGTCGGAATCCGATACTGATCGGATTCCGACGCACTCCTCCGAACACGATCCGAACCTGGCACGGATCGGATCGGATGGGTGAGTTCGGATCGGATCGGTCGGATCCTCCGATCCGAGCTCACCCCTAGTGTGGACCCACAAAATGAAGACAGGATGTATGTGGGGATATTTAAAGATATATTGCGGGGACATGACCAATCACAACGTTTTAAAAGACAAGATGTGGGGACATGACCTTTCACACCTTTTAAAAAATAAGTTGTGGGGACGTGACCCATCACAACGTCAAAAAAAGACAGGATGTGGGGACGTGACCGCTTACAACTTTTAGAAAGACAGACATGTTGTGGGGACGTGACCGCTTACAATATTTAGAAAGACAAACATGTTATGGGGACGTGACCGCTTACAACATTTAGAAAAAAAGACAGATATGTTGTGGGGACGTGACCGCTTACAACATTTAGAAAAAAGACATGTTGTGAGGACGTGACCGCTTACAACATTTAGAAAAAAGACAGACATGTTGTGGGGATGTGACCGCTTACAACATTTAGAAAAAAGACATGTTGTGGGGACGTGACCGCTTACAACATTTAGAAAAAAAGATATGTTGTGGGGACGTGGACGACCGCTTACAACATTTTAAAAAGATATGTTGGTGAACAAACTAACCTTAATGCTGAAGCCAATTGGATGCTTTTAAGGAATGTAAATTGTAGAATTATAAATGAGAATTGGAACGTACCTTCGCCTGAATGTTTGGTTGGCGATGCGAAGTAGATCGGAAGTGGTAACGTACTTCATTCGGAGGTCGATTGGACTATAGGGAAACGTGATCCGCCGCACCAAATGGATTGTGGAGTAGTAGCGCGCTCCATTCGGATACTTTGGATGGTGGGGAAGCGTGATCCGCCGCACAAAATTGATGGCGGAGTGGTAACGTTCTCCATTCGGATGGCTGATCGGATGGTGGGGGAAGCGTGATCCGCCGCACAAAATTGATTGTGGAGTGGTAACGTGCTCCATTCGGATGGTTGATCGGATGGTGGAGGAAGTGTGATCCGCCACACAAAATTGATGGCGGAGTGGTAACGTGATCCATTCGGATGGCTGATCGGATGGTAGGGGAAGCGTGATCCGCCACACAAAATTGATTGTGGAGTGGTAACGTGCTCCATTCGGATGGCTGATCGGATGGTGGGGGGAGTGTGATCCGCCACACAAAATTGATGGTAGAGTGGTAACGTGCTCCATTCGGATGTTTATTGGATGGATTTATTGGCGGAGATTCCACTGAAGTATATCTGTATCCTGCAAATAGGGAGCAAACAACTACGAAACAACAATGGATGGAAAAATGAGAGCAAATGATAAATGGGAAAATAATGAGAACAAATCATATATGTTGTATATGAAAGTATTCCCACACTACCCTAAGGTTTGCCCCCAGTGTTTTATCAAGGTGAAAACAACTTCCCTATCAAGAGAAGGTTCAACAAATTTATGCATTTCTGGAGAACATGTCATCCAGTTTCTATCATGTAAGCATGCTTGATACAAGCCTAGAAAAGCATCTGCATCTTGCCCAAGAGATAACGACCTCAAGGACGAGACTTTCCCACATCATGTAGACATAAGCAACCCTCACCAGATATTGGTGTTTACGCTTACACTTAGAAACAAGGCTACATGTTTACACTCATAAAAATGCAACAAACATAGCACAAAATCAGATTTGCAATGTCAATCCGAGTGAATAAACTTCAAATGAAGATGCACATGCATGGGCCTTCTAATAATCGAGAGGACTTTGCAAGAGAAAAGAAAGGAAGTAGATAGAAAGAGAATATGGGAAAAATTTGTTTAGCAAGGAAGTGGTTTTTAACAGAAAGAAAAGGGTTTAAATGAGCAGCGCACAACTAAGGTTGCTAGCCGGAAGTAAGGTGCACAATTTCTTTAGCCTTTGTTGGGGATGCTCCTTCTTTGAGATCACCATTTGTTGTTGACGAAGCGTACTGGTTTTTGAATCTTTGCAGGGAATGATCTCTTTTACTTTTGAGATCCTTATTTGTCGTTGAAGAAGCGCACCAGTTTTTGAATCTTTGCAGAGAATGATCTCTTTTACTTTTGAGATCATCATTTGTCATTGACGAAGCGCCAATTTTTGAATTTTCATTGGGAATGATCTCTTTTTGTTTTGAGACCATTTCTTGTTGACTTTGGACCATTTTTGAATTTTCATCGGAAATGATCTCTTTTGTTTTGAGACCATTTTGCTGACTTTTGACCATTTTTGTATTTGCTTCTGCTTTTTATTGATTGTTTTTTTGTTTGTTTTTGCGAGCAAAGCAAGTAAAATTTTTGTCTGGTCCGTCGTCATTTCCGTCTTTGGCAGAGGCCTTTAAGTCTTAATTGTTGGCCTTCTTCTGGCGTTGACCATTAGCAATCCTCGGAGTTTTCGCATTCCCTCTTGTGCAAACTAAGTTCGATGTACACCTTACCTCCGGTTAACAACCTCAGTTGGGCACTGCTCATTATTTAGGGAATTCAAGTGGAAGTAAGAAATTTTACAATCGGCTTAGAAGAGAAATGAATTGAATAGAGAGCAAAAGCAAGTATTTGAAGATAAAAGAATGAGAAGACCAAAGAAAGGTGGAAGCAAAGAGCAAAGTCCCCTGTCATCTTACAGCTATCCCATGTCTAAATATACATGTACCCTGGATATTATGCAAATCTAACTAGCACTTAGTTTGGCATTTGCACTCATGAAAGAAGTATGGTGTGAAGGCCTAAAATGCTCACAGGGATGTGTTTGTGATTGCTTACATCTAAAGCATGCTGCAAATATAAGAGCTAGCATGTGAGATCATGCATGTCATATAACTTCAAATCGATGCACAAGTTATCCATGATGCAGTAACATGTTGAACATGCTTAATTTATGGAAGGTTTGAAAAAGTTGAGGGTAGTGTGGATTTTATTCAAAAATCTTTATTCACAGTTTATAAAGTCAAAAACTCTTAGCAATTTTATTGACAAAACGTTAGGGCATGGTCGCTCATGAAACTTTATAAACAATTTAAAATGTTGCCCCCAATGTGGGAATGAATGTTTGTACAAAAATTAAAGAGGCAGAGAAGAAAATGGACTTCTCTGGATGTGTGCGGCAAGCGGCAGCTAACGATCTGGCAGGTTCACCAGTGGGGAATTGGCTGTATGATTTTGATCCAGCATCATTCCTACTCAAATTTGATGATATCGCCTCAGACATTTCTAACGGTTCCATGCACGATCTCCCTGCAGATTTTATCTTGGGGATGACTGAATCATTTCTGGACTTGGTCGGATCGCCAAGGAAAGTGGGTTCAGAATGAACCTTGAGACTGGTTGTTTACAACTGCAAGATGTTCTGCAAAGAGACCAGCTCATTGTGGTGACTGTAGAGCTATCTTAAAATCTTTCCAGATTCACTCCTTGACTGCTCTCGGATGAGGAGACATCTCTTACGCTGGGGGTGGCCAGTTACCAATGATTTGTTCAAGAAGTATGGCTTGGTCAGCTTGAGATTCAGATGGTCATTGGGGAATCTAGTCAGTCGTTCCTTTGCGGGGAGGCTCCAATACTTCTGCTTTTGCAACACTAGATTGCAAATAAGTGAATGCAATCCTATCAACATCCGTGCTTACTGTCTCACCAATTGGAGGATTGATCTTCACCGTATGATCCTTGTGTCTGTTCACGGAGAGATCTCGTCTGTGATGATCAATCATGAAAATTTTGATCATGGTTGAATCTTGAATTTGCGGCCAGGAGCCGTGTAGGGCGTGCATATCGTCATATCACATAACAAGACCGCGTTAAGTATGTCGATTGGGTTCCGACGGAAAGAGAACCTCTATATCTTGTCGTGGCGATGAACTGAAGCACATGTAGGAATGACGCACAGAGCTCATGGTTGTGAATTATCGCTCCCTATGCCTTGGCCCCCGGTAGAATGTACTCAACCTTTGATGCCCCCTAATTCCTTCTTTTGGTCGTCATTTCAACTGCTTGCCCCCTAGTTTATAAGTCTTATTGCACCTGAAATAAAGGAGGAATTAAATAGTAAGTATGGACGGAAGGATATCCCAAAATTCGGAATTAAAAATTAAAACTGAAAAAAATTGAAATATTTGAAAAGAACACGTGGGTTGCCCCCCACGGAGCACCCTTATTTATAGTCGTAGGCTCGACTAATGTACAAAAATATTGTGAATATTCCCACTGAACGAATAAGTTGAACGAGTCCACCGTGGGCCTTGAGAACGTTCATTCAAGAGTTGGTGGTCATGTGGGGCCCTTTGGCTAACCCTTCAAAGGAGATCCTTTTGTGCTTGATCAGGTGAAGAACCTTTTTCGTAAAGGCGGAGCAATTTTCTAAAGTGACCCAGAGCTCCCATATGGTATGCACACATTACACCAGGATCGAACCCCTTTGGGCAAGGAGTTTGGAGAGGTAGGACTGGGTTGGTACGATCTGCCTAGTTGCTACAAGATGTTCGTAAATTTCCCCTACTGGGGCTGGAAGAGGTGGTAGTGGCTCCTTATTTTTCCTGTTTGGTGGGTTGTACAGTCTAGATTGTGTAGGTTGTGGTATTTGTGACAGAGGCGACCGAAAAGGTTGCCCTCAACTAGGTCGGTGGGAGACGAAGTTGACATCTTCCTCCATAATAGGCGCCCTCTTAGGTGTTTCCTCTGGCACGGGAACAACGATCCTTCTAGATTTGATTCCTTGTTCCACTCTCTTTGTCACTAGGACCATGTCAGAGAAGTTGCTGGACGAATTGGAGTTGAGATGAGCGTAGTAAGGAGCTTGGAAAGTACTCGCAAAAATTGATATGAGTTCTTTGTCACTCAGAGGAGGAGAACTTCTAGCAGCAAGTTCTCTCCATCTTTGAGCCTACACCTTCACTGGTTCGTTGGTTCTCTTCTCCAGGTTCTGCAGATCAGAACGGTCTGGGGCTACTTCTATGTTGAACTTGTATTGTTTGAAGAAGGCGTCAGACAAATCTCTCCAAGTCCTGATTCTATTTCTATCTAGACTCATGTACCAGGTCAATGCATGCTTGGCCAAACACTCTCTGAACAAGTGGATCAGCAACGACTCATTATGGATCACCTCGGCCATCTTGTTGCAGTAGATCTTGAGATGAGTTTCGGAACACTCCATCCCAGTATACTTCTCGAACTCTGGGATTTTGAGCTTCAGGGGTATGGTTATCCCCGGTACCATGCACATGTCCTCAGATCTTGTTGGATCGAAGGGGTTGGTCCCTTTAATAGCCCTCACTCTCTCTTCTAACAGGCCCAACCTGTCTATACCTGGCCCCTTTATTTTACCAGTAGCTGACGGATACCCAAAGGAGACTTGTGGTTGTATCTGATTGCCCCCAGGAGGCTGAGTTCTCGAAGGTCCAGGAATTATGAATTGAGTGGAATGGCCCTGAGGCAGGAGGAAATACTGAGATTCTGGGCGGATGATGAAAGGGCTCTGAGGCGGGAGGAAACACTGAGATTCTAGGTGGGTCTCCTTCTTGCCGAGGTTAAGAGTAGGCCCAATTAGTGGAGGCTCAAGGGGTGTGCCACCTTGTCCAACGGTGGCGATAGTAGTGTTCGGGATAGCCGATGTGATGTGCTAAGATCGGCTGGGATTAAAAAAAAGGGTTGCCACGAACCGGAAGATGATGTAGGGATGGAAGTACTAGCGACCACAGATGAGCGGTGTGCCCCATTGTTTGAGCAGAAAAGGGATAGAACCCGGGCGGAAAATCAATCGTTGCCTCGTCCCCTTCCTTCTCAGCTTGTTCAGCCCTTTCCGTAGTGGCCCGAATTTGTTCTACTAGCTCGGCTATCTTTACTTTCCATGCCTCCTCTGTCTTACCATGCGTTGTCATCTTTCGTGTCTACCATCTAGTCGCGTGGATCTTGCGAGGAATAGTTTGCTTTTTCGGAGCAATGTTTTCCTGAAAAATAAACAAGTTTAATAATTATAAGTTAAAGCAGTGATTATGTACGCAAAATGTCATCCCGAGGTCTCCACGCTGGGAGAGAAAGAGAGGGGTAAGTACGATAACAACAATAATGCAGGTATAAAAAAATCGCAAACATAGAGAATTACGAAAGTAATTGAGACAAAATTATAAACATGGAAAAAATCGCGAAAGAATTTGCATGTGAAAAATATTGTCAATGTGAAAAATTGCGGGAAAAGTTGTACCCGTGGTGCAATTTACGGAGAAATTGCACTCGTGAAAAAATTGAGAAAATCATTGCACACGTGGAAAAATTGCGGAAACATTTTGGCAAACGTGGAAAAATTGCGGAAATATTTTGGAAGCATGAACGATTGTGGGAAAATTGTACACGTGAACGATTGCGGGAAAATTGTACACATGAAAGATTGTGGAAAAAAATGTAGATATTGAGAAATTGTGAAAAAATTGGCAAACATGGAGACATTGCAAAAATTGCAAATATGGAGAAATTACAAAATTAAAATGTGACAAATTTACGAAAAAATTTACCAATATGGAAATTTTGCGGAAAACATTGCCAATGTGGAAAGTTTACGGAAAAAGATTTCCAATGTGGAAAATTTGCCTAAAATTTTATAAATGTGGAAAAATCGCAAAATCAGTTGTAAGATGTGGAAAATTTTGAGAAATCATTTATAAAATGTGGAAAAAAAATTGAGAAATTATTTGTGGAAATTTTGAAAAATCAGTTGTAAATGGAATTTTTTTGAGAAATCAATGGAAAAAGTGAAACAAAGTCACAATATACGCATTTCAATATGAATATGTTGGGGTGACACCAACTATTTCTAAACTTGCTAGAAGGATCCCGGACGATACCATAGAAGTAGTCCCTTAGTAAATGGATATTAGAGCGTTTACCGAATCATAAAAGGATTCGGGGCGCTCAACCCATTTAGGGGTTCGAGTCCGAGTATGGGTTCGTGAAAGCTTACCAGGGCGTGGGCCCCAGGACTTCACTACTACCGACCTAATCTTATTTGGTGATGCCCGGCGATAGGGATTATGCGTGAAAAATGCATATGGAATGACAGTTTATCAAAGCAAGTAACACATAGCAACAAATCAGGTATAAGCAATTTATCAAAGCAGATAAATACATGAAAAGCAATTAATCATGCGAAAAAATCAAATGATAATACATGAAAAACAATTAATCATGTATAAAAAGACAAACACCTCAAAAAAATCCGGCTTCGACCCTATTAGTCCCAAGTGAAGTCGCCAAACTGTCGCACCCCCTTTTAGGAATTTTTATGTGCGACGCGAATTTGGGACGAGATGTGAGATGAAATCAGACTCATCTCACATAATGCCTATGAAGTCGCCACCCTATTTTTTATTTCTAGGTTTAGGGAACCTATTATTTGAGAACATGGCAAAAAACAAAATAAAAAGCTAGGGCAAAAAAGGTCTAAACGCGAGAACAGTGGTTCGGGGTCGTATTATGGACTCGGGAAGGTGTTAGGCACCCGAGTCACATCCTAAAAAGGTTACCGGAGGAAAGAGGTGTTTTATATCATGCTTGAAAAAAGTCCTAATTTATGTGATCATGCCCAATAGATGAATTCTAACAATTCTAAATAATTCATTCATACAAGCGGATATGTGAAAAAATGTTGGGATAAATAAAGAGGTGAGAAACGTTACTTGTTGAAGGAATACAAGTTGATTTCCTCTTTTGATCGAGATTATTGGCACGAGGCGAGGATAGACGTTTAAATACTTGATGATTTATGCATGTGAAAATGATTAATTTAAACAAGAACGAACAAGAATAATTATTTAAGCATGCAAGCATACGAAAAATAAATAAATAGTACAAGCATACTAAAAATAAATAATCAGTACGAGTGCGGAAATAAATAAATAGTACACGTGTGGAAATAAATAAATAGTACAAGATTGCATGGCACGAAAAAAAAAGACGGGCCGAAAAATTAGGCTCGGCCCGCTAGGCCGAGAGTGGGCCCACCAGCTGAGCCAAGGACTGGACCCAGGACAGCCCAACCCACTTGGCTAGCCCACGCTTCCTTCTCTCGCTGGGCCAAACGGCCTAGCTGCTCCACGCTTGGGCACAAGACGCCCAAGCTCTCTTCTCCCACACTGGGCCTGCGTTGGCCCAGCTTCTCTCTTCACGCAGGCACAATGCCCGCGTTTCTTTCTTTTCCTGGGCCAAGCAAAAACTTGGCCTCAAAACCAAATTAAATAAGACCAAACCCAAAACCAGAAGCTGCACTATTCCCCTTTCTTCTTCCTTGCGTCGTCGGCGCTATTGCCGGCGACCAAGGAAGAAACGACCATACCTATGGCCGAAATCTGACCAGAAAAATTCCCTGCACCCACAAGAAGCTCCGCATGCAATTATAGCAAATAAATTCAACCAAAACAACCCTTAATTTGATAAAAAAATGAATTAAACTATTTAAAAAAAAGCTTGAAATTGGCTCGAAATGGTCAGAGATTGAGCGAATTAAAGCATCTTAATTATTCTAGAGATTAAAAAGAGTTTATTTGAAATCAAAATGGCCATTTATCATTGAAAACACGAACAAAGATTTTTTTTGAAAGATTCGCGTAAAAACGCTTGAAAAGAAGGAAAAAAACAAACTTTGAACTTGAGTAACTTCAACCGAAGGGTTGAAGTAGGCAATTGCTCGTGATAGAGAGCAATGCTATAGAGAGAGATTGTTCGGACCTCACTCGGTATTTATAGGCGACTTCGCGAGTGATTCTTTGACGATGAGCTGCTCATGGTCGTTCTTTGAACGTGAGGAGCAAGGGAGGAGCAGTGCAAGGGATGGGCTCGTCTTGGTTGTGTGGCTGAGAACGATTGGAAGCTTCAAGAGATTTGGTGAGGGTGCTTGGCTGAGAATCGAGCTCACTTTTGCCTCTGTGCATGAAGCATATGAAGAAATGCATGCTTACGTGGTAATTACCACAGCCACTTGATCTTGTTTGACTCCCAAAGTCAACTAGATCAATGGTGGAGATGAAGGGCTTGATTTATTATTTAATTATTTAGTTCAAGCTGACGGTAAGAGCAATTTTACCTGAAAATGAATATAAACTCGAACCGAAAATGTTAAAATGTATAATAAAATAAAAGAACATAATTAGCACACAGTGTGCGGCAAAAATTTCGCTACATAGTTCGATAAAAAATTCGCTCGTAAGCGATAAAAGTTTGAATGTAAAAATTGATAAAATAAAAATTGAACGAAACGCAAAGAGATAGTACGAGTTGAAAAAATAATAGAAAATAAGTAGCTAATGAGCGAAATTGTTCGACCATTGGTTTCGAGAATTTTTACCCGGAATCGATATGAGTTCTAACGAAAAAAGTGATAAAAATGTGAAAAAATAACGAAATAAGATTTAAATGACCTGAAGCGTAAAAATAAACATCAGTTGGATGGAATTACGATTTTTGAAAAATTGATGATAAGAACTGTAAAAACGTTTAGACGAAGAATTTAAAATCAAAAATTGGGTAGCAACAGCTATGGTAGTTATGGCCTCCATCATCCTATTGATGGCTTGGGATTGGCTCGCCATTATGACCTCTTGGTTTGCCATCATGGTCTCTTGGTTTGCCAACCTTTCTTCCATTCGCGCCGATAGGTTAGCTAGGAACTCATGAGGTGCAGGCTCCTCCCTACTCTCTTCCCCTACAAAGCCGCCCCCATGCACCGATTCATTGGAGCCCCCGCCGGACGGGGTTACAATTTAGGACATAGTCAAACGTACCTACAAAATGAACAAACACAATTTATATGCAAAAATAAAGTTAGTTCCCTCCCTCACGAGTTTCCTCTCGTATCACTCTACTCTCTAATATGCTCCCCTCCTCACGTCGCTCTATTTTCTCTCAAGTCCCAAACCAAACTTAGACCAACCAAGACTCTAAGGAATAAGATGGGCACGGGACACGCAAAGAAAACTAGGGCACGAAGAAAAGGCACGGAAGGTCTAATGCGGCGCACGCAAGTTGTAGTAGCACGCACCCTAGACCTAGAGTAGAAGTAATGTGAGAAGGAAAAACCTAGGACTCAAAAGAAAGCTAGCACACAAAGACTCAAGAAATGAAAGGAAAAGAAAAGATGAAAGGAAATAAATAGAGTTCCTTAAGTTCAAACGCTAAAATGATTCAAGCTCAAATGCAAACTTCACACATGCTTTCGGCCTTGTTTACTATCTCAAGTCCCTTGCTTTGACTCAATTATAAAAAAAAAATTTGAATTCTTTTCTTTTGTTTTGAAATGTTTTTTTCCGAATTCCTCTTTTTTTTTCTTTTTTTTTGGGTGCAAGAGAGCTCCAAGATGTATGACAAGTATTTGATTAATGATGCAAGACTTGTAGTGCAATATGATAACTGCGAGTGATAAGTGGTGTTTGCTTAAGTGATTTGAGCTTTGTTGATAATGAGTGAGTGTATCAATGATTGGTGATAAGGAGCAAGTGTGTGTATCAATGATTGGTCATAAGGAGGTACGGTTATAGATATTTTCCTAGGGTGTGCAACAAGTTTTAGGGTTGAAGGCCGACGGCCTCACACATGCTATGGATGACTCACACAATGACTCACACAAAAGGATAAATCGTACTATTTTGACCACCTTGACACTTGGCTCACAATTTATGGAATGCAACCGAATGCCAAGAACACCCACACATTCTTGAACGAAAGAGATGAAGAAAAATAGATTTAATCCAACCAAAAATGCAAACCAAGATGGACAAAGTGTTTAAGATGGATCAAACAAGGTAAAATGGCCAAAAACTCAAAAATACCCAAATGGTCAAAAATGACAAGACAAGGGGATGATTTTTGAACCGTAGAAATACATTTAAAGTGAATGAAATGCGACCGTGAGACTGATGGCGCTCCACTACCACTTGATACGGTCCAAATGCCTAGCTCGACTTGGACGTCGCTTGTGAGGGCCGGATCTAGTCTCGTGCATGGTTGGCTTTGGGTTCGGCCATGGAATGGATGAACGGATGGTGTTTGGATGATATTTTGTAAGGAAGATGCAGCGGAATATTGATGATGAAAGGAAATGATTATATATATATATATATATATATATATGGCTCAAAAGCTTGAAGGAATAATAAGCGTTTGAGGGCGTCTTGAATAAGACCGAGCCTTCTCTAAGAGAAAGCAAACGATTCGGCCACCTTGCAAGGATGGACGATTGGATCTAAGATCCTCCTAGAGCTAGTCTAAGGATTTGGCTTAAGGCTTAAGAAGAAATTCTCAAAATCAAAAACAACTATAAAAGAGGCTATGTCCTTCAATTTATAGTGCAAATTATTACAATGAAAAAGACCCTAAACACCCTTGGACAAAAGGGCTTCATACTTGGATAGCGTGGCCTTCATCATGGGCTTTTGGTGGCTTGGTGTCGATGGGCTTGGATTTTGGCTCGGGCCCTCGTATCAGGTTAGCCTTAGGCGCGGCCTTGGCCAGGCTGAGGCGCTGGGCTTAGGCGTGGCCGAGGCGCTGGGAGCGGACGAGGCCTTGGTGCTGGGCTTAGGCGAGGCCGAGGCACGAGGCTTAGGCACGGCCGATGCAATGGGCTTAGGCGCGGTCGATGCGATGGGAGTAGGCGAGGCCAATGCGATGGGCTTAGGCGCGGCCGATATGATGGGCGTATGCGAGGCCGATGTGGTGGGCTTAGGCGCGGCCGATGCGATGGGCGCAGGCACGGCAAAGGCGCTGGGTGCGAGCGAGGCCGAAGTGCTGGGCGCGCTGTGGGACTCGGGCTCGGGCGTGAGGCTGCGAGTCGAGTCGTTGGCATGGACACATAGACTCCAATGGCTTGAGGCTTCCGTGTTGCTCTCCTCAGTCCTTAGTGCCTTCATGAGCAAGGCGATCATGGCCTTGCTCCTAGTCGTGGGCCTATGTGTGGCTCGGGCTACTGGGCTCGTATCACCTTGCTGTCAACAGGCGGCTGAGATGGTGGATCACCTATTCTTACACTGTGCGGTCACAAATGATATTTGGAGGGAAAGTTACTCACTCTTGAATAGTCTGTATTTGCCTTCTGCAATGTTTAGGGACTTGAGTCCAATCTCGGTGGTGGAGGAGGTAGTTGATACGATCGTGGACACGTCTACAATGAGCGTCGAGGCCATGACGCCACAAGGCCCAATAACCCATAGCAAGGAAGCTGTCATAGCCGAGGAACGTGTGTTGTGTCTTCAAAACTCCAAATCCAGCATTTTTGCCAGTACGTTAACGACATGACACCAGCGCTTGAAGAGAATGGTTTAATGGAAGCGAAGCTCACGGCATGCCGCCAGGTCCTTAGCGGCATGCCGCCAGCGCCTGGAAATTAAAGGCCCGTTGAAGCGAAGCTAACGGCATGCTGCTAGGCCCAGTTATAATTGACGGATGTTTGCCAAAATGACCCCTTTTACAACTTGTATAAATAGCTAGTTTCTTGCTTTTCTTCGTTATTTTAGACATTGAGTGAATTTTTTGAGTGAGTTACTCCTCCCCTATCACTCCTAAACTCTTTCCCATCCTTGGAAGGGTTAGCTTGAGTTGAGTTTACTCCTCTCTAACCCCTCCGAGGAATTATTATCTTTGTATGATTAAGATTGCATTGTGATCATTATTGAACCTTTGAGAATTCTTGTTTGTGTGTGAAATATAAGCTCTATGCCTATTGTTCTTGTTGCGTGAATATTCAAGCTTTCAAGTGTGTGATACATCTATCACCGTGCTCTAAGTCATTCATCAATTCTATCCATAATCCACGGTAACATCATCTCCTTCCATTCCGCTGCACATATCCGAGTCCTTTACATCCTTGTTTGTGTCGTTCTTCATCCTCTTGTGTGTGACAACTCACGGACTAGATCCCTCCATTAATAGCTCCATACTCTACTTTAAATAAACCGGAGCATATCAGTGTCTCCCTCTTGCGAGCGATTTCGAACACGAGAAATGATAGGGCATTTAATGCGGTGGTGAATACACCTCAGGAGGTCTGGCTACACGGAACAAGGTTGCTGGGAGCGTATAAAGCAGCTAATGGGAGAGATGATGAGGACGAGGGAGGTGCACCACAAGGGCATATTCCCCGTTGGCATCACCCTAGAGAGAATGTTATGTCTTAACACAGACAAGGCAGTAGGAGCTAGCTGAATTGGCTTGGGGATTATTACGCGAGACAGAACGAGCTGCTATATCTTTTCGGCATATGAGTGTGCCTAGTTTCAGATGGAGGTAGCTGTGGCGGAAGGGCTAGCTATTCAAAAAGTGCTTCAATTGGCCAAACACAAAGGTTTCAACAAGATCCAGGTCCAGTCGGGTAGTCTTGAGATGATACGAGCTATCCTCGACAGAAACCAAAACCTCTTGGGGGTGGAGTTGATTGCTTAAGATAACTTTTGTTCAGCGCAATTATTTAGCACTTGTGACTTTGTCCATATTAGGAGAACCGCGAATTTTGTGCCTTATGACCTAGCGAGAAAAGCTTTAGAGTTGGGTCTGTCTGAACTTTGGGACGGTTTTTGTCTCGTTGAGCTAGATTTAATGATGTGATCACGGCCCCCTTCGAATTAGAACAACTTGACACATTGCCAAGAGGATCGGTCACGGGCAACCGAGCCTTGCAAATGCGCGTAAGTCATGCCCGAGGTCAAGGATCAAGTGCTAAATCATCACAATACCTAGGCCTAGACGCACCGAACTCCCAAGATGGCCGAGCAAGCCTTGAAGTAAAGTCACGTCTAGCCCTAGAAAGTCCCAAGGACACGCGCACCATCCCAAGGCCTCCAGCAAAGCCGAAATTCCACAATGTATGCAACAAGGCCTTGACAATAAATGCTCCATCCAAGAGGTCCAATCACAAGAAGATCATCTTGTGGCCAAGTCCAGCAAGGAGTTCCCCAAGGCCAAGGGTCGAAGTGTTGTTGCACTTGTACTGATAACAACTCAATCTTAATGAGGTCAAATGCTCTCAATCGACCCAGTTTCATAATCTTCAAGATGTCAGCTAGTTTGTATCCAAATTTCAGCTTAATTGGACCAGCGGATTGAGAGATATTCGAATAAACATTTTGGCGCGCAGGTTCGGCGTAATTACGTCCAAAACAAAAGGTTTTGGAGTGTTTTAAGGAACCTCGACGTAATTACGTCCAGACACGACGTACTTACGTCCAAAACAGAAGGAGTTGGGTTGTTTCGTAGCAAGCACGGCGTAATTACGTCCAGACACGCAGTAATTACGCCCGGAAATCGTCAACTCTCGCGAAACAACATTTTTAAGGGCTTTTCAAGCCCAATTTGTGTATAAACTATAAATAGGTTTATTATTTCATTTGTTGAGGAGCTTAGACATTTTTGTGTGATATTTGTAAAGTGAGTTTACTCCTTCTCTTATCACCTAAGCCTTGGCTCAACACTTTAATTCCTTGAGAGGGATCGCTTGAGTTTGAGATTACTCCTCCCGATCTCTCTTCGGGAAATCAAAGCTTGTATGGGTTTTGCTGATTTTGTGAATGAAGTATATGTTTTATTTGGTTGATCATCCATAGAAACGAGTCTCAATCTTGGCCCTCGGAGTATATCTTGATCAAGCAAACATTGTGTGATTGTTCGCTACTTCGTGACTTGCTCATCTCTGTCCCTTCCATCCATCTTCTAATTCCTGGTAACTCCCATCTTTCCATCGTTCTTATGTGTAATTTCTCCACTAAATATACATATTTTGTGTCTATTCTTTCTTGTGGTGTTGTTTATTCTAGATAAATTCATTCGGCTAGATCCTCCTTTTGTTGATTGTCATTCGACCCTCACACCCGAGGGTAGGATCACATCAAGTGGTAGCGGAGCTTTTGGCCGCCTAGCGAATTTTTTCTAGTTTTCGTCAAAAGTGTTAGAACCTTTCTTCCTTGGAATCTTGAGTTTCGTGCGATATTTTCAAAAGCTATTTCAAGTGGGCTTTTGATTGTTGGTTGTGATAACTTTGGAAAAATTAAAATTTTGAAATCTTGAGAAAATCATTTGGGTGTGTTCTTGGTGTTCATCTTGAGTTCTTGGTGTTCTTGGCTTTTGACACTTTTTGATCCAAAATTGATACACAAAACCTTTAGCCAAGTGTTTGCCAAATAATTAATTAAATTCCCCTCACTTGGCCGGCCAACACATACAACAAGAGTCAAACATCCTCATCCTTTGCATTAAATGCAATAAGCCAACTCACCCAAAATCTTTGACAATTTGACCAAAGTAACAAACATTCCTAACTAAATAATACAATTCCAACCAAATAAACCCACTTTTCCCCAAGGCTAGCACGTCCTCCTCTTCTTCCTTGTGTCCAGCTGTTCTTTTCCTTATACTTGAGTTTTAAACAAGTCCTTAAACTCAAGTCCTAAACTCATTAAATCCTAAACTTGAGTTTTAAACTTTTTGAGTCCTAAACTTAAGTTATTTTGAGTCCTAAACTTCCAAGTCCGTTTCATTAAATCCTTGATTCTTCCCTTGAGTCTTACCTTGAGTCTTTTACTCATTTGAACCAAATAATTTCCAGCCTTCCTTTCCTCCAACGGAAATTCAAATTTTTTTCCCCAAAAATTAAATTTTGAATTTCCTTGGAAATTCTGAAAATTTTTAGCTTTCTCTTGAGTCTTTGTAATTTCCTTGAGTCTTTTGTTTAATCTTTCCTCCTCTTGTGCTAATCTCTTGAGCATTTGCGAAGGTAGTTGTGAACGAAACGCTTGGCCTAAGTCACAAGTTTGTTTGCGGCAAGAAGTTGTGTGGTGAGCAAGCTTTGTGAGTGGATGTATTGAGCGATTTGTGAGGCTATCTTTTGCGAGTGATCAAACACGAGTGTTAAACACGTGAGGGAGCGAATTATTTTCTTACCCTTGTTTAAGTGTGCAGGTACATGGAGAACGCGAAGTTGAGTGTTTGTGAGCACGTATTTTTCTTGTGACCTAAACACCTAAACACGAGTGTTTAAACACGTGAGGGAGAGATTATTTACTAACATCTATATATATATAGTTTGTTCAATTTTTCAGGCACAATGTCGCAAGATAGTGATTGTGAATCTTGTGACCAAGGAGGGTATTATGACGATGATACTTCTCAATGCAACGACGATAGTGGTGATGAATCATGTGGTGCTGCTAGTTGCCAATTTGATGGTGATGAGAATTTTGAACCATGTGATGAAATCGGCAATGAATATAGCATTGATAGGATGAGTACCAAGATGAAAGTGAAGCAACTTGTAGCAAGAGTGAAGACAATGAAGATCCTCCAAGTCCTCATGTCTTTAGTCGTGGCTCAAGTTCAATTTGTAGTGAGGATGAAGACCATGAAGAGACCTCAAGTCCTCGTCTCTTAATCCGTGGCTCAACTTCAAGTTGTAGTGAGGATGACGACGACGAAGATTTTCCAAGCCTTCATGTCTCAAGCTATGGCCTCGGTTCCATTGCACACCAAAGCCTTGGCCATGGCCCCGAACCTAGACGACACGTCTTCTCTTCAAGTGTACAAGTCCGAACTAAACCTGATGGAACGCAAAGCCAAACACCTCCTCATCTTCCTCCTCCAAGGATTCGACCTCACCAAGGCCGAACTCTCTAAGAATTTCAGCAACCCTTCTGTTCCACATCCTTCCCTTCTGCTCCTTCCAAACGAGCAAGTGATGTCTTTTCCACCACATGTACGGGTAAAGGCCACTTGTGTGACATTTGCCCCAACAATAGAGTCAACAAAATGAGTGCAATGACCGAGCAGCAAGAGAATAATGATCATGTTAAGAAAGGAGAGAGTGGAAAGAAAAAGAAGAATGATGAATTTTCGAGTGGTGTCAAGGATGATGCGTGGTGGGAAAGATTATCCGGGTTAGCGAAGAGTATTGCCAAGCCTAAACATAACAAGAAGTCTTCTTCTTCCCTTTCCGTGAAGCAAGGCAACACCTCCTCTCAAGCTCGTCCAAGTCAACAAAATTCTCCTTCCACTATGGCATTCGAGTCCAAGCCGGAAGTGGTGCAACCTACACAAGTCACTCCACGACCACAAACCACACCATTTCAATCCTTTGAACTACCTTGTCAATCGATTGAAAGGAATGTGGCCGAGCTCCAAGCTATGAAAGTTAAAAAGAGTGAAAAATGTAAGGTTACGAACGAGAGAAAAGAGTGTGGAGAGAAGAAAGTAAGCGATGAGGAAAATACACGGCATGAAAATAGCAAGCATGCCAATGAGAGTGAGTGCAACCGCACCCGTGAGAATGAGTTGAGTGAGTTTGTTGAGCCAAATCAATTTCAAGTTTTTGACAACCTTTTGTTTGAATTATATTTTGACAATCCGTTGTTTAAGCTTGAAATTGAAGAAAAAGAAAGTAAGCAAAACAACCCCCATGAAAAAAGTGAGCATGGGTTGAGAGATCGTGAGCAAAACAGCCCGCATGAAAAAAGTGAGCATGCGAGAGAGAAATACACACCTGAGAGGAGTGTGCACGTAGAAAAATTGAGAGAATAACGTGAGGAAAAGAAGCAAACGAAAATTGTGGAAGCTATTGATCCAATGAGCATGCCTTTGTGCAATGAGGATCAATTAGCTCACTCTAACCTTGACAATTCTTTTCCTACTGTTTGTGTGTCTTTCTTGCAGGAAACTTCGATGGGTTGCCATGAACCTACGCGCATAAATTTTCCAATGAGCGAAGGTAGTTTTAAACCATCAATCCTAGGAGGCATTGGAAGCGCAATTGCTCAACATTGGTGCTCCCAACGGCAAGGCCTCGAGGTAAACCATTCCCTTTTTCCTGCTTTGCCCGAAAGGTGCGTACCAAACCCTCCCTTACATGCTCCATTGTTTGAGGTTGTTCAATTCACTCATCTTTATTCACATGCTGAAAAATTTTATGACCAACATTTATCGTGTGATAAAGAATCATTCTTACATTTTATTGAGCATGATCCATTTGTTCGTATATTTGAAAACCACTTGGGTATGAATTTCATTGCATGCACCGAAAATATTTTCGTACCCTTTATCAAGCATAATTCTTCTTGGTTTGAGCATGAAAATTACTTGAATGAAAATTTTGTGGTATGTGTTAAGACTCCTAATTTGCATTTCATCAAGTATGACCCTTTCTTGCTCAAACGTGCTAATTTTCATAATTTTTCGGATAATATGTATAATTTATATACATGTTGTTTTCATTTGGAGTCCATGACAAATCTGCATGGAGTGTGGAAACAATTCCTTTGCTCGAACTTGTTAAAATTTAATGAGACTAAATGCTGCAAAGAATTGTATTTCTTGTTGTGTCAAATGTTTGGTATTCCTATACGTTTTGTGTATGGACAAGTGGCTCAATTTTCTTGGCTGATTCTTATAAGTCGTTTTGAGAAAATTGGCCTCCGTCTACGTTGTTTAATAGTTGGTGATACCATGCGCATCCTTAATATTGTCGTAAAGACCCATGTGTTTAAATATGAAAGGGGTGCACTTGATTTTGAAATGGATGAATTTTGTTTTGCCAATTGTAGCCTACATGGATTATTTGTGGATGATGTGCACTTAAATACCATGAATATGTTGCGTGTTAGGAGAACACAAAGTTATGGACCTAATTTGTTGAGGATTAATTGGTTTAAATCCTCCAAAAGTTTGCGTACTCCCTTGCCGAAATTAATTGGTATCTTTAAGTGCATAGTGTCTTTTTTTAGTGCTCAATTCTCTTGGCTTGTCATTGTGAGCCGAATAGAGAAGAAGATTCATCATGTTTGTTGTTCTAAGATTTGCGATGCCATCCGCATTTTACATGAAATTTTAAGAAACGATGTGCATCAATGTGCTATTAATGTTGTTGACTTTTCCTTGGTCCAACCTACGCATAAGCACGCACGATTGCGCCTCTTGGGTATCTCACCTTTGTTTTTAAGTGTTTTTAAGTGTGTAGGTGAGACGATTGAGGTTATGGATTCGAGGACGAATCCTTTTGAAGAGGGAGAGGTTGATGTGATCACGCCCCCCTTCGAATTAGAACAACTTGACACATTGCCAAGAGGATCGGTCACGGGCAGCCGAGCCTTGCAAATGCGCGTAAGTCATGCCCGAGGTCAAGGATCAAGTACTAAATCATCACAATACCTAGGCCTAGACGCACCGAACTCCCAAGATGGCCGAGCAAGCCCTAAAGTAAAGTCACGTCTAGCCCTAGAAAGTCCCAAGGACACGCGCACCATCCCAAGGCCTCCAGCAAAGCTGAACTTCCACAATGTACGCAACAAGGCCTTGATAATAAATGCTCCATCCAAGAGGTCCAATCACAAGAAGATCATCTTGTAGCCAAGTCCAGCAAGGAGTTCCCCAAGGCCAAGGGTCGAAGTGTTGTAGCACTTGCACTGATAACAACTCAATCTTAATGAGATCAAATGCTCTCAATCGACCCAGTTTCATAATCTTCAAGATGTCAGCTAGTTTGTGTCCAAATTTCAGCTTAATTGGACCAGCGGATTGAGAGATATTCGAATAAACATTTTGGTGTGCAGGTTCGACGTAATTACGTCCAAAACAGAAGGTTTTGGAGTGTTTTAAGGAACCTCGACGTAATTACGTCCAGACACGACGTACTTACATCCAAAACAGAAGGAGTTGGGTTGTTTCGTAGCAGGCACGGCGTAATTACGTCCAGACATGCAGTAATTACGCCCGGAAATCGTAAACTCGCGCGAAACAACATTTTTAAGGGCTTTTCAAGCCCAATTTGTGTATAAACTATAAATAGGTTTATTATTTCATTTCTTGAGGAGCTTAGACATTTTTGTGTGATATTTGTAAAGTGAGTTTACTCCTTCTCTTATCACCTAAGCCTTGGCTCAACACTTTAATTCCTTGAGAGGGATCGCTTGAGTTTGAGATTACTCCTCCCGATCTCTCTCCGGGAAATCAAAGCTTATATGGGTTTTGCTGATTTTGTGAATGAAGTATATGTTTTATTTGGTTGATCATCCATAGAAACGAGTCTCAATCTCGGCCCTCAGAGTATATCTTGATCAAGCAAACGTTGTGTGATTGTTCGCCACTTCGTGACTTGCTCATCTCCGTCCCTTCCATCCATCTTCTAATTCCCGGTAACTCCCATCTTTCCATCGTTCTTATGTGTAATTTCTCCGCTAAATATACATATTTTGTGTCTTTTCTTTCTTGTGGTGTTGTTTATTCTAGATAAATTCGTTCGGCTAGATCCTCCTTTTGTTGATTGTCATTCGACCCTCACACCCGAGGGTAGGATCACATCATTTAATCTCTGAGTAATCAATGGATTTCATTCAACAACAATAACAAAAAAGTATTGGTAACATTAATTTCCCTTAAACTAAAAAATATAATTGTGTTTACTCTTACATGGTTAGTATATGTTACGCATATAAGACACTAGCTCTTTCTCATATCTTTACTCCGATAATCTCAATTTAATGTCTTCTCCTAGGAAGCTAAGAAGGTAGATTCTTCTCGGGTTGATTTTGGTAGCAGCATGGATATAAACACACTTTTATGTTTGCTTATTTGGTTATTAAAAAGTCTCATTACAAACCATTTTTTAAACAAACGTTTACACTCAAATTCACAAGGCACATCGACTGCGGAAAATTGGAGTCATCACTTTATTTATTAAGAAAAACAAAGAAATCATTGTTAATCATGTTTTAAAGAATTTAACACAAAACAATTAATTTGAATCTTAACATAGAAGGCGTTGCTTACATGAAAAGACACTGATTTACGAAATAAACATCTTGAATTCAAGGACTTTAATAAACAGAAAAGGTGTTAGGCACCCTAAATTGATTATATTCATTTTATGATTTCCATCAAGTTGGTTACGAAAAAGACTCAGTCAAATGATGAATACATGATAAACATAAATCAATGAATTTCACAAGTTGGGAGGAAAGAGTCATCGAATCAAACGGAAATGATGAAAAGATGGAATGAAACAGAAAAGAACAATCAAATAAGAAAGTTCAAATTAAACATGCAATGTTTCAATCATGACACATGAATAAACACGAATTGACTCGAAGAAATGGTTTTGCAAAGATCACCAAGACATGACTATTTTAGACAACATCATGAAAACTTTTGTGAAAACCAAGTTTAGAAAGAAAACAAATTTAGAAGCAACAAGCTTGAAAAAATCCAATTAATGGAAGAGATCAAACCAAACAAGTTTTGATCAATTAATCATTAAGAATTAATCATGGCAAAGTTAGACAAAACAAAGTTAGTCACATCAAGAACACATTATTTTCAATTCAAATAATATCATTCTCTAGGGGAAGGAGAATGCGATAGATTTTGCAGTTGAATCCATGAGAATTTCCTACGCACTCTCACGAAGAGAGATCAAACCGTGCGTAGTTCTTGAGTTCCATACAATCATGAGAAATACTTGTTATAATGCTAATAAATACGATTTAATAATCATCTCAACAAATTATTTGGATTTCGAGATTAACTCTCAATTAGCAAATAACAATATTTGTATTTATTCTTAGGTGAAAAATGAGGGAGGTGAACTCTATTAATAGTGATCTAGAAGTGTTTAATGTAGGAATTTATGCAAAAAATGAAGTGATAATATAGGAAAATAGTTAGTGATTATATTTCCTAGTATTAAAAATATGATTTCTGAATGTTTAGGAAGTTTTTTGCAATGCCAATCAAGTTTAGGAAAATTAATCACGTTTTTATTAAGAGCAAGATAAGTTCTTGGAAGTTTCTCCTGAACTTGTTTTAAGGATCACCAAAACTATGTAATTTTTATCAAAATAATATTTTCTTTATTAGTTTTATTTTTTGCCTAAATGAGTTTATCCACCTGCGTTTGTAAGTAATTTCCAAATAGCATTCTACGTTTAAGAATTTTTTTATTTGCCATTGCGTTTGTTTACATTGGCTCAATTAACCCCATGAATTCAAATAGACCTTATTATTATTTCTAGAAAATAGTTATTATGCTAGGAGAATTTTTTTATTATTATTTTTGTTGATATAGTGCCATGTTAGAAAATTATAAAAAAATCAAAGAAAAAACTTAAAATAAACAAGAAAAATTATAAAAGATCTAGAAAATAAGAAAATCATTTAATTTTTTTATGACTTTTCTACAAAAATGTAATTACAAAAGTAAGAAGGTTTTTTTTATCAAATTCTATTGTATTTATTTATTTATTTTGTATAATTTCAAAACAATTGTCAAATTTTAAATGATTTTCTTATTTTTTGGATTTTTTATAATTTTTTCTTATTATTTTAATTTCACTATTTTTTAAAATTTTTAAAATTTTCTGAGGCGACACCTAATATTTTTTGTCATGTAAAAAAAAAAAATCACGTAGTATACTAAGTATTTTTTGAAAATAAACGAAGTCAATTTGAATTCAAGGGTTTAATTGAGCCAATGTGAACAAATGTAAAGAAAAATAAAGAATTTCTTAAACGCAGGGTGCTATTTAGAAACTGTTTATAAATGGGGTGGAAAAAATCATTTAGCAAAAAAAAATAATCAAAAAATATTATTTTGATAAAAACGGCATAGTTTTTTTGTTCAACTAGGTTTCTTAGATTTACGATATTATAGGTAGAATTGAACTGAATTCATAATCGGTTCACTGATTCTCTCTTTCAACTGATGGTTCTGTCCGGTTTTAATAACTTCTATCTACAAAGAAATTTTATTTATTTTTTAATTTCGAAAAACAATCGTGGCAACTTTTAGCTTTTTTATAAATTAATGGGGTTTTCAGTTTTAAACAAACAAAAAAAGGGATCAAATTCACCCTACTAAATATCAAGATAAGTCTTTCATACATAATTGATCCAAATTAACTATTTTATCTGTCAGATTTATCAACATTGACCATTATTATCCAAAATAGCGTATGCAAATGATATCACATTATAATTAAGGATGAACAAACGGATGGATAAACTCCATTATCCTAATTTCGGAACCTAAATTTGGTAGTTTCGATGACTAGCAAACGATATTATTTCACATACCCAAATTGAATTATTCTAGTTTTTATTTGGTTCAATTTAGATGAATATTTGTTCAATGGCTGATAATCCTTGGAGCTGCAAATAAAACAACTTCACAATCTGCGTGCACTTGATCACAAACACCATTTTGGGTCATTAGGATGTGATTTCTTTCTCTGTGACAGTCAAAATTAGAAGAATTAACTTGTACATTTCCACTAATTGATTCCACAAGTACTGTAAAAATCATCATTTTAAGATTCTCAGATTTTATAAATTCATGATCACACACTAAACTAATAATACTGCATATAAAAAACATGTTCCAATGTAGAGAAACTTGCTTTCTTGTCATAAGTACTTTCTACTGTAAGAACACTTCTGAAATTCAACATTCTCAAATGGCAAACTCTCTTCTGGAAAATTACATGCTGCAATGTTCTCTGACCCCTGGTCTGGTAGCAAATCACAAGGTTTAGGAGTAACAGAACTTGTAATCCCTGCCACATCAGTGCAATTCCATTGAAGCTTCTTTGCCTTTTCTGATAAGCTAATCGTCACATTAGATATACAGATTCCGGTAAACGGGTCACCGGCAATGCCCTCAAGCCTAGCTGACATTGTTACATTCTCAGCTACCACGTCGCGATAATTAATATTCTGAATGACAGGAATTGCATTAGGATCCCAGTTGTTGTCAGGATGCGAACCGTAGTTTCCTGTCATCCAAAACACCCATTTCATTGTCTTCATTGTCATCCCCCTAACATATACATCTTTAACATAACCTCCTCTTCCCATAGCAGTTTTGATCCTGACACCTGACTCCGAATTAATCGCAGTTATGTCTTCTGCCCTGACATCCTCGATCCCACCGGACATTTCGCTCCCGAGCGCAATCACTGCACTGGTTGGAGAAATGCAGGTGAGCCTTCTTATCACAAGCTGCTTGGTTGGCATCCCAAATGCAATCCCATACTCATCCCAACCATTCTTGACAGCCACACAATCATCTCCAGAAACAATGTAGTTGTCCTCAATTCTTGTGTTGGTGCAAGAATCTGAAGAAAGTTACCAAATTCAATAACAGAACAGAAAAAACTGCAGCAACTTGAACAACTTCAACATGCTTACCTGGGTTGATTCCATCTGTGTTGGGGGATGTGACTGGCGCGAGAATTGTTAGACCCTTAACAAGAACATTGCTGCAAGAAGTGCAATTTATTCGAATGAAACAAGTTCAAGAAAATCGATCTTTCAAATTAAACCAAGATTGGGAAATTAATTAAGTTTGCTTACCTGCTGTACACAGGATGAACATTCCATGAAGGTGAGTTTAATAATGTAAGATTGGAGATCTGGATGTCAGTAGAGAACATGAGTTCAATGAGGTAAGGCCTGGTGTAGTTCAGCTCTCCATTGCGGAATTTCTTCCACCAAATATCACCTTGACCATCAATAGTGCCATTGGCACCTAAAAAAATCCACATGTTTGTATTAGTAAAATTATATTAGCAGTTTTTATGGGAAATTTTAAATGACGTGTTTATAATTTCATTATTTAAATTGTAATGTCATTAAATAAATTTAATCACTAATTAATAGACATTGATTTAACGTAATTTTTTAATTTTTTTTTGATAGATAGAAATTGCAAGTAACGGAGACTCCGAAACTGGAGGCATGGTCCCATCTATAATATACACATAAAGTATCACTCCGTTAAAAGCTCGGTTAAGTATCACTAGTTTTAAACAATAATATATAAGTACCTGTTATTATGACATCAGTGAGGTTGGTTCCGAATAGAAGACCGATATACCTTCCACCTGCTGCATCCCTTCCTCGACCGTAGGATGGCAAGGGGTCGATCAAAGGCCATTCGCTCTCCTCCTAATGAAATTTGCAGAAAATTCAGGAAATCTTAATTGGCCATTAATTGCTCAATAATAAAGTTGATCATGCCATATTATTATTTTTAATGAGATCACAGTTCAAACAAGTGCGAAAAGAAGACAAAAAGTAATCAAACTAAATAACACGTTACCTAAACAAAATCATCAATAAAGACATAAAATAGGAAGTCAAAAGATCAATTTGGTAATTATATATGAGGAGCATTTATTTCCACACCCAATTAACTTATTTTCATACCAAAATAGTTAAAAATAAGTTATATTATTATGTTCTCATATATTCTCAATTTCTCTTATTAAATTCTCTTAATATGATAACTTTCATATCTGTTACAATTTTTTTTTGAAATTAACAAATTTTTTTCCTTTCTAAATAATTATTTGAGAAAAAATCTATTTGATATCCAAAAAAAAAATTCAGTATAAAATTTACGCATAATTTTTTATTCTTAATAACATGACATCCAATTTTTATTCTATTACACATTGGTGATAAAGTACCAGTAAAGATTCAGTTTTGAAGGGTTAATACACCTCACGTCCCAAATCTTTGTCATTTTATTTTACTCAGTCCCAAATATTTTTTTTCTATTTTTATCGGTTCTAAACGTTTTATCCGTTAATTTTTGACTAAACTACCTTTATTAATTATGAACCATTCCTTTTTAATTTTTCTCCAAAAAATAGTTAATTTAAAATAATTTATGGTTAATTTTGTCATTGACTAAAAAAAACTATCTTAAAATCGAAAAATGACAGTTAAATAGATAAAAATATTTTAAAAAAAATGAAGAGGTAATAAAGATCACAAAATTACTAGATCATTAGTAATTATCGACATTATTACAGGATTAGAAAAATATAACAGTTGTGGTTATTTCATCAAGGAAATACCTAAAATTTGGTTCATAACTATTATTCCCTCCATCATTAATAAAATAATTTTCTAATAAATTTTTTTTAGAGATTAATCCAACTAATAACTTCCAACATAAGCAAATAATCACGGATCACAAAGGTATATTGTTAATTTTTTTCTGCATTAAAAATATAAAAATGACATTTTAATAATTACAACGTTTTCTACTAATTCATTTTATTAGTAATAGAGAGTAGGAATTGAAGGATGGCAATACCTCAGCCACACAAGTTCAACTTTGACTTGGCAAAATTGCTCATTCAATGCACCAATTTCTTCCTGATCACAAGATTAAAGAATACATTTTCTTCTCTAATCTCCTTAATAATTTTCTAAGATTTTTTTTAAAATTTTGTGCCATGAAAATGCAACAGAACCTACTTCTATAAGCAGACAAATGCTATCAGTAATATCCAAAAACAAAAACAGAATCAAATTAGAGGAAAGAAAAAGAAAAATTAATAATAATAATTTATTTTGGTGTTCTGACCTGAGATGCAAGAAGAACAGCATCTTTATCAAGGTAGAGGGTGAAATGACTGGTGAGATTGAAGCTTCCGGTGAGCCATTTCCCAGGAGGAACATAGAGCAAAGATCCACCGTCCGATGAGAATTGACTCAGATGATTGATTGCAGCTTGAAATGCCCTTGTGTTGGAGGTCACCCCATCCCCAACCCCTCCAAATTCTGTCAAAGATGCCCCATGTCCTCTGCAACTTACTGCTTCGTAATCAAAACAATCCAATTTGTAACTTTTTTTACTTTTTCGTCCCTCCACCACATTCCCACCACTTACACAAACTAGAAATTGGAATAAACCAATCACCACCGCAACATCAATCACCTGTCCGAAATCAAAACAGAAATTAATCTTCAATTTATAAAATCAAGAAAACCATACCATGAAAGAATTAGGAACTAGCTAGCAATTAATGGGTTTTTTTTCAATTACCTTTCTTGGACTTAGTTTAGAAAACTCCATGACTGCTCTGTTTGGTTGCAGAGGAAGATGGAGTATCTATATAGTCGATGGAGATGGATGATGGCAGTTTTTTTAATTTTTTTTCTTTCCGAAACGGTTATGGACTGTTGTTTTAATGTGCGAGAGACAGAAGTAACGTGGGTCAAATAAATAAATTGAATGGATTGGTGGGTGAATTAATATTCAATTCAAAGGAATTGAATTTGCTTACCACTTTTTCCTTTGTCTTCTTATTTTAAGGGAACCTATAATATGGAGTCTTCTAAGAAAGAAATTGTCCTTTTTATCTTTAACTTGAAACTTTGTGTGTACATTTTGGTTATCTAATATGATTACGTTATACACACATCCCCAATCGAATAAATTTAAAATATTTGTGGTTTAAAATTATATTACCTGGTTTAATTTTTTTTTCTCGGTCACAAATAAAAAAGTCACTCAATTATATTTGTTTTGCAAGAAATGTTGGCTTTTTCGTTATATATAAAAATACGACTACAAATTTAAACTCAAAATTTAGTTATATTAAGGGAAAAATCAAAAAAAAGTCCCTGCAGTCTAATTGATTAACTTTTTTCATCCCTCTATTTTTTTAAAACTATTTTTAGTACTCCGAGTCAATAAAATGACTTTTCTCATCCCCCACCCTAACGCCGTCCATGTTTTCCGTCTGTTTGCTGACGTGGCGTGACACGTCAATTGCCACGTTATCGACTGCTGACGTGTCACGCCACGTCAGCAAAAAATCAGATCTCAAAACAAGCTGCCAGATTTTGCATGAAGTTGGGCTTGAACCCATGACCTCATGGTTGCCTTGCACTCTACCAACTGAGCTACATAGCTTTTGTGTTAGCATGTAATAAAATCTGACTATTACCTCCCATGTTTTTCAACAATAACACCAGCACAAACATTTTTTAACTTTTGTGCAGATCATCTCTCGACCCGAGGTTGTTTTAAATTATTAATTATTATGTTGTTAAATATTTAAATTTTATTATAAAATTATTAATATTTCAATTTTCAAATAAGATATATATGTTTTGTTCATATATTTATTATATATAAATTTAATTATGGGTGGGCTATTAGTACTTCTAATTATTTATTTGCATTTTTTTTATATATTTAAATTTTAATGGACAAATTGATAATAGTTTTAATTTGTTTTCTTTTAATTTTTTTAAGGAAAGAGAACATGTATGTAATTAGAATTTATCTGAATCTTGTTTCTTTTTTCAATTATATAATCTCATTATAATCCTAACCATTAAATTAAGCATTGAAAATCACATATGTTATCTTTAAATTAATGAAAACTGTACAATTTTTATGAGTTTTCATTACCCAAGGTTGTTTGTGTTATTATTGAAAAGCATAGAAGCTAATACTCAGATTTTATTAAATGTTAACATATAAGTGATCTAGTTCAGTTGGTAGAGCGCAACGCAAGACCCATGAGGTCAGGGGTTTGAGCCCAAAATTCATGCAAAATTTGGCAGCTTGTTTTGAGATCTGATTTTTTGTTGACGTGGCGTGCCACGTCAGTAGTCAATGACGTGGCAATTGACGTGTCACGCCACGTCAGTAAACAGACGGAAAACGTGGACGGCGTTGACTCGGAGTACTAAAAATAGTTTAAAAAAAACAGAGGATGAAAAAAGTCAATCAATTAGACTGCAGTGACTTTTTTTTAATTTATCCCTTATATTAACTTTGCAGGAGTGACATTGAACTATAAGATTTGACAAAAAATGCTGAGTTTTTTTGTGAACCTGCACACAACTCCACTAAGGAACAACATAATGGATAAAAAAATTCCTTAGAAGATCACTCTAATGCTTAAATTAGTCTGGATTTTTTTTAATATTTACGGTTCTACCTAACTCTCAAATTCGAATTCTTAATTACCCTCTAACTGTATTCTATCTTCAATCATTAATTGAATTTTAGTGTAGAGAAGGAGGATGTGGTCTAAAAAGATGAGATAGGATTCACTCAAAGGCACGTTAAGGAGCACTTTGGAAATTAGACATAATCCACTAATACCCACCATAGTCAACGAACTTCAAAGGCCCATAATATTTGTTTTCGTCATATGGGGTGCACGTGCCACAACCCTTTGCTTGTGCCTAAAATCCTGTAAAGAAATCCACCATTTTCTAGCATCCGAATCCAAGATTTCAAGCAACGGAATTGGAATAGAATTGGAATTGCACGGAAAATAATCAACAATAAGATTTTATTTCAATTTTTTTGGGGTTCGAGTATGAAAAATTGAACTGGTTATCATTCGAAAAATCATCAATTTTAAAGTTGGTAATAATTGAACGAAATTAATCTCTTATCTGGAAGGAAAGAAGATACTAGAAGGAAGAAAACAGAACTGATGCGGGGTAGAAAGATTACCCTGTTTTTTTGGACGATCTAGTTGAGCCACATATCTCCATATCCTTTGTCAGAACTTGTATGTCAATGGCAACCCGTGAACATTTCTGTCTTTGTCTTTCGGCTTTCACGGGCAATATTAACAAATGGAAGAAATTCCAACAACTAATATGCATTCATTTTCCACAAAAAAAATGTCTAAAAAAAATACAAATTAAGTGTTAGTGTGGCAAAACTACATAATTTTTTTAATTTTCTAAGTATCATCCCTACCCTTCTAGCTAGGAGACTATTTTATTTTATTATCTCTTAAATAAATTTGTTCTTGCCATTTTCAATTAAGTGGATTAAAAATAGTATTAAGTGGTAGAAGAATGGTAAATGCTCTTTATCTTCCAAAAAAAAATTACTCCTGCGTTATTTTTATTATCTTTAAAAAATTGTTATTTTTAATATTTCAAATATTTTGAGAAGTTAAAATTTACATTGATTGAGCGTATTTAATGGGACAAGAAGTTAGAAATACATCAAAAGTAGTAATCAATCATTTCCTTAATTCTTGTAGATAAGGCTTGGGAGTCATTTCTTTTTCCGGAAAACAGAGGGAGCACATTGATCAGGCTTGGCAAATACTTCATTTTAGTTGTTGTTTTTAGAGAGAATAGAATGGTCGAATTAGTTGTCCATTTTAAGTTTTTAAGATTAAGAGTAATTATTTACAAACACCCTTAATTACTCTAAAATTGGCAAAAACGTTACAATTTGGTTGGTTGAAAATTTAAAATATACCGCTCGCATGCTTTTGATAACCACTCCATAATTGACAACTAATGATTACCTTGGTGATAATCCTGAACAGGGGGTAAGAGCAGTTTTGTAATCTGGATGGTTGATGTAGGGTCGTTGATGATGATCTTACTTATCCCAAATCACCTGTAAAGCGTCATAGGGAAGGGGTCTCCAGCGTAGACACTCTGACGATCAAGTCAGTAAACAAAGTAAAAAGAATGGTTGGGAAACTATCGGGTGACAGTTGGGATACCGGTAAGGTGCTTGATAACAATCAAGACAGCCCTAACGGTACTGCCGCACTTACCGCTCCCGCCGGGACGATTTCCTATACGACCTGTAAGATATCTGCATATCGCCAGAGAATCAGAGACGAATCCCTAGGATGGTCGACATCAGTGGGGGGGGCTCACGCGACTCTACACGCACGGCATCATCCCATCCTAGGGACCCACGAGCTTATCGCTCCCGGCAGCCCGTACGATATCGCTCATGACGTCATCTGTCGGTATCGCTTGTGACGTCACCTTTTGGCATCGCCTGGATTGTTATCGCCAGATATCGCCGACCAGGTCTATAAATACCCCTTCTTTTCCAAACTGAAGGTAAGATCGAGATCACTAGGACGAACCTCTGTTATTTTCGAAACTCGGACTAACTTAAGCATTGGAGTGTCTACGCCGGAGCCCCCCTCCGGCGCTTTGCAGGTACATTCGACGCTGACCATCACTGTTACGATCAACCACGACTCTGAATCTTACAAGATCGACAATCGAATCTTATCAAATGGTGCTTTCATTGAGAGCTTTGGTATATTAAGTGAGTGTCCTTAATAGCCAAGCTCCATCTAGTCGGAAGATTGGAACGGTCATGATCACGGGATCGGAGTCCATCCGATCGTCATCCTCTAATATCCCTTTCTCAATCCGCAGACAATTATTCCCCTTTGCTACTGCCGATCTCTCTATGACTACACAACCAACTATTTCGGGATCTCTGGACCTCTCGGTTGGAATTGCTGGGGGACCGGCCTCCTCGCAGACGGACATCTTGTCATCTCAGATAGTGGGGTCTGATTTCTCCACTCCTCTCTCTGGGGATCTGTGCTTAATCATGAACATCCTTTGGCAATGGAAATAGCGGCCCTTCGTGCTCGGCTGGAATATCTGACGGAAATGGCTGCAAGAGCCACGCCTGGTGCTTCTGGATCTAGCCTCCCTCCTCGCGTCATGTTTACACCATCTATTGTCGCTGATCGACTTATATCACCATTGTTTCCAGAAAACCTCCAGATGCCTTTATCCGCGGGAAATCCCCCGATTAGTGTTGAGTAGTTTACTCAAGGAAGAGTAGAGGCTTACGTACCGCAAATGCCGCAAGGTCTCCTCCTACAAGGAGACAGGCATCTTGTGGGGGTTAGGAACCGGTGGGACGGACGGAGGGAGGGAGCCAACAGAAGTCTGTCTCCCGAGTACAGTGAAAGATCCAGTAGTCGAAGGTATCGAAGTCGCTCGAACAGGAGCCGCAGTCGATCTCCTAAACGACGTCTTACGCCAGAACCACGAAATAGGGAGCGTCAGGGTGAAATGTCTCCTCCGCGTCAGGCATGTGAAATTCTTGATGATACATCGGGCCACCCATTTAGCCGTCGTATAAGGCGTCACAGGGTCAGCCGGCGCGTGAAGCTTCCCACTGATGTTTATGATGGCACCAAGGATCCCATCTCGCACATTAATAAAGTGAAGGATTTTGTTCAGTTTCAGACCCACGGTGATGCGGCGTTATGCCAAATATTTGTTATGACATTATCGGGAGTGGCACGTCTTTGGTTTGAGGGTCTCTCTGGTGGATCCATTAATAATTTCTCGCAATTAGAATCTAAATTCCGGAGCAGATTTAGCACGGCAATTCCAATCAGGAAGTCTGCCGCCGCGTTATTTGACATACAACGAAGGCCTCAAGAAACCTTAAAGGAGTTTCTTAGTCGCTTCGATTTGGAAATGTCCTTAACGCCGGGCGTTACCATTGATTTTGCTATAGAAGCTCTAAAAAGGAACTGCCGCTATGGAAAGCTGAAAGACGCGCTCATGGTGGATCCTCCAGTGACTTTAGATGCGTTGAGGCTTAAAGCCCACAATTACGCAAAAATGGAAGAGGAAGAAAATAGAGATAAGACGTATAACGCGTCACATGGGACATCTCAAATTACTACTGCTTCCGCGAAGCTGCAACTTGACGACCATTTTCTCGACGATTATGCCAGGAGGAAGGATCATATCCCTAAGGCCTCCAACAAACAGAAGGGTCATTTTTCAAAGGGAAAAACCGGTGGTTCCCCCTCTCGACGTCACGGGGATTCTTATAAAAATCGCACATATGACCCAGATTTCCCCTCTCTTAACGTGCCAAGGGCAGAGATTTTGGCGATAGCGGAGCAGCGAAATCTTCCCATCCGCTACCCCGCGCCTACAAAACCAGGAGTGCTTCTAGGGAGAAGGGAAAATGCTTACTTTAAATTCCACAAAGCCAGGGGTCATTCCACAGAAGCGTGCAGGGAGTTAAGATCGGCAATAGAACGCCTAGTAGAAGAAGGATATTTGGGAGAATTTGCTACCCAAATAAGAGAAGATGCCAGAAATAATCTTATGAAAAGGACAGTAGATGAACCACCCGTTCCTCCACATGTTCCGCAAAAAGATGATGCTCCCAGAGGCAAAGATAGGGAAACTCTCGCGGTTGATGACGACTATATTCCTATGATTAACATTATCGCAGGAGGAACCCTTATATGGACGAACCAGAATAATTGGCAGCCGCGAAAAGAGATAAACGCACACGTGATGGCATTACGAAAAAAGGAGATGCGATAGGCATATTGGATCGAATGGTATTATCTTTTTCTGAAGAGGACGAGAAAGGCGTCGTCTATCCGCACAATGATGCATTGGTGGTTACGCCCGTCATCGCTACTCATGGAATTAGAAGAACTCTTATAGATAACGGGAGTGCAGTGAACCTCTTTTCGCTGGAAGCTTACAATCTCATGAAACGGCCTGACAATGAATTAACACCGAGCAAACGGCCTATAGTCGGCATTGATGGGGTTCCGATCCCTGTCACGGGGATAATTACTTTGCCCATATATTTCCGAGAATACACCTACAAGGGATCAGAGAACCTGTTGTTCCTTGTCGTGGATCTGAATTTGCCTTACAATGTCGTGCTCGGGTGACCTTTCCTCAACCGCTTTGGAGCAGTGATATCTTAGAAGCATTTAAAGATGAAATACCCCTCCTGGGATGGGGTAGTATCGGTAAAAGGCGATCAAAAGCTGGCGGCAGAATGCTACTCGCTCATGACTCAAAGAAGCTACGATAGATACGTATGTATAGCAGCGGATCCTTATGAGCAGAGTGATGAGAAGCGTGCTCAACCTCTAGAAAAAATGGTACCCATTCCGGCAATTGGCATAGAGGAAGCAAGTTTCCTGATCAGTGAAAAACTCAGCCCAGCGGAAAACCTCCAACTGGCCCGGTTGTTGAACAAATGCCAAGGAGATTTCGCGTGGAAGCCCTCCGATATGCCAGGTATATCGCGGACAATAGCCGAACATCGTCTCAATGTGGACCCAGATGCTAGGCCGGTACAGCAAAAGCGACGCGCGTTCTCTAATGAAAAAGCGTTAGCTGTAGATAAGGAAGTAGCAAAGCTCCTTGACGCAGGGTTTATCCACGAAGTTCAATACCCCACCTGGCTAGCGAAGCCTGTCCTTGTTCCTAAGCCCAATGGGGATTGGCGCATGTGCATCGACTTCACAGATTTAAATGATGCCTGCCCTAAGGATTGCTACCCGCTTCCTCGCATAGATCAGTTAGTTGATCAGACCGCAGGACACGCTTATCTAAGCTCATTGGACGCCAACTCTGGATATCATCAGATTCCCATGGCCCGGGAAGATGAAGAAAAGACTGCGTTTCTCACTCCAAAGGCCACCTATTGTTATACGGCGATGCCGTTCGGGCTGAAGAACGCCGGGGCTACGTTCCAACGTATGGCCAATAAGATATTCGAAGAACAAATAGGGAGGAATGTGGAAGCATACGTTGATGATATTTTGGTGAAGAGTGCGAGCTTTCAGGATCACCTACGAGACTTAAAAGAAGTCTTTGATGTGATGAAAAAGTATCGCATGAAATTAAATCCCCGAAAATGCATGTTTGCATTTCAGACAGGAAGATTCTTGGGCTACGTGGTCAGCCAAAAAGGCATCCTACCTAATCCCTCAAAGGTTAAGGCCATACAGGACATGATATCGCCAAGAACCATCAAGGAGGTGCAAAGACTAACAGGGCGGGTCATTGCCCTTGGGCGATTCATTTCCAAGCAAGGAGAAAAGTGTCTCCCTTTTTTCAAAATCATACGCAAGAAAGCCTTGTTTGGGTGGACCCCAGAATGTGAGGAAGCGTTTGTCGGCCTAAAAGATTACCTATCGTCTGACTTACTATTGACGAGACCTGAAGTAGGCGATACTTTGTATTTGTATCTGGGCGCCGCGGATGAAGTGGTCAGTGCCGTCCTCGTTCGCGACGATAACCACTCTCATCGCCCGGTCTATTTTGTGAGCCACGTCCTGAAGGATGCGGAGCTGCGATACGCCCGAATTGAAAAGATAGCGTTCGCCCTTATACAAGCCACCCGCAAAATGGATCGATATTTTCAGTCTTATTCCGTCATCGTACTCACAGACCAGCCTCTGAAAAGAATATTTCGAAAGCCTGAATCTTCCGGAAGAATGTTGATTTGGGCGCTTGAATTAGAGCAATATGGATTGAGATATCAGTCTCGACCGTCCATAAAAGCTCAGATCCTGGCCGATTTCATAGCGGAATGCACTTTTACAGAGGATCCTTTGGACGGCGTACCTGAAGCGGAATGGGGTGACATGGATCTCCCGTTTCCGGAAACCTACACGGACCTCTGGATCGTTGATTGATGGTTTATTTTCAATGTTTTATCTTCTCTTTTATTATTAATTGAGATGATAATTATGCTACTTTGAGCTAGTTTCCTTCCTATTTTGCTTTTCAGGCTTAATAATCGTTAATTGAGGAAAAGGAACGAAAAGCTTGAAGATCAGAGCCAAAAACAATCAATCGGTGATGGAGTTTCATTTTCAGCTTTGCTGCCTTGAAATTGGTCCGTTCGTCCCAAGGCCATTTCACCAATCTGCCGATTCCAGCTCTTCTCGAGGCCTCGACAAGAAGCGACCTGTCAGAGTTCCAGCCTGGACAGCACTGAGCGTAATTTTGTATTTTATTTGTTAAAGCTGGTTCAGCCAGCCTGGAACCTAGAGGACATGGGTACGAGTGTTAGTGCTTGGATTCCCTCTTCCACCTTGCAGAAGCACCAAGGGGACATCAATGGAAGAATGATAGAAATATTCCCTTTGCATTATTCAAAGATTATTCTCTCCAAAAGTAAAGTAGTGCCCAGCACCAGCCTGGTATGGCAGCACATGCTGCAATTATTTTATGGTGAAGGTTGTACCTTTGAAGTCTATCAGAGGAGAAGAAGAATGGCTATTAATAGAACAACGAAGCAAAGGAAATAGAGGAGGACACGAGGGAGAGAGCAAGAGAGGAGAAAATCAGCATTTCTCACATTTTCCAGATTTTTCAGCTTTTCTTTGTATTTTCGGATTTTAACTTCTTTTGCTGTTTTGATTGGTTGTAATTAATTCCTCCAATTCCTGGTAGGGATTGAGAGGTTAACAATTCCCGTTTGTTTTGAGACTATGTTGATCTTAATAAAAACGTTTTTCATATTTCTCTCCTTCTTGTTTTAACTCCAATTTGTTCATGTTTAAGTTTGAGTTTGGCCAACTTGGATTTTGATTTGAATGATTACAGTCAGTTCTCTTGTGATTAAATCACTCTTAGAGAGCAGTAGTAGACGAATCAGCAGGGCATGAGGTGCATGTGCTTGGTCTAAGCTGATAGAAGGAACTGAACTAGACTACCCTCCCATCCCGAGGCCTTGAGAAGGGCCGACCTAGGTGACAGCTGGGTCAAGTGCCAGACTAGACCAGACTTGTGGATGACGAACAGCTACCATGTCTAGAAGAGGGACCTCACTGTTTTTAATCAATCTCTTGAGCTTTTCCATAAGTTTTCTGATTCCTTTGTTGAAGGCTCCGCATAGCCAAAGCAAAGTGGCGGGTTGGAATCTTAGGATGAGCTTAGGAAGATTAGGGTGTTTAAAATGAAGAGATTCTTTTAATTCACTTTTGTAGCAGGTTGGGAATCTAGCGAGAGCTGGTTCCACAACTTCTTCTATGAAACCGTTTTGAAAATACCTTTGTCAATGATCAACAACGTGGAATTGTTACCTCAAGAGATCTCTACTGGGAATAATATTTCCCTCATCCTTTCACTCTCTTTGTCTTTACTTTTTTTCATTTTTTTTTATTTTCTGTTTGTATTTTGTCCATGGTCGACTCGTCCCAAGGCCTCGGGATGAAGCGACCATGTCTGCTGCTGTTTTTATTTTCTTGTCATTTATTTTCTTGTACTGTTTTCACCTCACCCTTCGTTTTGTTCAGTTTGGTTTGGTTGTTTGCAGGAGAATAAACATTAGGCCGATAGTCCCTGTGTTCGATCCTCTTACCGCTGTGCACAATCCTTTTTGTTGCTTAGTGATAAGTTGTAATTTTATTTATGATTGGATTCGACACCCATTCAATCGTCCATGTGGATGGGGCTAAAAACCAAGAGCTGGCTGGAGCCGGAATTTTTATAAATGGGTCGCACGATATGCAAATACGATACACCATTCGAATCCTACAGCCGTTATCTAATAACGCGGCAGAGTATGAGGCGTTGCTAGCCGGGCTCAGAATAGGGAAAGGACTTTCCTCTAAAGGGAGGCATGATACAGGAAGAACAGGAGACCTGCGTCTAAAAATCTGTGGAGACTCCAAGTTAATAATTGACCAGGTCTTGGGGCATTCTCAGGCCCGGGAACCCATTATGATTCAATATCTCGCCAGAGTAAAGCGAGAATTGTTGGAAATAAAGAAGGAAGGCATGCAAGTCAGCTTCGAGCATATCCCCAGGGAGGAAAACGCTGAAGCCGACAATCTAGCCAAGATGGCCGCGAATCCGGAAGCGTCCATACCCAAAGGTGTATACTATCGAGAGTTATTGGTACCATCCTTCATGGAAGAGCAAGCATCTTTATGCGTGGAGGAACGCGAAAGTGACTGGCGAATTCCCGTAATCAAATATTTGAAACACGAGGAACTGCCTCAGGATACCGCTGAAAAGAAGAAGGTACTGAGACAGGCAGCTCGTTGTACATACTATGACGGGGATCTAATCCGAAGGTGTTTTTCTCACCCTGCCGCCAAATGCATAACTGAGCAAGAAGGTCTTCACACCTTGCGCGAAATCCATGAAGGGGTATGCGGTATGCACGTGTCAGGCGGTACCCTGGCAGCACAGGTCTTTCAATCCGGATTCTACTGGCCCACCATCCGAAGAGATTGCCACAACTATGTGCAAACCTGCCCTAAGTGCCAGGAGTTTGCCAAGATTCCTCGGCGGCCTGCCACTGAAATATCTGAAATTATCGCCCCTTGCCCTTTTGCTAAATGGGGGATCGATATCCTAGGCCCATTCCCAAAAGCAAGGTCTCAACTGAAATTTGTGATAGTGGCGGTAGACTATTTCACTAAGTGGGTGGAAGCTGAAGCGGTCGCCACAATCACGGCAGAAAAAACTTTGCGTTTCTTCAAACATCAAGTTATCATGAGGTTCGGCGTACCTCGCATCCTTGTTAGCGATAACGAAACGCAGTTCACCAGCCAGTTCTTTAAAGACCAGTGCTCAGAATTTGGAATCGAGCAACGATTTTCCTCCGTGGCTCATCCGCAAACTAACGGACAAGCGGAAGTAACCAATCGGAGCATCCTTAGCGGCATCAAGAAAAACCTGGAAGGGTCTAAAAAGAAATGGGCTGATGAGCTACCGTACGTGATGTGGGCAAATCGCATGACTGTTAAGACTACCACCGGAGAAACGCCTTTCGCGTTGGCCTTCGGGACCGAAGCCGTTACACCGGTGGAAATTGGGTCCATGAGCCTACGGGTAGCTCATTTTCGGGAGGAACTGAATGAGGAAAGGTTAAGAGCTAACCTGGACGCGTTACCAGAAGTCCGAGAGGAAATCCTTCTGAAAACGCAGCATTACAAAAGAAAGATGGCCCGTTATCATAACAGGCGCGTTAAAGAACGGTTGCTGAAACCCGGTGACCTGGTGCTCAGAGACAAGCGAGCGGCAGGGCAACGCATGGGAAAACTCAGTCCAAACTGGGATGGACCATATCGCGTCACCCACGTTGTCGGGAAAGGAGCCTATCATCTGGAGACTCTCGATGGTACACCCTTATCCAACTCTTGGAATATCGCTCGTTTGAAGTTATATTACTTTAGAATTTGATTTTATCTGCACCTTTGATTTATGTCAACCCTAACCATGACTAACGCTCGATGAGAGAGCTTTCGTGGAAGTTTGTGGTTGCCTTTGTGCAGATAAGAAGTGAAAAGTCCTATCCTTGTGATGGTCGGTCTTGATCAGATGACCCATTAAGTGAGGGCACTACCCACCATACCTTGAATTAGCGTCGGATTGAAAGATCCTGGACGCCCCCGGGGGTGAAAAGTCTTATCCTTGTGATGACCGATCTTGATCAGATGGCTCATTAAGTGAGGGCACCACCCGGTATCTCTGGGAGTGAAAAGTCCTTTTCTTGTATTGACCGTTCTCGTGGAGACGGCCCAACAAGATGAGGCACGTCCCAAAGAAATAGAAACTCCGTTCTAGAAACAAGAATCCTATCTTAACGGCTGGGCTATTATGGCTAAGCCTTTAAGTAAGGACACGGTTCTAGACGCGAGGAAAACGCTCAAAAGTGAAAATTCCCTAGCCTTGTGATAGCCGTCCCGATCCGACAGCTCACTAAGACGAGGCACTTTAAGGGCCGATCGTGAAATTAGGGAAACGCGGAGAATTGTGAAATCCCGGCTAGTAGCCAGATGAGTAATCCCTGGTGAAGTGTAGAGCTGATAGCGAAAACGATTCCCGCGGGTTCCAGGGTAACGCCCTATGATGGCAGCGGAAAGGCTCCTACGGGTAATTACTATCCCTTGTAACGTGTTTTTTTGTTACTAATAATTTACAAATGAGACTGCGCAGAATACTTTTCGGGCAGTGGGAGGAGTGAGGATCTCGTCAGCTGATCTATCGCTAGTCTTACCAGGAAAGCTAACCCAATACCAAATTCTGTACTTTGGTGGGAGCGCTAAGGACTTGTTCGGATAAGTAAGCGCATTGGGAAAACGTGGCGAAGATAACGCCAAAAGGGTTCGCGAGGAAGTAACTAAATAAAGGAAAGTCAGCAATAAAGTGACTTGATTAGATCGATATGTTTAGAGAGGGCCACTAAATACAGACTTCGGTGGTCAAAATAATAAACAAAAAATTAGTGACGCTTGATCACTAAGGAAAGAGCGATAAAGCCTCGAAGCCCGTCAACCTTCGGGGTGCCTCCATTTCCAACCTGCCGCTTTCGCTCGGCGAAAGCCCTCCTCATTAAGGTGGCCAGACCTTCGTTCGAAGGCGGCAGTGACCTCATCGGGTTTGTATGTGTCGACCCCGTGAACTTCCTCAAAGCAGGCAACCAAAATAGAGGCAGTCTGCTCGGCATGCCATAGGCTCTTATCAGCCGACTCTTCCTCCAGGGAAGCTTTCTCCTTGGCCAGGGAGGACTTCTCATTCTCCAAAGCAGTAACTTTAGCCCTCTCCGCTGCCAAGGCGGATAACTGCTCTTCTGTCTGTTTCTGATGAGCCAGTAATAAGTTTGTGTGCTCCTCCAGCAACCTTTTCTTCTCATTCTGCTCTCGCGTTAACTCCTCCAAAGCAGAAGAAAGAGAGGCAACCTGACGTCGCGCCTCCTCTGCCCAGTAATGGAATTTCATCAGATTGGTGAAGAGGTTGGTGCGTAAGGAGTTCTCCCTATCAAATGCGCCTTTAGAAAGAAAAGCGTCACGTTCAGACGCAGACGCTAATACTTGGGAAGCCAATAAAGCCGAAACTTCATCCGAGCCATCGCCTCCCAATGCCGCCAAGCCGGTGTTACGGAAATCATACAGTCCAACCTGGTGGGTTACAGGGTTAGCCCCATCTATTTGACCAAGGTCCGCCACAAAGTTGAAAGTGGTACCTCCTCCGCCATAACGATCTCGCAGAGGAATGCTTGAAGGAGCAAATGCCAAAGGAGAAGGAGGGTGAACCTGGGTGGACGAACCCCCTGGAGTAAGATAAGTACCATGGGGCTGATAACCTGAAAGATCCTGCAAGACCTCTTGATACCCCGGATTAGAGGAATATGCGTGAGCAGGACCGCCGAAAGAATTGGGCGAAACCCCGAAGGTATCGCCTGTGCCTAAATTCTCCAAAAATTCTGACTGATTCCCCCCCTAGGGAACGACCGTAGAGTCAGACCCGTCCGCAGGCCTACTCCCCATCCCGGTGGCAGAGGAAGATGGATTTCTGCCCTCATCTTCCGGCCGCTGTCTCTTCTTGGAGCCAGTCAACAAGTGTCTTATATTCATATCGCCTGAGGGAGGAGCGGAGGTAGCAACAACGGTAGTGTCCTGCCAAGAACGCAGCATGAAACACAGATAAGAGAAATCGAAAAATGACAGGTATCGAAATATAGCATATCAGGGCTAAAAGGCACCCTTACTGTATCAATATGGGGAAGAGGCACTTCTGAAGAGCCTGCCGCGTCTGGAGAAGGTGTAAGAGCAGTGACACTTCTCATTTTTCTCTTCTTTTTTCCTTTGGCAATGGCCTTAGGAGCCTTAGACTTACAAGAAGAAAGCTGGGCAGGAGGAGCAGCGATGGTCACAAGGGGAACGCCTGAAGGAATGTTAGAACCCCTCACACCGATCGAAGAAGAGGAAACTTGAATAAGAGTAGCGGAAGTAGCCGGAAGATCGGTAGGATTGTCAGTCGCTTCCGTGGAAGTAACTCTCTCCTTTTCTTCTCGCTCTTGAGCCCTTTTCAAGCGTCTCCTTACGCTCTCAGGTTTATAATTGGGATCCGTCGCTGCGAAAGCACAAAATAGCGTCAGCATTAGTATCAACGATAGCAAAGAAAGGAGTAACGCGACACTCACGTTTAACACAAGATTGAATGTCCATTCTACAGGCCACTTGGCGAATGTGAACGCTGATTTCCAGTTTGAGCAATGTGTTTAACCAGTCTTGCTCACGTTTCGGAAGGGTCCCTGGTCGGCTCCAGACGTTGTCATCCACGTTTTGATTAAAACCAGATCGCCACCAGGAACCAAGATCTCCAGGAAGATCTATCACAAAAAACTCCTTTTTCCAGCCATCAACGGAAGACTTGATATGGAGGAGTTTCCAAGTAAAAGACTTCAGAGAGTCATCGTCAAAGCGGGGCGATATCGTTATAACCCCCCGGCATTTCATCAGCTTAAAAAGAGATTTAAGCAAGAGAAGGGAAGGGGAAGTAATCCTCTTGTATTTGCAAAGTTCCAGGAAAGCATAAACACAACAATAGGCATTTGGGGATAGTTGGGCCGGAGTCAAATCGCCGGCAACAAGCAACTCTTTGACAAAAGAGTCAATGGGAAGCCGAAAGCCATATCGGAATATTTGTGCATACATGACCCTACGATTGCCCATCAAAATGCTGTTTAGACGTAGTGACTCAGGGGCAACAGTGGTTTTATAATCATCAGGAATATCAGCATTATGGGCGGCCAAATGCTCACGGAGAGCGGCCTCAGATGTGATAACACTAGACGTAATATCCATCCTTTTCTCATCGGCAGATTTCAACTCAGTACGGCGAGTCTTAGCCATGGCAAAATTAAGGAATTAAAAGATGAAGAAGATGATGGAAGAGAAAAGAAATACCTTCAAAGAGCCCTGAATGGTAGGGAGAAAATGAGACGGCTAAAAGAAAATATGAGAAAGCGGGATGATAAAAGAAAAGTGAAAAGAATAAATATTGGGTTTTATAACCCTAATGGTCAAACGAAACGACGAATACCGCAGTCGTTGCGTAGAAGCGGCATAAGGAACAAACTCAAGTAATGAGTGCAATCCTAGAAAAGCGCTACAGCGCCTCGATTTAGGCAAAGTTCTTAAGCACGCTAGCCCGTGGCGCTGGAAGAAATAGACACGTGTGCCTGCACAATCGCGACTTTTCTAAGGAAAGGATAGCCAGCATTAAATGCTCTGAAAAGAAGGTACTATCTCTGGGGAAAAACAAGAGCGATATCACATGAAAGAAGATAACGCAAGATGGCGTTGATTAAAAGAATAGCGTTGGGGCAGAGCGGAAAGGCGAAATAAAATCAAATAGCAATCAAATACAAATATCGTCGCACAGTAAGGCGTTATTACAAGACAAAGAAGCAAACAAGTGGAAAATCTTCTAAAGTGAGCAACCCCGATTAATCATGGGCCTTCGCGAGCGTTGCGGTCACCATACCTTGTCACGATGATCCTCAAAAAAATAGTTTAATTCGCGGAAGCAGGCCAGCATGTCAGTCAGAAGACGCGAATGGCGTACGTCGGGAGGACGCCGCAAGAACTCTTCTTTGTCCTTCGAAGAAGTAAACATTTGCCCCACTATCGGACCCACTGGTTCCTCTCGCGATGACGGGTTCGATATCCCTAAAGCACGAAGACCGTCGGTGCCAAGGGAAGACAAGTCCAGCTGATAAGCAATGGGACCCTGAAGACCTTGAGGGGAAAGGTTAGCGATATAAGGAGGAGAGCAATTTTTTGCAGAATCATCAATGCCCGAAATCGAAGAAAGAAACAAGGTTTGAGGCTTCCGCGGGGAAGGAGCGATGGGATTCAGGGTTGGTAAACTCACATCCGGAATAAAGGAGCGGATAGGGGAGCTAGGACCATCAGGCACCAAGGAAGAGCCCACCGCTGCCGGAGCCTCGTTAACCTTGGGAGGAATGGCAGAGGGCACCTTGGTAACTTCCGCCACTCGCGAGGAACCCGTAACATGCGAGGCGTTAACCTCCTCGGAAGGAACCCCATTGATTTTCTCCCCGGAAGGAACTGGTGGGTCAAATTTCTCTTTGTGAACTCTCTTTATGAGACGCTCTGTCTCGGCAGCAATCTCTTCGCTATCGTCCTCGGTTGACTCCGCCGAAGGAGCACTATTTCTGGACCTAAGTTTCATCCGTTGGGAAAGGGTAGCATGACGCAGCTCGGAACCAGTATCCATGCTTCCGCTGTCACTGTCAACCTCTTCAATTACGGGATTACTTGGGGCCACACCCTTACCACGAGCTGGTAGCCAATTCTCGAGGAAACGAGAAGGTCGGGCAGATACGTTGCGTGTCGCGACGGTTTTGTTTCTCCTTCCTCGCTGCGGAATAGGCGGACGACTAGAGCCTTCGGGTGGAGGAGAAGGAGGTAACGTTTGAAGCGGCACCACGTTTAGAGGAACGTCCTTTTCCTCGGAAGATCGACCCTCAGCGTTACCTGCCGATAAAATATTTTAGTATAACAGGAATGATAAGATCCGAGATCTCTTCTGGTCGGAAACGGCTGCTGCAGCTAGTCGGAGGGGAAGCGATCGGCGTCGGAGATACCTGCAAAGCGCCGGAGGGGGACTCCGGCGTAGACACTCCGATGCTTAAGTCAGTTCGAGTTTTTAGAATGGTAGAGGTTCTCCAAGATGATCTCGATCTTACCTTCTGTTTGGAAAGATGGGGGAATTTATAGGCCGAAGTTGGCGATACCTGACAGCGATAAGGGTGCAGCGATAAGCATCGTCCGAAGTTATCGCCTCCAGCGATAATGGGTGAGCCATCGCGGGCGATAATCACATAAGGCCTATCAGGAGCGACATCCTCTTCGTTCCCCTAGGATGGGATGACGCCGTGCGCGTAAAGATGCATGAGATCCCCCCCCGCTGAAGTCGACCATCCTAGGAAACTTCCGCCGGCCCGGGCGATAAGTTGGCTTTTCAGGGAAGCGTATAGAAACTCGTCAAGGATAGATGTCGTGGCTACAATATTGCCGTCAGGAGCATTCCAATTGTTATCATAAGCCCAACTGAAAACTAGCCCGAGTGTTCACCAAGGGCTATCCATGTCTGATATCTTTAGATAGGGTTTGGCTCTGTCATGAGGCGATATTTCCACAGAGGGCTTGGGCTTTCTTTATCGTTCAAAGGCTGATCAATCCTAATGCGGATCGAGGGCTTAGATCCACAACTTTCCACTAACTCGGTCAAGTTCGTCCTTGTTTCTTGTCAAAAAGACCCGTCTCCTCGGGACGTTAAGAATTCTACTAGGAGGCCGCTGGGGCGCTCGCGATTCTGAAGGCATCACTTTTATTCAGCGATACTGGCCCATTTGGCCTTTCAATAGGACTTATGAAGTCTCAGCTTCGTTCGAGTCATAGAAGGACCGTCGATAGGTCGCTTGCGATATCGTCGCGTATATTCAACCAGGCCGCACCATGGGCTGGCATATATTTTGGGTCTATCGTCCTTCCAAGTGTTCTGCAAAGGCACAGAGGAGATAGAAACTTATATAGAAGTTAGCAAACTTTATACTTACAGAGGTTCGAGGTCACACGTGCCCAATTTTTCTTTTACGCTCGAGAAAACAACAGTATCAGTGTGGCTTTATACCATCAGCTACCTTATGGTTATCGCGGCTTCATACCACCAGACGCCTGTGATGTCATCGCGGTTTTACGCATCCAGGGCCACCGACGACATCAACGCGGCCTTACACTGTGGATACCGGTAACCTTATGGTTTTAGCGTTAGGGCTACCAGTGATATCGTGCCTCTCTACGTTTTTCAGATTCTGCCTCGTACTCCTTCCGGTATCTGTATCGTGAACGTCACCCGTCCCTTTCGTTTACGCTTATCAATCCTCGAGGTTATCGGGGCGACTCGTCTTTTGAGGACCTCAATCTCTTTTCCCAAGGCCTCCCTTCACTGGAGCCTATAAATCGGAGAGCTTTCTCCACCCACGTTCTCCTCATCTTTATCAGCTAGCATCATGGATAATTTGACTAAGAATTTTCTTCTCTCCAAGGGTCACTCACTCAGGAACCTCAATGACGGCGACGTCGGTTTCCTGGAGAACATGCTGGTCAAGACTTCTGAGGATATTCTGGAGCTGCAAGGGATGCTGACTCCGCTTTATTCCCGGCTAGGGGCCATTTCCCTGGAGGACTTCAGTCCTTTGGAGAGCGTATCAAAGCTGTCCGCCTCCATCGCTCGGATTCAGGTGGTGATTGCCATGCTGCAGCAGCGTAAGGACATGTTGGGGTGCTGCCTGAAGGGGATGAGAGCTACTTCCCATGATCTTATCCTGGTCATGGATTCCTTGAGGGACCTTCCTGAGGTGCCCGAGGATGCTGGTTCTGACGCCTGATAGTGATGGCTCCCTTTGGGCCTTTTCTCTTTTCCCCTTATCTTGTCAATGTATCTTCCGGTCACTAGGCCGTAATAAATAAAGTATTTTCCTCATTCCCTCTCGCAACTGTTCTTCTTCTTTACTGCGCTCTTTGTCATTTTCCAAGAGGATATTCTTAGCCCAACTGAAAACAGTCTTGCTATTGGGCGGTTTTTCTGCCGATCGTTCTGCCTTAACTCCGCGCCGTCCTCATTATAACAACTGATTGACCGAGATTATAATTATTCTTGAATTGCGCGAGATTTCAACAGGCGTGACTGCAAATCCATATTTGCATTCCAGACTGTATATGTGCCAATCTTCAAGAGTCGGGTTGGAGGATCGAAGAGTCTCTTTTCTTCTTTTCCCGGCTATTTAATGAGGCTTTTCCTCCTTCATTCTTATCCATTTCTTTCTCCTTCATTTTTCTTCGTTATAGGTCCTCTGCAAGTCTCATGGCTGATTCTTATTTGCTAGGTACGACTTCGGGGAATTCACCGCCAACTCCTCCGACCACCCCTGACACAGATAATCCTCCCCCATCGCCTCCTTGGAGGCCGGTTGTCCGCCGGCGATGTCGTAAGAGGCGGAGGAAGGAAGTTGAACGATGAAGGAAGGAGGCTGCCCAGGCCTCTAAGTCATTTTTCGACTCTCTGGCTTCTCTGGCTAGGGAGGAGAAAAAACCGTCTCCCCCTCCGCAGGAATCACCTCGGTGGGCTCCCTCTGCTTGCTCGGCCGCCGGGGCAGTATCGCCAGGCGTTAAGGAGGAGTTACCCAAGTTGACTTCTGCCGCTGGAAAGGAGGTTGGTGAGTCTTCTCCCCCTGTTATTGTGGATTCACCATTCTGGGGTGGCGATGACGAAGAGGACGTAGTCTATTGCTACGGCGTTACTTGGTCCGACAGTGATGAGTAGGGCCTTAATCCTTCTTTTTGTAGATGCCGTATGGCCTTTCTCATAATAATGAATGATGGTTTTACTTCCTTTTCGCTTTTCATCGCTTACTTATTGTTTCTTTCTGAGCGTTCCGGGTTAACGCGGATGCGTCCCTTTCGCTACGGGTAACTGCCTTCAACTTCTAATCGGTAACTGTCTTCTTTCAGAAGACACAAATGACTATCCACGTGTCTTTTTCTGTTCTGTACGTGTTTCATTTTTACAGGCTGTCTCTTCTTCAGGCTTTCCTTTATAAGGAAATCATTTCTCTCTTTTACTGCTTCTGCGAATATTTTGAGTTTTTGCACATTTTCTCTCTCTTCTGCACTTCTTTTCTTCGAGAGGTTTTTCCGCGACCGCTCACTGGTGCCGGCGACCGGCTTACTGGCTTTTTGTTCCAGGTATTTACTCCTTCTATCGCCGTAGATTTACTTTTACTGTCCCTTATGTCTTCAACTGCTGAAAACCCCATAGATCCCGAAGCTAGGCGAACTCGCAGCATATTCAATTGTAATGAGGTTTTGAGGATTGAATTAGAGGAGAGTGGTATTACTTTTCCCACGGGCTATCGCCCTTTTGTCTCTTTGAAGGACACTCGGCTGCCTGACGCCATGTGGGGAACATTCCGGTTAGTTTATTTCAAGATGTTTACTTACGGATTCCGTTTCCCACTCCATACTTCTCTGTTGAAACTGCTAGATCATTACGACCTTAATCCCGTCCAGATTACTCCACCCTCTTGGTGTGGTATTTACACTTTCCTTCGTTCGTGCGAGATGAAGCGTATATTTGCTCCATCGCTTGATCTATTCCGCACATTCTTTGTCTTGAGTTGTCGCGACTGCCTGGTAGATATTACCCCCAGATGGGATGATGTCGTTGTGCAACTGTTCTGGCGGAACTTTCAAGGTTTTGAGGAACACGTAGATGACTGGAAGTCTGGCTTTTTCACCCTCCGTTTGCCGTCACGGCTCTGGCGCGGGGGTTTCAATCGAAAAATCAATAGTGGCGTTTGGAAAAGACCGACAGCGCTGTCAAGCCAGGATGTTTCCAACGTTAGCGCCTTGTTAGAAATAGAAGGGTCTTTCCGTATCCGGGAGTTTGCTCGGTTCAGGCCCTTGTCAGAGTGCGTTGTGGGTGAGTTTCCTTTTTCTTCTTTATCGCTTCACTCTTCTTAATTTTCTAATATGTTTTGTTGGCAGGTAACGCTGAGAGTAGTTCTTCTGGGGAAGGTGACGCCCCTTTGAACGTAACACCTCTCCAGTCGCTGCCTCCTTCTCCTCCGCCTAAAAACTCCCGCCGCCCACCCATTCCGCCTAGAAGGGGAAGGACTAAAACCGTCACAACTCGCAGAGCCTCCACTCGACCTTCTTGTTTCCTTGAAAATTGGCTTCCTTCCCGTGGCAAGAGGGTAGCTCAAGGCGATCCTGTGTTTGAGAAAATCGACAGCGATAGCGAGAGCATGGACACTGGTCCTGAATTACGTCACGCTACTATTGCCCAAAGGATGAAACTTAGGTCGAGGAGGAATGATGACACGGCGGAATCGGCTGAGGACGATAGCGAAGAAATTGCAGAAGAGACGGAGCGTCTCGTAAAGAAGGTTCGCACAGAGAAAACTAAACCCCCAGTTCCCCCTTCGAAGGGAGTTAACGCGGCCCCCTCCGAGAATATTAACACTTCTCATGCCGCGAGTACTTCGCAAGTGGTGAAAAATATCAAAGCTATCAGGGTGCCTTCCGCCGTTTCTATCGAAAACAATGAGACCTCGGTAGCCGTGACCTCTCCTTTGTCGTCGGGCCATCCTGCTTCCCCGATAGGTTCTTTTATCCCAGAGACAAGCCCACCAGTTTCGAGTTTAAGCGTTCCTCCTGAATTTCCCCCACGGAAGCCTCCTCTTTTGTTTCTGTCTTCAATTTCGGGCATTGGTGATTGCGCAAAAAATTGTTCCCCTCCTTACATCGCCAACCTTTCTCCTCAGAGGTCCCAGGGCCCTACTAGATATCAGCTGGATTTGTCCTCTTTCGGCACTGACGGGCTTCGTTCCTTAGGAATATCGGATCCGTTATCGCGAGAAGAGCCCGTGGGTCCCATAGTGGGACAGATGTTTACTTCTTCCAAGGACAGGGAAGAGTTTTTACAGCATGCTCCCGAGACACGACAGTCACACCTTATGAACGACATGCTGGCCAGCTTTCGGAAATTTCATTACTTTCTTGAAGGCCAGCGTAACAAAACTCGATCCTGTTCGGATTTGCAGGAACAATTAGACGCGGCTTTGGCGAAGGCGAAGGAGCTATCGTAGTTGCAAGAACGAACTCGGGCGGAGTTGGAGGATTGTCGCGCTGAACTTTCTCGGGAGAAGTCGAAGGGGAAGGCGAGAGCAGAGCTAATGGAGGCGGAACTGGTGGTGGCTGATAAAAAGAATGTCTTCCTCCACGAAGAGTTGTCATCTCGCGATGCCGATTTGGCCAAAGTTCCTTCGAGGATAGCCTGGTGGAAGAATAAGACCATCGAGGTTTGTATCGCAGGGTTTAAGGATCTCCATGTCCGAGGCGCTGTCGATTCATCCATGCTGGCCGCTTACGCCTCTCAAAAAATTAAAGATCTTAGTGAAGGCGAAAGGAGTTTTCCTCCTTCTGGGGAAAAGCAAGGGAATGATGACGGCGAGGCATGCGATGACTCTTAATTGATCCATTGAAGAACATTGCTATTTGTTTTCCATGTCTTGTAATAACGTCCTATCGCGAGGCGATATCGGTACTTTGCTCTTTGGGCGATATCTTATTTTATTTCGCTCTCTTGTGCTGTCTTGAGAACTGTTCTTTTATTCAACGCCGATTTGCATTATTTCCTTTCTTGCTATATCGCTTTTGCTTTTTATCAAAAGTCACATCTACTTTTCAGAGCATTTAATGCTCACGACCCTTCCGTCGATGCGCGGGAAAAGTCATGATGGTGCCGACACACGTGTTCATTTCTTCTGCCACTTCAGCTTAGCGTGTTTAGAAATTTTAACCAGATCGAAGCGTTTGCCGCGCTTCTTCTAGAGTCGTACTCATTACTTGAGTCTTATCCCTCATGCCGCTTCGACACAACGACTGCAGCATCCGTCGTTTCCTTTTAATTACTAGGGTTATAAACCCTCTTTATTTCTTCCCTTTTCTTTTTCACTCCACTTTTTCATATTATCTCTCAGCCGTCTTGTCCTTCTCACCTCCCTTCAAGGCTTTCGAAGTTCTTTCCTTCCAAAGGTACTTCCCTTCCTTTCCCTCGTCTTCTTCATTTCTATTTCCTTAGTCCTGTCATGGCAAAGACTCGCCGTTCTGAGTCGAAATCCATCGATGAGAAGAAAATGGATACCACGGTCAGTGTTATTACCACGGAGGCCATTCTCCGGGAGCATTTGGCTACTCACGGTGCCGTTATTCCTGACGGTTACCAAGCTGTTGTTGCCCCTGGGTCGGTTCGTTTAAACAGCGTTCTGACCGGCAATCAAAGGGTGTTATATGCCCAGATGTTTCGCTACGGTTTCCGGTTCCCTATCGATTCTTTCGTCAAGGGTTTGCTTATTGCTGGCAATTTCAATCCTGCCCAGTTAGCCCCAAATGCATATTGTTGTGTTTATGCTTTCTTGGAACTCTGTAGATATAAGGGGATCACTTCCCCTTCTCTTTTGTTGCTTAGATCCCTTTTTAAATTGATGAAGTGCCGGGGTGTGATAACCATATCGCCTCGCTTTGACGATGATTCTCTCAAGTCTTTTACTTGGAAGTTGCTCCATATTGAGTCTTCTGTTGAGGCTTGGAAAAAGGAGTTCTTTCTGATAAATTTTCCTGACGCTCCTGGTCCCGAGTGGCGTTCTGGGTTCAACCAGGACGTCCAAGATGGCGTTTGGAGTCGACCAGGGACACTTCCCGCTCGTGAACAAGGATGGTTAAACACCTTACTCCAACTGGAGATCAGCATTCATATTCGACTCACGGCCTGCAGAATGGCCATTCAGGAGTGCGTTAGACGTGAGTATCGCGCTACCTTTCCCTTTCATCGCTGATACTAACGCTGACGTTATTTTGTGATTTTGCAGCGACGGATCCTGACTATAAACCCGAAAGCGTAAGAAGACGCTTAAGGAGAGCTCGTAATAGAGAGGAAAAGGAAAAGCTCGATTCAGAGGCCACTGATAATCCTTCTGAGCTTCCGGCTACTTCCGCGAATCTCGCTCAAGTATCCTCCTCCTCAGTTGGCGAAGGGAATACTGACATCCCTGAAGGTGTTCCCATCGTGACCGTTTCTGCTCCCTCGTCTTCTCGGGCTCCTAAGGCCATTGCTAGAGGAAAAAAGAAGAAAAGAACACGGAGTATCACCACTCTTACTCCTTCTCCCGACGCTGCGGGTTCTTCTGAGGCACTATCTTCCCTCAACACCGCTACCGTAAGCGTGTTTTTTCTTTCTCAATATCTGTCGTCATTTGATCTATTTCTCTTTTCTCAATTTGTACTCCTTGCAGGAGGCCATTGTAGTTACTGCGTCCGCTCCTTCAGGAGATATGAATCTCACTTATGTGCTGAGGGGTTCTGCGAAGAGGGCCCGGATAGAAGGCGAGGATGAGAACATACCCTCCTCTAACATCGCGGGGGAAGGTGGTTCCGTTAACGTTCCTGATTCCGCAGTGGTTCCTCCAGGTAGACATTCCGTGGAAGATTTGGGGAACCTAGGCGGTGCGGACCCCTTTGGTGCTTCGCCCAGTTCCTTTGGCGGGCCTGTGCATCATGATTCCTCTTCTTTAGGCTATCAAGACGTCTTTCATGACCTTTCGGGCTATCAGCCTCATGGTACCTTCCTGCCCCCGGGCAGTTCTTCTTCACAGGTTCGCGCCCCTGGTCCTCTGGCTTTCGTTCCCTCTAGCGTTCCTTGGCGGCAACGCTATAATGAAGCCGGAACCTCTTTCAATTTTGCGGCGGATCTTTGTCCATTAAACGGGCTCGGCGAAGTGACCCATCAGGTTGAGTTGTTCGACTTCCGTACCCGTGGTTTGGCAGCCATCGGGGGCGATGGTTCAGATGAGGTTTCTGCCCTGCTGGCTTCTCAAATTCTGGCCTCATCTGCAGAACGGGAAGCTTTCCTTTCCCTGGCGGAAGATGACCAAGTGAACTCCTTCCGTGCTAGCCTTTTCTCCAATATGATGAAATTTCACTACTGGGCGGAGGAGATGAAGCATCGGGCTGTTTCCCTTCGTTTTGTTTCGGCGGAGCTGTCCAAGGAGCAAGAGGAAAGGAAAAAGGTGTTGGCAGATCGTTCCAAGATACTGCTGGCTCACCACGATTTACAGAAACAGCATTCCGCCCTGGAAACAGCTTTGTCAGAGGAACAGGCCAAAGTGACTGCTTTGGAGAATGAGAAGTCCTCTTTAGAAAAGGAGAAGGCAACTTTGGCGGAAGAGTCAGTCGATATGGGCTGGTGGCATACTGAACAGACCGCCCGTGTTCTAGTTAAGTGTTTCGAAGAAATTCATGGGGTGGATGCGTACAAGGGCGAAGATGTCGCGAAAGCCTTTCTACAGAGTTCTGCCCATATCAACGAGGCAGGCTATCGCCAAGCCAAGGCAGAGGGCTGGAAACGACGAGTCCCCGAGAGCTGATTTGCCGCGAAATTTTGCCGTTCCCTCCAGCAATCACATATCGCTTGGCTTTTGTCTTTTGTCTTTGCAGCATCAATATTTTGAACAGTGAATCTTTGTAAATCCTTGAGATGCCTTTAATATTTCTAGACAATCCCTTTATCGATATTTCTCTTTTATTTTTCTCATCGCGAGACTTCTCTCGTCACTGAGGTTGCCTTATCCGCACGGTGCGTTTACTTTCTTGAGCAGATCCTTGGTATTTATACCAAGAAGACCAAGATCTATGTCGGGTTGGCCTTTCGATGAGCCTATCGGTATCATGACCACCTCTCCTTCCGCTGCTCAGAAGCATTCTGCACATCTCTAATTGTAGATTATCAGTAACAAAACGAGATTTGAGAGATAGTGATTACCCGTAGGAGCCCGTTCGCTGCTATCATTAGGTTTTATCACGGAACCCGTTTCGAATCGCGTTTTCCCTCAGCTCTACATTTCGCCAAGGGTTACTTATCCGGCTACCAGCTGGAATTACGCGATCCTTCACGTTTCCCTTATCTCTCGATCGGCCTTTCTAAGTGCCTCATCTCGTGAGCTGTCGGATCTGGACGGCTATCACAAGGCTAGGGAATTTTCACTTTTATAGGCGTTGTCCTCTCGTTTAGAACCGTGTCCTTACTTAATGGTTTAGCTGCACCAGCCCGACCGTTAAGATAGGATTCTTGTTTCTAAACAGAGTTTCTAACTCTTTGGGGTGTGTCTTGTCTTGATGTACCGTCTCCACGAGATCGGTTATCATTAAAGAACTTTTCACTCCCAAAGATACCGGGCAGTGCCCTCACTTAGTGAGCCATCTGATCAAGATCGGTCATCACAAGGATAGGACTTTTCACCCCCGGGGGCGTCAAGGATCTTTCAATCCGACGCTAATCAAGGATACACTGGGGTCGTGCCCTCACTTAGTGGGCCATCTGATCAAGACCGACCATCACAAGGATAGGACTTTTCACTCCCAGGGTACCCCCCTTTTTATCTGCACAAAAGCAACCACAAACCCACGAAAACTCTCCTATTGAGCGTTAGCCACGGTTAGGGTCGTTATAATCCAAATAGTGCAGATAAAATTAAACTCTAGGATAATATAACTTCAAACGAGCGATATTCCAGGAGTTGGATAAAGGCGTACCGTCAAGTGTCTCCAGGCGATAGGCCCCTCTTCCGACAACGTGGGTTACGCGATACGGTCCTTCCCAGTTAGGACTAAGCTTTCCCATACGTTGTCCGGTTGCTCGCCTGTCTCGGAGCACAAGGTCACCGTTTTTCAACAATCGCTCTTTGACCTGCCTGTTATGATAACGGGCCATTTTTCTTTTGTAGTGTTGCGTTTTCAGTAGGACTTCTTCTCGAACCTCTGGTAACGCGTCCAGATTAGCACGTAACCGTTCCTCGTTCCGTTCCTCACGAAAGTGAGCCACCCGTAGGCTCATGGCCCCAATTTCCACTGGCGTAACGGCTTCAGTTCCAAAAGCCAACGCAAAAGGTGTTTCTCCAGTGCTAACTTTTACGGTCACGCGGTATGCCCACATCACGTATGGCAATTCATCAGCCCACTTCTTCTTAGACCCCTCTAGGTTTTTCTTAATACCGCTGAGGATGCTCCTATTAGTTACCTCTGCCTGTCCGTTGGTTTGTGGGTGAGCCACGGAAGAGAATCTCTGCTCAATCCCGAATTCTGAGCATTGGTCTTTGAAGAATTGGCTGGTGAACTGGGTCCCGTTATCGCTGACAAGGATATGAGGCACCCCGAATCTCATGATAACTTGATGTTTGAAAAAACGCCATGTTTTTTCTGCCGTGATTGTGGCAACCGCTTCAGCTTCCGCCCACTTCGTAAAATAGTCCACAGCCACTATCACAAATTTCAGTTGGGACCTTGCCTTTGGAAATGGACCCAGGATGTCAATCCCCCATTTGGCAAAAGGGCAAGGGGCGATGATTTCCGATATTTCCGTGGCTGGACGTCGAGGAATTTTAGCGAATTCCTGACATTTGGGGCAATCTTGTACATAATCGTGGCAATCCCTTCGTATAGTGGGCCAGTAGAATCCTGATCTGAAAACTTGTGCCGCCAAGGTGCCGCCTGACGCGTGCATTCCGCATATCCCTTCGTGGATTTCGCGTAAGGTGTGAAGGCCCTCTTGTTCGGTTATACATTTGGCGCCAGGGTGAGAAAAACATCTTCGAATTAGATCCCCGTTATAGTACGTGTAACGAGCAGCCTGTCTTAGCACTTTCATCTTTTCAGCGTTATCGTCGGGCAGCTCTTCGTGCATCAGGTATTTTATTACCGGAGTCCGCCAATCATTCTCGAGCTCATTCACACACAAAGAGGCTTGTTCCTCCATGAAGGACGGCACCGATAGCTCACGATAGTACACATCTTTAGGTATAGATGCTTCAGGATTCGCGGCCAGCTTGGCAAGGTAATCGGCTTCAGCATTTTCCTCTCGGGGGACGTGCTCGAAGCTGACTTGCATGCCCTCTTTCTTTATTTCCACTAGTTCTCGCGTTACCTTAGAGAGGTATTGCACCATAATAGGTTCTCGAGCCTGAGAGTGTCCTGAGACCTGGTCAATTATCAGTTTGGAGTCTCCACAAATTTTTAGACGCAGATCTCCTGTTTGGCCGGTATCGCGCCTTCCCTTTGAAGAAAACTCTCTTCCTATTCTGAGTCCAGCTAGCAACGCCTCATATTCGGCTGCGTTATTGGACAAAGGATGCAAGATTCGAATAGCATACCGTATATGCATATCGTGCGGCCCGTTTATGAAGACTCCAACCCCCGCCAGTTCTTGGTTTTTGGCTCCGTCCACATGAACGATCCAAAGATCTGTATAAGTTTCTGGGAACGGGAGATCCATATCGTTCCATTCCGCTTCCGGTACACCACTCAAAGGGTCCTCTGTGAAAGTACATTCCGCTATAAAATCAGCAAGGACCTGAGCCTTTACGGATGGCCGGGACTGGTATCTCAAACCATATTGTTCGAGTTCTAGGGCCCAGATCAGCATTCTTCCTGAAGATTCAGGCTTTCGAAATATCCTCTTCAAGGGTTGGTCTGTAAGTACAACGATAGGATAAGACTGGAAGTATCGGTCCATCTTGCGGGCGGCTTGTATAAGGGCGAACGCTATTTTCTCAATACGAGCATATCGCCGTTCCGCGTCCTTTAAGACATGACTCACGAAGTAAACTGGGCGATGAGTGCGGTTATCGTCACGAACAAGGACGGCGCTGACCACTTCGTCCGCCGCGCCCAAGTACAAGTACAAAGTATCGCCGGACTCGGGCCTTGTCAATAACAAATCAGATGAAAAATAGTCCTTTAAGTCCACAAATGCTTGCTCACATTCTGGGGTCCACCCGAACGTGGCTTTCCATCGTATGACTTTGAAAAAAGGGAGACACTTTTCTCCTTGCTTGGAGACGAATCGTCCCAGAGCGATAACGCGCCCTGTTAGCCTTTGCACTTCCTTAACGGTTCTCGGCGATATCATATCATGTATAGCTTTAACCTTGGATGGATTAGGCTGGATACCTTTCTGGCTAACTACGTAGCCCAAGAACTTACCCGTCTGGAATGCAAACATGCACTTCCGGGGGTTTAGCTTCATGCGATACCTTGTCATCACATCAAAAACTTCCTTTAGATCCTGCAGGTGATCATGAAAATTCGCACTCTTTACCAGTATGTCGTCAACATATGCTTCCACATTTCTCCCTATCTGTTCCTCAAAAATCTTATTTGCCATTCGCTGAAACGTGGCCCCCGCGTTCTTTAGTCCAAATGGCATCGCTGTGTAACAATACGTGGCTTTAGGAGTAAGGAAGGCGGTCTTCTCCTCATCCTCTAGGGCCATAGGGATTTGATGATATCCGGAATTGGCGTCCAATGAGCTTAGATATGCGTACCCAGCAGTTTGATCAACCAACTGATCTATGCGAGGAAGCGGGTAGCAATCCTTAGGACAAGCATCGTTCAAATCAGTGAAGTCAATGCACATACGCCAGTCTCCATTGGGTTTAGGAACAAGAACTGGGTTGGCTAACCAAGTGGGATATTGTACTTCGCGAATGAAACCCGCGTCAAGGAGCTTCACAACCTCTTTTTCCACAGCCGACGCTTTTTCGGTGGAGAACGCCCGTCGTTTTTGCTGAACTGACTTGGCGTTAGGGTCAACGTTAAGCCTGTGCTCGGCTATTTCTCGGGATATACCTGGCATATCGGCGGGCTCCCATGCGAAATTTCCTTGGCATTTGTTCAGCAGCCGTGCCAGTTGAAGATTTTCCGCTGGGCTGAGCTTATCGCTGACCAGGAAGCTGGCTCCCTCTTTGCCTATCACTGATACGGGCACCATCTTGTCAAGGGGTTGAGCGCGTTTTTCATCACCCTGCTCGTAGGGGTCTGCCGCTATACACACGTATCTATCGCAGCTCGTCCGAGTCATGAGCGAATAGCATTCTGCCGCCAGTTTCTGATCACCTTTTATCGATACCACCCCGTCCCAGGAGGGGTATTTCATCTTTAGATGTTTTTGTGATATCGCCGCTCCAAAGCGATTGAGGAAAGGCCGTCCGAGTATGACGTTATAGGGCAGATTCAGATCCACAACAAGGAACAACAAATTCTCTGACCGTTTGTAAGTGTCTTCTCGGAAGTATACGGGTAGGGTGATTACTCCCGTAACAGGGATAGGGGTCCCATCCACTCCGACTATGGGTCTCTTACTAGGCGTTAACTCATCGTGGGGGCGTTTCATGAGATTGTAAGCTTCCAGCGAAAAAAGGTTCACGACACTCCCGTTGTCCACAAGAGTCCTTCTTATACCATGACTGGCGATGACAGGTGTGACTACCAAGGCGTCATTATGGGGATAGATAACGCCTTTTTCATCCTCTTCTGAAAAGGATAAGATCATGCGATCAAGTATGTCTATCGCTCCACCTTTCTTTGTCATGCCGTCTCGCGTACGCTTTTCCCCTTTCGCCACCATCGACTGTTCTGATTCATCTGTGTAGGGGATCCCTCCCGCTATGATATTGATTATAGGGATGTCGTCGCCATCTATCGCGAAGGTTTCCCCTCCCTTTCCTTTGGGAGCGTTATCCGGCTGTGGGACTGGAGGGGGTCTTGGTCGTTCGTCTACCGCTTTTCTTATCGGATTGTTTCGGGCATCTTCCCTTACTTGAGTCGCGAATTCTCCCAGATATCCTTCCTCCACCAAGCGTTCTATCGCCCACTTTAATTCTCTGCAAGCCTCTGTGGAATGTCCTCTGGCTTTGTGGAATTTACAGTAAGCGTTTTCTCTCCTGCCTAAAAGCACTCCAGGTTTCGTGGGTGCGGGATAACGGATAGGAAGATCTCGCTGTTCCGCTATCGCCAAGATCTCCGCTCTTGGTACATTCAAGGAGGGAAAATCCGGATCATACGCCCGATTTTTGTTAGCGTTCCCTTGACGCTGACGAGGGGAACTACCTTGTCTTCCTTTCGAGGAATTTCCTTTTTGCTTATCGTAGGTCTTTGGGATGTAATCTTTCCGTCGAGCGTAATCATCAGTGTAATAATTGTCAACCAGAGGATTTGCGGGAGCGGCAGGGATGCGAGGTGCCCCAGGCGGCATATCAAATGTTCTACTTCTATTTTCTTCTTCTTCCATTTTCGCATAATTATGGGCTTTAAGTCTTAGTGCGTCCAAGGATATTGGAGGATCCACCATCAATGCATCTTTCAGTTTTCCATAATGGCAGTTTCTTTTCAGAGCTTCTATGGCGAAATCAACGGTAACGCCCGGCGTTAATGACATTTCCAGATCGAATCGGCTGAGAAATTCTTTCAATGTCTCTTGGGGCTTCCTCTGTATGTCAAATAACGCTGCGGCAGATTTCCGAATTGGAATTGCTGTACTAAATCTGCTCCGAAATTTGGATTCCAACTGTGCGAAATTACTAATGGATCCGCCAGGAAGACCTTCAAACCAAAGACGAGCAACTCCCGATAAGGTCATAACAAATATCTGACATAAAGCCGCATCACTGTGGGTTTGAAACTGGACGAAATCCTTCACTTTGTTGATGTGCGAAATAGGATCTTTAGTACCATCATAAGTATCAGCGGGAAGCTTCACTCGCCTGCTGACCCTGTGACGTCTTACACGACGACTGAAAGGGTGACCTGAGGTATCATCAAGAATCTCACGCGCATGACGTGGGGGAGATATGTCTCCTTGTCGCCCTCCTTCCCTTGGTTCAGGTATATGATGTCGCCTGGGAGACCGACTGCGACTCCTGGGAGAACGACTTCGATTTCTTCTGCTACTGGATCTTTCACTGTACACGGGAGATAAACTCCTGTTTGTTCCTTCCCTCCGTCCGGCCCAACGGTTCCTTAACGCCTCAAGCTGCCTGTCTTCCTGCAGAAGAAGTCTTTGCGGCATTTGCGGTACATAAGCCTCTACTCCTCCTTGAGTGAGCTGTACGTGACCAACCGGGGGATTTCCTATGGATAAAGGCACTTGGGGGTTCTCTGGAAACAACGGGGGCAGAGGTCGATCAGCAACAATAGATGATGTGAACAAGACGCGAGGAGGAACGCTAGATCCAGAAGCACCAGGCGTGACTCTAGTGGCCATTTCAGTCAAATATTCCAGGCGGGAACGAAGGGCCGCTATTTCCATAGCAAAGGGATTTTCATTGTTAAGCACAGATCCTTCCAAAAGAGGAGTATAAAGATCAGATCCCACCGTCTGTGATGAAGAAATGACCGTCTGTGAGGAGATAGATCCTCCGGCGATCCCGACCGAGAGGTCCAGAGGTCCCGAGATAGTCGATTGCGTCGTCATAGAGAGGTCAGCAGTAGCAAAAGGAAATAACCGCCTGCGAGTTGAGAAAGGAATACTAGAAAATGTAGTCCGGTCTTGCTCCGATCTGGCTGTCATAACCGTTCCGATCTCCCAACTAAACGGAGCTTGGCTATTAAGGACACTCACTTAATACACCAAAGCTCTCAATGAAAGCACCATTTGATAAGATCCGAGATCTCTTCTGGTCGGAAATGGCTGCTGCAGCTAGTTGGAGGGGAAGCGATCGGCGTCGGAGATACCTGCAAAGCGCCGGAGGGGGACTCCGGCGTAGACACTCCGATGCTTAAGTCAGTTCGAGTTTTTAGAATGGTAGAGGTTCTCCAAGATGATCTCGATCTTACCTTCTGTTTGGAAAGATGGGGGAATTTATAGGCCGAAGTTGGCGATACCTGACAGCGATAAGGGTGCAGCGATAAGCATCGTCCGAAGTTATCACCTCCAGCGATAATGGGTGAGCCATCGCGGGCGATAATCACATAAGGCCTATCAGTAGCGACATCCTCTTCGTTCCCCTAGGATGGGATGACGCCGTGCGCGTAAAGATGCATGAGATCCCCCCCGCTGAAGTCGACCATCCTAGGAAACTTCCGCCGGCCCGGGCGATAGGTTGGCTTTTCAGGGAAGCGTATAGAAACTCGTCAAGGATAGATGCCGTGGCTACAATATTGCCGTCAGGAGCATTCCAATTGTTATCAAGGAAAGTCGAAGCGATAAGGCGATAAAAGAAAAAACTCACCTACGACACACTCTGACAAAGGCCTGAACCGAGAAAATTCCCGAATGCGGAAAGGCCCTTCTATTTCTAATAGTGCATTAACGTGGGATACGTCCATACTAGACAACACATCTGGTTCTCGCCAAACGGCACTAGTAATCTTTCGGTTGAAACCACCGCGCCAAAACTGAGAGGGCAAGCGGAGGGTGAAGAAGCCATTTTTCCAGTTGTCTATGTTCTCTTCGAAACCTTGGAAATTCTGCCAGAAGAACCGAACAAGAGCATCATTCCATCTTGGGGTAATATCCACTAAGCAGTTATGGCACCTCAAGGCGAAAAAGGTGCGGAACAGATCGAGCGATGGAGCAAAAATATGCTTCATCTCACACGAGCGAAGAAAGGCGTAAAGTCCACACCAGGAAGGCGGAGTTATTTGGACAGGATTGAGATCGTAGTGGTCTAGTAGCTTCAACAGAGAAGTATGAAGCGGAAGACGAAACCCGTAGGTAAACATCTTGAAATAAACCAACCGGAACGTTCCCCACATGGCATCAGTAAGCCGAATATCCTTCAAGGGGACAAAGGGGCGATATCCCGTGGGAAAAGTGATCCCGTTCTCCTCCAACTCAGCCCTCAAAACCTCATTACAATCAAAAACACTACGAGCTCTCCTGACTTCGGGATCTATAGGATTTTCGATAATTGCAGAAGGCATAGCGCGAGACATAATGAAAGGGAAAGTAAAGCTATGGCAATAGAGAAACAAAATACCTGGAACAGAGAACCAGTGAATCGGCCGTCGGCACCGGCGAAGCAATTGCAGTAAAATCCCTCGAGAAGAAAGAAGCACAGAAAAGAGGAAATACGAAGAATTTCGAAATATTCGCAGAAAATACTAAAAGAGAAAGAGTGAACTCCTTATAAAGGTTAAACCTAAAAAAGGAACAACCTGTGAAAACAAAACACGTGCAGAAGGGAAAGGACGCGTGGACAGTCATCAATGTCTTTTGAAAGAAGGCAGTTGCTGTTTGAAAACCGATAGGCGGCTGCGTCAAGCGAAAAGCCTACTCCCGCGATAATCCTAGAAACGTAAAGAAAGAAAAGCGGCAGAAGAGCGAAAAGAAATTTTATTATTTAAGAAAGCCATACGACATCTACAAAGAGGCATGGTATGCCCAACTATTCGCCATCGGACCAGGATATGCCATAGCAGTAGACCACGTCATCATTGTCCTCGCCCAAAAGCGATGGATCTTCGCCGGCGAAAGGGAAAGGTTCCTCAACCTTCTTTCCCACGCGGATGGAGGATCGACCCGACTCCTCCTCAATAGATGGCGATACTGCTTTAACAGCTGAACAGGTGGAAGGAGCCCTTGGTGCTGACTCATCAGGAGGAAAAGATGTTTTTCTCCCCTTCGAAGAGAAAGAAGCAAGATAATCAAAGAATGACTTAGATGCCTTCGCCGCATCTTTCCTCCGCCTCTTGCGGCACCGTCGGCGAGTAGCTGGCCTCTAGGGAGGCGACGGAGGAGGATTATCCGAATCAGGAGAAGTCGGGGGAGTTGGTGAAGAATCTCGGGCAAACGTATCTAGAAAATGAGAATCAGCCATGAGATCAGAGGATATTAACAAAGGAAAAAACAACAAGGAGACGAAGAATAACGAAGGGGAGAAGATCCCTTAAATAGCCAGAAATTTGGGAAGAAAAGGATCTTTGATCTTCTAACCCGACTCTTGAAAGAAGACACGTGTACAGCCTGAAGTGCAGATATGGATTTACAGTCACGCCTGTTGAGATTTTCCTCTGATCGAGGAAAACCGTAAAATCTCCCAATCAGTTGCCAAGACAACCGCGGCGTAGATTTAATGTTGAACAACCAATCAGAAAACCGCCCAGTGGCTGAACTGTTTTCAATTTGGGCTAAGAATATCTCCAAAAAAGACAAAGGGCGCATTAAAGAAGAAGAACAGTTGCAAAACGGCGTACTAAAAATAGTTTATTTATTATGGCCTAGGGGCCGGAAAGTACATTTACATGCCAGGGGTAAAAGAAAAAAGGCCCAGAGAGAGCCATCGCTATCAGGCATCAGAGCCAGCATCCTCAGGCACTTCGGGAAGATCCCGCAGAGAATCCATGACCAGAATCAGATCATGGGAGGTGGCTCTCATTCCCTTCAGGCAGCACCCCAGCATATCCTTGCGCTGCTGCAGCATGGCGATCACCACTTGAATCCGAGCGATGGAGGCAGCCAGCTTTGACACGCTTTCCAAAGGGCTGAAATCCTCCAGAGATGTGGCCCCCAGCCTGGAATGAAGAGGGGTCAACATTCCTTGCAGCTCCAGGATGTCCTCAGAAGTCTTGACCAACATATTCTCCAGAAACCCGACATCCCCATCATTGAGGTTCTTGAGAGAATGGCCTTTGGAAAGGAGGAAATTCTTAGTCAAATGATCCATGATGTGAATTGCCAAAGATGATGAGACCGTGGGTGGAGAAAGATCCCCAATTTATAGGCCCAAAGAGAGGCCTTGGGAAGAACAAAGAGGTCCTCAAAATGCGAGTCGTCTCGTCACCCCTAAGGACTGATAATCCTAAAGCAAAGTCAAACATTGATGCTCGTATGCCATCCGCGACACGAATGTGCGAAAGGATACAAGATGTCTATGGAAAAACGCTAAAAGGCGCAATATCACGGGTAGCCATTACGTAAAAGCCATATGGTTACCGGTATCCACAGTGTAAGGCCGCGTTGGTGTCGCAGGTGGCCCTAGATGCGTAAAACCTCGTCGACATCGCAGGCATCTGGTGGTATAAAGCCGCGCTAATCGTAGGCAGCTGATGACGTAAAGCCGCGATGATATCGTTGTTTCCTTAAAGCGAGAGAGGAAAACGGGCCCCGCGTGACCTCAAACCCTCTGTAAGTATATAAGTTTACTAACTTCTCTATAAACGCCTATCTCCTCTATGTGTTTTCAGTACACTTGAAAGGATGATGGACTCAGAATGAAGGCAAACCCGCGACATGACCTGGTCGTAATCTTTGGCGGTATCACAAATGTTCCGCCAACAGCCCTTCCATGGCATGAATAGAGTTGAGACTCCGCATGCCCTGTCAAGAAGCCAAACGGACTAACATCGTTGGGCGAAAACAATGCCCTCATAATCACCAGCGTAATAGCAGCGTCCCTCGTGTACCTCTTAACGCCTCAGAAGAACAGGTCCCTGGATAAGGATGAAGGACGGAATCCGCTTGATAGCTAGAAAGCTTCAGAACTAAGTTCCAGCTCCTCACTTAGCAGACATGGAAACTCGAAGATCCTGTAGACATACCGCCCCGCGAAGGGACAAGTTTTCATCTAAGCTTTCAGACATGGACAACCCTTGGTAAACACTCGGGCTCGTTTTCAGTTGGGCTTATGATAACAATCAAGACAGCCCTAACGGTACTGCCGCACTTACCGCTCCCGCCGGGACGATTTCCTATACGACCTGTAAGATATCTGCATATCGCTAGAGAATCAGAGACGAATCCCTAGGATGGTCGACATCAGCGCAGGGGGGGCTCACGCGACTCTACACGCACGACATCATCCCATCCTAGGGACCCACGAGCTTATCGCTCCCGGCAGCCCGTACGATATCACTCATGACGTCATCTGTCGGTATCGCTTGTGACATCACCCTTTGGCATCACCTGGATTGTTATCGCCAGGTATCGCCGACCAGGTCTATAAATACCCCTTCTTTTCCAAACTGAAGGTAAGATCGAGATCACTAGGACAAACCTCTGTTATTTTCGAAACTCTAACTAACTTAAGCATCGGAGTGTCTACGCCGGAGCCCCCCCTCCGGCGCTTTGCAGGTACATTCGACGCTGACCACCACTGTTCCGATCAACCACGACTCTGAATCTTACAAGATCGACAATCGAATCTTATCAGTGCTTATCTGGCTATCAATGTTGTGAGTGAGGTGTTGTTCTAGTTGTCTTTTTGTGTCTGCATGCATGCCCCCAATAATAGAGGAAAGAGAGTATTTATAACCCAGCTCATGTGGGCGGGCTATGATGGACATGTGGATCATTCTAGTTAAAATGACATACGCCAGCTGTCATGCAAATATTGACTTTACCAATAATATTTCCTAACCCGTTAGTGTTCCCGATATATAAATGAAAACATATGTTTACCTGATAAAGCCGGTAGCTTGTGCCTTTTAAGTTATCGCCTGCTTGATGGTTACCGGATATTTATACATACCGGAACCCCCCTTTTGCATGAAAGATCAGTATTACCCCTTGTGTATTTATTTTGTATTATCACTTGATTACTGAAAAAACTAGAAAAACTATAATTAAGTCGAATAATTAATTTCCTCACGTGGTAATCTTATTAAGTCGGGTAATAAAAGTATCAGCTTATAAAAACAAGGTGTGATCTTATTAATGTTCATATCTCATCAATGAAGTGAACAAAATACAGATACCACTCTTAAAACAATCAAGTCAGCCTCCTAATTAAGTGCTAATTAAATTGTTAATGATCCACTAGCTTTGTGAAATGCATATTTAAATTAGGGTTAATGATACTTTTGACTTATGTATTTGAATTAACATAATAATTCAGCCTCTCATTTTATTTTCTTCTTAATTTGTTCGTTCCTGCAATCTCATAAGAATTTGATCTTTATCTTTATTTTTGTGGTTAATGTGTTATTAAGTCAACTGACGTGACAATTTGAAGTCATTAAACCATTTCTTTTTAGGTTCTATAGCATTACTGTATATGCTAGCATTAGAGTGTTTTCTTCTTCTTCGTTTTGCCTTCCGGAGGAGATATCTAAGCCATGTTTTACGGCGGAACCCGTACTCGTGGAAAATGGGCGGTTTGTTGGCTGTAATATTTATTTGGGGAAATAGATTAAAATACCCCTGTACTATACGCGAAAACCAAAAACCTCCCCTATCTTTCAAAAAGTCCATGACACTTCTCCTGTATTAAGGGTCAACGACAAAAGTTCGGTCTCCATCAGTCAAACTAATAGACCGTTAGTGTTCACCGTTGACTTTAATTAAAAAATTGTAAAAATTCCAAAAAATATCTAAAAATTCCAAAAAAAATCTAAAAATTTTAAAAATAATCTAAAAAATGTAAAAAATCACAAAAAAAATGTAAAAATTCACAAAAAAATTAATAAACCTAAAAATAAAAAAATGTAAAAATTCAAAACAAAATGTAAAAATTCCAAAAAAATTTAAAAATTCATAAAGAATGTAAAAAATTAAAAATATGTAAAAAGTAAAAAAAATCAAAAAATTCAGAAAAATATAAAACATCCAAAAGAAAATGTTAAAATCCAAAAAAAATCATAAAAAATTTAATTAAACTAAAAATCCAAAAAAAATGTGATAAATCCAAAAAAAATGTAAAAAATTCAAAAAAATAAACAATTCCTTACGTTAATTAATTTCTTTTAAAAAATATTATTTTTTTGAATTTTTACGGATTTTTTGGATTTTTACATTTTTTTGGATGTTTTATATTTTTCTGAACTTTTACATTTTTTTGTGGATTTTATTTTTATTTTATTTTTTAAAAAATTACATTTTTTTGTGAATTTTTCATTGTTGTAAAAACCGGACCGGCCCGGCCGGTTCGACCGGTCCGACCCGAGACCGGTGGCCTGACCGGTCCGGTTAACCCCCTAAAACCGGACTCTTACTGACCCGGTAAAAACCCGGGTGACCAGGCGGTTCAACCGGCGACCCGGTGACCCAGTGCCGGGTTGACCGGGTTTTTTACAAAAATGCCACTCATTTCCTTTAATCCCATTTCATTAATTCATTTTCACGATTTTCAGCCCTAATTCCTTCTGTTCCTCTTCCCGCAGCCCTAATTTAATGTTACTTACTTCATAGTTTTAAATTTATCTAAAAAATTAAAATTGTGTCTAACTTATTTGTTTTAATGTTGTAGGACTTACTTCAATAGGAAGGATTACGATCCTGTGGATTATGAGTGTATTGATCGTACTGACTTTTGGATTGTTGAAGATGAGAGTCCAGAATTTCGAAATGAAGAAATTGAAAATATTTGAGAATTGTAGTTAATTATTTATTTATTTCGAACTTTTGGACTCACTAGTTAGTCATTTATTTCGTCAAGATGAAAAATCTGATGATGATGTTTGAGAATTGTAGTTAATTAATTAGTTACTTATGCACTTTTTAGTATGCACGTTTTTGGTAATGTAATGAACATTTTTTGTTTGTGTTTTTAGTTTATAAGGTAATTAATTAAATTTTATATGTATAAAAATATATAAATAATATTATTAAATAGACCGGGTCGATACTACCGGTTGAACCCGGTTGGACCTTTGACCCTCTCGCCCTCTGACCTGCCCGGGTCAATGTCCCGGGCCGGTTTTTACAACCTTGGAATTTTTACATTTTTTATGATTTTTTTAAAATTTTTAGATATTGTTTTGGAATTTTTACATTTTTTTGTGAATTCTTACATTTTTGTGAATTTTTTTTAAAAAATTAGATGTTTTTTGTGAATTTTTATATTTTTTATAGATTTTTTTATGTTTTTTAAAATTTTTACATTTTTTTGGAATTTTTTTAATTAAAGTCAACGGTCAACACTAACGGTCTGTTAGTTTGACTAACGGAGACCGAGCTTTTGTGGTTGACCCTTAGTACAGGGGAGGTGTCATGGACTTTTTGAAGGATAGGGGAGGTTTTTGATTTTCGCGTATAGTACAGGGGTGTTTTAACCTATTTCCCCTATTTATTTTGCACCGCACTGGCAAAATGAGTAAGCGGGTTAGCAGGCGGGTTTATATAAATAAGTTAATTAATGAGTTGGACGAGTTTTTCCCATTTATTAAACGAAATAAAATACTGTCTTTGTCCATTCATATAATTAAGCGTGTGGACGGGTCGAGATTTGTCCAACTAATATCGAAAATAAATTAAAAAACTTAATAAAAAAATAAAATATATCAAATATAAAGATACATTTATACTACACACAAGTAGACGTGTCAAAAACAGACCCGGACCCGAGACCCGGGAAATCAGGCCGGGTCAGGTCTGGAAATCAGTCCCGAAAATTTTCAGGACTGTCGGGTAGGACCCGGAGACCCGACGGGTCTGACCCGAGATGATGCGAATCCACGCATCCAACTACCGTTACCACCAGCTGGTCCAATGACTCGAGCCAGAGCAAGAAAGCTTCAAGACCGATTGTCATCTCTCATTCACAAGGAGCTGGAATGTGAGATGTCAAGTGAGGAAGCTGCACTTCGAGAGAAAACCCCTAGACTTGTGAATCTCCTTACATTCACAATAGCCGATGATGATTGTGCTAGAAACGGCACTTGACCGTTTGTCACAAAACGGCTCTTGTCCGATTCGTTCAAAACGGCTCAGACCGTTCTCACGAAATCGGCATCTGCCCGTTTCACTCAGCCGTTGCCGATTCACTCATCTGTCGCGCGTGCCGATTGTTCAAAACGGCTCCTGCCCGTTTCGCGTGTCCAGAAGCTGGCGCGTTGACTGAAGATTTAAGTTGTTGACTTTAAATTACTTTAAGCTTAATTAGGTAATTAAACAGTTTAATTAGTTAAGCTATCTTCCTATTTTAGAAGTCCTACTTCTATTCCTATTAGGTTTGCTTTTAGGGTTTGATTGTAACCTATATAAGGAACTACTTTGCCTCCTTATTAGGTTGGCTGTTATTTGATAAATTGAGATATTCTCTTCAATCTCCGCCCCTTGTTCAAGTTGGTTGAACCTTGTTCTTCTTGAGTCCGCAATACTTGAGTCGTATACAAGTAAATCTTGGAATTGTATTATTGTGTCGTTTATCTTAGTGTGATTCTCACATTGTTGAGTCTAGTCCTAAGAACCCGATTCAAGACCCTTGACTTCAAATCGATTAGGGCTCTTAGCACAGGTTAGCTAAGTGGTCTAAGCTCGTACTTGTCGAGTTATCTATTTCCGCAGGAAATCCGTCTTTGAACAAAGATCAAAATTGGTGCTACGCATCCTAAGGAACCAGGATCGTTTCAGTTGGTAGCGGAGCTTAAGGCGTTCAAAGATTCGTAAGTATCTTCAATTGTTTCAAGTTTTCTTTGTTGAAATCGGTATTCTCTTGCTACTCCATTCCAAAACCTATTTCTTTGTTGTGCTTGGTTAGTTACTTGAATACAATTGGTTGTGTTTCGGTCCAGTTTGTTGTGTTCAAGTTTGCTAAATTACTTGCGTTTTCTACCCACAAGAAGGTCACGAAATACAAGAAAAAAAAATAAAAATAAAAAAATAATTTCTATTCAGTATCAGTTGTCGAATTTATATTTATATATATAGCAACTGAAGTCCGATTTGGGTGATTGTGGTTTCGTTGGAAAGCTGAATCTGTTGGGCTTCCGAATCAAAAAGAATCGGTCGATTCGGAGTTCAGAGTAAAAAGTTCTGATCAAAACACTAAATTGTGTTTTGCTGTCAAAAAAAAAAAAAAAAAAAATAGGGAAAATTCCCAAAGAAAAGAAAGGGATTCGATTCTGCAAATACAAAAATATATAGAAGTATCTGCTCCATAAAAACCAGATTTATCAAGGAATTAAATTGCACTGCGATTGGATATTACAATCATAACTGAAATTGAATTTGTTTGAGTCCGTTCGAGTCAATTTGAGCTTTCTTGATTCCTTGAAATTGCCTTCTACTCTACTTGCTATTTGTTTGATTGGTTGTTCTTACAATTACTCAAATATCAAGTGTCACCATTCTTTTCAGTGCTAGTTTTCTTTGAGAGTCTTCTTGGAAGCTTTTCTTTGGATTCTTGAGTCTCACTAACACTTGAACATTGCAGGGAATTTTGAGAGAATTTTGTGAGATTATTAGAGTGATTAAACACGAGAGTAAACACGTGAGGGAGTGCTAGGTTAGTGCAATTTTACGTTTTCTTTGGTGTTGTGAATTTCAGGAAAAGTAAAAGATGTCTCAAGAGGGAGTACAACAACCCGATCTAACGGCTATGCTAGCCAACATGACGGAACAGCTCCGAACATTGAATGAACGGCAAGTAACTGCCAATGAGTGGCAGCTAACTGCCGATGCAAGAATGGCTAGGGTGGAAGCGTTAGCTACCATAAATCCAGTTCCTATAGCCGCGAATAACCAACGTGATGGCCGTTTGACTGATCTGTCCGAAGAAGATGACAACGCCCGTCGACCATGTGATGTGAATCGTCGGCGTAATCTTGCTTTGGTCCCTCCTAGGCGACTTGCCAGACGTGGTCCACAATTGCCACATTCTGATTTGGAAGGAGAACCTGATGGGGGAGAAGGCTGGATAAATGCAAGGGATGGACAGAGGAGAGAGAGACGAGACCGTCGTGATGGTAGGAGAGAACGGGAGGATGACCGTTTGGATGCTAATCTCAGCAGCATCAAAATGAAAATACCTCCGTTTGAGGGTACTGACGACCCTGATACCTTCTTGACATGGGAACGGAAAGTAGATGCTATTTTCTTATGCCACAATTATTCAGAGGGTAAAAAGGTCCAGTTAGCAGCAGTAGAATTCAGTGGATATGCTAGTCATTGGTGGGAGCAGCTCAACCTGAAGAGAGCCGCTGTTTATGCTGGTCCGATTAATGACTGGGTTGAGATGAAACAGGCAATGAGACAACGGTTTGTCCCTGCCCACTTTCACCGTGAGCTTCATCAACGGCTTCAAACCTTGAAGCAGGGCAGCAAGGGAGTTGGTGCCTACTTTAATGAGATGGAGATTGCTTTAGCTCAAGCAAAAATTACTGAGGAACCTGAGGTAACGATGGCTCGGTTTATTGCTGGTTTGAATGCAGAGATTGCCGACGCCCTGGAGCTGACGCAATACAATACTCTTGAGGAGATGCTTCACATGGCTCAAAAGATTGAGAAGCATCGGAAAGCTAAGAGCTCTTCTAAGTCTCCTGGATCGACACCGTGGAAGAAGCCGTCTTGGTATAAGGAAGACAGAACGGCTTCTACCATTCCGAAGACACCCGTCAGTGCCGTTATCCCGTCCAAAACGGCTACTACTAAACCTTACACTCCACCTGTGGATCGACCAGCCACTAAGGAAATTGTTTGTTTCAAATGCAACGGTCGAGGACACAAGAAAGCGGAGTGTCCGAATAAGAGAGTCTTCATCATCCGGCCGAATGGAGAGGAAGAATCGGATGATGAACAGGAGATAACAGAACCTGAGGAAAATGGTCAGACCGATTCGGATATTGACTGTCAGAGAGGTGAGCATGTTCAGTTGCTTGTCATCCGACGGAACCTGAGCGTGCAGACCACAGATGAAGTGTGTGATGAGGAGTAACGGACCAATCTGTTCCACACCCGAGGTGTGATTGATCACAAGGGTTGTTCCATTATTATAGACAACGGAAGCTGCACCAACTGTGCCAGTGCGCTGATGGTTCATAAGCTGGACTTGCCGACGGTAAAGCATCCGAAATCGTATCGTCTACACTGGATGACAGATGACAACGGTATTAAGGTGACCAAACAGGTACTTGTTAAGTTCCGTATCGGCAAATACCAAGATGAGGTTCTCTGTGATGTTGTGCCGATGTAAGCAAGCCATATCCTCCTTGGACGCCCATGGCAGTTTGATCGCGAAGCGAATCATGATGGGAAGAGAAACCTCTACAAATTGGTTAAGGATGGTCAGAAATTCACCTTGGCACCGTTAACACAAGCTGCAGTGTTTGAGGATCAGCAATGGCTTGCTAAGTCACATGCTGAATATGAAATTGCAAAACAGCTTGCGAGAGAAAAAGAAGGTTTGAGTGTGAAAAGTATAGAGGGAACCACTGAGTGTGTGAGCCTTAAACATTCGCATGAAAACAGCAAGCATGCAGAGGGCGAGTGTAAACATTTGCACGAAAAGAGTAAGCGTGCTGAGAGTGGCATTGAGAGAAAAGGAGAGGTAAATAAAAAGAAATTGAGTGTATATGCCAAGGGGAGCGAAGTGAGGAGAGCCATGCTTTCTCATAACAACTGTTTTGACGCAAGCCGTCCTCTACTTCTAATCCGTTTTCGCTCTTCTTGTTTAACCTCCACTAAAACGAAACGGCACAACACCGTTCCGATTGGTATATCTTCTCTCTTGCAGGAATTTGGAGATGTTCTACCCGAAGAGATGCCACCTGGCTTACCTCCGATTCGAGGCATCGAACATCAGATCGACTTTGTTCCTGGATCGGCAATTCCCCATCGGCCGGCTTACCGATCCAATCCAGAGGAGACAAAGGAACTGCAACGGCAAGTGGACGATTTGCTTGCGCGTGGGTACGTTCGGGAGAGTCTGTCTCCATGTGCCATTCCAGTCATTCTAGTCCCAAAGAAGGATGGATCTTGGCGCATGTGTGTTGATTGTAGAGCAGTCAACAAAATCACTGTAAAGTATCGCCATCCTATTCCTCGATTGGATGATATGTTAGATGAATTAAGTGGTAGTAAATTATTTTCTAAAATTGATTTAATGAGTGGCTACCACCAGATTCGTATGAAAGAAGGGGATGAATGGAAAACTGCTTTTAAGACTAAGTATGGTTTATATGAATGGATGGTTATGCCGTTTGGCTTGACTAATGCTCCTAGCACTTTTATGAGATTAATGAACCATGTACTTCGGCACTTAATTGGTAAATTTGTTGTAGTTTATTTTGATGCATTTTAATCTATAGCAAATCATTGGATGAGCATGTTTTACATCTTAAAGAAGTTTTTCTAACACTTCGTGAGCAGAAATTATATGCTAAACCTAGTAAGTGTTCTTTTGCATTGGAACAAGTTGGTTTTCTTGGTTTCATTGTAAGTGCAGATGGCGTTAAAGTGGATGAAGAGAAGATCCGCGCAATACGGGAATGGCCGACGCCAAAGGCCGTTACCGATGTGAGATCGTTCCATGGATTAGCAAGCTTCTATCGGCGTTTTGTAAAGGATTTTAGCACCATTGCCGTTCCATTGAATGATTTAACAAAAAAGAATGTTGTTTTCAGGTGGGAGCAACAACAGGAGGAGGCGTTTGCTACCCTCAAGGGACGGCTCTGTGCCGCTCCCGTGCTAGCATTGCCCGACTTCAGCAAGGCGTTTGAGATAGAGTGCGACGCCAGCGGATTAGGAATCGGTGCCGTTCTGCTGCAGGAGAAATGGCCGATTGCCTTTTTCAGTGAGAAGCTCAAGGATGCTCAGCTCCGATATCCGACCTACGACAAGGAATTCTATGCCCTTGTCCGAGCGTTAGAAACATGGCAACACTATCTGATGCCAAGGGAGTTTATCATCCACACAGACCATTTGAGCTTGAAGTACCTAAAGGGTCAAGGGAAGCTCAATCGGCGACATGCCGTTTGGATGGAGTTCATAGAGGCGTTCCCTTACCACATTCAGTACAAGCAAGGTAAAGAGAATATTGTTGCCGATGCGCTCTCGCGACGGTATGTGCTGATTACTTCTCTAAATGCCAAATTGCTTGGATTTTCGCACATTATAGAGCTCTATGCAACCGATTCTGATTTTGGTGCTATTTACTTGCATGGCGTTTCTATTTCTGGTTCTAAATTCTACAAGCATGAGGGTTATTTGTTTAAAGGCAAACATTTGTGTATTCCTCATTGCTCTCTTCGTGAATTACTTGTGCATGAAGCCCATAGTGGTGGCTTAATGGGTCACTTTGGCGTGACTAAAACCTTGGATGTATTGCATGATCACTTTTATTGGCCTCACATGAAGCGTGATGTTGTCCGTATTATTGCTAGATGTTTAATATGTCGTCGAGCCAAGTCGAAATCTGTTGGTCATGGAGAATACATGCCGTTACCTGTCCCTTCTCACCCTTGGACCGATTTGTCTATGGATTTTGTCGTTGGATTGCCTAGGTCTAAGAACGGAAAGGATAGTGTCTTTGTTGTGGTGGACAGATTTTCGAAGATGTCCCACTTTATTCCATGTTCTACTACTTGTGATGCTACTCAGGTCGCTGATTTGTTCTTTCGTGAAGTAGTCCGTTTGCATGGTATACCCTTAACTATTGTGAGTGATAGAGATACTAAGTTTCTTAGTCATTTTTGGCGTGTTTTATGGAAGAAACTTGGTACTAAATTATTGTATTCTACATCTTATCACCCACAAACCGATGGTCAAACTGAGGTGGTAAATCGGACTCTTGGCTCCCTTTTACGCACCTTAGTTAGTAAGCATGTTTCTACTTGGGTTGATCATTTACCGTTTATTGAATTTGCTTACAACCGTGCTGTTCATTCTACTACTCATTACTCGCCGTTTGAACTTGTGTATGGATTTAATCCTAGAACTGTTTTGGATTTAACTCCCTTACCTTTGAGTGATGTTGTAAGTTTAGATGGTGCACAAAAGGCTGATTTTGTCAAGCAATTGCATGCTAAGGCAAAACAGAACATTGAGCGCATGAATGACAAGCTTGTGCAGAAACGGAACGAGGGCCGACGGCTAGTGATGTTCCAGGTGGGCGATTGGGTCTGGTTGCATATGCGCAAGGAGCGTTTTCCTGACAAACGCCGTGGCAAGCTATCTCCTAGAGGAGACGGACCGTTCCAGATTGTTGAGAAGATCAACAACAATGCCTACCAACTGGCATTGCCGAGTGAGTATGGTGCCGTTAGCTCTACTTTCAATGTTTCTGACTTAGAGCTGTTTGATACAGATGACGAGTATGGACTTTCCGCTGATACCGATTCGGATTCGAGGGCGAATCCTTCCGAAGGGGGAGGGAATGATGCGAATCCACGCATCCAACTATCGTTACCACCAGCTGGTCCAATGACTCGAGCCAGAGCAAGAAAGCTTCAAGACCGATTGTCATCTCTCATTCACAAGGAGCTGGAATGTGAGATGTCAAGTGAGGAAGCTGCACTTCGAGAGAAAACCCCTAGAGTTGTGAATCTCCTTACATTCACAATAGCCGATGATGATTCTGCTAGAAACGGCACTTGACCGTTTGTCACAAAACGGCTCTTGTCCGATTCGTTCAAAACGGCTCAGACCGTTCTCACGAAATCGGCATCTGCCCGTTTCACTCAGCCGTTGCCGATTCACTCATTTGTCGCGCGTGCCGATTGTTCAAAACGGCTCCTGCCCGTTTCGCGTGTCCAGAAGCTGGCGCGTTGACTGAAGATTTAAGTTGTTGACTTTAAATTACTTTAAGCTTAATTAGGTAATTAAACAGTTTAATTAGTTAAGCTATCTTCCTATTTTAGAAGTCCTACTTCTATTCCTATTAGGTTTGCTTTTAGGGTTTGATTGTAACCTATATAAGGAACTACTTTGCCTCCTTATTAGGTTGGCTGTTATTTGATAAATTGAGATATTCTCTTCAATCTCCGCCCCTTGTTCAAGTTGGTTGAACCTTGTTCTTCTTGAGTCCGCAATACTTGAGTCGTATACAAGTAAATCTTGGAATTGTATTATTGTGTCGTTTATCTTAGTGTGATTCTCACATTGTTGAGTCTAGTCCTAAGAACCCGATTCAAGACCCTTGACTTGAAATCGATTAGGGCTCTTAGCACAGGTTAGCTAAGTGGTCTAAGCTCGTACTTGTCGAGTTATCTATTTCTGCAGGAAATCCGTCTTTGAACAAAGATCAAAATTGGTGCTACGCATCCTAAGGAACCAGGATCGTATCACGAGACCCGACCCAACACTAAAAAACCTTAATTTTAATTTTAATTTTTAATGTTTGATTGATTTTAATTTTTAAACTTGATAAAATATGTGCATTATAATTTATAGTAATTAATTAACTAAATATGATCAAATTGAATTTTAAAAAAATAAAAAAGTAAAACCGGGTCGGGCCTGGTCCAGTCCCGGACCCGAGCCATTTTTTCAGGTCGGGACCGGGACTAAAAATTGGTCCTGTATTTGGCCCGGGTAGGGACCAATCCCGGCCCTAATTTTTCCGGATCTGTCGGATCCTGGGTCAGGTCCGACCCGCAGACCCAATTTAACAGCTCTACACACAAGAAATATAAATACACAAAAGTTTATAATATACAATTAGGTATGGCTGGCCAGCGATATTGCAATCGAGTTTGAGTAACAATTTTAATTCTTTAAGGTTATATTGTGTTGACTCGTATTAAATTGATATAGATTGTGTTTCACTTTTTTGGTATCTTTTCCTCTAAATGGATAATTGGTATCTTTTTTGGTATCCGTCTATTTATTAAATAGGTTGAAACTTGGAAGTATCCGACTAACTAAATAAACAGGACAACTAATTTATCTATAATTTCATATAAATCAGTTGGACGGAGAAGTATAAAATTGTCACTCCTAATTTACACACACTGCTACGGAAAATGGCTGGTAACCAAAAGTTGATTTGTAGCTCACTAGCTCCTATTGCACTAAATGAACATATTTAATTTTTCATAAACTATGGATTACTATAAGGAATAGTGTTAAGGATATTAATTATTTTATTAATAAAATTGTTCTGACTGATGTGTTAAGATATGATTGGGAGTTTATCATTTCCTAATTAAGTTATATTATTATTTTTATTTAAATAAATAATTGTCAAGTTAGTAAAATTATTAGTATCTCTAACACTACTCTACTATAAATCTATATCCAATTTTTTTTTTAAAATATCAGATAGGATTTATCTATTTATTCATCAAATTTTTGAAATTTAAATCCATATCCGGATCCTAATGGTTTTGAAATACTTATAGAATCTAGCGAATTTCTATTTAGTTTATAAAACTTAAAACAATAATATTTTTGAAACTTAAAAAGAATTTTTCTTTATATTCTACTGCATATGTACTTGATTTTGGGATGTCAAACTATTGATAAGAAAATTCCAAAAGAGTGGATTCGATTAATATGGTATATAATTCAATCAAATTTAAAATTAATGATAAAAGATTTTCAAAACTCTAAAATCTGATGTTGTAAATAATTGACCTTATTCATTTTTGAAGTAACCCACACAATAAAAAAATCGACAGTAAAGGAGTAAGGAAGAAAGAACACTTTATTTTTAATGTGAAAAACCTTTGTAGGTGAAAAACTACGGGTAAGTTAGAGAAAATTTCACTATGATGACCAAAGTACAAAGTATAACTCAAGAGAAAACCAATATTATATATAACCCCATTGAAGCATTCTAAAGTCTCTTAGAATCCTACTCGGCTACAATCTCCTAGTTCTACTTAACCATAATCTCTTAATACATGTATGATAAGCCTAGAAGACTCCTACACGGTTTCAACTTTCTAGCACATGTAATACAAGTCCTAGAAGAATTAGGATGCTTGTGGGCCTATATTTAATATTTCAAGCCAATATTTAACGATCTCCACCTTGGCTTGATATCTCTTCCATCATCATACTCACTATAAGAATTGAACCAATCTCTGTGCGGACAGTAATGATGTGAACATCCAGAATCCAAAGTCCATGAAGTTAGGAAAGTTTCATTAGTTGTAGCCGCCACCAATACTTCCTTGTTAGAAGAATTGTTCGTGACAATACTAGTTGCCTTAAACGAACCATCGTTCCTCCCCTTCCCCGCTTTTCACTGAGGACAATCATGTTTATATTTCCCTTTTTCTTTGCACTTAAAACACATGACGTCTTTCATTCTGGACTTTGATCTTCCTCTAGACTTCCCCCTTGAATACGAACCTCTTTTCTAATCTCTGCCTCTATTTTCAGCAACCAAACTCTCTGCCTTAAAACTTCATCTCTTATTTTCTGAGTCTTATTCTGATTCCTGAGAACAATAGTGATCTCCAAAAGGCCAGTTGTTTGCTTGCCATAGAGTAGAGTTGTATTAAGGTGATCATACAAACTTAGCAAGGAGCTGAGGAGCATTAAAGCTTTCACCTCATCTTGATACACGACCCCCAATCGCTCTAACTCAACAATTTTCATCAGGAATAAGTTAATATGGTCACGTATATCCCCTCCTTCAACCATCCTCGTACTATACAGATATTTCTTCATCTCTAACCAGTTAGATGGAGCCTTATTAAGATAGGTTGCCTCGTGTTTCTCCCACAGCTCCTTAATATTTTTCGTATCAAATACTGTGTAAGTTATCAAATCCGACAAACAAGACCTGATTTTGCTGAACGTAGTCTCCTTGCTGTCTTCCCAATTTGCATCCTGCATCTTCTCCGATTTCTTAGTCTTCAAGGCGTAGTGAAGCTTCTATTGTACCAACAAATCATAAACTCTTATTTGCCATAGGGTGAAATTATTCTTTCCATTGAACTTCACAAACTCCACCTTCACACCCGATGCACTCATCCTATTGCAATAGTTGATTCAGAACCGTGAAAGCAGATTCAAACTCTAAACCAAGAGCTTTGCTACCAATTGTTGTAAATAATTGATCTTATTCACTTTTAAACCAACTCACCCAATAAAGAACTCAAAAGTAAAGGAGGAAAAAAGAAAGAACACTTTGTTTTTAACGTGAAAAACCTTTGTAGGTGAAAAACCTTAGGCAATCTAGAGAAAAATTCACTATGATGATCGAAGTACAAAGTATAACTCAAGAGAAAACCAATACTATATATAACCTATGATGATCGAAGTACAAAGTACAACTAAAGAGAAAACCAATACTATATATAACCCATGGAAGTATTCCAAATTCTCTTAGAATCCTACTCAGCTACAATTTCCTAGTTCTACTCGATCACAATCTCCTAATTCTACTCTGTCACAATCTCCTGGTAATGATCTTATCCACCTTTAAATCAACCTACACAATAAAGAACTCGAAAGTAAAGGAGGAAAAAAGAAAGAACACTTTATTTTTAATGTGCAAAACCTTTGTAGGTGAAAAACCTCGGGCAATCTAGAGAAAAATTCACTATGATGATCGAAGTACAAAGTACAACTCAAGAGAAAACCAATACTATATATAAACCATGGAAGTATTTCAAACTCCCTTAGAATCCTACTCAGCTACAATTTCCTAGTTCTACTTGGTCACAATCTCCTAGTTCTACTCGGTCACAATATCCTATTTCTACTCGGCCATAATCTCCTAATACATGTATGACAAGTCTAGAAGACTCCTACACGACTTCAACCTTTTAGCACATATAATAAGTCCTAGAAGAATTAGGACGTTTGTTGGCCTATATTAAATATTTCAAGCCAATATTTAACATTTAAAACGTCTAACACATTATGTATGATGTGTGATAATAGGTCTCACCTGAAAATAAAATATTATTATTATTGCCACATATTTTTTTTAATATGATTGTGTGCCAATTTAGATAATTAGTTCTCATGTATAATAAAAGTATAACTTTCTCAATAAAAATTTATTTTTTATGAGAAAAATAAAACATAAAGTTTATATTTGAAAATTTGGCAATACATGGGGTTAATTCGAAACACTTAACAAAATTTGAGGGCTAACAAAATTCAAAACACTTAAAATTAAGCCTTTAATTTATCTTAAACGAAATTCTATAAGACAAAAAATACAAACATAAAAAATATTCCAAATAAAAATACAAAAATATGGAGCTATTTTTTATTTATGAATCATGCAATCAAAAAAAATGGACAAATAAAGGAGGCATAATTGAAATTTATCTTCTTTTTTCAAAGGAAGACAACTAATTATTGTTGCTTTAATAATGTCTAATTATTAAGGCACCAATGAGTTCATTTACATTAATCTTTAAGGTTCAATCTCTCTAAATTTCAGATTGAGAAGTTTATCTCTTTGTGAGAACTTCTCCCTTATGTTAAGATAGTGTCCAAGAATCGGTTTAAACTGAAAACTAATTTGAATCGAAAAACTGTTCCAATTTCAATTCTAAAAAATATCAAATAGAAAAATTCAGCTTAAACCAATTCTGAAAAGTTGAAACCCAGTAAGTGGAAGTGGAACTGATGAAGCGAACCATGTACCTATTGTCGCGCCCCGAAAATTAACAAAAGAGTCATTTGCGAGTGTGCAACGAAATTTGGGACCTTACAATGCTCAGCGTAAACAGACGCCTCACAACATACAATGAAGTCGCCACCCTAATTTGGTTGCTAGGTTTAGGGAACCTTAATCGTCATGGCATAAGAAATATAATAAATAATAAAAAAAAACTAAAGGCACAAAAAGGGGTCTGGACCCTAGACAAAGGTTCGGGGTCGTATTATGGTCTTGGGAAGGTGTTAGGCACCCGAGTCACATCTGAAAACGGTTACTGGTTGATGAGAGAGGTGTTTAAAAAGGTGTTTGATAAAATACGTTTTGAAAAAGGGGGCCCTTAGAGGAATCGTCACTTTAGTCTTTTCTATGATCGTGACCGTTCAGGAATAATTAAGAAATCTTTCTGACGGGGTTACCGTTTATCAAGATTGATTGATTATTCCTGACTGCTACGTGATAGGACTGAAGTTTCCGTAAGACTAAATGAGCGCTCTCTTATTTCATCATCGGGCCGCATGATTAGATTGATTGCTATGTGAACCTATCATGGATTGCTAACGGAGTACAATATTTAAATGATAGATTTTGAAGTGGAAAAACTGTTGTGGGATCGAAAGTCCCCATGCACATGCAGCCAATATATGCGAGAATTAAAAATCACATGAGCATGGTATGTTAAGCAACTCTTTAAACACGTTGTTCATGTGGGTTGGTTTTAGTTCTAGCAGTTCTATATATCATGCGTACAATTGATATTTGCGAAAAGCGTCGAATAAATAAAAAGGAATTGAAAGGCGTACTTTCGAGCGAAGCTTTGAAATTAAAACCTACAAAATGAGAGTGTTAGCGATAGCTTGAGAAATTGATAAGCAATTTTATGAGAGCAAGAATTTAAATGACAGTTGATTGCATACGAGAAATGATGGATTTCACGCATACGGAAATTAAATGCTGAGTTTGATAAGTGCAGGAAAATAAATGACGACAGTTGACTGCATGCGAGAAATGATGGATTTTACGCATACAAGAATTTAAATGCTGAGCTGATTGCATGCGAAAAATGATTTATTTTAAGCATAGGAGAATTTAAATGCTGGGTTGATTGCATGCGAAAAATGATTGATTTTACGCATCCGAGAATTTAAATGTTGTGTTGATTGCGTACGAAAAATGATTGATTTTACGCATACGAAAATGAAATGCTGGGTTGATTTTACGCATAAGAATTTCCAGCAGGTTGCGAGAATTAAAGCAGTTGATATTTGCAGAAAATAAAACAATTGATATTTGCAGAAAATAAACAGTTGATATTTGCAGAAAATAAACAGTTTATATTGCGAAAATTAATCATACGAAGCATACGAATTATTTTTACGGAAAAGTGCGATCCGAAGTTTCGGAAAGAATTAAAATGGGTTGGGCTTCATTAAAAAGGAAAGAAATAAAATTGAACTGGGCCAGGAATAGTGCCTGGCCCGTGAAAACATTTAAATGGTGATGGGCCAAGCCCATCACCCTTACACGCGTGAACAGTGCCGAAGCATGGCACTGTTCATCGTCTCTCTTCTTGGTCGCCGACGCTACTGCCGGCGGCCAAGGTCCGGTTTCCCTTGCCCGTTTCTCGCGATCTTCATACCGAGACGCTCGTCTCCTTGACGGCGTCTCGACCGTATGAAGCTCGAATTTTAATAAAGATCGTACCGAGTTTAATTTCAAAAAAAACGACAAAACCGTTAATTATCGAAAACTAATTAATTCGCACAATCTAGCTAACGATTTTTAAAATTGAGAGCATGTATTTAATCTACATCATGTATGTGAATTACTGGCATAAAAGAAAGCAATTTATTTGCTCAAGAACAAGCCAAACGAAATTAAAGAAAAAAACATGCATAAACAACAAAAATGCTTAGAGAGAGAAAGCTTACTCTCAAGCTTTTAAACTGGGTCGATTGTCGCTCTAAATGAGCAAGCTGATCAAGAGGGGAGAGAGATATATTTTGTCACTTTGGGAGGAGGTAGTTGATTGATGTCGCTCTGGGAGGAGATATATTTTGTTATCACTCTAGGAGGAGGTAGTTTGTCGAATGTCACTCTGGGAGGAGGTAAGTTGATGTCACTCTGGGAGGAGGTATGCTTTTGATGGTGTTATTTGGTGATGAGTAAATTGATGTTGTCACTGGGGATTAAAAAGGTGTCTATAAAATTGATGATGTTGTTCGTGGATGTCACTCTGGGAGGAGGTATATTTTTTGTGTCACTATAGGAGGAGGTTTGCTTTTGATGTCACTCTGGGAGGAGGTAGGTTCGTCGATGTCACTCTGGGATGAGGTATTGTTGCTGTCACTCTAGGAGGAGGTAATCATTGCTGTCAGTCTTATGGGATAATTTTGAGGTTGTCGCTCTAGGAGGAGATAATCGTTGATGTCACTCTGGGAGGAGGTATGCTTTAAATTCTAGTCTGGGCGAGGCTATCGCGTTGCCAGATGCTGGTATGAAAAATGAGGTTGCATGTCTGTGCGAGGCTATCGCTCTTCGGACGCTGATGTGGAAATGAGAAGGAAGGTCCATGCGAGGCTATCGCTCTCCGGATGTTGACGTGGAAATGTGAAGGAAGGTCCGTGTGAGGCTATCGCTCTCCGGACGTCGGCGTAGCAATGTGGATGAAGGTCCGTGCGAGGCTATCGCTCTCCGGATGTTGACGTGGAAATGTGAAGGAAGGTCCGTGTGAGGCTATCGCTCTCCGGATGTTGATATGGCAATGTAAGGAAATATCCGTGCGAGGCTATCGCTCTCCGGACGTCGGCGTGGCAATGTGGATGAAGGTCCGTGCGAGGCTATCGCTCTCCGGATGTTGACGTGGTAATGTGGATGAAGGTTCGTACGAGGCTATCGCTCTCCGGACGCTGGTGCTGAAAGTATAGTCACTCAAAGAGGAGTTATTTAGATATGCAGAAAAGTAGTCGCTCAAGGAGGAGTATTTTTAAATAGACAGAAAAGTAGTCGCTCAAGGGGGAGTAATAATTATGCAGAAATGTAGAATTATGTAAATGAGAGTTGTAACGTACCTTCGCTCGGATATTAATTGACGGTAACATACCTTTGCTCTAATGTTGATCCGATGACTGTTTATGAATTTTCAAGATAGGGTGTGGGGACGTGACCTGACACAACATTTAACAAACGCGATGTGGGGACGTGGCCCTTCAACGCTTAACAGACAACATGTGCGGACGTGACCAGACACAACATTATCAGACGACTGTGCGGACGTGACTAGACACAGCATTAAAAACACGATGTGGGGACGTGACCCTTCACAACGATTAACAGACAACATGTGCGGACGTGACCAGACACAACATTATCAGACGACATGTACGGACGTGACCAGACATGACATTAATAACACGATGTGGGGACGTGACCCTTCATAACGCTTAACAGACAACCTGTGCGGACGTGACCAAACACAACATTATCAGACGATTGTGCGGACGTGACTAGACACAGCATTAACAACACGATGTAGGGACGTGACCCTTCACAATGCTTAACAGACAATGTGTGCGGACGTGACCAGACACAACATTATCAGACGACCTGTGCGGACGTGACTAGACATGACATTAACAACACGATGTGGGGACGTGACCCTTCACAACGCTTAACAGACAATGTGTGCGGACGTGACCAGACACAACATTATCAGACGACATGTGCGGACGTGACCAGACATGACATTAACAACACGATGTGGGGACGTGACCCTTCACAATGCTTAACAGACAATATGTGCTGACGTGACCAGACACAACATTATCAGACGACATGTGCGGATGTGACCAGACATGACATTAACAACACGACGTGGGGACGTGACCCTTCACAACGCTTAACAAACAACATGTGCGGACGTGACCAGACACAACATTATCAGATGACATATGCGAACGTGACCAGACATGACATTAACAACACGATGTGGGGACATGACCCTTCACAACGCTTAACAGACAACATGTGCGGACGTGACCAGACACAACATTATCAGACGACATGTGCGGACGTAACCAGACATGACATTAACAACACGAGGTGGGGACGTGACCCTTCACGACGCTTAACAGACAATATGTGCGGACGTGACCAGACACAACATTATCAGACAACATGTGCGAACGTGACTAGACATGACATTAACAACACGATATGGGGACGTGACCCTTCACAACGCTTAACAGATGGTGTAAAAAGGGAAAGCAAGTTTTACCTTGAACTTATCGTATGAACTGTAATGGAGAGTGGTTGACCGTGAGGGAACGAGATCCACCACACGAAGTTGATTTGGGAGTGGTAACGTACTCCATTCGATGCTGATTGGATTTTGATGAAAATCCAAGATGGCGAGGGCTTTACAACGATGTTGTCATCGAAGACCCATGGTTGAGGAGTGGTGATGTTCTCCATTCGATGTTTGATTGGATTTTGATGAAAATCCAGGGCGAGGGCTTTACAACGATGTTGTCATCGAAGACCCGTGGTTGAGATTTCACTGGAGAATATCTGTATCCTGCAAATTGAAAGGAAGCAAATACAAAGTAGCGACAGATGGAAAAAGGAGAGAGCAATTGACCTAAATATTCTTACATTTAACCCATGGCTTGCCCCCAAGTTTTTTGTTTGGAATGAAAATGATTTCTTTATTTAAGAACATAAATTCAAACCTTTTTTCTCCTTTTGGATAAAAATGTTCGTTCATTTTTCGTTATAGGAACATGATTGATTTAAGTCTAGATAGCGTCTACGTCTTGTTCAAGAAATAACGACCTCAAGGACAAGACTTTCCCACAATTTGCAGCCGTAAGCAATCCTCACCTGATATTAGTGTTTGCACTCACGCTCTGAAACAAGGTTAAGTGTTTTACGCTCATAAAGATGCAACTAACATGATACATAATTTTCAATTCGCAATGTCAATCCGAGTGAATAGACTTCAAATGAAGATGCACATGCATGGGCATTCTAATAATTGATAGGACTTTTACGGAAAAGAATGAAAGGACATGAAATATCCGGAAAGGAGCTTGTTTTGGGAAAAAGATTGCTTTGCTGAGGAGTTGGAAGGCTTTTGATGAGTGATGCTTTGCTGATTGGCCCTGATGAGGGCGAGGTGTGCGAGTTCTTTCGCTTTTTGCTGGGGATGCTTTCTGGACAGAGTGCGTGAGCTCTGGGATCCTTGCTGGGGGTGCTTTTCGGTTGGCCAGGGGCCCTTTGCTCAAGTCTTCGCTGGGGAGTGTCGTTGTTGTTCTCTTCGCGATCTGCTGCATGGGTTGGCCTTGGGCCCTTTTTCTTCTCGGGCCCTTACTGGGAGGCTTGTTTTGAGATTTCTCGAGTTGGCCTTGGGCTTTTTTTCTCGAGTTCACTGGGGAAAGTTTTCTTCGAGGTTTCTCGAATTGAGTTGTCCCCGGGTTGTGCTTGCTTTGGCTCTTCGATTGTGTGTACTCTTCGAATGTCTCTGAGCATTTCTCTCTCTCCTCCCCCCCCCCCCCCCCCCATTTTTTCTTCTTTTTCTTTTCTTTTTTCCTTTTTTTTCTCTCTTTTTCTTTTTGATTTGAATGCATCAGAGCAGAGCAAGCACAACCTTCGTCTTGATCTCTTCCCCTTCTGTCTTGAGGCCTCGGCCTTCGTCGTTTCTGCTTCTTCGGTGATGGTCCTTAGCGATCTCCTAGTGACCTTTTCCGTCTCCTTCATCGTGTTCTTGGACTTGACGTGCTCATGCTTCCGGCTGGCAATTTTAGCTGAAACTGCTCTTTGGCTCCCAGGGTATGAGTGATAGTGAAGGTTTGGGGAGTGATGACATATATGGTAGAAAGAGGGAAGAAATGAAAAAAATGGGGAAGATCGTAAAAGTCCCACGTCATTTTATTGCTATCCCATGTCTAATTGCACATGTACCCTGAATATTATGCGAATTCAACTAGTATATAGTTAGGCACTTACGCTCATCAAAGAAACAAGGCGTGAAGGCCCAAAATACTCACAGGGATATGTTTTGTGATTGCTTACGTCTAAACATGCCATGGATATAAGAGCTAACAGAAAAGATCATGCATATTTCATATAATTTCTAATGAACGCACAAGTCATCCGTGTCGTGATAAAGTGATGAATATGCTTGATTCAAAAACGTTCAAAACGTGGGATTTTTTTTTCTCCCCCCCTTTTTTTAGCCCAGTTGCACATGTATAAAGAGAAAATTTTGCGGAAACTAAGAATTTTAGCCAACATGATGCACACACTCTTGCAACAACATAAATTGTCGGAGTTTAAAAATCGTGGAAGTGTAACTCGCGAAAACATAAATTACGGAAATGTAAATTTCGGAAACGGAAATTGTAAAAAATGTAAAAGGACAATTTCCCTGAAAAAATGAGTCCTGACATTTTTCAACGCCTTCTTTTGGTCGTCACTTCATTCGCTTGCCCCCAAGTTTACAAGTCTCGTTGCACCTGAAATGTAAAATTACGGAAATGTAAATTGCGAGACCATAATTTACAGAAACGTAATTTACGAAAGGGAAAATTGTAAACATAAAGGATAACTTCCTTGAAAAAATGAGCTTTGACATTTTTCAACGCCTTCTTTTGGTCGTCACTTCATTCGCTTGCCCCCAAGTTTACAAGCCTCGTTGCACTGAAACGACGAGACAGTTAAATAGTAAATTCATAGGGAAAAGGTATCCAGAGATGTTGAATTTTACAATTAATGAAAGATAGAATAATTGAAAAGAACGCGTGGGTTGCCTCCCACGAAGCGCCCTGGTTTAAAGTCGCAGGCTCGACTATGGTGTGCGTTTGAGTCTTGTGCTTTTGGATCAACATCCCTTTGAACTTCATTGCTTACCCCCCAAGACTTCTCCTGATGAGGGACTATCTCCTTTTCTGCCCTTTCTCTTAAATGGACCGATTTGCATGGAATCCCGACCTTATTCTTAATTGTGGATACTTTCTTTATCGGTAAAGACATAGGGTTTATCGAAACCCACTGAATCAACATTCATCCTGAAACGCGAATAGTACAAGACGCTCGAAGAGGGGGTTAAATATATTTATTTATTTTTAAACTGAAGGGGAACACAAGTTCCTATAAAAGACAACAAAACATGCATACATATTGCAAAGAGACATCAGGAAGCGTGGCGGCGGTCTAATTACGCAGAGCCCCCCCTAGACTTCTTCACGCAAATGGTCGAGCCCTATATCATCCTTCCGCTACCCAAAGCATGATTTGGAATAGGGTTGATGGTTTGGATATAAGATAGGTGTAGTAGGGAGCCTTGAAAGTGTTTATGAAAATTGACGAGAGTTCTTTGTCATTTAGCGGAGGAGAAATTCTAGATGCTAGCCCTCTCCACCTCTGAGCGTAAGTCTTCACCGATTCGTCGGTCCTCTTCTCTAGATCCTGTAGATCAGAACGGTCTAGTGCAACTTCCAAGTTGAATTTGTATTGCCTGTAGAAGGCATCAGACAAGTCTCTCCATATCCTGATCCTGGCTCTGTCTAGACCCATATACCAAGTTAGGGCGTGCTTGGTCAAGCTTTCTCGGAATAGATGTATCAACAACGGCTCGTTGTGGATCATCTCGACCATCTTATTACAATATGCTCTGAGGTGGGTCTTTGGGCACTCTTCCCCAGTATACTTTTCGAAGTTAGGGATCTTGTACTTCGGAGGTATAATGATCTCGGGGACCATACACATATCGGCAGGGCCGGTAGGGTCAAATAGATCAGCCCCTTCAATTGCTCGAAGTCTTTCTTCGAGTAGATTCAGTCGGTCACTTTTCGGTTGCTCAGCCCCGATGGGGGTAGAACCGAAGGGTAGCATAGGTTCTGACGAGAACTGAGGTTGTGCTAGGTTGAAAATAAGAGGCTGAGTTCCCACAGGTCCGGGAACTGTGCTTGGAGGAATAGGAGGGAGATACAAGTTCTCTAGGTGGGCCTGGCTCTTGCTGGGGTCCACAACAGGGTTGGTCGAAAGGCGCTGAAGTGACGTGGAGATTTCTTCACCCGTACTAATCATAGGATTTGCCGCGGTGGGTACAGTGAAGGGACTAACCCATTTCCATTGACCCCCAGGACCAGGGAGTGATTGGGGGACTGAAGATCCAATGATGGCGGATGAGGAGGGTCCCATCATTTGACTAGGATCAAAACCGGGTGGGAACTTATTGGTTGCTTCCTCTCGCTCTTTTTCGGCCTGAGTGGCCTTTTCTGTAGTAACCCTTACTTGCTCTTCTAGCTCTTTTACTCTAGCAGCCAATGCCTCTTCTATCTTGGTTGGTTCGGCCAGTTTTCGCGTTTGAAGTCTAGTTGTGGGGGGACCTTGGCGGAGTAATTCGTTTGCGAGGAGCTATCGTGAACCTGAAAAAAGGAAAAAAGAGTAAGTATAAGTGAGGATATGCAGGTGATGTGCAATCCCGAGGCCTCCACATTGCTCAATCGTTTTCCGACTACACTTTCACTTGATATTTTCAGGGCGGTCGGAGAGGCGTGATCTCCTGGTTGTGGATGATATGCGAAGGAAGCCTCTATTCTTTCCAACGACATGGAGTAATCTGAGATGTTATCTGCGAAACCCAAATCAATAGGGGCAACCAATGCTGTCATGCTAGGAAGATCTCTTTCACACTATGCTTTCAACGATGCAGGGCCTGATGCTTGGTGAACCCAACCAAGGGGAGGGACGACGATCTATGCTATGAACTCGGAGCTTCTTGTAATAAGCTAAGAGGATAGGGCCATGAGTGAGTGCTACTCGGCTGTTTTTCGGATGTTTGGTCTGATTTTTCAGTTTTTTAGTGAAATGATTGTGTTTATCCCGGAGGGATCTTCTCTTTCTTTGTGCGATGGTCTTTTGAGTTGTATTTTGGATGGATAATTGATATGGAAAAGATGAGGTGATTTAATAAATATCCGAAAGAGTATGACTTTATTAAAAGCGTTTACAAAAGTATGGTAAACTTGCCAACTACCTAAATTTATCAAAAATGGCTAAGATAGATGAAATCAGGGGTCCTAACTAAAAAGAAAAGGTTTGCCGACATCCGAGCCTTTCCCTGAAGGTGTCAATCCTGGATGTCAGAGTTTTCCTGCCAAAGGTATTCCATCGAAGCCAACTCCCCTTTCTGCATCTCTATCTCAGCTTCTAACGCGGTAATTCGACTTGGCAATGCCTGATCGTTGAAACTTCATTTTCCGAAAATATCAAGTGAAAGTAGTGTAGGTGCCGACATATCGAATGAGCAAAATGGGTCCTATGGGACAAAAATACAATTTTAAATGCAAAGTAACCTGCACATGTAAGAAAATTTACAGTTCGTATAACAAAGAATTTATGAAAAAATGGAAATCATGGCAACAAGATGAATAGAGCCACGACAAACAGGTATAATCATGATGCACGTGCTGGAGCTCTGATTCCGACACCTCTCACTGGCTTGAATGGTTCCCGGATGATACCATGAAAAGGTCCCTAAAGTGTTGTCCAGTGTCCCGATTCCTTGCGAAATCGTGTTACCTTTCGACTGGCTTTAGGGGTTCATCCGAGTTGGGATTGGTGAACACTACCCAGGACATGTGTCCTTGGGCGTCACTACTACCCTCCTAATTTGGTAATTGTCCCCTGGGTGTAGGGCGCTATGAAATATATATGACAATTGATAAAGCAAATAAATGAACAAACCAGTAATTGATCAAAGCAAATAAATAAATAAACAAATAAAACACCTCTCTAAAAAGATAAAACCGGCTCCGACCCATTAAGGTCCCCAGTGAAGTCGCCAAACTGTCGTGCCCCGAAAATTAACAAAAGAGTCATTTGCGAGTGTGCAACGAAATTTGGGACCTTACAATGCTCAGCGTAAACAGACGCCTCGCAACATGCAATGAAGTCGCCACCCTAATTTGGTTGCTAGGTTTAGGGAACCTAAATCGTCATGGCATAAGAAATATAATAAATAATAAAAAAAACTAAAGGCACAAAAAGGGGTCTGGACCCTAGACAAAGGTTCGGGGTCGTATTATGGTCTCGGGAAGTGATGCGAATCCACGCATCCAACTACCGTTACCACCAGCTGGTCCAATGACTCGAGCCAGAGCAAGAAAGCTTCAAGACCGATTGTCATCTCTCATTCACAAGGAGCTGGAATGTGAGATGTCAAGTGAGGAAGCTGCACTTTGAGAGAAAACCCCTAGAGTTGTGAATCTCCTTACATTCACAATAGCCGATGATGATTCTGCTAGAAACGGCACTTGACCGTTTGTCACAAAACGGCTCTTGTCCGATTCGTTCAAAACGGCTCAGACCGTTCTCACGAAATCGGCATCTGCCCGTTTCACTCAGCCGTTGCCGATTCACTCATCTGTCGCGCGTGCCGATTGGTTAAAACAGCTCCTGCCCGTTTCGCGTGTCCAGAAGTTGGCGCGTTGACTGAAGATTTAAGTTGTTGACTTTAAATTACTTTAAGCTTAATTAGGTAATTAAACAGTTTAATTAGTTAAGCTATCTTCCTATTTTAGAAGTCCTACTTCTATTCCTATTAGGTTTGCTTTTAGGGTTTGATTGTAACCTATATAAGGAACTACTTTGCCTCCTTATTAGGTTGGCTGTTATTTGATAAATTGAGATATTCTCTTCAATCTCCGCCACTTGTTCAAGTTGGTTGAACCTTGTTCTTCTTGAGTCCGCAATACTTGAGTCGTATACAAGTAAATCTTGGAATTGTATTATTGTGTCGTTTATCTTAGTGTGATTCTCACATTGTTGAGTCTAGTCCTAAGAACCCGATTCAAGACCCTGGACTTGAAATCGATTAGGGCTCTTAGCACAGGTTAGCTAAGTGGTCTAAGCTCGTACTTGTCGAGTTATCTATTTCCGCAGGAAATCCGTCTTTGAACAAAGATCAAAATTGGTGCTACGCATCCTAAGGAACCAGGATCGTATCAGGAAGGTGTTAGGCACCTGAGTCACATCCGAAAACGGTTACCGGTTGATGAGAGAGGTGTTTAAAAAGGTGTTTGATAAAATACGTTTTGAAAAAGGGGGCCCTCAGAGGAATCGTCACTTTAGTCTTTTCTATGATCGTGACCGTTTAGGAATAATTAAGAAATCTTTCTGACGGGGTTACCGTTTATCAAGATTGATTGATTATTCTTGACCGCTACGTGATGGGACTGAAGTTTCCGTAAGACTGAATGAGCGCCCTCTTATTTCATCATCGGGCCATGCATGATTAGATTGATTGCTATGTGAACCTATCATGGATTGCTAACGGAGTACAATATTTAAATGATAGATTTTGAAGTGGAAAAACTGGTGTGGGATCGAAAGTCCCCATGCACATGCAGTCAATATATGCGAGAATTAAAAATCACATGAGCATGGTATTTTAAGCAACTCTTTAAACACATTGTTCATGTGGGTTGGTTTTAGTTCTAGCACTTCTATATATCATGCGTACGATTGATATTTGCGAAAAGCGTCGAATAAATAAAAAGGAATCGAAAGGCGTACTTTCGAGCGAAGCTTTGAAATTAAAACCTACAAAATGAGAGTGGTAGCGATACCTTGAGAAATCGATAAGCAATTTTATGAGAGCAAGAATTTAAATGACAGTTGATTGCATACGAGAAATGATGGATTTCACGCATACGCAAATTAAATGCTGAGTTTGATAAGTGTAGGAAAATAAATGACGACAGTTGATTGCATGCGAGAAATGATGGATTTTACGCATACGAGAATTTAAATGCTGAGTTGATTGCATGCGAAAAATGATTTATTTTAAGCATACGAGAATTTAAATGCTGGGTTGATTGCATGCGAAAAATGATTGATTTTACGCATCCGAGAATTTAAACGTTGTGTTGATTGCATGCGAAAAATGATTGATTTTACGCATACGAAAATGAAATGCTGGGTTGATTGCATGCGAGAAATGATTGATTTGACGCATACGAAAATTAAATGTCGTTTTGATAAGTGCAGAAAAATTAAATGTAGTTGACGATTTACAGGGAATTAAAACAGTTAATGATTTGCAGAAAATAAAACAGGTTGATATTGCAAAAATAAGCAGTTGGATATTTGCAGAAAATAAAACAGTTGCTATTTGCAGAAAATAAACAGTTGATATTTGCAGAAAATAAACAGTTTATATTGCGAAAATTAATCATATGAAGCATACGAATTATTTTTACGGAAAAGTGCGATCCGAAGTTTCGGAAAGAATTAAAATGGGTTGGGCTTGATTAAAAAGGAAAGAAATAAAATTGAACTGGGGCCAGGAATAGTGCCTGGCCCGTGAAAACATTTGGCCCATCACCCTTCCACGCGTGAACAGTGCCGAAGCATGGCACTGTTCATCGTCTCTCTTCTTGGTCGCCGGCGCTACTGCCGGCGGCCAAGCTCCGGCTTCCCTTGCCCGTTTCTCGCGATCTTCGTACCGAGAGGCTCGTCTCCTCGACGGCGTCTCGACCGTATGAAGCTCGAATTTTAATAAAGATCGTACCGAGTTTAATTTCGAAAAAAATGACAAAACCGTTAATTATCGAAAACTAATTAATTCGCACAATCTAGCTAATGATTTTTAAAATTGAGACCATGTATTTAATCTACATCATGTATGTGAATTACTGGCATAAAAGAAAGCAATTTATTTGCTCAAGAACAAGCCAAACGAAATTAAAGAAAAAAACATGCATAAACAACGAAAATGCTTAGAGAGAGAAAGCTTACTCTCAAGCTTTTAAACTGGGTCGATTGTCGCTCTAAATGAGCAAGCTGATCAAGAGGGGAGAGAGAGCAAGTTTTCTTGCTGAATTGGTGCCCTTTGAACGTTCGATGAGGGGCTGTATTTATAGCCTTCAAACGCATGGCTTGCCGGACGTGACGAACGCGAGTGGTGGCTGTTCTTCATGCTGGCGGGGCTACGGCCGTGAGGTGGAGGGTCTAGGGTCGAGGGTGATGATGAATGAAGGGACATGAAGCGATGGGAGCAGGTTCGCTTGGGCGAGGACTCTGCTGCCGCTCAGGGGCACTGTTCACGTGCACCCTGCGCCTTAATTTGTCAACCGTTGATCTGGTTGACTTTCCTTGGTTGACCAGATCAACGACGATGATCAATTTGGCCTCGAGCCGATTCTTGCGAGCAAATGTTCCGACTTTTCGAGCCGAAGGTACCAGCGCGTAGAGAAAAATACGACGGGTTTAACTGTATACAGCGAATGACGAGAATTTTCATTTAACACGTTTATTTTCTCGTTCAAAAATGTGAAACGCGCGAACGGAAAAATAAAAACGTTACGTCGAAAATTACACGAAACGCTGTAGACCGTTGCGAGCAGGAAAAAAGCTAGCAACTAGTTGATGGAAAACATTTCAAAGTCAATCTATTGTCCGAGCGAACTTACTCGGGTCCAATAAAAGCTCGAACGAAAATAATAATAAAATAATAAAAAATACTAAAAAATGCGCTAAAATATTAAAAATCTTAGAATTCATGAGATGACCTAAAACGAAGAAAAAACTAGCAAACGACTGCCGGATAGTTAAAAATGTGATTTTTAAGGCTAAAAATAATAATGAAAATACGTGACGAAAAATTAAAAATGCGATTTCGAAAGCTGACGATGCTAACGATGATGCTAAAATGCGTTGAAACACTTAAAAATGCTAGCGACAGTAAATCAACTGAAAATGACAGTAAATTAACTAAATAACAAAAATGCTAAAATCAATTAAAAATGGCGTCAAAATTCGGGTATCAACAGTTGCCCCCTCTTTACTGTCTTATCGAAGTATTTGATAAGCAGTAAAGACAGTTGCCCCTATATATGCAAATTTTGGCGACACCATAGGTCTTACCTCAAGCTTACAGTGATGATGTCGCTCTGGGAGGAGGTAGTTGATTGATGTCGCTCTGGGAGGAGATATATTTTGTTGTCACTCTGGGAGGAGGTAGTTTGTTGAATGTCACTCTGGGAGGAGGTAAGTTGATGTCACTCTGGGAGGAGGTATGCTTTTGATGGTGTTATTTGGTGATGAGGAAATTGATGTTGTCACTGGGGATTAAAAAGGTGTCTATAAAATTGATGATGTTGTTCGTGGATGTCACTCTGGGAGGAGATAATTAGTTGATGTCACTCTGGGAGGAGGTATATTTTTTGTGTCACTATAGGAGGAGGTTTGCTTTTGATGTCACTCTGGGAGGAGGTAGGTTCGTCGATGTCACTCTGGGATGAGGTATTGTTGCTGTCACTCTGGGAGGAGGTAATCATTGCTGTCAGTCTTATGGGATAATTTTGAGGTTGTCGCTCTGGGAGGAGATAATCGTTGATGTCACTCTGGGAGGAGGTATGCTTTAAATTCTAGTCTGGGCGAGGCTATCGCATTGCCAGATGCTGGTATGAAAAATGAGGTTGCATGTCTGTGCGAGGCTATCGCTCTTCGGACGTTGATGTGGAAATGAGAAGGAAGGTCCGTGCGAGGCTATTGCTCTCCGGATGTTGACGTGGAAATGTGAAGGAAGGTCCGTGTGAGGCTCTCGCTCTCCGGATGTTGATATGGCAATGTGAAGGAAGGTCCGTGTGAGGCTATCGCTCTCCGGATGTTGATATGGCAATGTGAGGAAATATCCGTGCGAGGCTATCGCTTTGCGGACGTCGGCGTGGCAATGTGGATGAAGGTCCGTGCGAGGCTATCGCTCTCCGGATGTTGACGTGGTAATGTGGATGAAGGTTCGTGCGAGGCTATTGCACTCCGGACGCTGGTGCTGAAAGTATAGTCACTCAAGGAGGAGTTATTTAGATATGCAGAAAAGTAGTCGCTCAAGGAGGAGTATTTTTAAATAGACAGAAAAGTAGTCGCTCAAAGAGGAGTAATAATTATGCAGAAATGTAGAATTATGTAAATGAGAGTTGTAACGTACCTTCGCTCGGATATTGATTGACGGTAACATACCTTTGCTCTAATGTTGATCCGATGACTGTTTATGAATTTTCAAGATAGGGTGTGGGGACGTGACCTGACACAACATTTAACAAACGCGATGTGGGGACGTGGCCCTTCAACGCTTAACAGACAACATGCGCGGACGTGACCAGACACAACATTATGAGACGACTGTGCGGACGTGACTAGACACAGCATTAAAAACACGATGTGGGGACGTGACCCTTCACAACGCTTAACAAACAACATGTGCGGACGTGACCAGACACAACATTATCAGACGACATGTGCGGACGTGACCAGACATGACATTAATAACACGATGTGGGGACGTGACCCTTTATAACGCTTAACAGACAACCTGTGCGGACGTGACCAAACACAACATTATCAGACGACTGTTCGGACGTGACTAGACACAGCATTAACAACACGATGTGGGGACGTGACCCTTCCCAACGCTTAACAGACAATGTGTGCGAACGTGACCAGACACAACATTATCAGACGACCTGTGCGGACGTGACTAGACATGACATTAACAACACGATGTGGGGACGTGACCCTTCACAACGCTTAACAGACAATGTGTGCGGACGTGACCAGACACAACATTATCAGACGACATGTGCGGACGTGACCAGACATGACATTAACAACACGACGTGGGGACGTGACCCTTCACAACGCTTAACAGACAACATGTGCGGACGTGACCAGACATAACATTATCAGACGACATGTGCGGACGTGACCAGACATGACATTAACAACACGATGTGGGGACATGACCCTTCACAACGCTTAACAGACAACATGTGCGGACGTGACCAGACACAACATTATCAGACGACATGTGCGGACGTGACCAGACATGACATTAACAACACGAGGTGGGGACGTGACCCTTCACAACGCTTAACAGACAATATGTGCGGACGTGACCAGACACAACATTATCAGACGACATGTGCGGGCGTGACTAGACATGACATTAACAACACGATGTGGGGGCGTGACCCTTCACAACGCTTAACAGATGGTGTAAAAAGGGAAAGCAAGTTTTACCTTGAACTTACCGTATGAACTGAAATGGAGAGTGGTTGACCGTGAGGGAACGAGATCCACCACACGAAGTTGATTTGGGAGTGGTAACGTACTCCATTCGATGCTGATTGGATTTTGATGAAAATCCAAGATGGCGAGGGCTTTACAACGATGTTGTCATCGAAGACCCATGGTTGAGGAGTGGTGATGTTCTCCATTCGATGTTTGATTGGATTTTGATGAAAATCCAGGGCGAGGGCTTTACAACGATGTTGTAATCGAAGACCCGTGGTTGAGATTTCACTGGAGCATATCTATATCCTTCAAATTGAAAGGAAGCAAATACAAAGCAACGACAGATGGAAAAAGGAGAGAGCAATTGACCTAAATATTCTTACATTTAACCCATGGCTTGCCCCCAAGTTTTTTGTTTGGAATGAAAATGATTTCTTTATTTAAGAACATAAATTCAAACCTTTTTTCTCCTTTTGGATAAAAATGTTGGTTCATTTTTCGTTATAGGAACATGATTGATTTAAGTCTAGATAGCGTCCACGTCTTGTTCAAGAAATAACGACCTCAAGAACAAGACTTTCCCACAATTTGCAGCCGTAAGCAATCCTCACATGATATTAGTGTTTGCACTCACGCTCTGAAACAAGGTTAAGTGTTTTACGCTCATAAAGATGCAACTAACATGATACATAATTTTCAATTCGCAATGTCAATCCGAGTGAATAGACTTCAAATGAAGATGCACATGCATGGGCGTTCTAATAATCGATAGGACATTTACGGAAAATAATGAAAGGACATGAAATATCCAGAAAGGAGCTTGTTTTGGGAAAAGATTGCTTTGCTGAGGAGTTGGAAGGCTTTTGATGAGTGATGCTTTACTGATTGGCCCTGATGAGGGCGAGGTGTGCGAGTTCTTTCGCTTTTTGCTGGGGATGCTTTCTGGACAGAGTGCGTGAGCTCTGGGATCCTTGCTGGGGGTGCTTTTCGGTTGGCCATGGGCCCTTTGCTCAAGTCTTCGCTGGGGAGTGTCGTCGCAGTTCTCTTCGCGATCTGCTGCATGGGTTGGCCTTGGGCCCTTTTTCTTTTCAGGCCCTTACTTGGGTGGCTTGTTTTGAGATTTCTCGAGTTGGCCTTGGGCCTTTTTTGCTTGAGTTCACTGGGGAAAGTTTTCTTCGAGGTTTCTCGAATTGAGTTGTCCCCGGGTTGTGCTTGCTTTGGCTCTTCGATTGGGTGTACTCTTCGATGTCTCTGAGCATTTCTCTCTCTCCTTCCCCCCCCCCCCCCCCCCCCATTTTTTTCTTTTGATTCTTTTTTGTTTTTTTCTTTTCTTTTTTTCTTTTTTTTCCTCTCTTTTTCTTTTTGATTTTAATGCATCAGAGCAGAGCAAGCACAACCTTCGTCTTGATCTCTTCCCCTTCTGTCTTGAGGCCTCGGCCTTCGTCGTTGCTGCTTCTTCGGTGATGGTCCTTAACGATCTCCTGGTGACCTTTTCCGTCTCCTTCATCGTGTTCTTGGACTTGACGTGCTCATGCTTCCGGCTGGCAATTTTAGCTGAAACTGCTCTTTGGCTCCCGGGGTATGAGTGATAGTGAAGGTTTGGGGAGTGATGACATATATGGTGGAAAGAGGGAAGAAACGAAAAAAATGGAGAAGATCGTAAAAGGCCCACGTCAATTTATTGCTATCCCATGTCTAATTGCACATGTACCCTGGATATTATGCGAATTCAACTAGTACGGAGTTAAGCACTTACGCTCATGAAAGAAACAAGGCGTGAAGGCCCAAAATACTCACAGGGATATGTTTTGTGATTGCTTACGTCTAAACATGCCATGGATATAAGAGCTAACAGACAAGATCATGCATATTTCATATAATTTCTAATGAATGCACAAGTCATCCGTGTCGTGATAAAGTGATGAATATGCTTGATTCAAAAACGTTCAAAACGTGGGATTTTTTTTTCTCCCCCCTTTTTTTAGCCCAGTTGCACATGTATAAAGAGAAAATTTTGCGGAAACTAAGAATTTTAGCCAACATGACGCACACACTCTTGCAACAACATAAATTGTCGGAGTTTAAAAATCGTGCAAGTGTAACTCGCGAAAACATAAATTACGGAAATGTAAATTGCGGAAACGGAAATTGCAAAAATGTAAAAGGACAACTTCCCTGAAAAAATGAGTCCTGACATTTTTCAACGCCTTCTTTTGGTCATCACTTCATTCGCTTGCCCCCAAGTTTACACGTCTCGTTGCCCCTGAAATGTAAAATTACGGAAATGTAAATTGCGAGACCATAATTTACAGAAACGTAATTTACGAAAGGGAAAATTGTAAACATAAAGGATAACTTCCTTGAAAAAATGAGCTTTGACATTTTTCAACGCCTTCTTTTGGTCGTCACTTCATTCGCTTGCCCCCAAGTTTACAAGCCTCGTTGCACTGAAACGACGAGACAGTTAAATAGTAAATTCATAGGGAAAAGGTATCCAGAGATGTTGAATTTTACAATTAACGAAAGATAGAATAGTTGAAAAGAACGCGTGGGTTGCCTCCCACGAACTGCCCTGGTTTAAAGTCGCAGGCTCGACTATGGTGTGCGTTTGAGTCTTGTGCTTTTGGATCAACATCCCTTTGAACTTCATTACTTACCCCCAAGACTTCTCCTGATGAGGGACTATCTCCTTTTCTGCCCTGTCTCTTAAATGGACCGATTTGCGTGGAATCCCGACCTTATTCTTAATTGTGGATACTTTCTTTATCGGTAAAGTCTTCACCGATTCGTCGGTCCTCTTCTCTAGATCCTGTAGATCATAACGGTCTGGTGCAACGTCCAAGTTGAATTTGTATTGCCTGTAGATCATGAGTGGCCTTTTCTGTAGTAACCCTTACTTGCTCTTCTAGCTCTTTTACTCTAGCAGCCAATGCCTCTTCTATCTTGGTTGGTTCGGCCATTTTTCGCGTTTGAAGTCTTGTTATGGAGGGACCTTGGCGGAGTAATTCGTTTGCGAGGAGCTATCGTGAACCTGAAAAAAGGAAAAAAGAGTAAGTATAAGTGAGGATATGCAGGTGATGTGCAATCCCGAGGCCTCCACATTGCTCAATCGTTTTCCGGCTACACTTTCACTTGATATTTTCAGGGCGGTCGGAGAGGCGTGATCTCCTGGTTGTGGATGATATGCGAAGGAAGCCTCTATTCTTTCCAACGACATGGAGTAATCTGAGATGTTATCTGCGAAACCCAAATCAATAGGGGCAACCAATGCCGCCATGCTAGGAAGATCTCTTTCACACTATGCTTTCAACGATGCAGGGCCTGATGCCTGGTGAACCCAACCAAGGGGAGGGACGACGATCTATGCTATGAACTCGGAGCTTCTTGTAATAAGCTAAGAGGATAGGGCCATGAGTGAGCGCTACTCGGCTGTTTTTTGAATGTTTGGTTTGATTTTTCAGTTTTTTAGTGAAATGATTGTGTTTATCCCGGAGGGATCTTCTCTTTCTTTGTGCGATGGTCTTTTGAGTTGTATTTTGGATGGATAATTGATATGGAAAAGATGAGGTGATTTAATAAATATCCGAAAGAGTATGACTTTATTAAAAGCGTTTACAGAAGTATGGTAAACTTGCCAACTACCTAAATTCATCAAAAATGGCTAAGATAGATGAAATCAGGGGTCCTAACTAAAAAGAAAAGGTTTGCCGACATCCGAGCCTTTCCCTGAAGGTGTCAATCCTGGATGTCAGAGTTTTCCTGCCAAAGGTATTCCATCGAAGCCAACTCCCCTTTCTGCATCTCTATCTCAGCTTCTAACGCGGTAATTCGACTTGGCAATGCCTGATCGTTGAAACTTCATTTCTCGAAAATATCAAGTGAAAGTAGTGTAGGTGCCGACATATCGAATGAGCAAAATGGGTCCTATGGGACAAAAAGACAATTTTAAATGCAAAGTAACCTGCACATGTAAGAAAATTTACAGTTCGTATAACAAAGAATTTATGAAAAAATGGAAATCATGGCAACAAGATGAATAGAGCCACGACAAACAGGTATAATCATGATGCACGTGCTGGGGCTCTGATTCTGACACCTCTCACTGGCTTGAATGGTTCCCGGATGATACCATGAAAAGGTCCCTAAAGTGTCGTCTAGTGTCCCGATTCCTTGCGAAATCGTGTTACCTTTCGACTGGCTTTAGGGGTTTATCCGAGTTGGGATTGGTGAACACTACCCAGGACATGTGTCCTAGGGCGTCACTACTACCCTCCTAATTTGGTAATTGTCCCCTGGGTGTAGGGCGCTATGAAATATATATGACAATTGATAAAGCAAATAAATGAACAAACCAGTAATTGATCAAAGCAAATAAATAAATAAACAAATAAAACACCTCTCTAAAAAGATAAAACCGGCTCCGACCCTTTAAGGTCCCCAGTGAAGTCGCCAAACTGTCGCGCCCCGAAAATTAACAAAAGAGTCATTTGCGAGTGTGCAACGAAATTTGGGACCTTACAATGCTCAGCGTAAACAGACGCCTCGCAACATGCAATGAAGTCGCCACCCTAATTTGGTTGCTAGGTTTAGGGAACCTTAATCGTCATGGCATAAGAAATATAATAAATAATATAAAAAAACTAAAGGCACAAAAAGGGGTCTGGACCCTAGACAAAGGTTCGGGGTCGTATTATGGTCTCGGGAAGGTGTTAGGCACCTGAGTCACATCCGAAAACGGTTACCGGTTGATGAGAGAGGTGTTTAAAAAGGTGTTTGATAAAATATATTTTGAAAAAGGGGGCCCTCAGAGGAATCGTCACTTTAGTCTTTTCTATGATCGTGACCGTTCAGGAATAATTAAGAAATCTTTCTGACGGGGTTACCGTTTATCAAGATTGATTGATTATTCCTGACCGCTACGTGATGGGACTGAAGTTTCCGTAAGACTGAATGAGCGCCCTCTTATTTCATCATCAGGCCATGCATGATTAGATTGATTGCTATGTGAACCTATCATGGATTGCTAACGGAGTACAATATTTAAATGATAGATTTTGAAGTGGAAAAACTGGTGTGGGATCGAAAGTCCCCATGCACATGCAGTCAATATATGCGAGAATTAAAAATCACATGAGCATGGTATTTTAAGGAACTCTTTAAACACGTTGTTCATGTGGGTTGGTTTTAGTTCTAGCAGTTCTATATATCATGCGTACGATTGATATTTACGAAAAGCGTCGAATAAATAAAAAGGAATCGAAAGGAGTACTTTCGAGCGAAGCTTTGAAATTAAAACCTACAAAATGAGAGTGTTAGCGATACCTTGAGAAATCGATAAGCAATTTTATGAGAGCAAGAATTTAAATGACAGTTGATTGCATACGAGAAATGATGGATTTCACGCATACGCAAATTAAATGCTGAGTTTGATAAGTGCAGGAAAATAAATTACGATAGTTGATTGCATGCGAGAAATGATGGATTTTACGCATACGAGAATTTAAATGCTGAGTTGATTGCATGCGAAAAATGATTTATTTTAAGCATACGAGAATTTAAATGCTGGGTTGATTGCATGCAAAAAATGATTGATTTTACGCATCCGAGAATTTAAATGTTGTGTTGATTGCGTGCGAAAAATGATTGATTTTACGCATACGAAAATGAAATGCTGGGTTGATTGCATGCGAGAAATGATTGATTTGACGCATACGAAAATTAAATGTCGTTTTGATAAGTGCAGAAAAATTAAATGTAGTTGACGATTTACAGGAAATTAAAACAGTTGATGATTTGCAGAAAATAAAACAGGTTGATAATGCAAAAATAAGCAGTTGGATATTTGCAGAAAATAAAACAGTTGCTATTGCAGAAAATAAAACAGTTGATATTTGCATCAAATAAAACAATTGATAATTGCAGAAATAAAACAATTGATAAATTGCGGAAGAATTTCCAGCAGGTTACGAGAATTAAAGCAGTTGATATTTGCAGAAAATAAAACAATTGATATTTGCAGAAAATAAACAGTTGATATTTGCAGAAAATAAACAGTTTATATTGCAAAAATTAATCATACGAAGCATACGAATTATTTTTACGGAAAAGTGCGATCCGACGTTTCGGAAAGAATTAAAATGGGTTGGGCTTGATTAAAAAGGAAAGAAATAAAATTGAACTGGGCCAGGAATAGTGCCTGGCCCGTGAAAACATTTAAATGGTGATGGGCCAAGCCCATCACCCTTACACGCGTGAACAGTGCCGAAGCATGGCACTGTTCATCGTCTCTCTTCTTGGTCGCCGGCACTACTGCCGGCAGCCAAGCTCCGGTTTCCCTTGCCCGTTTCTCACGATCTGCGTACCGAGACGCTCGTCTCCTCGACGGCGTCTCGACCGTATGAAGCTCGAATTTTAATAAAGATCGTACCGAGTTTAATTTTGAAAAAAATGACAAAACCGTTAATTATCAAAAACTAATTAATTCGCACAATCTAGCTAACGATTTTTAAAATTGAGACCATGTATTTAATCTACAGCTTGCCGGACGTGATGAACGCGAGTGGTGGCTGTTCTTCGTGCTGGCGGGGCTACGGCCGTGAGGTGGAGGGTCTAGGGTCGAGGGTGATGATGAATGAAGGGACATGAAGCGATGGGAGCAGGTTCGCTTGGGCGAGGACTCTGCTGCCACTCATGGGCACTGTTCACGTGCACCCTACCCCTTAATTTGTCAACCGTTGATCTGGTTGACTTTCCTTGGTTGACCAGATCAACGACGATGATCAATTTGGCCTTTTAGCTTATTTAAATGGCCTCGAGCTGATTTCTGCGAGCAAACGTTCCGACTTTTCGAGCTGAAGGTACCAGCGTGTAGAGAAAAATACGACGGGTTTAACCGTATACAGCGAATGATGAGAATTTTTCATTTAACGCGTTTATTTTCTCGTTCAAAAGCGTGAAACGCGCGAACGGAAAAATAAAAACGTTACGTCGAAAATTACACGAAACGCTGTAGACCGTTGCGAGCAGGAAAAAAGCTAGCAACTAGTTGATGGAAAACATTTCAAAGTCAAGCTATTGTTCGAGCGAACTTACTCGAGTCCAATAAAAGCTCGAACGAAAATAATAATAAAATAATAAAAAATAGTAAAAAATGCGCTAAAATATTAAAAATCTTAGAATTCATGAGATGACCTAAAACGAAGAAAAAACTAGCAAACGACTACCGGATAGTTAAAAATGTGATTTTTAAGGCTAAAAATAATAATGATAATAATAATGAAAATACGTGACGAAAAATTAAAAATGCGATTTCGAAAGCTGACGATGCTAACGATGATGCTAAAATGCGATGAAACACTTAAAAATGCTAGCGACAGTAAATCAACTAAAAATGACAGTAAATTAACTAAATAAGAGAAATGCTAAAATCAATTAAAAATGGTGTCAAAATTCGGGTATCAACACCTATATTTTTTTGATATATATTTTTATATATAAAATAATATCTATAATAATATATAAATTAGAAAAAAAATATAAATTGAAAACTAGAAAAGGTATTTATAGTAATAATATTTATAATATTAATAATGGATATTTATAATAATAGGTTAGAACCGAAACCTAGCCGGAAATGGACTAAACCAAATGGAACCGAACTAAATTGGACCATTTGTTTAGGTCCAAATAAGTTCTCCAATATAAGGAAATGTAATAATCGGATGGTTATGGTTTTTTCTAAAAATCGGAGTGAATTGTACCATAGATAACCTTAAAGATATTAGAACTACTAAATCTTATTTTTTTGCAATACAAAGTAAAATGTCACTTTTGTAGTTCCATTGTGGAATTTCTTTTATGTTTTTTTTTTGAAAGTAAAGTGGAATTGATTAATTCAAATCAGCAAGTACAAAAGGCGCGATCACCTCGGGGCATTCACATACCTAAATAATTTATATACCAGAAATCAAAGCAAATTGGCCCAACTCATGAGTTGGGATGTTCATAGTCCGTCTTGTATGCACAAACGAGCAACTGGTAAAAGTAGACGCTAACCTAGCCACCTTCTCTAGCACCAACCTGTATAGTTTAGCGGGAGGTCTCCATTAGTTAGAGCTAGGATATTCAACATGCAGTCCGACTCAACGATAATCCTATCACATCCCCATTGTCAGGTCTGCGTAATGGTATCTCTTAGCGCTAGAGCCTCCACTAGTTGCGCATTCGTCCTGTGCGGAAGGAAAACGACCCCCGAGAACAACGACCCACCGCTAGCGTCCCGTGCGATAAATCCCAGACCAGTTCCCGTATTCCCTATTACCGCATCCGTGTTGACCTTTACCACCCTTATTGGTGGGGGGTGCCATTTCGGATTAAGGGGGTGGCCCTTTGGAGTAGGGGGCACTTGCTTCGACAACCAGGCCTCCTTAAAATCTGACAACAACTTCTCGCCCCTAATTACCACGTCCTAGACATATTCCTCAACTTGGCGGAAGATCCTCCTATACCTCTAGGTCCATAAAGACCATAGGATTGAAATTACCTGTTTAAGATTCGGCTTATCTAGAGACATCCAAGTCGTGGCTTGCCATTCCACCTAGTTATCTCCTTGAATACCCGGAACTCTATCCTAGAATCAAACTTCGCCCACACCTCAATCGCAAAAGGAAAGACAACAGCAGATGTGATGCCGACTCGACCTCCGCATTACAATAGGGGCACACCGGGTCCACCATCATTCCTCTCCTCCCAAATTCACTCGGGTCGGGAGAGAGCCATTACCCAGCCTCCACATGAAGTTTTTAAACTTTGGAGGGATAGTTAACCCCATAGGTATTTCCACCAACCTCTGTGAAGATCAGGACACACAAACAAACTTACCGAAGTTAGGCAGTGGTATCAACTTCGGATAAAATACTTTCCATTTGTAGTTCCTCTCCACACAAGAGTATCATTCGCTTCAACCCGACTAAGATGTAGGCTTAAAATTTCTGATATCTCCTATGGTAGAAAGATTTGCTCCACTAGGCCAATCTTCCAGCACCTATGTTCCCTGCCAATCAGCTCAGCCACTGTTGCCTCCTCATTTAGCTCCGACACAGGCGCCGATATCATCCCATTCACAACTGAAGGAAGCCACAAAACCTTCCAAATCTGTATCCCCTCCCCATTCCCTACCCTCTAGAAATATCCCCTATGGAGAATTTCTCTACCTGCCATGATACTCTACCAGACATAACTAGGACATGATCCCACCTCTGCCTCCAAAAAGTCTGAGCGTAGAAAGTATCTGGCTTTTAAGATTTTGGAGAGCAATGAGTTTGGATACTTATGTAGGCGCCAACCTTGTTTAACGAGGGGAGCTAAGTTAAATTCCCTAACCTACCTAAATCCCAAGCCTCCCACCTCTTTATCCCTTCATAACTTATCCTAGGATACCTAGTGCACCTTTCGCTCATCTGGTTTCCCCTACCAGAATCTCCTTGAAGCCTTTTCCATCTCGTCATAGATGGAGATGGGAATTTTAAAACAACTCATCATATACGTTGGTATGGACTGGATAACAGACTTAATCAGCACTTCCCTCCCTGCCTGGGACAATTTCTTCTCTTTCCACCAAACTAGCCGCTTGCAAATCCTATCACGGATCGGCGTGAACATCCCCTTTTTTGAGCAGCCAAAAGATACTGGAAGCCCCAAATATCTCTCATGGGAGTCCACCCCAACCATTCCCAGTCTTGCTTTTACACGCGCTCTAGCAACCTGCCCTACGTTCTTGCTAAAGCATACCTCAGATTTCTCCATATTAACTTTTTGACCAGATGCCTCCTCATATTCCCTCAAAATTGAGTAATAACACCCGCCTCATCTTTAGTTGCCTTACCAAAAATGAGACTATCATCCGCATAGAATAAGTGACTAACCTCTAGGCTACTCCGACAAATCTTATAGCCATGTACCCTGTTAGCAGAAGTTACAGTTTGGAGCATCGCCGAAAGGCCTTCTGTACATTGCAGAAATAGGTAAGCGGACAACGGATCTCCCTATCGAAGCCCCCTTTCTAGATAAAAGCTGGGACTAGGGGCCCCATTTAGAAGAATGACATAAGAGACCGTTGTGACACAGAGATGTCCATCTAGATGAAAACCCCATACGGGATATAATTGCCTCCACAAAGTTCCACTTGACTATATCGTATGCCTGGCTCATATCTAATTTGACACTCATCCATCCTGCTCTAGATCTATTAGTGTTCATCCCATGGAAAATCTCCTAGGCTATCAAGGCATTGTCTGTAATGAGTCTACCCGGACCAAAGGCACTCTGATTTTCTTACACGATACTTGGCAGGATCCTCTTCAGACAATTCGCAAGCACTTCGGTGATCAGCTTGAAAATGAAATTACATAAGCTAATAGGGCGAAACTGGGAGCAATGAGAAGGCGTAGCAACTTTAGGAATGAGGGTAATGAAAGTGTGGTTGAGGTAGCTAAGGTCCACCCCATCATTTAAAATTCCAAGGACAACTTTGCAAATAGGGTTTTCAAGAAAACACCAATTTTTTTTAAAGAAAAGTGGAGGCATTCCATCGGGCCCTAGAGCCTTGGTGGGATGCATCTTCTTTAAAGCTTTAAAAACTTCATCTTTTGTAAAAACTTGATCAAGAGACGTATTCATAAAAGGGGAAACACGAGGGGTTATAATACGTAAAGCATTTGAGGAAAGATCACAACCTTTAGAAGAGAATAAAGACCTATAATACTCTAGGAATGTACCCTCCACTTCCTTATAAGACTACCTCCATCTACCCGAATCATCCTGAATTCTATGAATAGTATTTTTCTTCTTTCTCTGGGAAGTTCTGGCATGGAAGAACTTTGTATTCCTATCACCTTCTTCGAGCTAGAGGACCCGTGATCTCTTCTTCCACATAACCTCCTCCCTATGAATTAATTCCTCTAACTCTTTACTGATCTGCTTTATTTCATCTAGAGTGGAATCCGATACTAATTGGGCCTGCAACCATCCCATACTAATTGGATCTATGGACAAATACCTCCTTACTCCATCTAGCCAGCTCCGACTCATTGTGTTTTAGATGTCAGTCCAAAGATTCCCCGACCCCTCGCAGCTCAGCCCCACTCCATGTCTCTTTGACGAATTCAAAACACGACTCTTCTCGTAGCCATGCTGCCTCAAAACGAAATACTTTCCCCCTTTGAATCCTGCCTCTATCAGGGGGAGGTGCTTAACCATAGCTTCTAGGAAAGAACTCCTCCATTGCTCATTCATCATTCCTTTATCGATCCTTTCCATTATAAAACTACTACCCCGTTGATTATTACACCAAGTAAACTTTAGTCCCAAAAATCCTAGATCAATGAGGTCGCACCATTCTAAAGTGCATCAAAAAGCATCCATGCATTGACATCTCTATCTAAACTGCCCAGTTTCTCATGGCCCCACATAACTTCATTAAAATCCCTAACACAGAGCCACGAAAGGGAGCTCTTGCCCTTGAGATTTCTAAGCCTGTCCCAGGTTTTATGTTTATCCACAGAGCATATCCAACCATAAATACCCATAAATCTCCAAGACATCAGGCCATTTAAGATTTCAATATCAACACAGTGAGCATCACAATGCAAGACATCAACAAAAATATCATATCTACACATAAGAGCAAGCCTACCTCTCCTGGTATCACCCTCACAGTCAACAATAAGTACATAAGAAAATGACCATTTATTATTGAGACTCTTAAACTTATTAGCATACAGTTTAGTTTCTGACAAAAAGACTAAAATAGGGACTTCTAATCCTAGTAACTTCAAGAAGTTTGCACCTGCCTGAGGGTTCCCAAGCCCGTGGCAGTTCCAGAATAACAAACTCATGGCTCTAGGCAACCCCCGCCGCAACGTTATCCTCATCCTCATCCCAATACACCACTCTTTTCCTCTTATGCAAAGTGAATGATAGATCACCACTATCATCATCTTCAAGGACTTCCACCCTCTTATTACCTGTAATTTTACTTTTGAGACGGGGGCCCACACCATTATTCCAGACCATAGAACCTACCAATCGTCGCACACTTTTCCCAGTTGTGCAGACCACCTTGCTCCTTCGAGTAACTCATAAGTGTTAAAATTATCCCCATCGTTAGTTGTATCACATAACAAAGGGATAAATATTTGTGGGTCTTCTTCTGGGTCTTCATCCTTCTTATCTACCACTCCAGCTCCAATCTGCTCCACTTGGGCCGACCCAGGACCTATTCCAGCAGCCAGGCCCACTTCTAGACCCACCATAGGCATCTGGCCATCACCAGGCTACGTCATGGACCTAGATGATGTGGTTCCTAATTCGGAAACCTTCCAATTGTTAGATCATTGCTCAGCGACAAGGATTTGATGAGGAAAATATAACTCGTCAGAAACTCCAACCCTCCTAAGTGCAATACCTAGGCAACCTGGATGAAATCGTTCGAGGTTCTTCAATAGGAGCCTGGCCCTTCTAGGTGCAATACCTAGACAACCCAGACGAACTAAGGAATTGAGCGATAACTTCGTGTTTTACTTGAGGCTAGATGCGGCTTATCAAACCGGATGTAGAACAAGGATCAAGAGAGATCAACTGAAGAAGACTCTTCTGGTTTTGTTTATCAAATATCAACTAAGAATTAACAATAGCAGCGGCATCCTCTTTATAAGGAAAGAGATGCGCAAAACCCTAATTAGGAAGTTCACTTGCGCTCAACTACTTAAATGAGCTCCTAATTAACTAAAATAAAATCCACCTAGATAATTAAAGTCAAACAACTTAAAATAAAGTCAATTCAATGATCTAGACGAGTTCAAGGTCAGCCGAAATGTCTAAAGACTCGGATCGGATCTGTTGGCAGCCCGTTGGGCTTTATTCCTGCGCAGTCGAGGAAGAACAAGGCGTTCTCTCAAATCCCTCAGGAAAATTGGATGAAATTCTGACAGAATACTCACAAGACATGTATCTAACAACTTTCAGAAGATGGCTCGAAGAAATATTCGTCTATCGTCAAACGGCTCGAAGGTGGCTTTCGCTGGTAGTGTGATTCTTTGAAGTGATGCGTTCTCTCTAACCCCTGGTGCGATTGGGCTGAAACTTGGCAAGGGCTCTCTTGGTGATTTATAAATAACTTCTGTCTTGCCAGAATCTTTCTTACATTAAATTTTGGGCTAGAGGTCCGACTTGGCCCTAGGTGGCCTCGGTGCGGGCTCGGGTGCGGCTCACACAAGCGAGACTAGGCGCGGCTGGGGCGCGCGCAGGATGGCTGACTGCAGTGAGGCTTCGGCCTTCAACTCTGTATGGATCAGAGAGCTTAGCCTCGCATGCAGGGTCCTTGCGCGAGAGCGTGTGATGGCTCCTGCGGGCGGCAAGGGCACGGATGCGGCAGGTGCGGCTGGGCTCCTACTCAGGCTCGTATCATCCCCTCCCTCTTCAGATGGATTCGTCCTCAAATCTAGATCAGCCTCGTCTTCATCACCTATTTCAAACAGACGCAAATCAGTAACATTAAAAGTACCATGTACCGAACCATACTCACTAGGTAGATCCAAACGATAGGCATTATCGTTGATCTTCTCAACCACTTGGAATGGTCCATCTCCTCGTGGGGAAAGTTTCCCGCGTCTCTTCTCAGGGAAACGCTCACATCTTAGGTGTAACCACACCCAATCTCCAACCTGAAAAGAAATAATCTTTCGGCCCTCATTATGCTTGCGCACAAGGCGTTCATTAGCCTTCTCAATATTCTGCTTGGCCTTAGCGTGCATTTGTTGGACAATGTCCGCACGCTGTTGTCCATTTAAACTAGCCACATCACTCAAAGGTAGAGGTGTTAAATCAAGTGGAGTAATAGGATTAAAACCGTAAACAACCTCAAAAGGAGAACAATTTGTAGTAGAGTGAACAACTCGTTTATATGCAAATTCTACGAAGGGTAAGTGATCTGTCCACTTGGACGTGTGCTTTGTGACTAGTGTGCGAAGTAGGGTTCCTAGCGTACGGTTAACCACTTCGGTTTGACCGTCCGTCTGAGGATGACACGATGTAGAGTACAATAACTTAGTCCTTAAGCGACTCCACAAAACTCGCCAAAAGTGGCTCAAGAATTTACCATCACGATCACTTACAATACTAACCGGCATTCCATGGAGGCGGACTACCTCCCTAAAATAAATCTTAGCAACTTTAGATGCGTCGTGTGTGCTTTTACATGGCAAAAAGTGTGCCATTTTTGAAAACCGGTCGACTACAACAAAGATGCTATCATGGTCGTCCCACGACTTAGGCAAGCCGACTACAAAGTCCATGGACACATCGGTCTAAGGGTGGGATGGTACGGGCAGTGGCATATAGGCTCCATGGTTAGACGCATGCGATTTTGCCTTTTGGCAAACAAGACACCTAGTGACTACACGAATGACATCACGTTTCATTTTAGGCCAATAAAAATGCACTTTCAATAAGTCAAAAGTTTTAGTGACACCAAAATGACCCATGAGACCGCCACTATGTGACTCATGCACAAGTAAATCACGCAAAGAACAAATAGGAATACATAGGCACTTCTACCTAAACAAATATCCATCATGCGTAAAATATTTCACATCAGCTTGTGCATCACAGGTTTTATAAATTTCACTAAAATCCGCATCATCGACATACATAGGAATTATCTGTGCAAACCCTAGGAACTTAACGGATAGTGAAGAGATCAAGGCATACCTGCGAGATAAGGTGTCGGCCACGACGTTGTCCTTACCTTCTTTGTACTTAATGTGGTATGGAAACGCTTCCAAGAATTCCAACCACGCTGCATGCCGTCGGTTGAGCTTATTCTGGCCCTTTAGGTATTTGAGGCTGAGATGATCCGTGTGTACCACGAATTCCCTCGGCATTAGGTAGTGCTGCCATACCTCAAACGCACGTACCAAGGCGTACAATTCCTTATCATACGTAGGGTAGCGCAACTGGGCTTCCTTGAGCTTCTCGCTGAAGAAGGCAATCGCTCGCTTCTCCTGCATCAACACGACTCCTATTCTGATGCCGCTTGCATCGCACTCGAGTTCGAAGGGTTTATCGAAGTCGGGCAAAGCAAGGACAGGCGCGTTGGACAAGCGGTCCTTAAGCGCTTGGAAAGCAGCCTCCTGTGCTTCGCTCCACCTGAAAGAAACATTTTTCTTAGTCAGTTCATTAAGAGGTGCGGCCAAAGAACTGAAATCACGAATAAACCGTCGATAAAAGCTGGCCAATCCGTGGAAGGAACAGATGTCGCTTGTGGTTTTTGGCGTTGGCCATTCGCGAATCGCGTGTATCTTTTCATCATCAACCTTCATGCCCTCTCGGCCTACAATAAAACCTAAGAAAGAAACCTGTTCTAATGCAAAAGAGCACTTTGAAGGGTTAGCGAATAGTTTCTCTTGGCGCAAGGTTAGGAAAACTTCTCTCAAATGCATCACATGTTCATCAACAGATTTAGAGTAGACTAAAATGTCATCAAAGTACACAACTACAAATCTGCCTATGAGGTGCCTAAGTACATGGTTCATTAGGCGCATAAACGTACTTGGTGCATTTGTTAAGCCGAATGGCATGACTAGCCATTCGTAAAGACCATACTTGGTTTTGAACGCGGTTTTCCACTCATCACCCTCACACATCCTAATCTGATGGTACCCACTCATTAAGTCAATTTTAGAGAACATAATGCTACCACTAAGTTCGTCTAACATGTCATCTAAACGTGGGATTGGGTGGCGATATTTTACCGTAATTTTGTTGACTGCGCGACAGTCAACGCACATCCTCCATGAGCCGTCCTTCTTCGGCACAAGGATGACAGGAACAGCACACGGTGATAGGCTTTCTCTTACGTAGCCTTTGGACAGCAGCTCGTCCACTTGCCGTTGCAACTCCTTGGTCTCACCGGGGTTGCTGCGGTACGCCGGTCGGTTAGGTATTGACGAACCCGGCACAAAGTCTATGCGGTGCTCAATGCCACAGATAAGGGGCAGTCCTGGCGGCATTTCCTCGGGAAGCACGTCCTCAAATTCCTGCAAAAGAGCTTTAAAACAAGGAAGCAAGGAATCTGTAGGGTTAGGGTTAGAGGCGTTCAAAGAGAATGACCTAAAACGGACAAGAATGAGAGGAAAAATGGAGTCCGAGGACTTTTGAACCGTCAATGCTTGTCTCACATGCCTCACTTTTGAGAATATGTTTAATTTTAATGTGTGCTCTCTATTTTCACACGGGCTGTTTTTATTTCCCTTTTTCCCATTCGCAACTTTCTTTTCACTCTTATTTTTCTCTAACCCGAGCTCACTCTTTTCTCGGGGGCTGTTTTCACTCTCAATTCTTTTCTCTCCCCATTGCCGAGAAAGCTCAAATTCGGCACTAGATTTCTCAAGTCACTGCTGGTCTTCCAAGACCTCCTTCATGCTTAGTGGCACTAGGGTGTACTTGACACCATCCTTCTCTACGCGGTACTTGTTACTTTGCCCTTCATGGTTAGCGTTTCGGTCGAATTACCAAGGCCTTCCTAGCAACAAATGGCTGGCGTGCATAGGGACTACATCAAACAAGATCTCATCCTTATATCTCCCAATGGTAAATGTCACGAGCACTTGTTTGGTAACCCTCAAAGTATTGTCGTCGTTCATCCAAGATAGGGTGTACGGCTTTGGATGTCTAATAACGGGTAAACCAAGCCTGTGAACCACAAGTGTACTCGCACAGTTAGCACAGCTACCATTATCAATAATCACCGAACATACCTTGGTCGCTATGATGCAACGAGTGTGAAAAAGGTTGTCACGTTGCTCCTCATCGCAAACTTCTACTTTTGGAGAGACACTCAAATTGTGCCGAATTACGCAATTAGTGGATATTGCTACTCGTTCCTCTTCTTCACTCTCCTCTTCGGCTTCACTCTCCACCTCCTCTTCTTCACTCCCATCTCTGTCCTCCTCGGAGTCTAAGTCACCATTGTCCCGAATGATAACTATACGCCGATTCGGGCATTCCCTTTGCATATGGCCGCGACCATTGCACTTAAAACAAACAATCTATCGCGAGGGCTGGCGATCAGTGGTTTGGGGTGATTGGGCAGTAGGTTTGTTGGTATTAGGTGATAACAATTCACCTAAAATAAAGGGTACTTTCGTCTATCACCCAGTGGGAAAGGACATAGCCACCGTTTCGCACCGCCGCGGTAGGGACAAGGTTAATACCTCCCCCGAAGGCTAACGCTATGAGGGCTAACGATGGCCTACCGGCTCCTCTCACGGACCTCTTGGATGGCTCAAGGAGTTATCTCCCCCCCAGGGGAAACCACGCGTCAGGAAGAACGCTCCGGCCATTATCCTACCGTGGCAATATCTATCTATACACCTATCGCCAAGGTAGCGTGTCACGATAAGGGCGAACCACAGACCCTAACGCTAGCGATAGCTCCATACTCGTTTACACGGGCGGGAACGCCCCATTCTCCTATAAATACCTCCCCCACAAAGGAGGTAGGTGAGCATACTCTACTGGCCTAAACTCTGCCAAATTCAGTACACATACTGACTTAAGCATCGGAGTGTTTCCGCCGGAGACCCCTCCGGCGCATTGCAGGTACCGTGGACCGTCGTGAGCGCTGATCTGAGAGGAGCCGTTCCACCATACATCCTTCGGCAGAAGACAAATTATTATCAAATTGGTGCTCTCGTTGAGAGCTTTGGTTCTATTAAGTGAGCATCTTTAATAACCAAGCTCCTCCTCCCCGAAGCTAGAAGGATTATGGCCTCAGAGTCAGATCCGGCGCTGTCCCGAACTTCCAACATCCCATACAACACCCGCAGATGCCTGTTTCCCTTCGCTACCTCTGACACCTTCACCCCAGGGCAGGACGTCACTGCAGGAGAATTAGATCTTCCTCCTGGGTCAAGTTCGGAAGAAATTACATTCCAGATTTGCTCTCCCTTCTCCCATATAGCGGGAACCAGCCATCCTACCCCCCAGGCGGGGAGATCTATGATAGGAGAAGCGGACAACCCTTTCGCGAACTCAATAGCAGCTCTCCAAGCTCAACTGGATCAGCTGACAGAGATGGCTGCTGGATTTACTCCTCATGCCTCGAGACCTGGTGTGTCCTCCCAAGTAATTTTCACTCCGTCCATTGTCAATGAACGACCCTTATCGCCCCAACAATCTAGGGCACCCCCGTCCTCCTTGCCTTTCTCTTTGGCCCCCATAAACGTCCCACCATTCACGCGTGGACCTGCCGACTATTCTAGACAATGCAGGGGAGGAATCTCTATCCCCGAAGTAGCCCGCCAGCGTGACGAGTATAGAGAGCACTGGGATGATCGACGGAGGAATATAGTGAGAGAGCCATCTCCTAGATACAGTGAGAGATCTAGCAGCAGAGGACGACGAGCTCGAACTCCAAGGAGCCGCAGCCGATCTCCTAGGAGACATCAGGAATATGACCCTCAGAATCCCAGATACGATGCTGAAATTCCACACCCGCATCAGCCTCGTGGGGTCCCTGACGCTAAAGTTGGCCATCCGTTCAGTTACCGTGTCAGGCACCACAGAGTCCATCGACATGTGAAACTCCCCGCAGAATCATATGATGGCACGAAAGATCCTATTTCTCACCTCAATAAGGTGAAGGATTTCGTGCAATTCCAAACGCGCAGTGATGCAGCATTGTGTCAGATCTTCGTAATGACGCTGTCAGGAGTGGCACGTCTATGGTTTGAGGGACTCCCCGCCGGGTCTATCGACTATTTTTCTCAATTGGAAGAAAAATTCAAAAGTCGGTTTAGCACGGCTATTCCTATCAGAAAGTCAGCAGTTGCACTGTTCGATATCCATCGAAAACCACAGGAATCGTTGAACGACTTCTTAGGTCGATTTGATCTTGAAATGTCCCTAACGCCGGGGGTCACTATCGATTTTATGATTGAGGCCCTGAAACGCAACTGCCGATACAGTAAATTGAAAGACACGCTAACGGTGGACCCCCCAATGACCCTGGACGCGTTGAGGCTGAAAGCGCATAACTATGCGAGAATGGAAGAGGAGGAAAATAGAGGTTGGATCCGAGGCATGCCGACAGACCCATATGTGGCCCCTAACGTCCTGCACAGCAATGCCCCTGACGCTAGACCCATCGAGGATCACGGGCAGCGGAAAGAACATAATACCAAAACCCCTAACCGGCAGAGAGGCAACTTCTCGAAAGGAAGACCCAGAGGGTCCCCCACTCGGAAGCAAACGGAGCCGCCAAAAGGCCGGATATACGATCCTGACCTCCCATCTCTCATACTCCCAAGAGCGGAGATCTTAGCGATAGTCCAACAGAGGAATCTGCCCATCCGTTACCCAGCTCCCGTGAAACCAGGAGTAATCATGGGAGGAAGAGAAAATGCATACTGCAAATTCCATAAGGTCAAGGGACATTCGACAGATGTATGCAGAGAACTAAAACTGGCTATAGAGCAATTGGTCGAAGAGGGCTACCTTGGGGAATTTGCCACAAAGGCAAGGGAAGAAGCCAGAAACAACCCAACTGGAATGACAACTGAGCAGAGGCAAGCGCCCTCACACGCCACAGGGGCTAACGCAGTTCCCCTCGGGCTAAATAGAGAAGCGCTCGCTATCGATAGTGATCAGATGCCCATGATAAATATCATTGCTGGGGGAACACCCTATTGCGAGGAAATCATGCCGCAAACGCCCAACCCTGGGGAAAAGCGTAAACGGGAGAGCGCGCAAACGAAAATCGAGGCGATAAGTGCCTTAGACAGAATGATATTGTCTTTCTCAGAGGAACACGAAAAAGGCATTATTTTCCCGCATAATGACGCGATGGTCGTAATGCCCGTCATTGGAAGTCATGGGGTAAGAAGGACCCTTGTCGATAACGGGAGCGCTGTGAACCTATTTTCATTGGAAGCGTACAACTTAATGAAACGACCTGACAGTGATCTATTGCCCTGCACGAGGCCAATTATTGAGATTGACAGAGTACCGATTCCGGTAGCCGGAATAACATCCCTGCCGGTGTACTTCCGGGAAGACACATCCAAACGCTCCGAAGAGTTATTATTTCTAGTCGTAGACCTAACGTTACCGTATAATGCCATTTTGGGGCGACCATTCCTTAATCGTTTTGGAGTGGCCATATCTCAAAAACACCTGCGGATGAAATATCCCTCATGGGACGGCGTGGTCTCAATCAAAGGGGACCAGAAGCTGGCAGCCGAATGCTACTTGCTCATGACTCAAAGGAGTTGCGACCGCTACGTTTGTGTGGCAGACGACCCGTTCGATGATAAAGAAGAAAAGTGCACTCAGCCACTAGATCAGATGGTATCAATCCCTATCGGTAAGGATAGTGAAATGAATCTCTTAGCCAGTGAAAAACTGAGCCTTGAAGAAAACGCGCAATTAATCCGGCTGTTGAGGAAATGCAAGGGAGAATTTGCGTGGAAGCCAGCAGACATGCCCGGAATCTCTCGGGAAGTTGCGGAACACCGGCTGAACGTTAGTCCTGACGCCAAGCCCGTTCAACAAAAGTGACGTGCTTTTTCATCGGAAAAGATAGCGGCCATCGAAAAGGAGTTGATAAAACTCACAGATGCGGGGTTCATCCGAGAAGTTCAATACCCGACCTGGCTAGCTAATCCTGTGTTGGTTCCAAAGCCTAACGGGGACTGGCGCATATGCATCGACTTCACTGACCTAAATAATGCATGTCCCAAGGACTGCTATCCCCTTCCGCGAATAGATCAGTTAGTCGATCAAACCGCTGGATATGCTTATCTAAGCTCCCTAGATGCAAATTCCGGATATCACCAAATCCCCATGGCCGTAGAGGACGAAGAAAAAACTGCCTTCATCACTCCTAGGGCTACATACTGCTATACCGCAATGCCGTTTGGGCTAAAGAATGCCGGAGCAACATTTCAACGTATGGCAAACAAAGTTTTTGAAAATCAAATCGGGAGAAATGTAGAGGCTTACGTGGATGACATCTTGATCAAAAGTCGGAGTTTCAGAGAACACCTTGCTGACTTGGAAGAAGTTCTCAATGTGATGAGAAAGCATAAGATGAAGCTAAACCCGCGGAAGTGCATGTTTGCATTCCAGACGGGAAAATTCTTGGGCTATGTGGTCAGCCGGAAGGGCATCCAACCCAACCCTTCAAAGATAAACGCCATACAGGATATGATACCCCCGCGGACTGTCAAAGAGATACAGAAGTTAACCGGGCGGATCATCGCGTTGGGACGATTCATATCTAAGCAAGGCGAGAGATGTTTGCCTTTCTTCAAAGTCATCCGAAACAAGGCTCCTTTCGGGTAGACAGAGGAATGTGAGAAAGCGTTTGTAGGGCTAAAAGCTTACCTGTCATCAGATTTGGTGCTGACGAGGCCCGAGCCCGGCGATGAACTATATTTATATTTGGGAATAGCTGACGAGGTAGTCAGCGCCGTCCTTGTGCGAAGTGAAGGGCACGTGCATCGGCCTGTATTCTTCGTGAGTCACATATTGAAAGATGCCGAACTGCGATACGCTCCTATCGAGAAGATAGCACTCGCTCTAGTGCAAGCCACACGAAAGATGGATCGATATTTCCAAGCCCACCCCGTCACTGTACTCACGGATCAGCCGTTGAGAAGAATCTTCAGGAAGAATGCTAATTTGGGCTATCGAGCTCGAACAATACGGGTTGCAATACAAAGCTAGACCGGCCGTTAAAGCCCAAGCGTTAGCTGACTTCATAGCTGAGTGCACGTTCACAAAGGACGCAAAAATAGATCTGTTAGAAGAAGAAGTAGAGAGTTCATGCCTACCGTCTCCGGAGACATATGCAGATACGTGGGTCATCCACATAGATGGAGCAAAAAATTAAGAGTTAGCAGGCGCAGGAGTCTTCTTAGTTGGACCAAACGGCCTGGAGATGCGATACGCCATCAGAATCCTGCAGCCATTGTCCAACAATGCGGCTGAATACGAAGCGCTGTTGGCAGGACTCAGAATCGGAAACAGTTTCTCCATCGAAGCCACTCCCGGTGTGGAGAAGGAAGGCAGAACACGTTTAAAGATCCGAGGAGATTCCAAGCTAATAATGGATCAGGTTCTGGGGAACTCCCAAGCCAGAGAACCCATCATGGCCCAATACTTGGCCAAAGTGAAGCGTGAGCTGTCAGACATACAGGAAAAAGGTACTCTGGTCACCTTTGAGCACATTCCTAGAGAAAATAATGAAGAGACTGATAGCCTCGCCAAGATGGCAGCCAATCCGGAAGCCTCAATACCCAGTGACGTGCGCTATGGAGAACTGCCTACACCTTCTTTCATGGAAGAGCAGGCATCGCTCTGTTTGGAAGAAATGGAAAATGATTGGAGGATCCCAGTGATAGAATATCTGAAACATGATAAACTACCGGGAGACCATACAGAGAGAAAGAAAGCCCTAAAACGGGCAGCACGATGCACATATTATAACGGAGAGTTAATACGGAGATGTTTCTCCCATCCAGTCGCTAAATGCATAACAGAACAAGAAGGCTTACACGTGTTACGAGAAATTCACGAAGGGATATGTGGCATGCACATCGCTAGCGCTACTCTGGCAGCCCAAGTCTTCCGGTCAGGATTTTACTGGCCCACCATTCGACGAGATTGTCATAACTTCGTGAAAACCTGTCAGAAATGCCAGGAATATGCTAAGATTCCTCGAAAGCCGGCTGTGCCAATTTCAGAAATAGTTGCTCCGTGCCCGTTTGCAAAATGGGGGATTGACATCCTGGGCCCGTTTCCAAAGGCCAGATCTCAGTTAAAATTTGTGGTCGTAGCGGTAGACTACTTCACAAAGTGGGCCGAAGCTGAGGCGTTAGCTACCATCACCATCGAAAAAATTTAGCGTTTCTTCAAACACCAAGTCATCATGCGATTTGGAGTACCACGCGTGCTAGTTAGCGACAATGGGACACAATTCACAAGCCAGTTCTTTAGGGATCGATGTGCAGAGTTCCAGATCGAGCAAAGATTCTCCTCTGTGGCACATCCCCAAACCAATGGCCAGGCGGAAGTAACCAACCGCAGCATCCCCAGTGGCATCAAAAGAAACCTGGAAGGTTCCAAGAAGAAATGGCCAGACGAATTGCCATATGTACTATGGGCCTACCGCATGACTGTCAAGGCCAGCACGGGAGAGACCCCGTTCGCGTTAGCATTCGGAACCGAGGCTGTCACACCAGTCGAGATTGGCATGATGAGCCTTCGGGTGGCTCATTTCAAAGAAGAAAACAACGAAGAAAGGTTACGAGCTAACCTCGATACTCTACCAGAAACACACGACGAAACCCTCCTGAAAACCCTGCACTACAAAAGGAAAATGGCATAATATCATAACCGGCAAGTGAGGGAGTGATTGCTCAAAACCGGAGATTTAGTGCTCAGAGACAGGCGGGCGGCAGGACAACGTATGGGAAAACTCAGTCCAAACTGGGATGGACCTTATCGTGTCACCCGCATTGTGGGAAAAGGAGCATACCATCTAGAAACGCTCGAGGGAACGCCCTTGCAGAACTCTTGGAACATCGCCCGGCTGAGGCTATACCACGCCAGGAGCTAATCGGGTAACATCAAAGTTATTCTAATAAATGAATATTGAGATATTCACTGTGCGTTTGCTACTGGTAATATGCAGGTAGCGAAGAATGCCAGGAGTGAAAATCCTATCCTTGTGATGGCTGGTCCTGATCAGACAGCTCACTAAGACGAGGCACGCCCTGGCATAACAAGGCGTTTGGGAGTGAAAATCCTATCCTTGTGGTAACCGTGCTCACATAGACGGCCCATTAAGACGAGGCACGACCCCAAACGGCTTCCCGAAGTGAAAATCCTATCCTTGCGGCAACCGTGCTCACATAGACGGCCCGTTAAGATGTGGCACGCCCCGAAATCCTTGGAAGTGAAAATCCTATTCTTGTGGTAACCCCATAAGGAGAGGTACGCCCCAAGGAGAGACCAACTCCGTCCTGGAAGTGAAAATCCTATCCTTGTGGTAACCGTGCTCACATAGACGGCCCATTGAGACGAGGCACGATTCCACGGACGTGAGGTACAACACTTGGGGGTGAAAAGTCCTATCCTTGTGATGGCTGGTCCTGATCAGACAGCTCACTAAGACGAGGCACTCCCCAAAGCCAATCTATGGCGAAAAGAAACAAAGGGCATCCCACCTAGTAGCCGCGCGGTTGATACCCGGTGAAGCGATGTTGGAGCCAATCTGTGGCGAAAAGAAATAAAGGGCATCCCAGCTAGTAGCCGCACGGTTGATACCCGGTGAAGCGATGTTGGAGCCAATCTGTGGCGAAAAGAAACAAAGGGCATCCCAGCTAGTAGCCGCGCGGTTGATACCCGGTGAAGCGATGTTGGAGCCAATCTTTGGCGAAAGGAAACAAAAGAGATCCTAACTAGTAGCCGCGCGGTTGATACCCGGTGAAGCGAGGATGAAGAGGTGTCCATACTGCAACAACAACGTTGAGACAGACATAAAGCCCCCTTTGACAACAAGGGACGGCATGAATATGAGCGCAGCAGATGCGGAAGCAACACTGACTTACTCTCAGAAATGTTATCGGAGGATACAATGGTAAAGCTACTTGAATACGGCTGATGAAAAGCAAATGGGGGAATATTATATATCTATGGAAACCGGACGACAAATGTCCTATGCGGACAAGCGATTAAACGGTATTATGAAGGAAAGCAGATTATTCAAAAAAGAGGGGATTAACCAAGTCAAGGCCGACATTGTTTAAAGTATAAAATATGGACGGGCACGTCAGCCACAAAAATTTAAAGCATCTAAACAATAAGAAGTCTAAGGATTGGGCGGCGCGTTGACCCCTCCTTTCTGAGCAGCCTTCCACTGGTAGAAACCACTATCAGTAACGGATGAGGCTCTCTTGTCAAAATACGCAGAGAGATCGTCAATGCGGAGTCCCTCAACCCCATAGTGATGCATCACAACTTCTGACATGATTCCCCCGCCCTGCTCCAAGTACCAACGACTCTTCTCAGCGTTAAGGGAGAAATCGGCAGATAGCTCAGCGTTTCTCTGCCTCTCCAGACGCAGATTATTCTCATCCTGAGAAAGGCGTATGGCCAGATCGACACTCTATCGCTTTTCCTCTTCCAGAGCCAATTTAGCGGTCTCCAGCTCTTGCTTAATAGCGGTAGCCTCTCCCCGGGCAGCTTCCATACCTTCGTTGGCAGCATTGAGGGCATTTTCGAGACGCTGTCGCTCTTCCAGTAGCCTGTTTATCTCTCCTTGCCCGTTAGCTACAATTCTGGCATTCTCCTCATCCATATAGTGAAGGTGGCAAAGCATAGAAAGCGCCTGAGAGCGAAGGAAATTTATGCACCCCTGCTCGCCCCGAGCCACAAAGGCATCCCTCTCTCTCGGAAGGGACAAAATCTCTGCCACCAGATAAGCGGTAGAGGAAAGCACGGTATCATTATCAGCATCGGCAGGAAACTGCAGAATATTGTCCCTAAAGGAGCGTAAGCTGATGTGGTGAGTTGGCAAGAGAGGAGGCTTGTACTGAGAGATACCAGCCATTAAGGCAGGGGCGGGGCCACCCCTCGCAATAGTTGGATGAGGCATTGGAACAAAGAACAACGCAGTAGGAGAAGCTGGCCGACTGGTGGAACCTTCCACGTTAGGCATTGAGACCTCATTTCCTCCAGGCACCTCAAGATTAAGGGCATCGGAATCATAGCTCGTTGGGGTGTGAGCAGAATGAATTGGAGAACCAGGAGGCACATGGGGCTGACCGCCAAAATCAACATGTTCAGATTGATCAGCAGACGCACCCTCGCCCCCAAGGACACTCGAAGTACGGTTGGCGGCCGAGGAAGAAGGGTTATTCTGAAGCTCATGGCGAGCCTTCTTCTGACGCTCGCGAAGGACATCTGCGATAGCCATATCTCCCTGGGAGGTGGAGGGGGCAGAAGTAGCAACGACTTCCTAAATAACGCAGAACGTGGTAAGGAAATCGTGCAAAAAGAAAAACAAAGTTTTAAAAAGAAGAAAAATACACACCTGAGTGGTTGAGGATACAAGAGGAATTCCAACATGAATCGGATCAACCATAGCCTCTGAAGAAACAACAGTTTGGGACGAAACGGGTTAGGCAGCGCGTGCTTTCCTAGGCCTTTTCTTTTTTACAACCCGAGTGCCCGTAACGTTAGCGGTAGCAGTGGCCTCCCCTTCCTCGGCGTTAGCAGCAGCCCTAGCTTCCGCGGCAGCCTTCTTTTTCTCCTCCTGTTCCCTTCTCCGGAAATACTCGGGCTCCCAACCAGGCGGAGGCACTGCACAGTTACAAAACGTTAGCATTAGTACTTCTTGACAACGCAAAGGAAAAAGGTCAAACACTCACCCTTCTTGCACCGTTCCACGGGCAACCCGTTGGCCACTTTTCGGGCATCAACACTAAAGTCAAATTGAAGCAGCGTCTTCAACCAGCCATCCTCCGGGTCGGAAAGGGGTTTCCGGTGACCCCAAACCCCATCTTTAATTGTTTCATTGAAGCCAGCCCTCCACAACGGCTCAGGCAGATCAACAATAAAAAATTCCTCTTTCCAGTGAGGAATAGAAGACTCAATGCCCATAAGCTTCCAGGTAAAGGGCTTCAAAGAGCCGTCTTTGTAGCGAGGTGATATCGATATCACCCCTTTACGGGAATACAACTGGAAAATGTCATGAAGCAACGCTAAAGTGGGAGATTCTATTCCCTTGAAATGGCACAATGCGGCAAAAGCACTAACAACGCAAATCGCGTTAGGACTCAACTGAGCCGGAGCCAAATCAGAATCAGCCAACAACAATTTTACGAGCGGGTCAAGAGGGATGATCGAAGAGCTTAGCATACAACATTCTACTATTTCCGAGCAGAATGCTGTTCAGTCGAAGCGACTCAGAAGTAGGATGCACGGGATATTCCTTGGGAAATCGTGCAGTAAACCCAGCAAGTCTACGGTTAATTAAGGGCAGAGTGTACAGAGAAGTGGGAGTAGTATCAATTACTTCTTCCCCGGAGGACCTTTGAGGGTCTCCCTCTTCAGAGGATTTCTTAGTTCTAGCCATGGCTAACAAGGAAAAAGTAAAGAGAAAAGAAAAAGGACGTGTACCTTGTACCTTCGTGAAGAGAACACGAGGAGTCTCGAGCCAGAAAGAGAGAGCGGCGCAAAGTATTTATCCAAAGACGCAATGGCGTATAAGGGAAAAGATGGAAAAAGAAAAAGGGGTAGAAGAAACAATAGATATAACCCTGAAAGGACACGACCAGTCAGCAGCAGACACGTGGCGAAGTAGCGCGTCATAAAGTAAGGCACGCGCCAGAAGGTGCAAATTTGAAATAAGGACGAAACGCTTCTGCATTCGCACCTCCCTAGGAGACGCCTGCTCCAAACGACTCTCTGTGGAAGGACACGTGTCTTCTTTCATCATTACCCTTCAAGTCGCATTAAATGAGGGACTGGGGGATTGATTAAAAAACATAAAAAGCAGCGCTGGCCTTGCCAAACGGTGCGATGGTACAAAGAAGATAAGAAAGGAATAACGGTAATATCACGATAAATCATACAGTACGACAAAGGATACAAAGCGTCAGCATTATTACAAGGAAAATAATGTTCGAATGGTTTTCAAGAAAAAACAAAAGAAAAGAGACGACAGCAAGAAAAACAAGGAAAGGCCCAGGCACCATCGCTAGCGTTAGGTTCCCTCCCCTGAGGGACCAGAAGAACCGTTGTCACCTTTGCTAATCTCACCCATCACGATAGATATGTAATCAGCTACCTGGGCCGAATCCAAAGGGTTACCTTTGAAACGGGCCGCAAATCCAGAAACGAAGGCCTCCAGAACCCTCTTCCTCCATAACTCTTCCTTTAATGGCGCCCTAGCAGACTCCTCATCTCGAGCAAGTATCTCTTCACGGAGAAAGATTTTTCTTCTTTTCTAGCGCCAATTCTGCCTCCAGAACCTCTATCTTAGCTTTCCCGATAGACTTTTCTCTGTTCAATTCTGTTTCGGACGATTCACAGAGACGCGTCAGCAACCTAGAGTGCTCCACCGCCTTTTCAAGCTGCACCTTCGCAACACATAATGCGCTGGAAAAATTATGTGACTCACGATCGTGAATTTCGAATTGATAATTCAAATGGCGGAAGAAGTCCAGAGAATCATTCAGAACACGGCGAAAACGTACCGAGGGAGGGAGTTGAAGAAATTCCTCTTTCTCCTTTTTGGAGCTCAGCATCTCTCCTATCAAGGGTGCAGTAAACTCATCTCGAGAAAAAGGTTGGGGAACCCCGACAGCGCGAAGGGCATCAAAGCAAAACCCTGCAAGATTCATACGGTAGGCCGGGACCCCGTCAGGACCGCCATAGGCAAGATTGATCGATGGAGGTGGAGAAGAGCCCTGGGAAAAAGTACTCTTGATAGGAGTAAAAAACAGCTGTGGAGTAACCCTAGGCGGTAGCTCAGTAGTCGAATTCGCAACAGGATGCGTGACCACTACGTCAGGAATACAATGAGAAATTGGAGAATCGGGAGCGTCAGATAGGGGAGGAGGACATTCCATCGGTAGGGCCTCTCCCTCAGTAGAACAAGTTTTTTCCAACGCCTCAGCGGCTTCCGTTGGCTGAGAGGCGCCTGCCTCAGACGAAACAGCAGGCGTAGAAACAGTTGCCACATCCGCAGGAGATGTCCCGGTAGCTTGTCCGCTAGTGGCCACTCTAAGTTTTTTCCGACGCTGAGAAGCAGCAAGGGAAGAAGCGTGGCAAAGGTCTGACTTAGCATCCTCATCCTCATCATCGCTAGTAATTACCGTCATTGCGACTGGGCTGGAGTCTGTCCTCTTGCGACACTCCGGTAGCCAATTTTCCACAAAGCAAGAAGCTCGCGCAGAGCTAAAGGGCCTTCGCCCTCCCCGGGCAACCGTCTTAGTTCTCTTCCTCGGAGGAGGAACGCTACCCCGACTAGAGCCCTCGGCCGGAGGCGAGGCCGGTAAAGTTTGAAGCGGCGTTACGTTCAGAAGAGTACCAGTGTCACCTGGGAATCAACCGTTAGCTTCTTATAGCAAACAAAGCATGCGATGACCAAAGCAAAGAAAGTGTGGAAAGAAATAGGCTCACCCATAACGCACTCTTCCAGAGGTTTGAACAGAGCAAAGGCGCGAATGCGGTAATGAGTATTCTCGTCTAACAAAGCGTTAGCCTGGTCCAACTCAGTTCTGGACAATATCGCGGGATTCGTCCAAACGGGGCCTATCAGTTCCTGATTGAAATTAACACGACATAAACGGGACGGTAGCTCCAGAATAAAGAAACTGCTTTTCCAATCAGCTACACCCTTCTTGAAGCCGTGGAAACGTTGCCAAAATGACTGCACGAGCGCATCATCCCACCGGGGAGTAGTCTCGATTAAACAATTGTGGCAAATCATGCTAAAGAATTTGCGAAACAAATTGATAGATGGGGTAAAAATGTTCTTCAACTCGCAAGCGCGAAGAAAAGCATAAACCGCACACCAGGAGGAAGGAGTTATCTGGGCAGGATTAAGGCTATACTCTCGCAGCAGAGTTAGTATCGACTCATGAACGGGAAAGCGGAAACCATAAAGGAACATCTTAAAGTAAAGAAGCCTACTGTGGCCCCACGCTGGATTATGAAGCCGCATATCACTTCCAGGGATAGAAGGCTCATGCCCAGGAGGAAAGGTAATACCATGTTCCTCCAATTCGGCTTTCAGAACCACGTCGCATGTAAAAATGCTCGGTGATTGGGCGACCTCTGGATCCATGGGCCTAGAGATAATCTGGCGAGGTCTATTCCATAGCAAACCAACAAAAAAGGAAATCGGAGAAGGGTCGAATTGATACCTTAAAAGAGAAGAATCGCAGAGAAATCGGCGAACAGTGACGAGCGGCCGGAAAGGTATTCGGAGAAGAAGACGAAGGAAGACAAAAAGGAAAAAATTCGAAGTGAGGGCAAAATTTTTGAAAAAACGGAGAATGGCCCTTCTTAAAGGATAAAAATGCCACCGTATTAATTGAGGTACCAATCGGGCGAAGACGCGTGTAAAAGAAGTTGGCCACGTGGAAGCGCATTAAAGAAATTTGAAAAAAGAAATTTATTCGGCGTAACTCCCCAAAAAGGCGACAGTGTTGACTCAGTCAGAGTAACCGCGAAGCGATTGCCTCAGTCAGGCCAACCGCTCGCGTTAGCTATCACCAAGGACCACCAGGCTAACGAAAATAACGACAAAAATGAAAAGACAGAAAGCGTCATTTTATTCATAAAACGCCAACAGGCGGGTACAACGCAAAGTGGCTAATCCTCATCAGGCCAGTAAATGCCATGGTGATAAACCCCGTCATCATCAAGAAAGGGCATCTTCCCGTCAGCATTCGGGACAAGTTTGTCTGCTTCCCTTTCTGGGCAGGATCCTGACGGGCCTGACTTTCCTTTGATACTCGAATCTGCCAACCCCGCACCAGCATTGGTGGGAAAAGAATTATTCAGCAAACAATCAAGGGAAGGAAAGCGTTTGCCGCCCTCTTGAATAGCAGAACCAGAAGAAGCCAAAGTCGCGAGGGGCGCCTTGGGAGTTCGTTTCCCCTGCCTCTTACGACCTTTTCGGCGGATCGGAGGCCTCCAGGTGGCGAAGGAGGGGGATGATCTGAGTCCGGCAAAGTCGGGGGAGTCAACAAGGAGTTGCGATCCATGGAACTCAAGAAATAAAAATCTGTCATGTGACCTGCAAAAGCAAAAATGCAAAAGAGAAGGGAAAGGATGAAGATGAACAGGAAAGGGAAAGCAACCCCCCTTATATAGCCGAGTAAGCACTTCGACCCTCGCGCAGATCCCTGAAAAATCAATTAAGACGCTTGGAAAAAATAACTGCAATTGCAGAATCTGATCCGCCATAGGCACATCTGCTCGTCGAACGCGCCAATCAAAGGGCACCAAATAACTGCCCAACCACTTGCCACTGAAAAGACGACCCTGTAACAGTCAAGACAGATCATTCATTGCTAATTCCTGGAACACGACCACTGCAGTACAATGTCCCGAGGAAGACCCATTTTTAATTGGGCTCATGAAAAATAATTCCAACCAATGTAGCAAGCAACCAAGCAAGAAGAAAAAGGAGGAGACTTGGGAAAAAGCAGAGACAGCTATTTATTTATGGCCAGGTGGCCTTAGCGTTCAAATATGTACAAGAAACATAAGGAAAAACAGCGAGAAGAAGCAAAGCCAGCGGTCAGATATTGGACCCAGCATCATCTTCCCCTGGCACAACGGGAACCTCCCTTAAAGCGTCAGCAACGGAGGTCAGTTCGGCAGAGCAGGCTCTCATAGGCCAGCAGATCTTTCCTCTGCTGCAGCATCGAGGCCACCACATCAAGGTGGGCAGTGATAGTGGCCAGTTTTGCCAGACTCTCTAGGGGACTAAAATCCTCCAAAATTATTCCCAGCTGTCTAGACAGAATAGGGGTTAGCACCCCCTGCAACTCCAAGACATCCTCGGAGGTCTTGCTGATCATCCTCTCCAGGAAGCCGATGTCACCCTCAGTAAGATTTTTCAGGGTCAGAGTTTTAGAGATCAGAAAATTGCGAGTCAGTTCATCCATGGCGAAATATGAAAAGAAAGGACGTGAAAATGCGAAGAAACTAGCGCAGAGAAACCTCTGATTTATAGATCCTGACTTCTGATGCAGAACCACCCTGGTACTCAGAGGGACTCTCCATAAGAGAAGGAATGTTAGCCCTTGGTAAACACTCGGGCTCATTTTCAGTTGGGCTTATGATAACAATTCACCTAAAAGAAAGGGTACTTTCGTCTATCACCCAGTGGGAAAGGACATAGCCACCGTTTCGCACCGCCGCGGTAGGGACAAGGTTAATACCTCCCCCGAAGGCTAACGCTATGAGGGCTAACGATGCCCTACCGGCTCCTCTCACGGACCTCTTGGATGGCTCAAGGAGTTATCTCCCCCCAGGGGAAACCACGCGTCAGGAAGAACGCTCCGGCCATTATCCTACCGTGGCAATATCTACCTATACACCTATCGCCAAGGTAGCGTGTCACGATAAGGGGTTCGGGCGAACCACAGACCCTAACGCTAGTGATAGCTCCATACTCGTTTACACGGGCGGGAACACCCCATTCTCCTATAAATACCTCCCCCACAAAGGAGGCAGGTGAGCATACTCTACTGGCCTAAACTCTGCCAAATTCAGTACACATACTGACTTAAGCATCGAAGTGTTTCCGCCGGAGACCCCTCCGGCGCATTGCAGGTACCGCGGACCGTCGTGAGCGCTGATCTGAGAGGAGCCGTTCCACCATACATCCTTCGGCAGAAGACAAATTATTATCATTAGGTGTGGTGTTTGGGTTTCTAGGGTTGTAGGTTGTAGGGATCACTTTAGGTGGTGTTTTGGTAAAAGTAGTGGACTTGTTCCACGGCTTCTTCCAAGGTGTAGGTTTAGGGTTTTGGGCAGTGTTTAGGGTTGTGTTTGGGGTACGGGTTTTCTTCCTTCTTTCCACCATGATGGCTAGGTGGAGTAGCTCCTCAATGTTATTATATTGCATGACCTCAACAACGTCTGCAAGGTCTTTGTTCAACCCACTCAAGAAGCGCGCTAGAGTCGCGCCTTCACTCTCTACCACTTGCGCTTGGGCTATGGCCATTTCCATGTCATTATAGAACTCACTCACACTCCTGCACCCTTGGGTAAGATTCTGCAACTTAGTGTGAAGGTCTCGGTGAAAGTAGCATGGGATAAAACGCTCCTTCATAACCCTAATCATTTCGTCCCAATTATCAACCGGGCCCATTCCTACGCGTTGCCTAGTAATGTGCAACTGATCCCACCAATGGGCAGCATACCCATAGAACTCAACAGAGGCTATCTTAACCTTCTTCTCCTCCGAATAGTTATGGCACAAGAAAATTGCCCTCATCTTGCGCTCCCAAACGAGAAACGCATCCGGATCCTCCTTTCCTTCGAATGCGGGAATCTTTAGCTTAATTCCCGTGAGCCTATCATCTACTCCTTCCTCTCCTCCTCTAGGCTGCCTCAGTAGAGGTCTCCTTGGCCTAGGTATCTCTTCCCCATACTCCTCTTCCTCCTCGTACCCCTCGGCATGGGTGTCGTCTCCCATGGGCATACCGTAGACGTATGGTGACTCCTTCGGGTTAAGCACTTGGGTGTAACGAGTGTGTGGCTGCCTTGCAGCGTGAGCAGCAGCCTCCTTCTCTTGGGCGACCTCCCTTCGCCACGCCTCCATCTCATCAAACCTCTCGGTTAGCTTGCGCATCATGGCTAGCAATTCGGCTTGCGCCTGTGACTCCGTGCTCTTAGGCGAACTATCTGCCATCTGAAATCACAATAACAACGAAGAACAAGCGTAAAATTACCCTATCTAAAGCACTCCCTCATGTGTTTAAACCCTCGTGTTTAGTCACTCTAATGCTCTCACAAATCACTCAACGAAAATTCTTCTTCAATCAATCCAAGATCCGTAGACTCAAAGAATGTCAAAAGAAAAGCTTCCAATAATTTGCAAGGACAACATCAAGCGTAGAAGGGAAATAGATGTGATATAATCGTGGATTACTTTGCAAACTAATCAAACAATTATACACAGAATAGATAGGTCATGCATCACAAGAGCTCAAAGAAAGACAAGATATTTGAACTAGTTCAGATTTGTTTTAGAACTAGGGTTTTAGGTGTCCAATTTGTTTCTTTGATAACTTTTGATTTACAACTCCGTTTTCTATGATTCTTGTTGCGTTGGAACACTCTTTTCTTGCTGATTTTGATTCTGTTTTGATCGCAAGGTTCCTCTTTTGTTAACACACTGCAAAATTTAGAATTCGCTTTCTGTTCTGTTTTTGTGCGAATGAATTATTTTGTTTTGTTTTGTTCTTTTTTTTTTTTTTTTTGTAAATAGGAATTGCAAATACTCGAAACAAAATAAACTGACACTTTGTGGGACTTTATTTTCTGTTTTCTGACTCAAAGAAGATAGCAAATGAAAGGGCTTGATTTGTTACCTAAACAAGATGCAACTAGTTACTAGTTTCGACTCACTAACACAAACGGGGAAACAAAACAAGATTGGTATAGATTTGGCTAAGGAAGACAAAGAAACCAATCTTAACAAACGAAAACATTAATTAAAGGATAGATACCTTTACGGTGAGCAGCCTTTGCTCCGCTACCAGCTGATGTGGTTCCTAATTCGGAAACCTTCTAATTGTTGGATCGTTGCTCAGCGACAAGGATTTGATGCGGAAAATATAACTCGTCAGAAACTCCAACCCTCCTAAGTGCAATACCTAGGCAACCTGGATGAAATCGTTTGAGGTTCTTCAATAGGAGCCTGACCCTCCTAGGTGCAATACCTAGACAACCCAGACGAACTAAGGAATTGAGCGATAACTTCGTGTTTTACTTGAGGCTAGATGCGGCTTATCAAACCGGATGTAGAACAAGGATCAAGAGAGATCAACTGAAGAAGACTCTTCTGGTTTTGTTTATCAAATATCAACTAAGAATTAACAATAGCAGTGGCATCCTCTTTATAAGGAAAGAGATGCGCAAAACCCTAATTAGGAAGTTCACTTGCGCTCAACTACTTAAAAGAGCTCCTAATTAACTAAAATAAAATCCACCTAGATAATTAAAGTCAAACAATGTAAAATAAAGTCAAGTCAATGATCTAGACGAGTTCAAGGTCGGCCGGAATGACCAAAGACTCGGATCGGATCTGTTGGCAGCCCGTTGGGCTTTATTCCTGCGCAGTCGAGGAAGAACAAGGCGTTCTCTCAAATCCCTCGGGAAAATTGGGTGAAATTCTGACAGGATACTCACAAGACATGTATCTAACAACTGTCAGAAGATGGCTTGAAGAAATATTCGTCGATCGTTAAAAGGCTCGAAGGTGGCTTTCACTGGCAGTATGACACTTTGAAGTGATGCGTTCTCTCTAACCCCTGGTGCGATTGGGCTGAAACTTGGCAAGGGCTCTCTTGGTGATTTATAAATAACTTTTGTCTTGCCAGAATCTTTCTTACATTAAAGTTTGGGCTAGAGGTCCGACTTGGCCCTAGGTGGCCTCGGTGCGGGCTCGGGTGCGGCGAACACGAGCGAGACTAGGCGCGGCTGGGGCGCACGCAGGATGGCTGACTCCAGTGAGGCTTCGGCCTTCAGCTCCGTATGGATCAGAGAGCTTAGCCTCGCTTGCAGGGTCCTTGCGTGAGAGCGTGTGATGGCTCTTGCGGGCGGCAAGGGCACGGATGCGGCAGGTGCGGCTGGGCTCCTACTCAGGCTCGTATCACTAGAGGACTCCACTGCCCCAGGGGCTAGCTGAACCCCACACGGTCCAGCGATGTCGCGCGGCCCATTAGGCGCTAACCCACCCGCGTCTAGCCCTTCTTCCTCCAACGCCCCTTCTAACAACGCTTGCGGCCCAATCGCTCAGCCCTCCTGGCCCGTCTCACGCAGCCCATCACCCATAAGCCCACTAGACCTGCCCCTTCTATCATTTATCCCACCTGTAGGCCTCAGCTCCCTCTCTATCAATCTAGGTGGGCCAAGCGGATTGCAGCCTACTAGCCCATCATTGCCACCAACCCCACTCTCATTTAAGATTTCCTAATTCATTCCAACTGGGCTTGGTCCATCCGCTAACCCCTCCCCCTTATTCAAATTACTGCACCCACATTCAGTAAATGCATAAGGTGGGTTTCAAGAGCACTAAAATTATAGCCACCTTCATTTAACTAATCAATTAGCCTACCTATAATAACTACTTTCCTCAACCTCACCACTATTTGGTCCACCATGGACTCACCACCACTACCCCTTTTCTCTTAGGCATATCCACTACCCCCATCATTAGGAGGGGACGGTTCGACCGTGCGCGACCCCGCCCACTTCAGGCCTCAATACAGAATTGTTCACTTGTATCATACTATTCCTAACATTATGATTATTAGGTCTTGACATCCAAGAAGTCGAGTTCAACCGAAAACCCCCACTGTTAAGTTTATTTCCCAGCTCACTACCCGTACGATCCAACTTAATAATACGGGTAGGGATTTTTTACCAAGAGGATCAGTAATAAATTGAATTTTGGAATTTTGGTGAACAAGTCCCAAAATACCACAAAAATAACAATATTGGGTAGTCATTCGTATTCAACTTTTATGAAGACTTCTCTACCAAAAGAATTCAGGATCCTTACCTCAATAGCTAAAGGTTGCTCCACGCGAATAGAGACCCAGATTTTCACCCACCTCCTGAAGTGCCTAAGATCCTTATTGTCCACAGACACAAAAGAGCCAAGCTTGTTCCCCATAATCTGAAGGTTATCTTTAATGCGGAGGTTCATATGCACATCATAAAGCTGCACCTAGAAGATATACTGGTTTAGCTCAATTTTATGAAATTGTTCATCCCCTGTCACTCTCTTTAGGACCACCAAATTCTTATTCCACATCCAAGGTGATAAGAATCTGACTCGGTGTTTGCAAGCCGAATGTCTATCCCTTTGACAGGATCTAGTCCTTGAGTTTGTGACACACAAAATAACAAGAAATGCAGTAGGAAATATGGTGAAAACAACGGAGGAACGCAGCAGAATGATGAACAAACACAGATACATGAAACGGAAAGATGTTACCCGAATGAAGAATGCGGTTGAAACTTGAGATGATAACTTGAAATGAATGAATGAATGCTTGAGGCTCACTTGAGGTATATCTTGAACACCACGAGAAGAATGCTCTTGAATACACAACAAATACAAATACAATAATCATTCAAACACTCTCACAAACGAAGTAATAATGATTACACACAAAGATGATAATTCGGAAGAATATGTGAGGAGTAATCTCCACTCAAATAAATTCTATGATTGCCTGTCGAGAGCATCAAATATAGTTATAAAAATGGATATGAATATGAGTATAAAAAGGGTTACAACTTATCACTTGTCCACAAAGACTTGTAGATCACGGTAAGAGGATCGTCCTCAAAGATCTGGTTGTGAATTGTAGTCTTGGTTGACTTCCTCGTCACTTGGGTTGATTTTAAGTGTTCCTTAAACTAAACAAACAAATAACAATTAAACAGAAAAAGCAATCTTGGTCAATTGGATTGGCCAAGATCCAATTGACCAAGATTGGCTGAATAACGTAAAAGACTGATCTTGGTCAAGATAATTGGCCTAGATTGGAATACTGCAATTAAGAAGATGTAATTAGTGGGGAGAAATTCCTAGTAAGGGAGATACTGGAGCACTTATTCATTTACTTCGATCATTGACTTAAGAGTTTTCACATTCCACATTCGTAACATTGCTATAGATCGGGAGGAACTCCTTTCCGATCCTACTTCCCTCCTCTTATAACCATCTGGCGGGTACTCCTTCTCCTAATGATCCTAGTCAGTGAACACCTTATTGGCTAAAGGATTTATCCAGTTGACTACTGTCTTAAGTCACATGCGCTTTCTCAATGGAATAGGGGAAGACAATGTCTAGGCCAAGCTACTCCTCAGTCGGAGCCCTAGATTGTCAGTCTGGTTAGGCCTATACCTCTCAACACCCACTAACCTGCGCGAGATTAGTTGTCTACTTAACCAATTAGGTTTCGACTCGTCCCCTTCTCGGTTGACTGCAAACTCTCACTAACACCTAAGGGTGATCAAACCTCAGTTTTAATGGAGACCGGTTTGTTTAAATAGGGGTTGAGATGATTACGAATGAAAAGGCTATGGAGTTTATTTTGATCTCACGAAGCAAAGAATAGCTCAACAACCCTTACCAGAAATGGGGGTTTAGCTACTGCACGACATAATAGAAAAGACAATGAATAATGAAGAAATGGAAATTGGAATTAAATCCGTATTTTCTAAGTGAAAATCACAGAGCAAGTGTTTTGCAAACCAGAAACTGGAGATGGAAGATGTCCGTGATACGCAGCCTTTCCTAGCTTTTAAACAAAAACTAGGATCCCCACCTACCACAACTTCTTTCCAAATCCAAATTTCAAACTAAGAATATTACAAAATATTTATTCAAAATCCGAAACTAAGATAAAATAAAAATAAAAATATTGTTTGTTTGTTCAAAATCAAGATCGGATCAGGATCCACAAGTCCTCTCGCTAGCTGACTCTATCTTCCAGCTCACATCCAGTTGTTGCTCCAAATTGTGTGCACCCCATGACTTCTTTATCAACACGCCTCTAGCGGATCAATCTTGGCCAAGCCTGTGGGCAAGATTGATCGATTTTTCTGGGACATGCTCAAGGCTGATGTTTCCTCCTTACTTGCTACCTCCTCGCAAATCTGCAAAAGTAGGAAGATTTTAGGTAGTTCTGCCATCTAATTTGCCAGAATTAAATGACAGAAATATATGAATTAAACCATAAATCAAACCTCCCCACACTTGAACAATACTTGCCCCCAAGCATGACAGACTCAAAACAAAACACAAGAGAGAAATAAATATCACACAAATAAAAATCAAGACTAGCACTTGCATTCAACAGATCACCCTTCCTGTCCCAGATAACTCAAATGCTTCAGTTTCCAGATCCCACTTCCTTATTACCAGAGCCTATTCAATTCCCTAAGTATCCTAAACCCACATAATCAAAAATTCCAAGACAAACAACCATTGTTTTCCTTTACTTATTCCTATTCTTGACAACTGCTTAATTCATTGCATTACCATGAGCCTTTTTACAAATTTTCAGGAGTGAATTGCTAAAAGTTTATTGAGTATTACTACTTACTGAGGCAGAAATATCAAGACAATTATTCCCATTGATTTTCTTTTCTTTTCAACTCATTTGTTTTTTCAAAACAGTTCTCTGGTCATTCCAACTTGATGAGGAAAGAATGCCAGAGCAATGCGGTACTTCTAGGCTCAATTTCCTTTTTTAATTCCTAGCAGTTTTATGTCATCAGGATTTTTCAAGAGGAAACTATGGTGAATAGTCCTAATCTAAATATTCTGATGTTAAGCACCAGAACTTTTGATTATATGCATTCAGGATACTTAAAGGGTACTAGGAAGGAATCATACCCTTACTGACATTGAATATGTTAACCCAATTCACGTACCCTAGTAATATGGTCTAGGGTCAATAGAGACAAAATCATTCTCATATCTAGGTAAGCGGAATCATGGAGTCAAGAGCAAGTGTAGTCCAGATTTTAGAACATATTAAAACATGGAATTCTAACTAAAAACACCTAAAAAAATAAACAAAAAAAATAATGCACACGACTCTATCTAGACTGTCTTGGCCAAGACTCCTAAAAACATGCAACAAAAATAAAAAATTTCATGTATCAAATATAAACACACAGAAGCAGCATGTATTTACATCCAACCACACAAATCACACATACATTTACTACCTCCCCACACATAGAAGACACAATGTCCTCATTGTGTGAGAAGGAGTGACAAAACTCAAAACAGACAAAATAAAAAGATGAAAATTAACAAAATAACATAAAAGAAAAAGAAAAAGAATGAACACGACCTAGGGGTTTAATTTGCTGGAGGGGCAATTTATGACGGGTGTCGAATCCGCGATCATAAATAAAAAGATTACAACTATTCACTAAGCAGCAAAAAGGATTTGTGCATAGCGGCAAGAGGATCGATCCACAGGGACTATCGGCCTAATGCTCATTCTCCTGCAAACAACCAAACCAAACGGATCAGAGCGAAGGGGGAGGTATAAACAGTGCAGAAAATAAATGACAGAAAAATAAAATAAAACAGGAGACATGGCAGCTTCATCTCAAGGCCTTGAGATGAGTCTGCCATGCTCTAAATAAAAACAGTAAATAAAATACGAAAATAGTAAAGAAAAAGAGAGTGAAAGGATGAAAGAAAATATTATTCCCGGCAGAGATCTCTTGAGGTAAGAATTCCATGTTGTTCATTGACACGAAAAACATTTTCAAAACAGTTTCCATAGAGAAGTTATAGAGATACATCCAAGGGCGATCTCCAAGCCTCCTCCTACTCAAGTCACTCAAGGAGAAACTCCTTTCGCGACCCTAACTCCCTTAACAATCAAGGATTGCTAGCTTGTTGATATGATTAGGAAGGCCCTTCCCTAGACCTTGAGATGGACGCACTTGCAGTCCATTGATCTCAAAACTAACCCTTTTCTTCTTCTAGTTTTAGGAAGGTTGAATTATCCTATCACTAGTTGTCTACTCGGGTTCTCTCTAGTGCAGAAACGCGGCACTAGAGTGATTCTACTGTAATCATTCAAGTTAAACATAGGTTAGCTAAGCCCAAATCCAACAAGAAAAAATTGTCATTAAACCAAGCAAGAAAAGAGATATGAAAAACGTTTTTATTGAAGAACAACAAGTCTCACAACATGCTGGAATTGTTAACCTCTCAATCCCCACCAGGAATTGGAGGAATTAATTACAACTCCAATCAAAACAGCAAGCTTGAATAAAATCCGAAAATACAAGAAAATGGACAATATTACAAAATGAGAGAACTAGTTTCTCTCTTCCGTTCCCCTCTCTTCTCCTTCTGGTCTGGACCTGGACTCGACGTTCCCTCCCTCCTGCTCAAGCCTCTTCAATTAAATGGCAGCCAAGGTCAGTCAACCCAAAGAATAAAATATTCCCAAGTTGGCAAATCCAAAAATGAGCATGCTAAACATTCTCCTCTAAATTTGTTTCCTTGAGACATGTGAGAGAGAATATAGCATGCTGGGAACACCTTGTCTCCATTTACCAAGTCCCAAGCAGACAAGAAAAGCACTCAGGAATAAAAAATTGTAGCACGGAAAAATATGGTCAGTGCTGTCCAGTCTGGAATCTGCCAGGGAAGCTTCATCTCAAGGCCTTGAGATAGGCCGGAAATGCGCCTGGAAAATCTGCTCAACACCAATTGATCATTTGAGCTCTAATCTTCGGCCTTTTCATTCCTTTTCCTCCTTCAACATATATTAACCCTATAAAACCACAAAGGAAGGAAACAAGCTCAAAGTAGCATATTAATCATCTCAATTAATAATAAAAGAGACAATAAATCATTGTAAATAAACAATCAATCAAACCCCCCACACTTAAGCCATGCTTGCCCTCAAGCATAAACTAAAAAAACACAGAAACACAGAAAACAGAACACCCTTTATACAGAAAATCAATCCCTGGACTGAACTCATATGAACACTTCAAAAATCAACTCTTTCAAGCAATGCTCAAGCACACCAAACATCACAAATGTACAAATGTTCAAATAGTGGCATAATAGCATGTTGTTCAACCAGGAAATAAAGCCCTAGAACTACTGACTTCTCTGCCCAAGACTCAATCCAAACGCAGCTGCTACACAAGCAAAAATACACAAGCAGTCATGCAACAAAAATAAAAAATACAAGCAACAAAATTAAAGAGCACCACCAATCTTTCCTTCTTTCCCTTCTGCACATTTTCTTTCTTTTATTTAGGCATTCGGCCTCTTATACCTCCTTTATTCTTTCTTTTTTTCTTTTTTTCTTTTTCCTTTTATTTTCTTTTTTTTCTTTTTATTTTCTTTTTTTTAAATAGGCCTTCGGCCTCTTATACCCCATTTCTGTCACGATCCCAAAACATACAAACACACACAATCATGCAAAGAATAAAAAGACACTAACGCAAAGCAAAAATTAAAAACTTGCTGCAACATAATGGACGGGATCTTCATCCCAAGGTCTTGAGATGAGAAGACAGTACAATCCTAGCAAAATATTTCCTAGGACAGCAATACTCATTATACAACCACGTGAATAAATGAACAAATTATAAGGTCAGAAGTGTTTAGCATTGGAAGACAGAGTTGATTGATCAAGTATTCACATAAGTCGAGTTTTTAGGATTTCATTTTATACAAGAGGTGAAAAACACAAAAAGAAAAACACAAAAACAACAAAAATATGCCCAAAAATACAATAAAAACACGAAAGTGACTCCCCCACACTTATTGGACACAATGTCCTCAATATGAACGAGCACAAACAAGGGCAAAAAGACAGTAACAAAGAAAAATAAAACCTGGGGGCGAAGTTGATGGAGTAGGTGAAGGGGTAGCTGGTGCAACACATCCGCCTCATCTCAAGGACCTGAGAAGAGTCTGCCTGGGAACTTCCGCAGCTGCACTGAAAAGGTAGGGGGAAAAAACAGAAATAACAAAAGAAACATGGGTTGCCTCCCATGAAGCGTCCATCTTTATAGTCTTAGACTAGACTCTATTATTCATCAGTTGATATGGTCATAAACAGAGAAAAAAAAACATTAGTTCAACAGATAATCCCCGGCAACGGCGCCAATTTATGACGGGTGTCGAATCCGCGATCATAAATAAAAAGATTACAACTATTCACTAAGCAGCAAAAAGGATTTGTGCATAGCGGCAAGAGGATCGATCCACAGGGACTATCGGCCTAATGCTCATTCTCCTGCAAACAACCAAACCAAACTGATCAGAACGAAGGGGGAGGTATAAACAGTGCAGAAAATAAATGACAGAAAAATAAAATAAAACAGGAGACATGGCAGCTTCATCTCAAGGCCTTGAGATGAGTCTGCCATGCTCTAAATAAAAACAGTAAATAAAATACGAAAATAGTAAAGAAAAAGAGAGTGAAAGGATGAAAGAAAATATTATTCCCGGCAGAGATCTCTTGAGGTAAGAATTCCATGTTGTTCATTGACACGAAAAACATTTTCAAAACAGTTTCCATAGAGAAGTTATAGAGATACATCCAAGGGCGATCTCCAAGCCTCCTCCTACTCAAGTCACTCAAGGAGAAACTCCTTTCGCGACCCTAACTCCCTTAACAATCAAGGATTGCTAGCTTGTTGATATGATTAGGAAGGCCCTTCCCTAGACCTTGAGATGGACGCACTTGCAGTCCATTGATCTCAAAACTAACCCTTTTCTTCTTCTAGTTTTAGGAAGGTTGAATTATCCTATCACTAGTTGTCTACTCGGGTTCTCTCTAGTGCAGAAACGCGGCACTAGAGTGATTCTACTGTAATCATTCAAGTTAAACATAGGTTAGCTAAGCCCAAATCCAACAAGAAAAAATTGTCATTAAACCAAGCAAGAAAAGAGATATGAAAAACGTTTTTATTGAAGAACAACAAGTCTCACAACATACTGGAATTGTTAACCTCTCAATCCCCACCAGGAATTGGAGGAATTAATTACAACTCCAATCAAAACAGCAAGCTTGAATAAAATCCAAAAATACAAGAAAATGGACAATATTACAAAATGAGAGAACTAGTTTCTCTCTTCCGTTCCCCTCTCTTCTCCTTCTGGTCTGGACCTGGACTCGACGTTCCCTCCCTCCTGCTCAAGCCTCTTCAATTAAATGGCAGCCAAGGTCAGTCAACCCAAAGAATAAAATATTCCCAAGTTGGCAAATCCAAAAATGAGCATGCTAAACATTCTCCTCTAAATTTGTTTCCTTGAGACATGTGAGAGAGAATATAGCATGCTGGGAACACCTTGTCTCCATTTACCAAGTCCCAAGCAGACAAGAAAAGAACTCAGGAATAAAAAATTGTAGCACGGAAAAATATGGTCAGTGCTGTCCAGTCTGGAATCTGCCAGGGAAGCTTCATCTCAAGGCCTTGAGATAGGCCGGAAATGCGCCTGGAAAATCTGCTCAACACCAATTGATCATTTGAGCTCTAATCTTCGGCCTTTTCATTCCTTTTCCTCCTTCAACATATATTAACCCTATAAAACCACAAAGGAAGGAAACAAGCTCAAAGTAGCATATTAATCATCTCAATTAATAATAAAAGAGACAATAAATCATTGTAAATAAACAATCAATCAAACCCCCCACACTTAAACCATGCTTGCCCTCAAGCATGAACTAAAAAAACACAGAAACACAGAAAATAGAACACCCTTTATACAGAAAATCAATCCCTGGACTGAACTCATATGAACACTTCAAAAATCAACTCTTTCAAGCAATGCTCAAGCACACCAAACATCACAAATGTACAAATGTTCAAATAGTGGCATAATAGCATGTTGTTCAACCAGGAAATAAAGCCCTAGAACTACTGACTTCTCTGCCCAAGACTCAATCCAAACGCAGCTGCTACACAAGCAAAAATACACAAGCAGTCATGCAACAAAAATAAAAAATAGAAGCAACAAAATTAAAGAGCACCACCAATCTTTCCTTCTTTCCCTTCTGCACATTTTCTTTCTTTTATTTAGGCATTCGGCCTCTTATACCTCCTTTATTCTTTCTTTTTTTCTTTTTTTCTTTTTCCTTTTATTTTCTTTTTTTTCTTTTTTTTTTCTTTTTTTTAAATAGGCCTTCGGCCTCTTATACCCCATTTCTGTCACGATCCCAAAACATACAAACACACACAATCATGCAAAGAATAAAAAGACACTAACGCAAAGCAAAAATTAAAAACTTGCTGCAACATAATGGACGGGATCTTCATCCCAAGGTCTTGAGATGAGAAGACAGTACAATCCTAGCAAAATATTTCCTAGGACAGCAATACTCATTATACAACCACGTGAATAAATGAACAAATTATAAGGTCAGAAGTGTTTAGCATTGGAAGACAGAGTTGATTGATCAAGTATTCACATAAGTCGAGTTTTTAGGATTTCATTTTATACAAGAGGTGAAAAACACAAAAAGAAAAACACAAAAACAACAAAAATATGCCCAAAAATACAATAAAAACACGAAAGTGACTCCCCCACACTTATTGGACACAATGTCCTCAATATGAACGAGCACAAACAAGGGCAAAAAGACAGTAACAAAGAAAAATAAAACCTGGGGGCGAAGTTGATGGAGTAGGTGAAGGGGTAGCTGGTGCAACACATCCGCCTCATCTCAAGGACCTGAGAAGAGTCTGCCTGGGAACTTCCGCAGCTGCACTGAAAAGGTAGGGGGAAAAAACAGAAATAACAAAAGAAACATGGGTTGCCTCCCATGAAGCGTCCATCTTTATAGTCTTAGACTAGACTCTATTATTCATCAGTTGATATGGTCATAAACAGAGAAAAACAAACATTAGTTCAACAGATAATCCCCGGCAACGGCGCCAATTTATGACGGGTGTCGAATCCGCGATCATAAATAAAAAGATTACAACTATTCACTAAGCAGCAAAAAGGATTTGTGCATAGCGGCAAGAGGATCGATCCACAGGGACTATCGGCCTAATGCTCATTCTCCTGCAAACAACCAAACCAAACTGATCAGAACGAAGGGGGAGGTATAAACAGTGCAGAAAATAAATGACAGAAAAATAAAATAAAACAGGAGACATGGCAGCTTCATCTCAAGGCCTTGAGATGAGTCTGCCATGCTCTAAATAAAAACAGTAAATAAAATACGAAAATAGTAAAGAAAAAGAGAGTGAAAGGATGAAAGAAAATATTATTCCCGGCAGAGATCTCTTGAGGTAAGAATTCCATGTTGTTCATTGACACGAAAAACATTTTCAAAACAGTTTCCATAGAGAAGTTATAGAGATACATCCAAGGGCGATCTCCAAGCCTCCTCCTACTCAAGTCACTCAAGGAGAAACTCCTTTCGCGACCCTAACTCCCTTAACAATCAAGGATTGCTAGCTTGTTGATATGATTAGGAAGGCCCTTCCCTAGACCTTGAGATGGACGCACTTGCAGTCCATTGATCTCAAAACTAACCCTTTTCTTCTTCTAGTTTTAGGAAGGTTGAATTATCCTATCACTAGTTGTCTACTCGGGTTCTCTCTAGTGCAGAAACGCGGCACTAGAGTGATTCTACTGTAATCATTCAAGTTAAACATAGGTTAGCTAAGCCCAAATCCAACAAGAAAAAATTGTCATTAAACCAAGCAAGAAAAGAGATATGAAAAACGTTTTTATTGAAGAACAACAAGTCTCACAACATACTGGAATTGTTAACCTCTCAATCCCCACCAGGAATTGGAGGAATTAATTACAACTCCAATCAAAACAGCAAGCTTGAATAAAATCCAAAAATACAAGAAAATGGACAATATTACAAAATGAGAGAACTAGTTTCTCTCTTCCGTTCCCCTCTCTTCTCCTTCTGGTCTGGACCTGGACTCGACGTTCCCTCCCTCCTGCTCAAGCCTCTTCAATTAAATGGCAGCCAAGGTCAGTCAACCCAAAGAATAAAATATTCCCAAGTTGGCAAATCCAAAAATGAGCATGCTAAACATTCTCCTCTAAATTTGTTTCCTTGAGACATGTGAGAGAGAATATAGCATGCTGGGAACACCTTGTCTCCATTTACCAAGTCCCAAGCAGACAAGAAAAGCACTCAGGAATAAAAAATTGTAGCACGGAAAAATATGGTCAGTGCTGTCCAGTCTGGAATCTGCCAGGGAAGCTTCATCTCAAGGCCTTGAGATAGGCCGGAAATGCGCCTGGAAAATCTGCTCAACACCAATTGATCATTTGAGCTCTAATCTTCGGCCTTTTCATTCCTTTTCCTCCTTCAACATATATTAACCCTATAAAACCACAAAGGAAGGAAACAAGCTCAAAGTAGCATATTAATCATCTCAATTAATAATAAAAGAGACAATAAATCATTGTAAATAAACAATCAATCAAACCCCCCACACTTAAACCATGCTTGCCCTCAAGCATGAACTAAAAAAACACAGAAACACAGAAAACAGAACACCCTTTATACAGAAAATCAATCCCTGGACTGAACTCATATGAACACTTCAAAAATCAACTCTTTCAAGCAATGCTCAAGCACACCAAACATCACAAATGTACAAATGTTCAAATAGTGGCATAATAGCATGTTGTTCAACCAGGAAATAAAGCCCTAGAACTACTGACTTCTCTGCCCAAGACTCAATCCAAACGCAGCTGCTACACAAGCAAAAATACACAAGCAGTCATGCAACAAAAATAAAAAATAGAAGCAACAAAATTAAAGAGCACCACCAATCTTTCCTTCTTTCCCTTCTGCACATTTTCTTTCTTTTATTTAGGCATTCGGCCTCTTATACCTCCTTTATTCTTTTTTTTTTTTTTTTTCTTTTTCCTTTTATTTTCTTTTTTTTCTTTTTTTTTTCTTTTTTTTAAATAGGCCTTCGGCCTCTTATACCCCATTTCTGTCACGATCCCAAAACATACAAACACACACAATCATGCAAAGAATAAAAAGACACTAACGCAAAGCAAAAATTAAAAACTTGCTGCAACATAATGGACGGGATCTTCATCCCAAGGTCTTGAGATGAGAAGACAGTACAATCCTAGCAAAATATTTCCTAGGACAGCAATACTCATTATACAACCACGTGAATAAATGAACAAATTATAAGGTCAGAAGTGTTTAGCATTGGAAGACAGAGTTGATTGATCAAGTATTCACATAAGTCGAGTTTTTAGGATTTCATTTTATACAAGAGGTGAAAAACACAAAAAGAAAAACACAAAAACAACAAAAATATGCCCAAAAATACAATAAAAACACGAAAGTGACTCCCCCACACTTATTGGACACAATGTCCTCAATATGAACGAGCACAAACAAGGGCAAAAAGACAGTAACAAAGAAAAATAAAACCTGGGGGCGAAGTTGATGGAGTAGGTGAAGGGGTAGCTGGTGCAACACATCCGCCTCATCTCAAGGACCTGAGAAGAGTCTGCCTGGGAACTTCCGCAGCTGCACTGAAAAGGTAGGGGGAAAAACAGAAATAACAAAAGAAACATGGGTTGCCTCCCATGAAGCGTCCATCTTTATAGTCTTAGACTAGACTCTATTATTCATCAGTTGATATGGTCATAAACAGAGAAAAACAAACATTAGTTCAACAGATAATCCCCGGCAACGGCGCCAATTTATGACGGGTGTCGAATCCGCGATCATAAATAAAAAGATTACAACTATTCACTAAGCAGCAAAAAGGATTTGTGCATAGCGGCAAGAGGATCGATCCACAGGGACTATCGGCCTAATGCTCATTCTCCTGCAAACAACCAAACCAAACTGATCAGAACGAAGGGGGAGGTATAAACAGTGCAGAAAATAAATGACAGAAAAATAAAATAAAACAGGAGACATGGCAGCTTCATCTCAAGGCCTTGAGATGAGTCTGCCATGCTCTAAATAAAAACAGTAAATAAAATACGAAAATAGTAAAGAAAAAGAGAGTGAAAGGATGAAAGAAAATATTATTCCCGGCAGAGATCTCTTGAGGTAAGAATTCCATGTTGTTCATTGACACGAAAAACATTTTCAAAACAGTTTCCATAGAGAAGTTATAGAGATACATCCAAGGGCGATCTCCAAGCCTCCTCCTACTCAAGTCACTCAAGGAGAAACTCCTTTCGCGACCCTAACTCCCTTAACAATCAAGGATTGCTAGCTTGTTGATATGATTAGGAAGGCCCTTCCCTAGACCTTGAGATGGACGCACTTGCAGTCCATTGATCTCAAAACTAACCCTTTTCTTCTTCTAGTTTTAGGAAGGTTGAATTATCCTATCACTAGTTGTCTACTCGGGTTCTCTCTAGTGCAGAAACGCGGCACTAGAGTGATTCTACTGTAATCATTCAAGTTAAACATAGGTTAGCTAAGCCCAAATCCAACAAGAAAAAATTGTCATTAAACCAAGCAAGAAAAGAGATATGAAAAACGTTTTTATTGAAGAACAACAAGTCTCACAACATACTGGAATTGTTAACCTCTCAATCCCCACTAGGAATTGGAGGAATTAATTACAACTCCAATCAAAACAGCAAGCTTGAATAAAATCCAAAAATACAAGAAAATGGACAATATTACAAAATGAGAGAACTAGTTTCTCTCTTCCGTTCCCCTCTCTTCTCCTTCTGGTCTGGACCTGGACTCGACGTTCCCTCCCTCCTGCTCAAGCCTCTTCAATTAAATGGCAGCCAAGGTCAGTCAACCCAAAGAATAAAATATTCCCAAGTTGGCAAATCCAAAAATGAGCATGCTAAACATTCTCCTCTAAATTTGTTTCCTTGAGACATGTGAGAGAGAATATAGCATGCTGGGAACACCTTGTCTCCATTTACCAAGTCCCAAGCAGACAAGAAAAGCACTCAGGAATAAAAAATTGTAGCACGGAAAAATATGGTCAGTGCTGTCCAGTCTGGAATCTGCCAGGGAAGCTTCATCTCAAGGCCTTGAGATAGGCCGGAAATGCGCCTGGAAAATTTGCTCAACACCAATTGATCATTTGAGCTCTAATCTTCGGCCTTTTCATTCCTTTTCCTCCTTCAACATATATTAACCCTATAAAACCACAAAGGAAGGAAACAAGCTCAAAGTAGCATATTAATCATCTCAATTAATAATAAAAGAGACAATAAATCATTGTAAATAAACAATCAATCAAACCCCCCACACTTAAACCATGCTTGCCCTCAAGCATGAACTAAAAAAACACAGAAACACAGAAAACAGAACACCCTTTATACAGAAAATCAATCCCTGGACTGAACTCATATGAACACTTCAAAAATCAACTCTTTCAAGCAATGCTCAAGCACACCAAACATCACAAATGTACAAATGTTCAAATAGTGGCATAATAGCATGTTGTTCAACCAGGAAATAAAGCCCTAGAACTACTGACTTCTCTGCCCAAGACTCAATCCAAACGCAGCTGCTACACAAGCAAAAATACACAAGCAGTCATGCAACAAAAATAAAAAATAGAAGCAACAAAATTAAAGAGCACCACCAATCTTTCCTTCTTTCCCTTCTGCACATTTTCTTTCTTTTATTTAGGCATTCGGCCTCTTATACCTCCTTTATTCTTTTTTTTTTTTTTTTTCTTTTTCCTTTTATTTTCTTTTTTTTCTTTTTTTTTTCTTTTTTTTAAATAGGCCTTCGGCCTCTTATACCCCATTTCTGTCACGATCCCAAAACATACAAACACACACAATCATGCAAAGAATAAAAAGACACTAACGCAAAGCAAAAATTAAAAACTTGCTGCAACATAATGGACGGGATCTTCATCCCAAGGTCTTGAGATGAGAAGACAGTACAATCCTAGCAAAATATTTCCTAGGACAGCAATACTCATTATACAACCACGTGAATAAATGAACAAATTATAAGGTCAGAAGTGTTTAGCATTGGAAGACAGAGTTGATTGATCAAGTATTCACATAAGTCGAGTTATTAGGATTTCATTTTATACAAGAGGTGAAAAACACAAAAAGAAAAACACAAAAACAACAAAAATATGCCCAAAAATACAATAAAAACACGAAAGTGACTCCCCCACACTTATTGGACACAATGTCCTCAATATGAACGAGCACAAACAAGGGCAAAAAGACAGTAACAAAGAAAAATAAAACCTGGGGGCGAAGTTGATGGAGTAGGTGAAGGGGTAGCTGGTGCAACACATCCGCCTCATCTCAAGGACCTGAGAAGAGTCTGCCTGGGAACTTCCGCAGCTGCACTGAAAAGGTAGGGGGAAAAACAGAAATAACAAAAGAAACATGGGTTGCCTCCCATGAAGCGTCCATCTTTATAGTCTTAGACTAGACTCTATTATTCATCAGTTGATATGGTCATAAACAGAGAAAAACAAACATTAGTTCAACAGATAATCCCCGGCAACGGCGCCAATTTATGACGGGTGTCGAATCCGCGATCATAAATAAAAAGATTACAACTATTCACTAAGCAGCAAAAAGGATTTGTGCATAGCGGCAAGAGGATCGATCCACAGGGACTATCGGCCTAATGCTCATTCTCCTGTAAACAACCAAACCAAACTGATCAGAACGAAGGGGGAGGTATAAACAGTGCAGAAAATAAATGACAGAAAAATAAAATAAAACAGGAGACATGGCAGCTTCATCTCAAGGCCTTGAGATGAGTCTGCCATGCTCTAAATAAAAACAGTAAATAAAATACGAAAATAGTAAAGAAAAAGAGAGTGAAAGGATGAAAGAAAATATTATTCCCGGCAGAGATCTCTTGAGGTAAGAATTCCATGTTGTTCATTGACACGAAAAACATTTTCAAAACAGTTTCCATAGAGAAGTTATAGAGATACATCCAAGGGCGATCTCCAAGCCTCCTCCTACTCAAGTCACTCAAGGAGAAACTCCTTTCGCGACCCTAACTCCCTTAACAATCAAGGATTGCTAGCTTGTTGATATGATTAGGAAGGCCCTTCCCTAGACCTTGAGATGGACGCACTTGCAGTCCATTGATCTCAAAACTAACCCTTTTCTTCTTCTAGTTTTAGGAAGGTTGAATTATCCTATCACTAGTTGTCTACTCGGGTTCTCTCTAGTGCAGAAACGCGGCACTAGAGTGATTCTACTGTAATCATTCAAGTTAAACATAGGTTAGCTAAGCCCAAATCCAACAAGAAAAAATTGTCATTAAACCAAGCAAGAAAAGAGATATGAAAAACGTTTTTATTGAAGAACAACAAGTCTCACAACATACTGGAATTGTTAACCTCTCAATCCCCACCAGGAATTGGAGGAATTAATTACAACTCCAATCAAAACAGCAAGCTTGAATAAAATCCAAAAATACAAGAAAATGGACAATATTACAAAATGAGAGAACTAGTTTCTCTCTTCCGTTCCCCTCTCTTCTCCTTCTGGTCTGGACCTGGACTCGACGTTCCCTCCCTCCTGCTCAAGCCTCTTCAATTAAATGGCAGCCAAGGTCAGTCAACCCAAAGAATAAAATATTCCCAAGTTGGCAAATCCAAAAATGAGCATGCTAAACATTCTCCTCTAAATTTGTTTCCTTGAGACATGTGAGAGAGAATATAGCATGCTGGGAACACCTTGTCTCCATTTACCAAGTCCCAAGCAGACAAGAAAAGCACTCAGGAATAAAAAATTGTAGCACGGAAAAATATGGTCAGTGCTGTCCAGTCTGGAATCTGCCAGGGAAGCTTCATCTCAAGGCCTTGAGATAGGCCGGAAATGCGCCTGGAAAATCTGCTCAACACCAATTGATCATTTGAGCTCTAATCTTCGGCCTTTTCATTCCTTTTCCTCCTTCAACATATATTAACCCTATAAAACCACAAAGGAAGGAAACAAGCTCAAAGTAGCATATTAATCATCTCAATTAATAATAAAAGAGACAATAAATCATTGTAAATAAACAATCAATCAAACCCCCCACACTTAAACCATGCTTGCCCTCAAGCATGAACTAAAAAAACACAGAAACACAGAAAACAGAACACCCTTTATACAGAAAATCAATCCCTGGACTGAACTCATATGAACACTTCAAAAATCAACTCTTTCAAGCAATGCTCAAGCACACCAAACATCACAAATGTACAAATGTTCAAATAGTGGCATAATAGCATGTTGTTCAACCAGGAAATAAAGCCCTAGAACTACTGACTTCTCTGCCCAAGACTCAATCCAAACGCAGCTGCTACACAAGCAAAAATACACAAGCAGTCATGCAACAAAAATAAAAAATAGAAGCAACAAAATTAAAGAGCACCACCAATCTTTCCTTCTTTCCCTTCTGCACATTTTCTTTCTTTTATTTAGGCATTCGGCCTCTTATACCTCCTTTATTCTTTTTTTTTTCTTTTTTTCTTTTTTCTTTTATTTTCTTTATTTTCTTTTTTTTTTCTTTTTTTTAAATAGGCCTTCGGCCTCTTATACCCCATTTCTGTCACGATCCCAAAACATACAAACACACACAATCATGCAAAGAATAAAAAGACACTAACGCAAAGCAAAAATTAAAAACTTGCTGCAACATAATGGACGGGATCTTCATCCCAAGGTCTTGAGATGAGAAGACAGTACAATCCTAGCAAAATATTTCCTAGGACAGCAATACTCATTATACAACCACGTGAATAAATGAACAAATTATAAGGTCAGAAGTGTTTAGCATTGGAAGACAGAGTTGATTGATCAAGTATTCACATAAGTCGAGTTTTTAGGATTTCATTTTATACAAGAGGTGAAAAACACAAAAAGAAAAACACAAAAACAACAAAAATATGCCCAAAAATACAATAAAAACACGAAAGTGACTCCCCCACACTTATTGGACACAATGTCCTCAATATGAACGAGCACAAACAAGGGCAAAAAGACAGTAACAAAGAAAAATAAAACCTGGGGCCGAAGTTGATGGAGTAGGTGAAGGGGTAGCTGGTGCAACACATCCGCCTCATCTCAAGGACCTGAGAAGAGTCTGCCTGGGAACTTCCGCAGCTGCACTGAAAAGGTAGGGGGAAAAAACAGAAATAACAAAAGAAACATGGGTTGCCTCCCATGAAGCGTCCATCTTTATAGTCTTAGACTAGACTCTATTATTCATCAGTTGATATGGTCATAAACAGAGAAAAACAAACATTAGTTCAACAGATAATCCCCGGCAACGGCGCCAATTTATGACGGGTGTCGAATCCGCGATCATAAATAAAAAGATTACAACTATTCACTAAGCAGCAAAAAGGATTTGTGCATAGCGGCAAGAGGATCGATCCACAGGGACTATCGGCCTAATGCTCATTCTCCTGCAAACAACCAAACCAAACTGATCAGAACGAAGGGGGAGGTATAAACAGTGCAGAAAATAAATGACAGAAAAATAAAATAAAACAGGAGACATGGCAGCTTCATCTCAAGGCCTTGAGATGAGTCTGCCATGCTCTAAATAAAAACAGTAAATAAAATACGAAAATAGTAAAGAAAAAGAGAGTGAAAGGATGAAAGAAAATATTATTCCCGGCAGAGATCTCTTGAGGTAAGAATTCCATGTTGTTCATTGACACGAAAAACATTTTCAAAACAGTTTCCATAGAGAAGTTATAGAGATACATCCAAGGGCGATCTCCAAGCCTCCTCCTACTCAAGTCACTCAAGGAGAAACTCCTTTCGCGACCCTAACTCCCTTAACAATCAAGGATTGCTAGCTTGTTGATATGATTAGGAAGGCCCTTCCCTAGACCTTGAGATGGACGCACTTGCAGTCCATTGATCTCAAAACTAACCCTTTTCTTCTTCTAGTTTTAGGAAGGTTGAATTATCCTATCACTAGTTGTCTACTCGGGTTCTCTCTAGTGCAGAAACGCGGCACTAGAGTGATTCTACTATAATCATTCAAGTTAAACATAGGTTAGCTAAGCCCAAATCCAACAAGAAAAAATTGTCATTAAACCAAGCAAGAAAAGAGATATGAAAAACGTTTTTATTGAAGAACAACAAGTCTCACAACATACTGGAATTGTTAACCTCTCAATCCCCACCAGGAATTGGAGGAATTAATTACAACTCCAATCAAAACAGCAAGCTTGAATAAAATCCAAAAATACAAGAAAATGGACAATATTACAAAATGAGAGAACTAGTTTCTCTCTTCCGTTCCCCTCTCTTCTCCTTCTGGTCTGGACCTGGACTCGACGTTCCCTCCCTCCTGCTCAAGCCTCTTCAATTAAATGGCAGCCAAGGTCAGTCAACCCAAAGAATAAAATATTCCCAAGTTGGCAAATCCAAAAATGAGCATGCTAAACATTCTCCTCTAAATTTGTTTCCTTGAGACATGTGAGAGAGAATATAGCATGCTGGGAACACCTTGTCTCCATTTACCAAGTCCCAAGCAGACAAGAAAAGCACTCAGGAATAAAAAATTGTAGCACGGAAAAATATGGTCAGTGCTGTCCAGTCTGGAATCTGCCAGGGAAGCTTCATCTCAAGGCCTTGAGATAGGCCGGAAATGCGCCTGGAAAATCTGCTCAACACCAATTGATCATTTGAGCTCTAATCTTCGGCCTTTTCATTCCTTTTCCTCCTTCAACATATATTAACCCTATAAAACCACAAAGGAAGGAAACAAGCTCAAAGTAGCATATTAATCATCTCAATTAATAATAAAAGAGACAATAAATCATTGTAAATAAACAATCAATCAAACCCCCCACACTTAAACCATGCTTGCCCTCAAGCATGAACTAAAAAAACACAGAAACACAGAAAACAGAACACCCTTTATACAGAAAATCAATCCCTGGACTGAACTCATATGAACACTTCAAAAATCAACTCTTTCAAGCAATGCTCAAGCACACCAAACATCACAAATGTACAAATGTTCAAATAGTGGCATAATAGCATGTTGTTCAACCAGGAAATAAAGCCCTAGAACTACTGACTTCTCTGCCCAAGACTCAATCCAAACGCAGCTGCTACACAAGCAAAAATACACAAGCAGTCATGCAACAAAAATAAAAAATACAAGCAACAAAATTAAAGAGCACCACCAATCTTTCCTTCTTTCCCTTCTGCACATTTTCTTTCTTTTATTTAGGCATTCGGCCTCTTATACCTCCTTTATTCTTTTTTTTTTCTTTTTTTCTTTTTTCTTTTATTTTCTTTATTTTCTTTTTTTTTTCTTTTTTTTAAATAGGCCTTCGGCCTCTTATACCCCATTTCTGTCACGATCCCAAAACATACAAACACACACAATCATGCAAAGAATAAAAAGACACTAACGCAAAGCAAAAATTAAAAACTTGCTGCAACATAATGGACGGGATCTTCATCCCAAGGTCTTGAGATGAGAAGACAGTACAATCCTAGCAAAATATTTCCTAGGACAGCAATACTCATTATACAACCACGTGAATAAATGAACAAATTATAAGGTCAGAAGTGTTTAGCATTGGAAGACAGAGTTGATTGATCAAGTATTCACATAAGTCGAGTTTTTAGGATTTCATTTTATACAAGAGGTGAAAAACACAAAAAGAAAAACACAAAAACAACAAAAATATGCCCAAAAATACAATAAAAACACGAAAGTGACTCCCCCACACTTATTGGACACAATGTCCTCAATATGAACGAGCCCAAACAAGGGCAAAAAGACAGTAACAAAGAAAAATAAAACCTGGGGGCGAAGTTGATGGAGTAGGTGAAGGGGTAGCTGGTGCAACACATCCGCCTCATCTCAAGGACCTGAGAAGAGTCTGCCTGGGAACTTCCGCAGCTGCACTGAAAAGGTAGGGGGAAAAAACAGAAATAACAAAAGAAACATGGGTTGCCTCCCATGAAGCGTCCATCTTTATAGTCTTAGACTAGACTCTATTATTCATCAGTTGATATGGTCATAAACAGAGAAAAACAAACATTAGTTCAACAGATAATCCCCGGCAACGGCGCCAATTTATGACGGGTGTCGAATCCGCGATCATAAATAAAAAGATTACAACTATTCACTAAGCAGCAAAAAGGATTTGTGCATAGCGGCAAGAGGATCGATCCACAGGGACTATCGGCCTAATGCTCATTCTCCTGCAAACAACCAAACCAAACTGATCAGAACGAAGGGGGAGGTATAAACAGTGCAGAAAATAAATGACAGAAAAATAAAATAAAACAGGAGACATGGCAGCTTCATCTCAAGGCCTTGAGATGAGTCTGCCATGCTCTAAATAAAAACAGTAAATAAAATACGAAAATAGTAAAGAAAAAGAGAGTGAAAGGATGAAAGAAAATATTATTCCCGGCAGAGATCTCTTGAGGTAAGAATTCCATGTTGTTCATTGACACGAAAAACATTTTCAAAACAGTTTCCATAGAGAAGTTATAGAGATACATCCAAGGGCGATCTCCAAGCCTCCTCCTACTCAAGTCACTCAAGGAGAAACTCCTTTCGCGACCCTAACTCCCTTAACAATCAAGGATTGCTAGCTTGTTGATATGATTAGGAAGGCCCTTCCCTAGACCTTGAGATGGACGCACTTGCAGTCCATTGATCTCAAAACTAACCCTTTTCTTCTTCTAGTTTTAGGAAGGTTGAATTATCCTATCACTAGTTGTCTACTCGGGTTCTCTCTAGTGCAGAAACGCGGCACTAGAGTGATTCTACTATAATCATTCAAGTTAAACATAGGTTAGCTAAGCCCAAATCCAACAAGAAAAAATTGTCATTAAACCAAGCAAGAAAAGAGATATGAAAAACGTTTTTATTGAAGAACAACAAGTCTCACAACATACTGGAATTGTTAACCTCTCAATCCCCACCAGGAATTGGAGGAATTAATTACAACTCCAATCAAAACAGCAAGCTTGAATAAAATCCAAAAATACAAGAAAATGGACAATATTACAAAATGAGAGAACTAGTTTCTCTCTTCCGTTCCCCTCTCTTCTCCTTCTGGTCTGGACCTGGACTCGACGTTCCCTCCCTCCTGCTCAAGCCTCTTCAATTAAATGGCAGCCAAGGTCAGTCAACCCAAAGAATAAAATATTCCCAAGTTGGCAAATCCAAAAATGAGCATGCTAAACATTCTCCTCTAAATTTGTTTCCTTGAGACATGTGAGAGAGAATATAGCATGCTGGGAACACCTTGTCTCCATTTACCAAGTCCCAAGCAGACAAGAAAAGCACTCAGGAATAAAAAATTGTAGCACGGAAAAATATGGTCAGTGCTGTCCAGTCTGGAATCTGCCAGGGAAGCTTCATCTCAAGGCCTTGAGATAGGCCGGAAATGCGCCTGGAAAATCTGCTCAACACCAATTGATCATTTGAGCTCTAATCTTCGGCCTTTTCATTCCTTTTCCTCCTTCAACATATATTAACCCTATAAAACCACAAAGGAAGGAAACAAGCTCAAAGTAGCATATTAATCATCTCAATTAATAATAAAAGAGACAATAAATCATTGTAAATAAACAATCAATCAAACCCCCCACACTTAAACCATGCTTGCCCTCAAGCATGAACTAAAAAAACACAGAAACACAGAAAACAGAACACCCTTTATACAGAAAATCAATCCCTGGACTGAACTCATATGAACACTTCAAAAATCAACTCTTTCAAGCAATGCTCAAGCACACCAAACATCACAAATGTACAAATGTTCAAATAGTGGCATAATAGCATGTTGTTCAACCAGGAAATAAAGCCCTAGAACTACTGACTTCTCTGCCCAAGACTCAATCCAAACGCAGCTGCTACACAAGCAAAAATACACAAGCAGTCATGCAACAAAAATAAAAAATACAAGCAACAAAATTAAAGAGCACCACCAATCTTTCCTTCTTTCCCTTCTGCACATTTTCTTTCTTTTATTTAGGCATTCGGCCTCTTATACCTCCTTTATTCTTTTTTTTTTCTTTTTTTCTTTTTTCTTTTATTTTCTTTATTTTCTTTTTTTTTTCTTTTTTTTAAATAGGCCTTCGGCCTCTTATACCCCATTTCTGTCACGATCCCAAAACATACAAACACACACAATCATGCAAAGAATAAAAAGACACTAACGCAAAGCAAAAATTAAAAACTTGCTGCAACATAATGGACGGGATCTTCATCCCAAGGTCTTGAGATGAGAAGACAGTACAATCCTAGCAAAATATTTCCTAGGACAGCAATACTCATTATACAACCACGTGAATAAATGAACAAATTATAAGGTCAGAAGTGTTTAGCATTGGAAGACAGAGTTGATTGATCAAGTATTCACATAAGTCGAGTTTTTAGGATTTCATTTTATACAAGAGGTGAAAAACACAAAAAGAAAAACACAAAAACAACAAAAATATGCCCAAAAATACAATAAAAACACGAAAGTGACTCCCCCACACTTATTGGACACAATGTCCTCAATATGAACGAGCCCAAACAAGGGCAAAAAGACAGTAACAAAGAAAAATAAAACCTGGGGGCGAAGTTGATGGAGTAGGTGAAGGGGTAGCTGGTGCAACACATCCGCCTCATCTCAAGGACCTGAGAAGAGTCTGCCTGGGAACTTCCGCAGCTGCACTGAAAAGGTAGGGGGAAAAAACAGAAATAACAAAAGAAACATGGGTTGCCTCCCATGAAGCGTCCATCTTTATAGTCTTAGACTAGACTCTATTATTCATCAGTTGATATGGTCATAAACAGAGAAAAACAAACATTAGTTCAACAGATAATCCCCGGCAACGGCGCCAATTTATGACGGGTGTCGAATCCGCGATCATAAATAAAAAGATTACAACTATTCACTAAGCAGCAAAAAGGATTTGTGCATAGCGGCAAGAGGATCGATCCACAGGGACTATCGGCCTAATGCTCATTCTCCTGCAAACAACCAAACCAAACTGATCAGAACGAAGGGGGAGGTATAAACAGTGCAGAAAATAAATGACAGAAAAATAAAATAAAACAGGAGACATGGCAGCTTCATCTCAAGGCCTTGAGATGAGTCTGCCATGCTCTAAATAAAAACAGTAAATAAAATACGAAAATAGTAAAGAAAAAGAGAGTGAAAGGATGAAAGAAAATATTATTCCCGGCAGAGATCTCTTGAGGTAAGAATTCCATGTTGTTCATTGACACGAAAAACATTTTCAAAACAGTTTCCATAGAGAAGTTATAGAGATACATCCAAGGGCGATCTCCAAGCCTCCTCCTACTCAAGTCACTCAAGGAGAAACTCCTTTCGCGACCCTAACTCCCTTAACAATCAAGGATTGCTAGCTTGTTGATATGATTAGGAAGGCCCTTCCCTAGACCTTGAGATGGACGCACTTGCAGTCCATTGATCTCAAAACTAACCCTTTTCTTCTTCTAGTTTTAGGAAGGTTGAATTATCCTATCACTAGTTGTCTACTCGGGTTCTCTCTAGTGCAGAAACGCGGCACTAGAGTGATTCTACTATAATCATTCAAGTTAAACATAGGTTAGCTAAGCCCAAATCCAACAAGAAAAAATTGTCATTAAACCAAGCAAGAAAAGAGATATGAAAAACGTTTTTATTGAAGAACAACAAGTCTCACAACATACTGGAATTGTTAACCTCTCAATCCCCACCAGGAATTGGAGGAATTAATTACAACTCCAATCAAAACAGCAAGCTTGAATAAAATCCAAAAATACAAGAAAATGGACAATATTACAAAATGAGAGAACTAGTTTCTCTCTTCCGTTCCCCTCTCTTCTCCTTCTGGTCTGGACCTGGACTCGACGTTCCCTCCCTCCTGCTCAAGCCTCTTCAATTAAATGGCAGCCAAGGTCAGTCAACCCAAAGAATAAAATATTCCCAAGTTGGCAAATCCAAAAATGAGCATGCTAAACATTCTCCTCTAAATTTGTTTCCTTGAGACATGTGAGAGAGAATATAGCATGCTGGGAACACCTTGTCTCCATTTACCAAGTCCCAAGCAGACAAGAAAAGCACTCAGGAATAAAAAATTGTAGCACGGAAAAATATGGTCAGTGCTGTCCAGTCTGGAATCTGCCAGGGAAGCTTCATCTCAAGGCCTTGAGATAGGCCGGAAATGCGCCTGGAAAATCTGCTCAACACCAATTGATCATTTGAGCTCTAATCTTCGGCCTTTTCATTCCTTTTCCTCCTTCAACATATATTAACCCTATAAAACCACAAAGGAAGGAAACAAGCTCAAAGTAGCATATTAATCATCTCAATTAATAATAAAAGAGACAATAAATCATTGTAAATAAACAATCAATCAAACCCCCCACACTTAAACCATGCTTGCCCTCAAGCATGAACTAAAAAAACACAGAAACACAGAAAACAGAACACCCTTTATACAGAAAATCAATCCCTGGACTGAACTCATATGAACACTTCAAAAATCAACTCTTTCAAGCAATGCTCAAGCACACCAAACATCACAAATGTACAAATGTTCAAATAGTGGCATAATAGCATGTTGTTCAACCAGGAAATAAAGCCCTAGAACTACTGACTTCTCTGCCCAAGACTCAATCCAAACGCAGCTGCTACACAAGCAAAAATACACAAGCAGTCATGCAACAAAAATAAAAAATACAAGCAACAAAATTAAAGAGCACCACCAATCTTTCCTTCTTTCCCTTCTGCACATTTTCTTTCTTTTATTTAGGCATTCGGCCTCTTATACCTCCTTTATTCTTTTTTTTTTCTTTTTTTCTTTTTCCTTTTATTTTCTTTTTTTTCTTTTTTTTTTTTTTTTTTTAAATAGGCCTTCGGCCTCTTATACCCCATTTCTGTCACGATCCCAAAACATACAAACACACACAATCATGCAAAGAATAAAAAGACACTAACGCAAAGCAAAAATTAAAAACTTGCTGCAACATAATGGACGGGATCTTCATCCCAAGGTCTTGAGATGAGAAGACAGTACAATCCTAGCAAAATATTTCCTAGGACAGCAATACTCATTATACAACCACGTGAATAAATGAACAAATTATAAGGTCAGAAGTGTTTAGCATTGGAAGACAGAGTTGATTGATCAAGTATTCACATAAGTCGAGTTTTTAGGATTTCATTTTATACAAGAGGTGAAAAACACAAAAAGAAAAACACAAAAACAACAAAAATATGCCCAAAAATACAATAAAAACACGAAAGTGACTCCCCCACACTTATTGGACACAATGTCCTCAATATGAACGAGCCCAAACAAGGGCAAAAAGACAGTAACAAAGAAAAATAAAACCTGGGGGCGAAGTTGATGGAGTAGGTGAAGGGGTAGCTGGTGCAACACATCCGCCTCATCTCAAGGACCTGAGAAGAGTCTGCCTGGGAACTTCCGCAGCTGCACTGAAAAGGTAGGGGGAAAAAACAGAAATAACAAAAGAAACATGGGTTGCCTCCCATGAAGCGTCCATCTTTATAGTCTTAGACTAGACTCTATTATTCATCAGTTGATATGGTCATAAACAGAGAAAAACAAACATTAGTTCAACAGATAATCCCCGGCAACGGCGCCAATTTATGACGGGTGTCGAATCCGCGATCATAAATAAAAAGATTACAACTATTCACTAAGCAGCAAAAAGGATTTGTGCATAGCGGCAAGAGGATCGATCCACAGGGACTATCGGCCTAATGCTCATTCTCCTGCAAACAACCAAACCAAACTGATCAGAACGAAGGGGGAGGTATAAACAGTGCAGAAAATAAATGACAGAAAAATAAAATAAAACAGGAGACATGGCAGCTTCATCTCAAGGCCTTGAGATGAGTCTGCCATGCTCTAAATAAAAACAGTAAATAAAATACGAAAATAGTAAAGAAAAAGAGAGTGAAAGGATGAAAGAAAATATTATTCCCGGCAGAGATCTCTTGAGGTAAGAATTCCATGTTGTTCATTGACACGAAAAACATTTTCAAAACAGTTTCCATAGAGAAGTTATAGAGATACATCCAAGGGCGATCTCCAAGCCTCCTCCTACTCAAGTCACTCAAGGAGAAACTCCTTTCGCGACCCTAACTCCCTTAACAATCAAGGATTGCTAGCTTGTTGATATGATTAGGAAGGCCCTTCCCTAGACCTTGAGATGGACGCACTTGCAGTCCATTGATCTCAAAACTAACCCTTTTCTTCTTCTAGTTTTAGGAAGGTTGAATTATCCTATCACTAGTTGTCTACTCGGGTTCTCTCTAGTGCAGAAACGCGGCACTAGAGTGATTCTACTATAATCATTCAAGTTAAACATAGGTTAGCTAAGCCCAAATCCAACAAGAAAAAATTGTCATTAAACCAAGCAAGAAAAGAGATATGAAAAACGTTTTTATTGAAGAACAACAAGTCTCACAACATACTGGAATTGTTAACCTCTCAATCCCCACCAGGAATTGGAGGAATTAATTACAACTCCAATCAAAACAGCAAGCTTGAATAAAATCCAAAAATACAAGAAAATGGACAATATTACAAAATGAGAGAACTAGTTTCTCTCTTCCGTTCCCCTCTCTTCTCCTTCTGGTCTGGACCTGGACTCGACGTTCCCTCCCTCCTGCTCAAGCCTCTTCAATTAAATGGCAGCCAAGGTCAGTCAACCCAAAGAATAAAATATTCCCAAGTTGGCAAATCCAAAAATGAGCATGCTAAACATTCTCCTCTAAATTTGTTTCCTTGAGACATGTGAGAGAGAATATAGCATGCTGGGAACACCTTGTCTCCATTTACCAAGTCCCAAGCAGACAAGAAAAGCACTCAGGAATAAAAAATTGTAGCACGGAAAAATATGGTCAGTGCTGTCCAGTCTGGAATCTGCCAGGGAAGCTTCATCTCAAGGCCTTGAGATAGGCCGGAAATGCGCCTGGAAAATCTGCTCAACACCAATTGATCATTTGAGCTCTAATCTTCGGCCTTTTCATTCCTTTTCCTCCTTCAACATATATTAACCCTATAAAACCACAAAGGAAGGAAACAAGCTCAAAGTAGCATATTAATCATCTCAATTAATAATAAAAGAGACAATAAATCATTGTAAATAAACAATCAATCAAACCCCCCACACTTAAACCATGCTTGCCCTCAAGCATGAACTAAAAAAACACAGAAACACAGAAAACAGAACACCCTTTATACAGAAAATCAATCCCTGGACTGAACTCATATGAACACTTCAAAAATCAACTCTTTCAAGCAATGCTCAAGCACACCAAACATCACAAATGTACAAATGTTCAAATAGTGGCATAATAGCATGTTGTTCAACCAGGAAATAAAGCCCTAGAACTACTGACTTCTCTGCCCAAGACTCAATCCAAACGCAGCTGCTACACAAGCAAAAATACACAAGCAGTCATGCAACAAAAATAAAAAATACAAGCAACAAAATTAAAGAGCACCACCAATCTTTCCTTCTTTCCCTTCTGCACATTTTCTTTCTTTTATTTAGGCATTCGGCCTCTTATACCTCCTTTATTCTTTTTTTTTTCTTTTTTTCTTTTTCCTTTTATTTTCTTTTTTTTCTTTTTTTTTTTTTTTTTTTAAATAGGCCTTCGGCCTCTTATACCCCATTTCTGTCACGATCCCAAAACATACAAACACACACAATCATGCAAAGAATAAAAAGACACTAACGCAAAGCAAAAATTAAAAACTTGCTGCAACATAATGGACGGGATCTTCATCCCAAGGTCTTGAGATGAGAAGACAGTACAATCCTAGCAAAATATTTCCTAGGACAGCAATACTCATTATACAACCACGTGAATAAATGAACAAATTATAAGGTCAGAAGTGTTTAGCATTGGAAGACAGAGTTGATTGATCAAGTATTCACATAAGTCGAGTTTTTAGGATTTCATTTTATACAAGAGGTGAAAAACACAAAAAGAAAAACACAAAAACAACAAAAATATGCCCAAAAATACAATAAAAACACGAAAGTGACTCCCCCACACTTATTGGACACAATGTCCTCAATATGAACGAGCCCAAACAAGGGCAAAAAGACAGTAACAAAGAAAAATAAAACCTGGGGGCGAAGTTGATGGAGTAGGTGAAGGGGTAGCTGGTGCAACACATCCGCCTCATCTCAAGGACCTGAGAAGAGTCTGCCTGGGAACTTCCGCAGCTGCACTGAAAAGGTAGGGGGAAAAAACAGAAATAACAAAAGAAACATGGGTTGCCTCCCATGAAGCGTCCATCTTTATAGTCTTAGACTAGACTCTATTATTCATCAGTTGATATGGTCATAAACAGAGAAAAACAAACATTAGTTCAACAGATAATCCCCGGCAACGGCGCCAATTTATGACGGGTGTCGAATCCGCGATCATAAATAAAAAGATTACAACTATTCACTAAGCAGCAAAAAGGATTTGTGCATAGCGGCAAGAGGATCGATCCACAGGGACTATCGGCCTAATGCTCATTCTCCTGCAAACAACCAAACCAAACTGATCAGAACGAAGGGGGAGGTATAAACAGTGCAGAAAATAAATGACAGAAAAATAAAATAAAACAGGAGACATGGCAGCTTCATCTCAAGGCCTTGAGATGAGTCTGCCATGCTCTAAATAAAAACAGTAAATAAAATACGAAAATAGTAAAGAAAAAGAGAGTGAAAGGATGAAAGAAAATATTATTCCCGGCAGAGATCTCTTGAGGTAAGAATTCCATGTTGTTCATTGACACGAAAAACATTTTCAAAACAGTTTCCATAGAGAAGTTATAGAGATACATCCAAGGGCGATCTCCAAGCCTCCTCCTACTCAAGTCACTCAAGGAGAAACTCCTTTCGCGACCCTAACTCCCTTAACAATCAAGGATTGCTAGCTTGTTGATATGATTAGGAAGGCCCTTCCCTAGACCTTGAGATGGACGCACTTGCAGTCCATTGATCTCAAAACTAACCCTTTTCTTCTTCTAGTTTTAGGAAGGTTGAATTATCCTATCACTAGTTGTCTACTCGGGTTCTCTCTAGTGCAGAAACGCGGCACTAGAGTGATTCTACTATAATCATTCAAGTTAAACATAGGTTAGCTAAGCCCAAATCCAACAAGAAAAAAATGTCATTAAACCAAGCAAGAAAAGAGATATGAAAAACGTTTTTATTGAAGAACAACAAGTCTCACAACATACTGGAATTGTTAACCTCTCAATCCCCACCAGGAATTGGAGGAATTAATTACAACTCCAATCAAAACAGCAAGCTTGAATAAAATCCAAAAATACAAGAAAATGGACAATATTACAAAATGAGAGAACTAGTTTCTCTCTTCCGTTCCCCTCTCTTCTCCTTCTGGTCTGGACCTGGACTCGACGTTCCCTCCCTCCTGCTCAAGCCTCTTCAATTAAATGGCAGCCAAGGTCAGTCAACCCAAAGAATAAAATATTCCCAAGTTGGCAAATCCAAAAATGAGCATGCTAAACATTCTCCTCTAAATTTGTTTCCTTGAGACATGTGAGAGAGAATATAGCATGCTGGGAACACCTTGTCTCCATTTACCAAGTCCCAAGCAGACAAGAAAAGCACTCAGGAATAAAAAATTGTAGCACGGAAAAATATGGTCAGTGCTGTCCAGTCTGGAATCTGCCAGGGAAGCTTCATCTCAAGGCCTTGAGATAGGCCGGAAATGCGCCTGGAAAATCTGCTCAACACCAATTGATCATTTGAGCTCTAATCTTCGGCCTTTTCATTCCTTTTCCTCCTTCAACATATATTAACCCTATAAAACCACAAAGGAAGGAAACAAGCTCAAAGTAGCATATTAATCATCTCAATTAATAATAAAAGAGACAATAAATCATTGTAAATAAACAATCAATCAAACCCCCCACACTTAAACCATGCTTGCCCTCAAGCATGAACTAAAAAAACACAGAAACACAGAAAACAGAACACCCTTTATACAGAAAATCAATCCCTGGACTGAACTCATATGAACACTTCAAAAATCAACTCTTTCAAGCAATGCTCAAGCACACCAAACATCACAAATGTACAAATGTTCAAATAGTGGCATAATAGCATGTTGTTCAACCAGGAAATAAAGCCCTAGAACTACTGACTTCTCTGCCCAAGACTCAATCCAAACGCAGCTGCTACACAAGCAAAAATACACAAGCAGTCATGCAACAAAAATAAAAAATACAAGCAACAAAATTAAAGAGCACCACCAATCTTTCCTTCTTTCCCTTCTGCACATTTTCTTTCTTTTATTTAGGCATTCGGCCTCTTATACCTCCTTTATTCTTTTTTTTTTCTTTTTTTCTTTTTCCTTTTATTTTCTTTATTTTCTTTTTTTTTTCTTTTTTTTAAATAGGCCTTCGGCCTCTTATACCCCATTTCTGTCACGATCCCAAAACATACAAACACACACAATCATGCAAAGAATAAAAAGACACTAACGCAAAGCAAAAATTAAAAACTTGCTGCAACATAATGGACGGGATCTTCATCCCAAGGTCTTGAGATGAGAAGACAGTACAATCCTAGCAAAATATTTCCTAGGACAGCAATACTCATTATACAACCACGTGAATAAATGAACAAATTATAAGGTCAGAAGTGTTTAGCATTGGAAGACAGAGTTGATTGATCAAGTATTCACATAAGTCGAGTTTTTAGGATTTCATTTTATACAAGAGGTGAAAAACACAAAAAGAAAAACACAAAAACAACAAAAATATGCCCAAAAATACAATAAAAACACGAAAGTGACTCCCCCACACTTATTGGACACAATGTCCTCAATATGAACGAGCCCAAACAAGGGCAAAAAGACAGTAACAAAGAAAAATAAAACCTGGGGGCGAAGTTGATGGAGTAGGTGAAGGGGTAGCTGGTGCAACACATCCGCCTCATCTCAAGGACCTGAGAAGAGTCTGCCTGGGAACTTCCGCAGCTGCACTGAAAAGGTAGGGGGAAAAAACAGAAATAACAAAAGAAACATGGGTTGCCTCCCATGAAGCGTCCATCTTTATAGTCTTAGACTAGACTCTATTATTCATCAGTTGATATGGTCATAAACAGAGAAAAACAAACATTAGTTCAACAGATAATCCCCGGCAACGGCGCCAATTTATGACGGGTGTCGAATCCGCGATCATAAATAAAAAGATTACAACTATTCACTAAGCAGCAAAAAGGATTTGTGCATAGCGGCAAGAGGATCGATCCACAGGGACTATCGGCCTAATGCTCATTCTCCTGCAAACAACCAAACCAAACTGATCAGAACGAAGGGGGAGGTATAAACAGTCCAGAAAATAAATGACAGAAAAATAAAATAAAACAGGAGACATGGCAGCTTCATCTCAAGGCCTTGAGATGAGTCTGCCATGCTCTAAATAAAAACAGTAAATAAAATACGAAAATAGTAAAGAAAAAGAGAGTGAAAGGATGAAAGAAAATATTATTCCCGGCAGAGATCTCTTGAGGTAAGAATTCCATGTTGTTCATTGACACGAAAAACATTTTCAAAACAGTTTCCATAGAGAAGTTATAGAGATACATCCAAGGGCGATCTCCAAGCCTCCTCCTACTCAAGTCACTCAAGGAGAAACTCCTTTCGCGACCCTAACTCCCTTAACAATCAAGGATTGCTAGCTTGTTGATATGATTAGGAAGGCCCTTCCCTAGACCTTGAGATGGACGCACTTGCAGTCCATTGATCTCAAAACTAACCCTTTTCTTCTTCTAGTTTTAGGAAGGTTGAATTATCCTATCACTAGTTGTCTACTCGGGTTCTCTCTAGTGCAGAAACGCGGCACTAGAGTGATTCTACTATAATCATTCAAGTTAAACATAGGTTAGCTAAGCCCAAATCCAACAAGAAAAAATTGTCATTAAACCAAGCAAGAAAAGAGATATGAAAAACGTTTTTATTGAAGAACAACAAGTCTCACAACATACTGGAATTGTTAACCTCTCAATCCCCACCAGGAATTGGAGGAATTAATTACAACTCCAATCAAAACAGCAAGCTTGAATAAAATCCAAAAATACAAGAAAATGGACAATATTACAAAATGAGAGAACTAGTTTCTCTCTTCCGTTCCCCTCTCTTCTCCTTCTGGTCTGGACCTGGACTCGACGTTCCCTCCCTCCTGCTCAAGCCTCTTCAATTAAATGGCAGCCAAGGTCAGTCAACCCAAAGAATAAAATATTCCCAAGTTGGCAAATCCAAAAATGAGCATGCTAAACATTCTCCTCTAAATTTGTTTCCTTGAGACATGTGAGAGAGAATATAGCATGCTGGGAACACCTTGTCTCCATTTACCAAGTCCCAAGCAGACAAGAAAAGCACTCAGGAATAAAAAATTGTAGCACGGAAAAATATGGTCAGTGCTGTCCAGTCTGGAATCTGCCAGGGAAGCTTCATCTCAAGGCCTTGAGATAGGCCGGAAATGCGCCTGGAAAATCTGCTCAACACCAATTGATCATTTGAGCTCTAATCTTCGGCCTTTTCATTCCTTTTCCTCCTTCAACATATATTAACCCTATAAAACCACAAAGGAAGGAAACAAGCTCAAAGTAGCATATTAATCATCTCAATTAATAATAAAAGAGACAATAAATCATTGTAAATAAACAATCAATCAAACCCCCCACACTTAAACCATGCTTGCCCTCAAGCATGAACTAAAAAAACACAGAAACACAGAAAACAGAACACCCTTTATACAGAAAATCAATCCCTGGACTGAACTCATATGAACACTTCAAAAATCAACTCTTTCAAGCAATGCTCAAGCACACCAAACATCACAAATGTACAAATGTTCAAATAGTGGCATAATAGCATGTTGTTCAACCAGGAAATAAAGCCCTAGAACTACTGACTTCTCTGCCCAAGACTCAATCCAAACGCAGCTGCTACACAAGCAAAAATACACAAGCAGTCATGCAACAAAAATAAAAAATACAAGCAACAAAATTAAAGAGCACCACCAATCTTTCCTTCTTTCCCTTCTGCACATTTTCTTTCTTTTATTTAGGCATTCGGCCTCTTATACCTCCTTTATTCTTTTTTTTTTCTTTTTTTCTTTTTCCTTTTATTTTCTTTATTTTCTTTTTTTTTTCTTTTTTTTAAATAGGCCTTCGGCCTCTTATACCCCATTTCTGTCACGATCCCAAAACATACAAACACACACAATCATGCAAAGAATAAAAAGACACTAACGCAAAGCAAAAATTAAAAACTTGCTGCAACATAATGGACGGGATCTTCATCCCAAGGTCTTGAGATGAGAAGACAGTACAATCCTAGCAAAATATTTCCTAGGACAGCAATACTCATTATACAACCACGTGAATAAATGAACAAATTATAAGGTCAGAAGTGTTTAGCATTGGAAGACAGAGTTGATTGATCAAGTATTCACATAAGTCGAGTTTTTAGGATTTCATTTTATACAAGAGGTGAAAAACACAAAAAGAAAAACACAAAAACAACAAAAATATGCCCAAAAATACAATAAAAACACGAAAGTGACTCCCCCACACTTATTGGACACAATGTCCTCAATATGAACGAGCCCAAACAAGGGCAAAAAGACAGTAACAAAGAAAAATAAAACCTGGGGGCGAAGTTGATGGAGTAGGTGAAGGGGTAGCTGGTGCAACACATCCGCCTCATCTCAAGGACCTGAGAAGAGTCTGCCTGGGAACTTCCGCAGCTGCACTGAAAAGGTAGGGGGAAAAAACAGAAATAACAAAAGAAACATGGGTTGCCTCCCATGAAGCGTCCATCTTTATAGTCTTAGACTAGACTCTATTATTCATCAGTTGATATGGTCATAAACAGAGAAAAACAAACATTAGTTCAACAGATAATCCCCGGCAACGGCGCCAATTTATGACGGGTGTCGAATCCGCGATCATAAATAAAAAGATTACAACTATTCACTAAGCAGCAAAAAGGATTTGTGCATAGCGGCAAGAGGATCGATCCACAGGGACTATCGGCCTAATGCTCATTCTCCTGCAAACAACCAAACCAAACTGATCAGAACGAAGGGGGAGGTATAAACAGTGCAGAAAATAAATGACAGAAAAATAAAATAAAACAGGAGACATGGCAGCTTCATCTCAAGGCCTTGAGATGAGTCTGCCATGCTCTAAATAAAAACAGTAAATAAAATACGAAAATAGTAAAGAAAAAGAGAGTGAAAGGATGAAAGAAAATATTATTCCCGGCAGAGATCTCTTGAGGTAAGAATTCCATGTTGTTCATTGACACGAAAAACATTTTCAAAACAGTTTCCATAGAGAAGTTATAGAGATACATCCAAGGGCGATCTCCAAGCCTCCTCCTACTCAAGTCACTCAAGGAGAAACTCCTTTCGCGACCCTAACTCCCTTAACAATCAAGGATTGCTAGCTTGTTGATATGATTAGGAAGGCCCTTCCCTAGACCTTGAGATGGACGCACTTGCAGTCCATTGATCTCAAAACTAACCCTTTTCTTCTTCTAGTTTTAGGAAGGTTGAATTATCCTATCACTAGTTGTCTACTCGGGTTCTCTCTAGTGCAGAAACGCGGCACTAGAGTGATTCTACTATAATCATTCAAGTTAAACATAGGTTAGCTAAGCCCAAATCCAACAAGAAAAAATTGTCATTAAACCAAGCAAGAAAAGAGATATGAAAAACGTTTTTATTGAAGAACAACAAGTCTCACAACATACTGGAATTGTTAACCTCTCAATCCCCACCAGGAATTGGAGGAATTAATTACAACTCCAATCAAAACAGCAAGCTTGAATAAAATCCAAAAATACAAGAAAATGGACAATATTACAAAATGAGAGAACTAGTTTCTCTCTTCCGTTCCCCTCTCTTCTCCTTCTGGTCTGGACCTGGACTCGACGTTCCCTCCCTCCTGCTCAAGCCTCTTCAATTAAATGGCAGCCAAGGTCAGTCAACCCAAAGAATAAAATATTCCCAAGTTGGCAAATCCAAAAATGAGCATGCTAAACATTCTCCTCTAAATTTGTTTCCTTGAGACATGTGAGAGAGAATATAGCATGCTGGGAACACCTTGTCTCCATTTACCAAGTCCCAAGCAGACAAGAAAAGCACTCAGGAATAAAAAATTGTAGCACGGAAAAATATGGTCAGTGCTGTCCAGTCTGGAATCTGCCAGGGAAGCTTCATCTCAAGGCCTTGAGATAGGCCGGAAATGCGCCTGGAAAATCTGCTCAACACCAATTGATCATTTGAGCTCTAATCTTCGGCCTTTTCATTCCTTTTCCTCCTTCAACATATATTAACCCTATAAAACCACAAAGGAAGGAAACAAGCTCAAAGTAGCATATTAATCATCTCAATTAATAATAAAAGAGACAATAAATCATTGTAAATAAACAATCAATCAAACCCCCCACACTTAAACCATGCTTGCCCTCAAGCATGAACTAAAAAAACACAGAAACACAGAAAACAGAACACCCTTTATACAGAAAATCAATCCCTGGACTGAACTCATATGAACACTTCAAAAATCAACTCTTTCAAGCAATGCTCAAGCACACCAAACATCACAAATGTACAAATGTTCAAATAGTGGCATAATAGCATGTTGTTCAACCAGGAAATAAAGCCCTAGAACTACTGACTTCTCTGCCCAAGACTCAATCCAAACGCAGCTGCTACACAAGCAAAAATACACAAGCAGTCATGCAACAAAAATAAAAAATACAAGCAACAAAATTAAAGAGCACCACCAATCTTTCCTTCTTTCCCTTCTGCACATTTTCTTTCTTTTATTTAGGCATTCGGCCTCTTATACCTCCTTTATTCTTTTTTTTTTCTTTTTTTCTTTTTCCTTTTATTTTCTTTTTTTTCTTTTTTTTTTTTTTTTTTTAAATAGGCCTTCGGCCTCTTATACCCCATTTCTGTCACGATCCCAAAACATACAAACACACACAATCATGCAAAGAATAAAAAGACACTAACGCAAAGCAAAAATTAAAAACTTGCTGCAACATAATGGACGGGATCTTCATCCCAAGGTCTTGAGATGAGAAGACAGTACAATCCTAGCAAAATATTTCCTAGGACAGCAATACTCATTATACAACCACGTGAATAAATGAACAAATTATAAGGTCAGAAGTGTTTAGCATTGGAAGACAGAGTTGATTGATCAAGTATTCACATAAGTCGAGTTTTTAGGATTTCATTTTATACAAGAGGTGAAAAACACAAAAAGAAAAACACAAAAACAACAAAAATATGCCCAAAAATACAATAAAAACACGAAAGTGACTCCCCCACACTTATTGGACACAATGTCCTCAATATGAACGAGCCCAAACAAGGGCAAAAAGACAGTAACAAAGAAAAATAAAACCTGGGGGCGAAGTTGATGGAGTAGGTGAAGGGGTAGCTGGTGCAACACATCCGCCTCATCTCAAGGACCTGAGAAGAGTCTGCCTGGGAACTTCCGCAGCTGCACTGAAAAGGTAGGGGGAAAAAACAGAAATAACAAAAGAAACATGGGTTGCCTCCCATGAAGCGTCCATCTTTATAGTCTTAGACTAGACTCTATTATTCATCAGTTGATATGGTCATAAACAGAGAAAAACAAACATTAGTTCAACAGATAATCCCCGGCAACGGCGCCAATTTATGACGGGTGTCGAATCCGCGATCATAAATAAAAAGATTACAACTATTCACTAAGCAGCAAAAAGGATTTGTGCATAGCGGCAAGAGGATCGATCCACAGGGACTATCGGCCTAATGCTCATTCTCCTGCAAACAACCAAACCAAACTGATCAGAACGAAGGGGGAGGTATAAACAGTGCAGAAAATAAATGACAGAAAAATAAAATAAAACAGGAGACATGGCAGCTTCATCTCAAGGCCTTGAGATGAGTCTGCCATGCTCTAAATAAAAACAGTAAATAAAATACGAAAATAGTAAAGAAAAAGAGAGTGAAAGGATGAAAGAAAATATTATTCCCGGCAGAGATCTCTTGAGGTAAGAATTCCATGTTGTTCATTGACACGAAAAACATTTTCAAAACAGTTTCCATAGAGAAGTTATAGAGATACATCCAAGGGCGATCTCCAAGCCTCCTCCTACTCAAGTCACTCAAGGAGAAACTCCTTTCGCGACCCTAACTCCCTTAACAATCAAGGATTGCTAGCTTGTTGATATGATTAGGAAGGCCCTTCCCTAGACCTTGAGATGGACGCACTTGCAGTCCATTGATCTCAAAACTAACCCTTTTCTTCTTCTAGTTTTAGGAAGGTTGAATTATCCTATCACTAGTTGTCTACTCGGGTTCTCTCTAGTGCAGAAACGCGGCACTAGAGTGATTCTACTATAATCATTCAAGTTAAACATAGGTTAGCTAAGCCCAAATCCAACAAGAAAAAATTGTCATTAAACCAAGCAAGAAAAGAGATATGAAAAACGTTTTTATTGAAGAACAACAAGTCTCACAACATACTGGAATTGTTAACCTCTCAATCCCCACCAGGAATTGGAGGAATTAATTACAACTCCAATCAAAACAGCAAGCTTGAATAAAATCCAAAAATACAAGAAAATGGACAATATTACAAAATGAGAGAACTAGTTTCTCTCTTCCGTTCCCCTCTCTTCTCCTTCTGGTCTGGACCTGGACTCGACGTTCCCTCCCTCCTGCTCAAGCCTCTTCAATTAAATGGCAGCCAAGGTCAGTCAACCCAAAGAATAAAATATTCCCAAGTTGGCAAATCCAAAAATGAGCATGCTAAACATTCTCCTCTAAATTTGTTTCCTTGAGACATGTGAGAGAGAATATAGCATGCTGGGAACACCTTGTCTCCATTTACCAAGTCCCAAGCAGACAAGAAAAGCACTCAGGAATAAAAAATTGTAGCACGGAAAAATATGGTCAGTGCTGTCCAGTCTGGAATCTGCCAGGGAAGCTTCATCTCAAGGCCTTGAGATAGGCCGGAAATGCGCCTGGAAAATCTGCTCAACACCAATTGATCATTTGAGCTCTAATCTTCGGCCTTTTCATTCCTTTTCCTCCTTCAACATATATTAACCCTATAAAACCACAAAGGAAGGAAACAAGCTCAAAGTAGCATATTAATCATCTCAATTAATAATAAAAGAGACAATAAATCATTGTAAATAAACAATCAATCAAACCCCCCACACTTAAACCATGCTTGCCCTCAAGCATGAACTAAAAAAACACAGAAACACAGAAAACAGAACACCCTTTATACAGAAAATCAATCCCTGGACTGAACTCATATGAACACTTCAAAAATCAACTCTTTCAAGCAATGCTCAAGCACACCAAACATCACAAATGTACAAATGTTCAAATAGTGGCATAATAGCATGTTGTTCAACCAGGAAATAAAGCCCTAGAACTACTGACTTCTCTGCCCAAGACTCAATCCAAACGCAGCTGCTACACAAGCAAAAATACACAAGCAGTCATGCAACAAAAATAAAAAATACAAGCAACAAAATTAAAGAGCACCACCAATCTTTCCTTCTTTCCCTTCTGCACATTTTCTTTCTTTTATTTAGGCATTCGGCCTCTTATACCTCCTTTATTCTTTTTTTTTTCTTTTTTTCTTTTTCCTTTTATTTTCTTTTTTTTCTTTTTTTTTTTTTTTTTTTAAATAGGCCTTCGGCCTCTTATACCCCATTTCTGTCACGATCCCAAAACATACAAACACACACAATCATGCAAAGAATAAAAAGACACTAACGCAAAGCAAAAATTAAAAACTTGCTGCAACATAATGGACGGGATCTTCATCCCAAGGTCTTGAGATGAGAAGACAGTACAATCCTAGCAAAATATTTCCTAGGACAGCAATACTCATTATACAACCACGTGAATAAATGAACAAATTATAAGGTCAGAAGTGTTTAGCATTGGAAGACAGAGTTGATTGATCAAGTATTCACATAAGTCGAGTTTTTAGGATTTCATTTTATACAAGAGGTGAAAAACACAAAAAGAAAAACACAAAAACAACAAAAATATGCCCAAAAATACAATAAAAACACGAAAGTGACTCCCCCACACTTATTGGACACAATGTCCTCAATATGAACGAGCCCAAACAAGGGCAAAAAGACAGTAACAAAGAAAAATAAAACCTGGGGGCGAAGTTGATGGAGTAGGTGAAGGGGTAGCTGGTGCAACACATCCGCCTCATCTCAAGGACCTGAGAAGAGTCTGCCTGGGAACTTCCGCAGCTGCACTGAAAAGGTAGGGGGAAAAAACAGAAATAACAAAAGAAACATGGGTTGCCTCCCATGAAGCGTCCATCTTTATAGTCTTAGACTAGACTCTATTATTCATCAGTTGATATGGTCATAAACAGAGAAAAACAAACATTAGTTCAACAGATAATCCCCGGCAACGGCGCCAATTTATGACGGGTGTCGAATCCGCGATCATAAATAAAAAGATTACAACTATTCACTAAGCAGCAAAAAGGATTTGTGCATAGCGGCAAGAGGATCGATCCACAGGGACTATCGGCCTAATGCTCATTCTCCTGCAAACAACCAAACCAAACTGATCAGAACGAAGGGGGAGGTATAAACAGTGCAGAAAATAAATGACAGAAAAATAAAATAAAACAGGAGACATGGCAGCTTCATCTCAAGGCCTTGAGATGAGTCTGCCATGCTCTAAATAAAAACAGTAAATAAAATACGAAAATAGTAAAGAAAAAGAGAGTGAAAGGATGAAAGAAAATATTATTCCCGGCAGAGATCTCTTGAGGTAAGAATTCCATGTTGTTCATTGACACGAAAAACATTTTCAAAACAGTTTCCATAGAGAAGTTATAGAGATACATCCAAGGGCGATCTCCAAGCCTCCTCCTACTCAAGTCACTCAAGGAGAAACTCCTTTCGCGACCCTAACTCCCTTAACAATCAAGGATTGCTAGCTTGTTGATATGATTAGGAAGGCCCTTCCCTAGACCTTGAGATGGACGCACTTGCAGTCCATTGATCTCAAAACTAACCCTTTTCTTCTTCTAGTTTTAGGAAGGTTGAATTATCCTATCACTAGTTGTCTACTCGGGTTCTCTCTAGTGCAGAAACGCGGCACTAGAGTGATTCTACTATAATCATTCAAGTTAAACATAGGTTAGCTAAGCCCAAATCCAACAAGAAAAAATTGTCATTAAACCAAGCAAGAAAAGAGATATGAAAAACGTTTTTATTGAAGAACAACAAGTCTCACAACATACTGGAATTGTTAACCTCTCAATCCCCACCAGGAATTGGAGGAATTAATTACAACTCCAATCAAAACAGCAAGCTTGAATAAAATCCAAAAATACAAGAAAATGGACAATATTACAAAATGAGAGAACTAGTTTCTCTCTTCCGTTCCCCTCTCTTCTCCTTCTGGTCTGGACCTGGACTCGACGTTCCCTCCCTCCTGCTCAAGCCTCTTCAATTAAATGGCAGCCAAGGTCAGTCAACCCAAAGAATAAAATATTCCCAAGTTGGCAAATCCAAAAATGAGCATGCTAAACATTCTCCTCTAAATTTGTTTCCTTGAGACATGTGAGAGAGAATATAGCATGCTGGGAACACCTTGTCTCCATTTACCAAGTCCCAAGCAGACAAGAAAAGCACTCAGGAATAAAAAATTGTAGCACGGAAAAATATGGTCAGTGCTGTCCAGTCTGGAATCTGCCAGGGAAGCTTCATCTCAAGGCCTTGAGATAGGCCGGAAATGCGCCTGGAAAATCTGCTCAACACCAATTGATCATTTGAGCTCTAATCTTCGGCCTTTTCATTCCTTTTCCTCCTTCAACATATATTAACCCTATAAAACCACAAAGGAAGGAAACAAGCTCAAAGTAGCATATTAATCATCTCAATTAATAATAAAAGAGACAATAAATCATTGTAAATAAACAATCAATCAAACCCCCCACACTTAAACCATGCTTGCCCTCAAGCATGAACTAAAAAAACACAGAAACACAGAAAACAGAACACCCTTTATACAGAAAATCAATCCCTGGACTGAACTCATATGAACACTTCAAAAATCAACTCTTTCAAGCAATGCTCAAGCACACCAAACATCACAAATGTACAAATGTTCAAATAGTGGCATAATAGCATGTTGTTCAACCAGGAAATAAAGCCCTAGAACTACTGACTTCTCTGCCCAAGACTCAATCCAAACGCAGCTGCTACACAAGCAAAAATACACAAGCAGTCATGCAACAAAAATAAAAAATACAAGCAACAAAATTAAAGAGCACCACCAATCTTTCCTTCTTTCCCTTCTGCACATTTTCTTTCTTTTATTTAGGCATTCGGCCTCTTATACCTCCTTTATTCTTTTTTTTTTCTTTTTTTCTTTTTTCTTTTATTTTCTTTATTTTCTTTTTTTTTTCTTTTTTTTAAATAGGCCTTCGGCCTCTTATACCCCATTTCTGTCACGATCCCAAAACATACAAACACACACAATCATGCAAAGAATAAAAAGACACTAACGCAAAGCAAAAATTAAAAACTTGCTGCAACATAATGGACGGGATCTTCATCCCAAGGTCTTGAGATGAGAAGACAGTACAATCCTAGCAAAATATTTCCTAGGACAGCAATACTCATTATACAACCACGTGAATAAATGAACAAATTATAAGGTCAGAAGTGTTTAGCATTGGAAGACAGAGTTGATTGATCAAGTATTCACATAAGTCGAGTTTTTAGGATTTCATTTTATACAAGAGGTGAAAAACACAAAAAGAAAAACACAAAAACAACAAAAATATGCCCAAAAATACAATAAAAACACGAAAGTGACTCCCCCACACTTATTGGACACAATGTCCTCAATATGAACGAGCCCAAACAAGGGCAAAAAGACAGTAACAAAGAAAAATAAAACCTGGGGGCGAAGTTGATGGAGTAGGTGAAGGGGTAGCTGGTGCAACACATCCGCCTCATCTCAAGGACCTGAGAAGAGTCTGCCTGGGAACTTCCGCAGCTGCACTGAAAAGGTAGGGGGAAAAAACAGAAATAACAAAAGAAACATGGGTTGCCTCCCATGAAGCGTCCATCTTTATAGTCTTAGACTAGACTCTATTATTCATCAGTTGATATGGTCATAAACAGAGAAAAACAAACATTAGTTCAACAGATAATCCCCGGCAACGGCGCCAATTTATGACGGGTGTCGAATCCGCGATCATAAATAAAAAGATTACAACTATTCACTAAGCAGCAAAAAGGATTTGTGCATAGCGGCAAGAGGATCGATCCACAGGGACTATCGGCCTAATGCTCATTCTCCTGCAAACAACCAAACCAAACTGATCAGAACGAAGGGGGAGGTATAAACAGTGCAGAAAATAAATGACAGAAAAATAAAATAAAACAGGAGACATGGCAGCTTCATCTCAAGGCCTTGAGATGAGTCTGCCATGCTCTAAATAAAAACAGTAAATAAAATACGAAAATAGTAAAGAAAAAGAGAGTGAAAGGATGAAAGAAAATATTATTCCCGGCAGAGATCTCTTGAGGTAAGAATTCCATGTTGTTCATTGACACGAAAAACATTTTCAAAACAGTTTCCATAGAGAAGTTATAGAGATACATCCAAGGGCGATCTCCAAGCCTCCTCCTACTCAAGTCACTCAAGGAGAAACTCCTTTCGCGACCCTAACTCCCTTAACAATCAAGGATTGCTAGCTTGTTGATATGATTAGGAAGGCCCTTCCCTAGACCTTGAGATGGACGCACTTGCAGTCCATTGATCTCAAAACTAACCCTTTTCTTCTTCTAGTTTTAGGAAGGTTGAATTATCCTATCACTAGTTGTCTACTCGGGTTCTCTCTAGTGCAGAAACGCGGCACTAGAGTGATTCTACTATAATCATTCAAGTTAAACATAGGTTAGCTAAGCCCAAATCCAACAAGAAAAAATTGTCATTAAACCAAGCAAGAAAAGAGATATGAAAAACGTTTTTATTGAAGAACAACAAGTCTCACAACATACTGGAATTGTTAACCTCTCAATCCCCACCAGGAATTGGAGGAATTAATTACAACTCCAATCAAAACAGCAAGCTTGAATAAAATCCAAAAATACAAGAAAATGGACAATATTACAAAATGAGAGAACTAGTTTCTCTCTTCCGTTCCCCTCTCTTCTCCTTCTGGTCTGGACCTGGACTCGACGTTCCCTCCCTCCTGCTCAAGCCTCTTCAATTAAATGGCAGCCAAGGTCAGTCAACCCAAAGAATAAAATATTCCCAAGTTGGCAAATCCAAAAATGAGCATGCTAAACATTCTCCTCTAAATTTGTTTCCTTGAGACATGTGAGAGAGAATATAGCATGCTGGGAACACCTTGTCTCCATTTACCAAGTCCCAAGCAGACAAGAAAAGCACTCAGGAATAAAAAATTGTAGCACGGAAAAATATGGTCAGTGCTGTCCAGTCTGGAATCTGCCAGGGAAGCTTCATCTCAAGGCCTTGAGATAGGCCGGAAATGCGCCTGGAAAATCTGCTCAACACCAATTGATCATTTGAGCTCTAATCTTCGGCCTTTTCATTCCTTTTCCTCCTTCAACATATATTAACCCTATAAAACCACAAAGGAAGGAAACAAGCTCAAAGTAGCATATTAATCATCTCAATTAATAATAAAAGAGACAATAAATCATTGTAAATAAACAATCAATCAAACCCCCCACACTTAAACCATGCTTGCCCTCAAGCATGAACTAAAAAAACACAGAAACACAGAAAACAGAACACCCTTTATACAGAAAATCAATCCCTGGACTGAACTCATATGAACACTTCAAAAATCAACTCTTTCAAGCAATGCTCAAGCACACCAAACATCACAAATGTACAAATGTTCAAATAGTGGCATAATAGCATGTTGTTCAACCAGGAAATAAAGCCCTAGAACTACTGACTTCTCTGCCCAAGACTCAATCCAAACGCAGCTGCTACACAAGCAAAAATACACAAGCAGTCATGCAACAAAAATAAAAAATACAAGCAACAAAATTAAAGAGCACCACCAATCTTTCCTTCTTTCCCTTCTGCACATTTTCTTTCTTTTATTTAGGCATTCGGCCTCTTATACCTCCTTTATTCTTTTTTTTTTCTTTTTTTCTTTTTCCTTTTATTTTCTTTATTTTCTTTTTTTTTTCTTTTTTTTAAATAGGCCTTCGGCCTCTTATACCCCATTTCTGTCACGATCCCAAAACATACAAACACACACAATCATGCAAAGAATAAAAAGACACTAACGCAAAGCAAAAATTAAAAACTTGCTGCAACATAATGGACGGGATCTTCATCCCAAGGTCTTGAGATGAGAAGACAGTACAATCCTAGCAAAATATTTCCTAGGACAGCAATACTCATTATACAACCACGTGAATAAATGAACAAATTATAAGGTCAGAAGTGTTTAGCATTGGAAGACAGAGTTGATTGATCAAGTATTCACATAAGTCGAGTTTTTAGGATTTCATTTTATACAAGAGGTGAAAAACACAAAAAGAAAAACACAAAAACAACAAAAATATGCCCAAAAATACAATAAAAACACGAAAGTGACTCCCCCACACTTATTGGACACAATGTCCTCAATATGAACGAGCCCAAACAAGGGCAAAAAGACAGTAACAAAGAAAAATAAAACCTGGGGGCGAAGTTGATGGAGTAGGTGAAGGGGTAGCTGGTGCAACACATCCGCCTCATCTCAAGGACCTGAGAAGAGTCTGCCTGGGAACTTCCGCAGCTGCACTGAAAAGGTAGGGGGAAAAAACAGAAATAACAAAAGAAACATGGGTTGCCTCCCATGAAGCGTCCATCTTTATAGTCTTAGACTAGACTCTATTATTCATCAGTTGATATGGTCATAAACAGAGAAAAACAAACATTAGTTCAACAGATAATCCCCGGCAACGGCGCCAATTTATGACGGGTGTCGAATCCGCGATCATAAATAAAAAGATTACAACTATTCACTAAGCAGCAAAAAGGATTTGTGCATAGCGGCAAGAGGATCGATCCACAGGGACTATCGGCCTAATGCTCATTCTCCTGCAAACAACCAAACCAAACTGATCAGAACGAAGGGGGAGGTATAAACAGTCCAGAAAATAAATGACAGAAAAATAAAATAAAACAAGAGACATGGCAGCTTCATCTCAAGGCCTTGAGATGAGTCTGCCATGCTCTAAATAAAAACAGTAAATAAAATACGAAAATAGTAAAGAAAAAGAGAGTGAAAGGATGAAAGAAAATATTATTCCCGGCAGAGATCTCTTGAGGTAAGAATTCCATGTTGTTCATTGACACGAAAAACATTTTCAAAACAGTTTCCATAGAGAAGTTATAGAGATACATCCAAGGGCGATCTCCAAGCCTCCTCCTACTCAAGTCACTCAAGGAGAAACTCCTTTCGCGACCCTAACTCCCTTAACAATCAAGGATTGCTAGCTTGTTGATATGATTAGGAAGGCCCTTCCCTAGACCTTGAGATGGACGCACTTGCAGTCCATTGATCTCAAAACTAACCCTTTTCTTCTTCTAGTTTTAGGAAGGTTGAATTATCCTATCACTAGTTGTCTACTCGGGTTCTCTCTAGTGCAGAAACGCGGCACTAGAGTGATTCTACTATAATCATTCAAGTTAAACATAGGTTAGCTAAGCCCAAATCCAACAAGAAAAAATTGTCATTAAACCAAGCAAGAAAAGAGATATGAAAAACGTTTTTATTGAAGAACAACAAGTCTCACAACATACTGGAATTGTTAACCTCTCAATCCCCACCAGGAATTGGAGGAATTAATTACAACTCCAATCAAAACAGCAAGCTTGAATAAAATCCAAAAATACAAGAAAATGGACAATATTACAAAATGAGAGAACTAGTTTCTCTCTTCCGTTCCCCTCTCTTCTCCTTCTGGTCTGGACCTGGACTCGACGTTCCCTCCCTCCTGCTCAAGCCTCTTCAATTAAATGGCAGCCAAGGTCAGTCAACCCAAAGAATAAAATATTCCCAAGTTGGCAAATCCAAAAATGAGCATGCTAAACATTCTCCTCTAAATTTGTTTCCTTGAGACATGTGAGAGAGAATATAGCATGCTGGGAACACCTTGTCTCCATTTACCAAGTCCCAAGCAGACAAGAAAAGCACTCAGGAATAAAAAATTGTAGCACGGAAAAATATGGTCAGTGCTGTCCAGTCTGGAATCTGCCAGGGAAGCTTCATCTCAAGGCCTTGAGATAGGCCGGAAATGCGCCTGGAAAATCTGCTCAACACCAATTGATCATTTGAGCTCTAATCTTCGGCCTTTTCATTCCTTTTCCTCCTTCAACATATATTAACCCTATAAAACCACAAAGGAAGGAAACAAGCTCAAAGTAGCATATTAATCATCTCAATTAATAATAAAAGAGACAATAAATCATTGTAAATAAACAATCAATCAAACCCCCCACACTTAAACCATGCTTGCCCTCAAGCATGAACTAAAAAAACACAGAAACACAGAAAACAGAACACCCTTTATACAGAAAATCAATCCCTGGACTGAACTCATATGAACACTTCAAAAATCAACTCTTTCAAGCAATGCTCAAGCACACCAAACATCACAAATGTACAAATGTTCAAATAGTGGCATAATAGCATGTTGTTCAACCAGGAAATAAAGCCCTAGAACTACTGACTTCTCTGCCCAAGACTCAATCCAAACGCAGCTGCTACACAAGCAAAAATACACAAGCAGTCATGCAACAAAAATAAAAAATACAAGCAACAAAATTAAAGAGCACCACCAATCTTTCCTTCTTTCCCTTCTGCACATTTTCTTTCTTTTATTTAGGCATTCGGCCTCTTATACCTCCTTTATTCTTTTTTTTTTCTTTTTTTCTTTTTCCTTTTATTTTCTTTTTTTTCTTTTTTTTTCTTTTTTTTAAATAGGCCTTCGGCCTCTTATACCCCATTTCTGTCACGATCCCAAAACATACAAACACACACAATCATGCAAAGAATAAAAAGACACTAACGCAAAGCAAAAATTAAAAACTTGCTGCAACATAATGGACGGGATCTTCATCCCAAGGTCTTGAGATGAGAAGACAGTACAATCCTAGCAAAATATTTCCTAGGACAGCAATACTCATTATACAACCACGTGAATAAATGAACAAATTATAAGGTCAGAAGTGTTTAGCATTGGAAGACAGAGTTGATTGATCAAGTATTCACATAAGTCGAGTTTTTAGGATTTCATTTTATACAAGAGGTGAAAAACACAAAAAGAAAAACACAAAAACAACAAAAATATGCCCAAAAATACAATAAAAACACGAAAGTGACTCCCCCACACTTATTGGACACAATGTCCTCAATATGAACGAGCCCAAACAAGGGCAAAAAGACAGTAACAAAGAAAAATAAAACCTGGGGGCGAAGTTGATGGAGTAGGTGAAGGGGTAGCTGGTGCAACACATCAGCCTCATCTCAAGGACCTGAGAAGAGTCTGCCTGGGAACTTCCGCAGCTGCACTGAAAAGGTAGGGGGAAAAAACAGAAATAACAAAAGAAACATGGGTTGCCTCCCATGAAGCGTCCATCTTTATAGTCTTAGACTAGACTCTATTATTCATCAGTTGATATGGTCATAAACAGAGAAAAACAAACATTAGTTCAACAGATAATCCCCGGCAACGGCGCCAATTTATGACGGGTGTCGAATCCGCGATCATAAATAAAAAGATTACAACTATTCACTAAGCAGCAAAAAGGATTTGTGCATAGCGGCAAGAGGATCGATCCACAGGGACTATCGGCCTAATGCTCATTCTCCTGCAAACAACCAAACCAAACTGATCAGAACGAAGGGGGAGGTATAAACAGTGCAGAAAATAAATGACAGAAAAATAAAATAAAACAGGAGACATGGCAGCTTCATCTCAAGGCCTTGAGATGAGTCTGCCATGCTCTAAATAAAAACAGTAAATAAAATACGAAAATAGTAAAGAAAAAGAGAGTGAAAGGATGAAAGAAAATATTATTCCCGGCAGAGATCTCTTGAGGTAAGAATTCCATGTTGTTCATTGACACGAAAAACATTTTCAAAACAGTTTCCATAGAGAAGTTATAGAGATACATCCAAGGGCGATCTCCAAGCCTCCTCCTACTCAAGTCACTCAAGGAGAAACTCCTTTCGCGACCCTAACTCCCTTAACAATCAAGGATTGCTAGCTTGTTGATATGATTAGGAAGGCCCTTCCCTAGACCTTGAGATGGACGCACTTGCAGTCCATTGATCTCAAAACTAACCCTTTTCTTCTTCTAGTTTTAGGAAGGTTGAATTATCCTATCACTAGTTGTCTACTCGGGTTCTCTCTAGTGCAGAAACGCGGCACTAGAGTGATTCTACTATAATCATTCAAGTTAAACATAGGTTAGCTAAGCCCAAATCCAACAAGAAAAAATTGTCATTAAACCAAGCAAGAAAAGAGATATGAAAAACGTTTTTATTGAAGAACAACAAGTCTCACAACATACTGGAATTGTTAACCTCTCAATCCCCACCAGGAATTGGAGGAATTAATTACAACTCCAATCAAAACAGCAAGCTTGAATAAAATCCAAAAATACAAGAAAATGGACAATATTACAAAATGAGAGAACTAGTTTCTCTCTTCCGTTCCCCTCTCTTCTCCTTCTGGTCTGGACCTGGACTCGACGTTCCCTCCCTCCTGCTCAAGCCTCTTCAATTAAATGGCAGCCAAGGTCAGTCAACCCAAAGAATAAAATATTCCCAAGTTGGCAAATCCAAAAATGAGCATGCTAAACATTCTCCTCTAAATTTGTTTCCTTGAGACATGTGAGAGAGAATATAGCATGCTGGGAACACCTTGTCTCCATTTACCAAGTCCCAAGCAGACAAGAAAAGCACTCAGGAATAAAAAATTGTAGCACGGAAAAATATGGTCAGTGCTGTCCAGTCTGGAATCTGCCAGGGAAGCTTCATCTCAAGGCCTTGAGATAGGCCGGAAATGCGCCTGGAAAATCTGCTCAACACCAATTGATCATTTGAGCTCTAATCTTCGGCCTTTTCATTCCTTTTCCTCCTTCAACATATATTAACCCTATAAAACCACAAAGGAAGGAAACAAGCTCAAAGTAGCATATTAATCATCTCAATTAATAATAAAAGAGACAATAAATCATTGTAAATAAACAATCAATCAAACCCCCCACACTTAAACCATGCTTGCCCTCAAGCATGAACTAAAAAAACACAGAAACACAGAAAACAGAACACCCTTTATACAGAAAATCAATCCCTGGACTGAACTCATATGAACACTTCAAAAATCAACTCTTTCAAGCAATGCTCAAGCACACCAAACATCACAAATGTACAAATGTTCAAATAGTGGCATAATAGCATGTTGTTCAACCAGGAAATAAAGCCCTAGAACTACTGACTTCTCTGCCCAAGACTCAATCCAAACGCAGCTGCTACACAAGCAAAAATACACAAGCAGTCATGCAACAAAAATAAAAAATACAAGCAACAAAATTAAAGAGCACCACCAATCTTTCCTTCTTTCCCTTCTGCACATTTTCTTTCTTTTATTTAGGCATTCGGCCTCTTATACCTCCTTTATTCTTTTTTTTTTCTTTTTTTCTTTTTCCTTTTATTTTCTTTATTTTCTTTTTTTTTCTTTTTTTTAAATAGGCCTTCGGCCTCTTATACCCCATTTCTGTCACGATCCCAAAACATACAAACACACACAATCATGCAAAGAATAAAAAGACACTAACGCAAAGCAAAAATTAAAAACTTGCTGCAACATAATGGACGGGATCTTCATCCCAAGGTCTTGAGATGAGAAGACAGTACAATCCTAGCAAAATATTTCCTAGGACAGCAATACTCATTATACAACCACGTGAATAAATGAACAAATTATAAGGTCAGAAGTGTTTAGCATTGGAAGACAGAGTTGATTGATCAAGTATTCACATAAGTCGAGTTTTTAGGATTTCATTTTATACAAGAGGTGAAAAACACAAAAAGAAAAACACAAAAACAACAAAAATATGCCCAAAAATACAATAAAAACACGAAAGTGACTCCCCCACACTTATTGGACACAATGTCCTCAATATGAACGAGCCCAAACAAGGGCAAAAAGACAGTAACAAAGAAAAATAAAACCTGGGGGCGAAGTTGATGGAGTAGGTGAAGGGGTAGCTGGTGCAACACATCCGCCTCATCTCAAGGACCTGAGAAGAGTCTGCCTGGGAACTTCCGCAGCTGCACTGAAAAGGTAGGGGGAAAAAACAGAAATAACAAAAGAAACATGGGTTGCCTCCCATGAAGCGTCCATCTTTATAGTCTTAGACTAGACTCTATTATTCATCAGTTGATATGGTCATAAACAGAGAAAAACAAACATTAGTTCAACAGATAATCCCCGGCAACGGCGCCAATTTATGACGGGTGTCGAATCCGCGATCATAAATAAAAAGATTACAACTATTCACTAAGCAGCAAAAAGGATTTGTGCATAGCGGCAAGAGGATCGATCCACAGGGACTATCGGCCTAATGCTCATTCTCCTGCAAACAACCAAACCAAACTGATCAGAACGAAGGGGGAGGTATAAACAGTGCAGAAAATAAATGACAGAAAAATAAAATAAAACAGGAGACATGGCAGCTTCATCTCAAGGCCTTGAGATGAGTCTGCCATGCTCTAAATAAAAACAGTAAATAAAATACGAAAATAGTAAAGAAAAAGAGAGTGAAAGGATGAAAGAAAATATTATTCCCGGCAGAGATCTCTTGAGGTAAGAATTCCATGTTGTTCATTGACACGAAAAACATTTTCAAAACAGTTTCCATAGAGAAGTTATAGAGATACATCCAAGGGCGATCTCCAAGCCTCCTCCTACTCAAGTCACTCAAGGAGAAACTCCTTTCGCGACCCTAACTCCCTTAACAATCAAGGATTGCTAGCTTGTTGATATGATTAGGAAGGCCCTTCCCTAGACCTTGAGATGGACGCACTTGCAGTCCATTGATCTCAAAACTAACCCTTTTCTTCTTCTAGTTTTAGGAAGGTTGAATTATCCTATCACTAGTTGTCTACTCGGGTTCTCTCTAGTGCAGAAACGCGGCACTAGAGTGATTCTACTATAATCATTCAAGTTAAACATAGGTTAGCTAAGCCCAAATCCAACAAGAAAAAATTGTCATTAAACCAAGCAAGAAAAGAGATATGAAAAACGTTTTTATTGAAGAACAACAAGTCTCACAACATACTGGAATTGTTAACCTCTCAATCCCCACCAGGAATTGGAGGAATTAATTACAACTCCAATCAAAACAGCAAGCTTGAATAAAATCCAAAAATACAAGAAAATGGACAATATTACAAAATGAGAGAACTAGTTTCTCTCTTCCGTTCCCCTCTCTTCTCCTTCTGGTCTGGACCTGGACTCGACGTTCCCTCCCTCCTGCTCAAGCCTCTTCAATTAAATGGCAGCCAAGGTCAGTCAACCCAAAGAATAAAATATTCCCAAGTTGGCAAATCCAAAAATGAGCATGCTAAACATTCTCCTCTAAATTTGTTTCCTTGAGACATGTGAGAGAGAATATAGCATGCTGGGAACACCTTGTCTCCATTTACCAAGTCCCAAGCAGACAAGAAAAGCACTCAGGAATAAAAAATTGTAGCACGGAAAAATATGGTCAGTGCTGTCCAGTCTGGAATCTGCCAGGGAAGCTTCATCTCAAGGCCTTGAGATAGGCCGGAAATGCGCCTGGAAAATCTGCTCAACACCAATTGATCATTTGAGCTCTAATCTTCGGCCTTTTCATTCCTTTTCCTCCTTCAACATATATTAACCCTATAAAACCACAAAGGAAGGAAACAAGCTCAAAGTAGCATATTAATCATCTCAATTAATAATAAAAGAGACAATAAATCATTGTAAATAAACAATCAATCAAACCCCCCACACTTAAACCATGCTTGCCCTCAAGCATGAACTAAAAAAACACAGAAACACAGAAAACAGAACACCCTTTATACAGAAAATCAATCCCTGGACTGAACTCATATGAACACTTCAAAAATCAACTCTTTCAAGCAATGCTCAAGCACACCAAACATCACAAATGTACAAATGTTCAAATAGTGGCATAATAGCATGTTGTTCAACCAGGAAATAAAGCCCTAGAACTACTGACTTCTCTGCCCAAGACTCAATCCAAACGCAGCTGCTACACAAGCAAAAATACACAAGCAGTCATGCAACAAAAATAAAAAATACAAGCAACAAAATTAAAGAGCACCACCAATCTTTCCTTCTTTCCCTTCTGCACATTTTCTTTCTTTTATTTAGGCATTCGGCCTCTTATACCTCCTTTATTCTTTTTTTTTTCTTTTTTTCTTTTTTCTTTTATTTTCTTTATTTTCTTTTTTTTTTCTTTTTTTTAAATAGGCCTTCGGCCTCTTATACCCCATTTCTGTCACGATCCCAAAACATACAAACACACACAATCATGCAAAGAATAAAAAGACACTAACGCAAAGCAAAAATTAAAAACTTGCTGCAACATAATGGACGGGATCTTCATCCCAAGGTCTTGAGATGAGAAGACAGTACAATCCTAGCAAAATATTTCCTAGGACAGCAATACTCATTATACAACCACGTGAATAAATGAACAAATTATAAGGTCAGAAGTGTTTAGCATTGGAAGACAGAGTTGATTGATCAAGTATTCACATAAGTCGAGTTTTTAGGATTTCATTTTATACAAGAGGTGAAAAACACAAAAAGAAAAACACAAAAACAACAAAAATATGCCCAAAAATACAATAAAAACACGAAAGTGACTCCCCCACACTTATTGGACACAATGTCCTCAATATGAACGAGCCCAAACAAGGGCAAAAAGACAGTAACAAAGAAAAATAAAACCTGGGGGCGAAGTTGATGGAGTAGGTGAAGGGGTAGCTGGTGCAACACATCCGCCTCATCTCAAGGACCTGAGAAGAGTCTGCCTGGGAACTTCCGCAGCTGCACTGAAAAGGTAGGGGGAAAAAACAGAAATAACAAAAGAAACATGGGTTGCCTCCCATGAAGCGTCCATCTTTATAGTCTTAGACTAGACTCTATTATTCATCAGTTGATATGGTCATAAACAGAGAAAAACAAACATTAGTTCAACAGATAATCCCCGGCAACGGCGCCAATTTATGACGGGTGTCGAATCCGCGATCATAAATAAAAAGATTACAACTATTCACTAAGCAGCAAAAAGGATTTGTGCATAGCGGCAAGAGGATCGATCCACAGGGACTATCGGCCTAATGCTCATTCTCCTGCAAACAACCAAACCAAACTGATCAGAACGAAGGGGGAGGTATAAACAGTGCAGAAAATAAATGACAGAAAAATAAAATAAAACAGGAGACATGGCAGCTTCATCTCAAGGCCTTGAGATGAGTCTGCCATGCTCTAAATAAAAACAGTAAATAAAATACGAAAATAGTAAAGAAAAAGAGAGTGAAAGGATGAAAGAAAATATTATTCCCGGCAGAGATCTCTTGAGGTAAGAATTCCATGTTGTTCATTGACACGAAAAACATTTTCAAAACAGTTTCCATAGAGAAGTTATAGAGATACATCCAAGGGCGATCTCCAAGCCTCCTCCTACTCAAGTCACTCAAGGAGAAACTCCTTTCGCGACCCTAACTCCCTTAACAATCAAGGATTGCTAGCTTGTTGATATGATTAGGAAGGCCCTTCCCTAGACCTTGAGATGGACGCACTTGCAGTCCATTGATCTCAAAACTAACCCTTTTCTTCTTCTAGTTTTAGGAAGGTTGAATTATCCTATCACTAGTTGTCTACTCGGGTTCTCTCTAGTGCAGAAACGCGGCACTAGAGTGATTCTACTATAATCATTCAAGTTAAACATAGGTTAGCTAAGCCCAAATCCAACAAGAAAAAATTGTCATTAAACCAAGCAAGAAAAGAGATATGAAAAACGTTTTTATTGAAGAACAATAAGTCTCACAACATACTGGAATTGTTAACCTCTCAATCCCCACCAGGAATTGGAGGAATTAATTACAACTCCAATCAAAACAGCAAGCTTGAATAAAATCCAAAAATACAAGAAAATGGACAATATTACAAAATGAGAGAACTAGTTTCTCTCTTCCGTTCCCCTCTCTTCTCCTTCTGGTCTGGACCTGGACTCGACGTTCCCTCCCTCCTGCTCAAGCCTCTTCAATTAAATGGCAGCCAAGGTCAGTCAACCCAAAGAATAAAATATTCCCAAGTTGGCAAATCCAAAAATGAGCATGCTAAACATTCTCCTCTAAATTTGTTTCCTTGAGACATGTGAGAGAGAATATAGCATGCTGGGAACACCTTGTCTCCATTTACCAAGTCCCAAGCAGACAAGAAAAGCACTCAGGAATAAAAAATTGTAGCACGGAAAAATATGGTCAGTGCTGTCCAGTCTGGAATCTGCCAGGGAAGCTTCATCTCAAGGCCTTGAGATAGGCCGGAAATGCGCCTGGAAAATCTGCTCAACACCAATTGATCATTTGAGCTCTAATCTTCGGCCTTTTCATTCCTTTTCCTCCTTCAACATATATTAACCCTATAAAACCACAAAGGAAGGAAACAAGCTCAAAGTAGCATATTAATCATCTCAATTAATAATAAAAGAGACAATAAATCATTGTAAATAAACAATCAATCAAACCCCCCACACTTAAACCATGCTTGCCCTCAAGCATGAACTAAAAAAACACAGAAACACAGAAAACAGAACACCCTTTATACAGAAAATCAATCCCTGGACTGAACTCATATGAACACTTCAAAAATCAACTCTTTCAAGCAATGCTCAAGCACACCAAACATCACAAATGTACAAATGTTCAAATAGTGGCATAATAGCATGTTGTTCAACCAGGAAATAAAGCCCTAGAACTACTGACTTCTCTGCCCAAGACTCAATCCAAACGCAGCTGCTACACAAGCAAAAATACACAAGCAGTCATGCAACAAAAATAAAAAATACAAGCAACAAAATTAAAGAGCACCACCAATCTTTCCTTCTTTCCCTTCTGCACATTTTCTTTCTTTTATTTAGGCATTCGGCCTCTTATACCTCCTTTATTCTTTTTTTTTTCTTTTTTTCTTTTTCCTTTTATTTTCTTTTTTTTCTTTTTTTTTCTTTTTTTTAAATAGGCCTTCGGCCTCTTATACCCCATTTCTGTCACGATCCCAAAACATACAAACACACACAATCATGCAAAGAATAAAAAGACACTAACGCAAAGCAAAAATTAAAAACTTGCTGCAACATAATGGACGGGATCTTCATCCCAAGGTCTTGAGATGAGAAGACAGTACAATCCTAGCAAAATATTTCCTAGGACAGCAATACTCATTATACAACCACGTGAATAAATGAACAAATTATAAGGTCAGAAGTGTTTAGCATTGGAAGACAGAGTTGATTGATCAAGTATTCACATAAGTCGAGTTTTTAGGATTTCATTTTATACAAGAGGTGAAAAACACAAAAAGAAAAACACAAAAACAACAAAAATATGCCCAAAAATACAATAAAAACACGAAAGTGACTCCCCCACACTTATTGGACACAATGTCCTCAATATGAACGAGCCCAAACAAGGGCAAAAAGACAGTAACAAAGAAAAATAAAACCTGGGGGCGAAGTTGATGGAGTAGGTGAAGGGGTAGCTGGTGCAACACATCAGCCTCATCTCAAGGACCTGAGAAGAGTCTGCCTGGGAACTTCCGCAGCTGCACTGAAAAGGTAGGGGGAAAAAACAGAAATAACAAAAGAAACATGGGTTGCCTCCCATGAAGCGTCCATCTTTATAGTCTTAGACTAGACTCTATTATTCATCAGTTGATATGGTCATAAACAGAGAAAAACAAACATTAGTTCAACAGATAATCCCCGGCAACGGCGCCAATTTATGACGGGTGTCGAATCCGCGATCATAAATAAAAAGATTACAACTATTCACTAAGCAGCAAAAAGGATTTGTGCATAGCGGCAAGAGGATCGATCCACAGGGACTATCGGCCTAATGCTCATTCTCCTGCAAACAACCAAACCAAACTGATCAGAACGAAGGGGGAGGTATAAACAGTGCAGAAAATAAATGACAGAAAAATAAAATAAAACAGGAGACATGGCAGCTTCATCTCAAGGCCTTGAGATGAGTCTGCCATGCTCTAAATAAAAACAGTAAATAAAATACGAAAATAGTAAAGAAAAAGAGAGTGAAAGGATGAAAGAAAATATTATTCCCGGCAGAGATCTCTTGAGGTAAGAATTCCATGTTGTTCATTGACACGAAAAACATTTTCAAAACAGTTTCCATAGAGAAGTTATAGAGATACATCCAAGGGCGATCTCCAAGCCTCCTCCTACTCAAGTCACTCAAGGAGAAACTCCTTTCGCGACCCTAACTCCCTTAACAATCAAGGATTGCTAGCTTGTTGATATGATTAGGAAGGCCCTTCCCTAGACCTTGAGATGGACGCACTTGCAGTCCATTGATCTCAAAACTAACCCTTTTCTTCTTCTAGTTTTAGGAAGGTTGAATTATCCTATCACTAGTTGTCTACTCGGGTTCTCTCTAGTGCAGAAACGCGGCACTAGAGTGATTCTACTGTAATCATTCAAGTTAAACATAGGTTAGCTAAGCCCAAATCCAACAAGAAAAAATTGTCATTAAACCAAGCAAGAAAAGAGATATGAAAAACGTTTTTATTGAAGAACAACAAGTCTCACAACATACTGGAATTGTTAACCTCTCAATCCCCACCAGGAATTGGAGGAATTAATTACAACTCCAATCAAAACAGCAAGCTTGAATAAAATCCAAAAATACAAGAAAATGGACAATATTACAAAATGAGAGAACTAGTTTCTCTCTTCCGTTCCCCTCTCTTCTCCTTCTGGTCTGGACCTGGACTCGACGTTCCCTCCCTCCTGCTCAAGCCTCTTCAATTAAATGGCAGCCAAGGTCAGTCAACCCAAAGAATAAAATATTCCCAAGTTGGCAAATCCAAAAATGAGCATGCTAAACATTCTCCTCTAAATTTGTTTCCTTGAGACATGTGAGAGAGAATATAGCATGCTGGGAACACCTTGTCTCCATTTACCAAGTCCCAAGCAGACAAGAAAAGCACTCAGGAATAAAAAATTGTAGCACGGAAAAATATGGTCAGTGCTGTCCAGTCTGGAATCTGCCAGGGAAGCTTCATCTCAAGGCCTTGAGATAGGCCGGAAATGCGCCTGGAAAATCTGCTCAACACCAATTGATCATTTGAGCTCTAATCTTCGGCCTTTTCATTCCTTTTCCTCCTTCAACATATATTAACTCTATAAAACCACAAAGGAAGGAAACAAGCTCAAAGTAGCATATTAATCATCTCAATTAATAATAAAAGAGACAATAAATCATTGTAAATAAACAATCAATCAAACCCCCCACACTTAAACCATGCTTGCCCTCAAGCATGAACTAAAAAAACACAGAAACACAGAAAACAGAACACCCTTTATACAGAAAATCAATCCCTGGACTGAACTCATATGAACACTTCAAAAATCAACTCTTTCAAGCAATGCTCAAGCACACCAAACATCACAAATGTACAAATGTTCAAATAGTGGCATAATAGCATGTTGTTCAACCAGGAAATAAAGCCCTAGAACTACTGACTTCTCTGCCCAAGACTCAATCCAAACGCAGCTGCTACACAAGCAAAAATACACAAGCAGTCATGCAACAAAAATAAAAAATACAAGCAACAAAATTAAAGAGCACCACCAATCTTTCCTTCTTTCCCTTCTGCACATTTTCTTTCTTTTATTTAGGCATTCGGCCTCTTATACCTCCTTTATTCTTTTTTTTTTCTTTTTTTCTTTTTCCTTTTATTTTCTTTATTTTCTTTTTTTTTTCTTTTTTTTAAATAGGCCTTCGGCCTCTTATACCCCATTTCTGTCACGATCCCAAAACATACAAACACACACAATCATGCAAAGAATAAAAAGACACTAACGCAAAGCAAAAATTAAAAACTTGCTGCAACATAATGGACGGGATCTTCATCCCAAGGTCTTGAGATGAGAAGACAGTACAATCCTAGCAAAATATTTCCTAGGACAGCAATACTCATTATACAACCACGTGAATAAATGAACAAATTATAAGGTCAGAAGTGTTTAGCATTGGAAGACAGAGTTGATTGATCAAGTATTCACATAAGTCGAGTTTTTAGGATTTCATTTTATACAAGAGGTGAAAAACACAAAAAGAAAAACACAAAAACAACAAAAATATGCCCAAAAATACAATAAAAACACGAAAGTGACTCCCCCACACTTATTGGACACAATGTCCTCAATATGAACGAGCCCAAACAAGGGCAAAAAGACAGTAACAAAGAAAAATAAAACCTGGGGGCGAAGTTGATGGAGTAGGTGAAGGGGTAGCTGGTGCAACACATCCGCCTCATCTCAAGGACCTGAGAAGAGTCTGCCTGGGAACTTCCGCAGCTGCACTGAAAAGGTAGGGGGAAAAAACAGAAATAACAAAAGAAACATGGGTTGCCTCCCATGAAGCGTCCATCTTTATAGTCTTAGACTAGACTCTATTATTCATCAGTTGATATGGTCATAAACAGAGAAAAACAAACATTAGTTCAACAGATAATCCCCGGCAACGGCGCCAATTTATGACGGGTGTCGAATCCGCGATCATAAATAAAAAGATTACAACTATTCACTAAGCAGCAAAAAGGATTTGTGCATAGCGGCAAGAGGATCGATCCACAGGGACTATCGGCCTAATGCTCATTCTCCTGCAAACAACCAAACCAAACTGATCAGAACGAAGGGGGAGGTATAAACAGTCCAGAAAATAAATGACAGAAAAATAAAATAAAACAGGAGACATGGCAGCTTCATCTCAAGGCCTTGAGATGAGTCTGCCATGCTCTAAATAAAAACAGTAAATAAAATACGAAAATAGTAAAGAAAAAGAGAGTGAAAGGATGAAAGAAAATATTATTCCCGGCAGAGATCTCTTGAGGTAAGAATTCCATGTTGTTCATTGACACGAAAAACATTTTCAAAACAGTTTCCATAGAGAAGTTATAGAGATACATCCAAGGGCGATCTCCAAGCCTCCTCCTACTCAAGTCACTCAAGGAGAAACTCCTTTCGCGACCCTAACTCCCTTAACAATCAAGGATTGCTAGCTTGTTGATATGATTAGGAAGGCCCTTCCCTAGACCTTGAGATGGACGCACTTGCAGTCCATTGATCTCAAAACTAACCCTTTTCTTCTTCTAGTTTTAGGAAGGTTGAATTATCCTATCACTAGTTGTCTACTCGGGTTCTCTCTAGTGCAGAAACGCGGCACTAGAGTGATTCTACTGTAATCATTCAAGTTAAACATAGGTTAGCTAAGCCCAAATCCAACAAGAAAAAATTGTCATTAAACCAAGCAAGAAAAGAGATATGAAAAACGTTTTTATTGAAGAACAACAAGTCTCACAACATACTGGAATTGTTAACCTCTCAATCCCCACCAGGAATTGGAGGAATTAATTACAACTCCAATCAAAACAGCAAGCTTGAATAAAATCCAAAAATACAAGAAAATGGACAATATTACAAAATGAGAGAACTAGTTTCTCTCTTCCGTTCCCCTCTCTTCTCCTTCTGGTCTGGACCTGGACTCGACGTTCCCTCCCTCCTGCTCAAGCCTCTTCAATTAAATGGCAGCCAAGGTCAGTCAACCCAAAGAATAAAATATTCCCAAGTTGGCAAATCCAAAAATGAGCATGCTAAACATTCTCCTCTAAATTTGTTTCCTTGAGACATGTGAGAGAGAATATAGCATGCTGGGAACACCTTGTCTCCATTTACCAAGTCCCAAGCAGACAAGAAAAGCACTCAGGAATAAAAAATTGTAGCACGGAAAAATATGGTCAGTGCTGTCCAGTCTGGAATCTGCCAGGGAAGCTTCATCTCAAGGCCTTGAGATAGGCCGGAAATGCGCCTGGAAAATCTGCTCAACACCAATTGATCATTTGAGCTCTAATCTTCGGCCTTTTCATTCCTTTTCCTCCTTCAACATATATTAACCCTATAAAACCACAAAGGAAGGAAACAAGCTCAAAGTAGCATATTAATCATCTCAATTAATAATAAAAGAGACAATAAATCATTGTAAATAAACAATCAATCAAACCCCCCACACTTAAACCATGCTTGCCCTCAAGCATGAACTAAAAAAACACAGAAACACAGAAAACAGAACACCCTTTATACAGAAAATCAATCCCTGGACTGAACTCATATGAACACTTCAAAAATCAACTCTTTCAAGCAATGCTCAAGCACACCAAACATCACAAATGTACAAATGTTCAAATAGTGGCATAATAGCATGTTGTTCAACCAGGAAATAAAGCCCTAGAACTACTGACTTCTCTGCCCAAGACTCAATCCAAACGCAGCTGCTACACAAGCAAAAATACACAAGCAGTCATGCAACAAAAATAAAAAATACAAGCAACAAAATTAAAGAGCACCACCAATCTTTCCTTCTTTCCCTTCTGCACATTTTGTTTCTTTTATTTAGGCATTCGGCCTCTTATACCTCCTTTATTCTTTTTTTTTTCTTTTTTTCTTTTTCCTTTTATTTTCTTTATTTTCTTTTTTTTTTCTTTTTTTTAAATAGGCCTTCGGCCTCTTATACCCCATTTCTGTCACGATCCCAAAACATACAAACACACACAATCATGCAAAGAATAAAAAGACACTAACGCAAAGCAAAAATTAAAAACTTGCTGCAACATAATGGACGGGATCTTCATCCCAAGGTCTTGAGATGAGAAGACAGTACAATCCTAGCAAAATATTTCCTAGGACAGCAATACTCATTATACAACCACGTGAATAAATGAACAAATTATAAGGTCAGAAGTGTTTAGCATTGGAAGACAGAGTTGATTGATCAAGTATTCACATAAGTCGAGTTTTTAGGATTTCATTTTATACAAGAGGTGAAAAACACAAAAAGAAAAACACAAAAACAACAAAAATATGCCCAAAAATACAATAAAAACACGAAAGTGACTCCCCCACACTTATTGGACACAATGTCCTCAATATGAACGAGCCCAAACAAGGGCAAAAAGACAGTAACAAAGAAAAATAAAACCTGGGGGCGAAGTTGATGGAGTAGGTGAAGGGGTAGCTGGTGCAACACATCCGCCTCATCTCAAGGACCTGAGAAGAGTCTGCCTGGGAACTTCCGCAGCTGCACTGAAAAGGTAGGGGGAAAAAACAGAAATAACAAAAGAAACATGGGTTGCCTCCCATGAAGCGTCCATCTTTATAGTCTTAGACTAGACTCTATTATTCATCAGTTGATATGGTCATAAACAGAGAAAAACAAACATTAGTTCAACAGATAATCCCCGGCAACGGCGCCAATTTATGACGGGTGTCGAATCCGCGATCATAAATAAAAAGATTACAACTATTCACTAAGCAGCAAAAAGGATTTGTGCATAGCGGCAAGAGGATCGATCCACAGGGACTATCGGCCTAATGCTCATTCTCCTGCAAACAACCAAACCAAACTGATCAGAACGAAGGGGGAGGTATAAACAGTGCAGAAAATAAATGACAGAAAAATAAAATAAAACAGGAGACATGGCAGCTTCATCTCAAGGCCTTGAGATGAGTCTGCCATGCTCTAAATAAAAACAGTAAATAAAATACGAAAATAGTAAAGAAAAAGAGAGTGAAAGGATGAAAGAAAATATTATTCCCGGCAGAGATCTCTTGAGGTAAGAATTCCATGTTGTTCATTGACACGAAAAACATTTTCAAAACAGTTTCCATAGAGAAGTTATAGAGATACATCCAAGGGCGATCTCCAAGCCTCCTCCTACTCAAGTCACTCAAGGAGAAACTCCTTTCGCGACCCTAACTCCCTTAACAATCAAGGATTGCTAGCTTGTTGATATGATTAGGAAGGCCCTTCCCTAGACCTTGAGATGGACGCACTTGCAGTCCATTGATCTCAAAACTAACCCTTTTCTTCTTCTAGTTTTAGGAAGGTTGAATTATCCTATCACTAGTTGTCTACTCGGGTTCTCTCTAGTGCAGAAACGCGGCACTAGAGTGATTCTACTGTAATCATTCAAGTTAAACATAGGTTAGCTAAGCCCAAATCCAACAAGAAAAAATTGTCATTAAACCAAGCAAGAAAAGAGATATGAAAAACGTTTTTATTGAAGAACAACAAGTCTCACAACATACTGGAATTGTTAACCTCTCAATCCCCACCAGGAATTGGAGGAATTAATTACAACTCCAATCAAAACAGCAAGCTTGAATAAAATCCAAAAATACAAGAAAATGGACAATATTACAAAATGAGAGAACTAGTTTCTCTCTTCCGTTCCCCTCTCTTCTCCTTCTGGTCTGGACCTGGACTCGACGTTCCCTCCCTCCTGCTCAAGCCTCTTCAATTAAATGGCAGCCAAGGTCAGTCAACCCAAAGAATAAAATATTCCCAAGTTGGCAAATCCAAAAATGAGCATGCTAAACATTCTCCTCTAAATTTGTTTCCTTGAGACATGTGAGAGAGAATATAGCATGCTGGGAACACCTTGTCTCCATTTACCAAGTCCCAAGCAGACAAGAAAAGCACTCAGGAATAAAAAATTGTAGCACGGAAAAATATGGTCAGTGCTGTCCAGTCTGGAATCTGCCAGGGAAGCTTCATCTCAAGGCCTTGAGATAGGCCGGAAATGCGCCTGGAAAATCTGCTCAACACCAATTGATCATTTGAGCTCTAATCTTCGGCCTTTTCATTCCTTTTCCTCCTTCAACATATATTAACCCTATAAAACCACAAAGGAAGGAAACAAGCTCAAAGTAGCATATTAATCATCTCAATTAATAATAAAAGAGACAATAAATCATTGTAAATAAACAATCAATCAAACCCCCCACACTTAAACCATGCTTGCCCTCAAGCATGAACTAAAAAAACACAGAAACACAGAAAACAGAACACCCTTTATACAGAAAATCAATCCCTGGACTGAACTCATATGAACACTTCAAAAATCAACTCTTTCAAGCAATGCTCAAGCACACCAAACATCACAAATGTACAAATGTTCAAATAGTGGCATAATAGCATGTTGTTCAACCAGGAAATAAAGCCCTAGAACTACTGACTTCTCTGCCCAAGACTCAATCCAAACGCAGCTGCTACACAAGCAAAAATACACAAGCAGTCATGCAACAAAAATAAAAAATACAAGCAACAAAATTAAAGAGCACCACCAATCTTTCCTTCTTTCCCTTCTGCACATTTTGTTTCTTTTATTTAGGCATTCGGCCTCTTATACCTCCTTTATTCTTTTTTTTTTCTTTTTTTCTTTTTCCTTTTATTTTCTTTATTTTCTTTTTTTTTTCTTTTTTTTAAATAGGCCTTCGGCCTCTTATACCCCATTTCTGTCACGATCCCAAAACATACAAACACACACAATCATGCAAAGAATAAAAAGACACTAACGCAAAGCAAAAATTAAAAACTTGCTGCAACATAATGGACGGGATCTTCATCCCAAGGTCTTGAGATGAGAAGACAGTACAATCCTAGCAAAATATTTCCTAGGACAGCAATACTCATTATACAACCACGTGAATAAATGAACAAATTATAAGGTCAGAAGTGTTTAGCATTGGAAGACAGAGTTGATTGATCAAGTATTCACATAAGTCGAGTTTTTAGGATTTCATTTTATACAAGAGGTGAAAAACACAAAAAGAAAAACACAAAAACAACAAAAATATGCCCAAAAATACAATAAAAACACGAAAGTGACTCCCCCACACTTATTGGACACAATGTCCTCAATATGAACGAGCCCAAACAAGGGCAAAAAGACAGTAACAAAGAAAAATAAAACCTGGGGGCGAAGTTGATGGAGTAGGTGAAGGGGTAGCTGGTGCAACACATCCGCCTCATCTCAAGGACCTGAGAAGAGTCTGCCTGGGAACTTCCGCAGCTGCACTGAAAAGGTAGGGGGAAAAAACAGAAATAACAAAAGAAACATGGGTTGCCTCCCATGAAGCGTCCATCTTTATAGTCTTAGACTAGACTCTATTATTCATCAGTTGATATGGTCATAAACAGAGAAAAACAAACATTAGTTCAATAGATAATCCCCGGCAACGGCGCCAATTTATGACGGGTGTCGAATCCGCGATCATAAATAAAAAGATTACAACTATTCACTAAGCAGCAAAAAGGATTTGTGCATAGCGGCAAGAGGATCGATCCACAGGGACTATCGGCCTAATGCTCATTCTCCTGCAAACAACCAAACCAAACTGATCAGAACGAAGGGGGAGGTATAAACAGTCCAGAAAATAAATGACAGAAAAATAAAATAAAACAGGAGACATGGCAGCTTCATCTCAAGGCCTTGAGATGAGTCTGCCATGCTCTAAATAAAAACAGTAAATAAAATACGAAAATAGTAAAGAAAAAGAGAGTGAAAGGATGAAAGAAAATATTATTCCCGGCAGAGATCTCTTGAGGTAAGAATTCCATGTTGTTCATTGACACGAAAAACATTTTCAAAACAGTTTCCATAGAGAAGTTATAGAGATACATCCAAGGGCGATCTCCAAGCCTCCTCCTACTCAAGTCACTCAAGGAGAAACTCCTTTCGCGACCCTAACTCCCTTAACAATCAAGGATTGCTAGCTTGTTGATATGATTAGGAAGGCCCTTCCCTAGACCTTGAGATGGACGCACTTGCAGTCCATTGATCTCAAAACTAACCCTTTTCTTCTTCTAGTTTTAGGAAGGTTGAATTATCCTATCACTAGTTGTCTACTCGGGTTCTCTCTAGTGCAGAAACGCGGCACTAGAGTGATTCTACTATAATCATTCAAGTTAAACATAGGTTAGCTAAGCCCAAATCCAACAAGAAAAAATTGTCATTAAACCAAGCAAGAAAAGAGATATGAAAAACGTTTTTATTGAAGAACAACAAGTCTCACAACATACTGGAATTGTTAACCTCTCAATCCCCACCAGGAATTGGAGGAATTAATTACAACTCCAATCAAAACAGCAAGCTTGAATAAAATCCAAAAATACAAGAAAATGGACAATATTACAAAATGAGAGAACTAGTTTCTCTCTTCCGTTCCCCTCTCTTCTCCTTCTGGTCTGGACCTGGACTCGACGTTCCCTCCCTCCTGCTCAAGCCTCTTCAATTAAATGGCAGCCAAGGTCAGTCAACCCAAAGAATAAAATATTCCCAAGTTGGCAAATCCAAAAATGAGCATGCTAAACATTCTCCTCTAAATTTGTTTCCTTGAGACATGTGAGAGAGAATATAGCATGCTGGGAACACCTTGTCTCCATTTACCAAGTCCCAAGCAGACAAGAAAAGCACTCAGGAATAAAAAATTGTAGCACGGAAAAATATGGTCAGTGCTGTCCAGTCTGGAATCTGCCAGGGAAGCTTCATCTCAAGGCCTTGAGATAGGCCGGAAATGCGCCTGGAAAATCTGCTCAACACCAATTGATCATTTGAGCTCTAATCTTCGGCCTTTTCATTCCTTTTCCTCCTTCAACATATATTAACCCTATAAAACCACAAAGGAAGGAAACAAGCTCAAAGTAGCATATTAATCATCTCAATTAATAATAAAAGAGACAATAAATCATTGTAAATAAACAATCAATCAAACCCCCCACACTTAAACCATGCTTGCCCTCAAGCATGAACTAAAAAAACACAGAAACACAGAAAACAGAACACCCTTTATACAGAAAATCAATCCCTGGACTGAACTCATATGAACACTTCAAAAATCAACTCTTTCAAGCAATGCTCAAGCACACCAAACATCACAAATGTACAAATGTTCAAATAGTGGCATAATAGCATGTTGTTCAACCAGGAAATAAAGCCCTAGAACTACTGACTTCTCTGCCCAAGACTCAATCCAAACGCAGCTGCTACACAAGCAAAAATACACAAGCAGTCATGCAACAAAAATAAAAAATACAAGCAACAAAATTAAAGAGCACCACCAATCTTTCCTTCTTTCCCTTCTGCACATTTTGTTTCTTTTATTTAGGCATTCGGCCTCTTATACCTCCTTTATTCTTTTTTTTTTCTTTTTTTCTTTTTCCTTTTATTTTCTTTATTTTCTTTTTTTTTTCTTTTTTTTAAATAGGCCTTCGGCCTCTTATACCCCATTTCTGTCACGATCCCAAAACATACAAACACACACAATCATGCAAAGAATAAAAAGACACTAACGCAAAGCAAAAATTAAAAACTTGCTGCAACATAATGGACGGGATCTTCATCCCAAGGTCTTGAGATGAGAAGACAGTACAATCCTAGCAAAATATTTCCTAGGACAGCAATACTCATTATACAACCACGTGAATAAATGAACAAATTATAAGGTCAGAAGTGTTTAGCATTGGAAGACAGAGTTGATTGATCAAGTATTCACATAAGTCGAGTTTTTAGGATTTCATTTTATACAAGAGGTGAAAAACACAAAAAGAAAAACACAAAAACAACAAAAATATGCCCAAAAATACAATAAAAACACGAAAGTGACTCCCCCACACTTATTGGACACAATGTCCTCAATATGAACGAGCCCAAACAAGGGCAAAAAGACAGTAACAAAGAAAAATAAAACCTGGGGGCGAAGTTGATGGAGTAGGTGAAGGGGTAGCTGGTGCAACACATCCGCCTCATCTCAAGGACCTGAGAAGAGTCTGCCTGGGAACTTCCGCAGCTGCACTGAAAAGGTAGGGGGAAAAAACAGAAATAACAAAAGAAACATGGGTTGCCTCCCATGAAGCGTCCATCTTTATAGTCTTAGACTAGACTCTATTATTCATCAGTTGATATGGTCATAAACAGAGAAAAACAAACATTAGTTCAATAGATAATCCCCGGCAACGGCGCCAATTTATGACGGGTGTCGAATCCGCGATCATAAATAAAAAGATTACAACTATTCACTAAGCAGCAAAAAGGATTTGTGCATAGCGGCAAGAGGATCGATCCACAGGGACTATCGGCCTAATGCTCATTCTCCTGCAAACAACCAAACCAAACTGATCAGAACGAAGGGGGAGGTATAAACAGTCCAGAAAATAAATGACAGAAAAATAAAATAAAACAGGAGACATGGCAGCTTCATCTCAAGGCCTTGAGATGAGTCTGCCATGCTCTAAATAAAAACAGTAAATAAAATACGAAAATAGTAAAGAAAAAGAGAGTGAAAGGATGAAAGAAAATATTATTCCCGGCAGAGATCTCTTGAGGTAAGAATTCCATGTTGTTCATTGACACGAAAAACATTTTCAAAACAGTTTCCATAGAGAAGTTATAGAGATACATCCAAGGGCGATCTCCAAGCCTCCTCCTACTCAAGTCACTCAAGGAGAAACTCCTTTCGCGACCCTAACTCCCTTAACAATCAAGGATTGCTAGCTTGTTGATATGATTAGGAAGGCCCTTCCCTAGACCTTGAGATGGACGCACTTGCAGTCCATTGATCTCAAAACTAACCCTTTTCTTCTTCTAGTTTTAGGAAGGTTGAATTATCCTATCACTAGTTGTCTACTCGGGTTCTCTCTAGTGCAGAAACGCGGCACTAGAGTGATTCTACTATAATCATTCAAGTTAAACATAGGTTAGCTAAGCCCAAATCCAACAAGAAAAAATTGTCATTAAACCAAGCAAGAAAAGAGATATGAAAAACGTTTTTATTGAAGAACAACAAGTCTCACAACATACTGGAATTGTTAACCTCTCAATCCCCACCAGGAATTGGAGGAATTAATTACAACTCCAATCAAAACAGCAAGCTTGAATAAAATCCAAAAATACAAGAAAATGGACAATATTACAAAATGAGAGAACTAGTTTCTCTCTTCCGTTCCCCTCTCTTCTCCTTCTGGTCTGGACCTGGACTCGACGTTCCCTCCCTCCTGCTCAAGCCTCTTCAATTAAATGGCAGCCAAGGTCAGTCAACCCAAAGAATAAAATATTCCCAAGTTGGCAAATCCAAAAATGAGCATGCTAAACATTCTCCTCTAAATTTGTTTCCTTGAGACATGTGAGAGAGAATATAGCATGCTGGGAACACCTTGTCTCCATTTACCAAGTCCCAAGCAGACAAGAAAAGCACTCAGGAATAAAAAATTGTAGCACGGAAAAATATGGTCAGTGCTGTCCAGTCTGGAATCTGCCAGGGAAGCTTCATCTCAAGGCCTTGAGATAGGCCGGAAATGCGCCTGGAAAATCTGCTCAACACCAATTGATCATTTGAGCTCTAATCTTCGGCCTTTTCATTCCTTTTCCTCCTTCAACATATATTAACCCTATAAAACCACAAAGGAAGGAAACAAGCTCAAAGTAGCATATTAATCATCTCAATTAATAATAAAAGAGACAATAAATCATTGTAAATAAACAATCAATCAAACCCCCCACACTTAAACCATGCTTGCCCTCAAGCATGAACTAAAAAAACACAGAAACACAGAAAACAGAACACCCTTTATACAGAAAATCAATCCCTGGACTGAACTCATATGAACACTTCAAAAATCAACTCTTTCAAGCAATGCTCAAGCACACCAAACATCACAAATGTACAAATGTTCAAATAGTGGCATAATAGCATGTTGTTCAACCAGGAAATAAAGCCCTAGAACTACTGACTTCTCTGCCCAAGACTCAATCCAAACGCAGCTGCTACACAAGCAAAAATACACAAGCAGTCATGCAACAAAAATAAAAAATACAAGCAACAAAATTAAAGAGCACCACCAATCTTTCCTTCTTTCCCTTCTGCACATTTTCTTTCTTTTATTTAGGCATTCGGCCTCTTATACCTCCTTTATTCTTTTTTTTTTCTTTTTTTCTTTTTCCTTTTATTTTCTTTATTTTCTTTTTTTTTCTTTTTTTTAAATAGGCCTTCGGCCTCTTATACCCCATTTCTGTCACGATCCCAAAACATACAAACACACACAATCATGCAAAGAATAAAAAGACACTAACGCAAAGCAAAAATTAAAAACTTGCTGCAACATAATGGACGGGATCTTCATCCCAAGGTCTTGAGATGAGAAGACAGTACAATCCTAGCAAAATATTTCCTAGGACAGCAATACTCATTATACAACCACGTGAATAAATGAACAAATTATAAGGTCAGAAGTGTTTAGCATTGGAAGACAGAGTTGATTGATCAAGTATTCACATAAGTCGAGTTTTTAGGATTTCATTTTATACAAGAGGTGAAAAACACAAAAAGAAAAACACAAAAACAACAAAAATATGCCCAAAAATACAATAAAAACACGAAAGTGACTCCCCCACACTTATTGGACACAATGTCCTCAATATGAACGAGCCCAAACAAGGGCAAAAAGACAGTAACAAAGAAAAATAAAACCTGGGGGCGAAGTTGATGGAGTAGGTGAAGGGGTAGCTGGTGCAACACATCCGCCTCATCTCAAGGACCTGAGAAGAGTCTGCCTGGGAACTTCCGCAGCTGCACTGAAAAGGTAGGGGGAAAAAACAGAAATAACAAAAGAAACATGGGTTGCCTCCCATGAAGCGTCCATCTTTATAGTCTTAGACTAGACTCTATTATTCATCAGTTGATATGGTCATAAACAGAGAAAAACAAACATTAGTTCAACAGATAATCCCCGGCAACGGCGCCAATTTATGACGGGTGTCGAATCCGCGATCATAAATAAAAAGATTACAACTATTCACTAAGCAGCAAAAAGGATTTGTGCATAGCGGCAAGAGGATCGATCCACAGGGACTATCGGCCTAATGCTCATTCTCCTGCAAACAACCAAACCAAACTGATCAGAACGAAGGGGGAGGTATAAACAGTGCAGAAAATAAATGACAGAAAAATAAAATAAAACAGGAGACATGGCAGCTTCATCTCAAGGCCTTGAGATGAGTCTGCCATGCTCTAAATAAAAACAGTAAATAAAATACGAAAATAGTAAAGAAAAAGAGAGTGAAAGGATGAAAGAAAATATTATTCCCGGCAGAGATCTCTTGAGGTAAGAATTCCATGTTGTTCATTGACACGAAAAACATTTTCAAAACAGTTTCCATAGAGAAGTTATAGAGATACATCCAAGGGCGATCTCCAAGCCTCCTCCTACTCAAGTCACTCAAGGAGAAACTCCTTTCGCGACCCTAACTCCCTTAACAATCAAGGATTGCTAGCTTGTTGATATGATTAGGAAGGCCCTTCCCTAGACCTTGAGATGGACGCACTTGCAGTCCATTGATCTCAAAACTAACCCTTTTCTTCTTCTAGTTTTAGGAAGGTTGAATTATCCTATCACTAGTTGTCTACTCGGGTTCTCTCTAGTGCAGAAACGCGGCACTAGAGTGATTCTACTATAATCATTCAAGTTAAACATAGGTTAGCTAAGCCCAAATCCAACAAGAAAAAATTGTCATTAAACCAAGCAAGAAAAGAGATATGAAAAACGTTTTTATTGAAGAACAACAAGTCTCACAACATACTGGAATTGTTAACCTCTCAATCCCCACCAGGAATTGGAGGAATTAATTACAACTCCAATCAAAACAGCAAGCTTGAATAAAATCCAAAAATACAAGAAAATGGACAATATTACAAAATGAGAGAACTAGTTTCTCTCTTCCGTTCCCCTCTCTTCTCCTTCTGGTCTGGACCTGGACTCGACGTTCCCTCCCTCCTGCTCAAGCCTCTTCAATTAAATGGCAGCCAAGGTCAGTCAACCCAAAGAATAAAATATTCCCAAGTTGGCAAATCCAAAAATGAGCATGCTAAACATTCTCCTCTAAATTTGTTTCCTTGAGACATGTGAGAGAGAATATAGCATGCTGGGAACACCTTGTCTCCATTTACCAAGTCCCAAGCAGACAAGAAAAGCACTCAGGAATAAAAAATTGTAGCACGGAAAAATATGGTCAGTGCTGTCCAGTCTGGAATCTGCCAGGGAAGCTTCATCTCAAGGCCTTGAGATAGGCCGGAAATGCGCCTGGAAAATCTGCTCAACACCAATTGATCATTTGAGCTCTAATCTTCGGCCTTTTCATTCCTTTTCCTCCTTCAACATATATTAACCCTATAAAACCACAAAGGAAGGAAACAAGCTCAAAGTAGCATATTAATCATCTCAATTAATAATAAAAGAGACAATAAATCATTGTAAATAAACAATCAATCAAACCCCCCACACTTAAACCATGCTTGCCCTCAAGCATGAACTAAAAAAACACAGAAACACAGAAAACAGAACACCCTTTATACAGAAAATCAATCCCTGGACTGAACTCATATGAACACTTCAAAAATCAACTCTTTCAAGCAATGCTCAAGCACACCAAACATCACAAATGTACAAATGTTCAAATAGTGGCATAATAGCATGTTGTTCAACCAGGAAATAAAGCCCTAGAACTACTGACTTCTCTGCCCAAGACTCAATCCAAACGCAGCTGCTACACAAGCAAAAATACACAAGCAGTCATGCAACAAAAATAAAAAATACAAGCAACAAAATTAAAGAGCACCACCAATCTTTCCTTCTTTCCCTTCTGCACATTTTCTTTCTTTTATTTAGGCATTCGGCCTCTTATACCTCCTTTATTCTTTTTTTTTTCTTTTTTTCTTTTTCCTTTTATTTTCTTTATTTTCTTTTTTTTTCTTTTTTTTAAATAGGCCTTCGGCCTCTTATACCCCATTTCTGTCACGATCCCAAAACATACAAACACACACAATCATGCAAAGAATAAAAAGACACTAACGCAAAGCAAAAATTAAAAACTTGCTGCAACATAATGGACGGGATCTTCATCCCAAGGTCTTGAGATGAGAAGACAGTACAATCCTAGCAAAATATTTCCTAGGACAGCAATACTCATTATACAACCACGTGAATAAATGAACAAATTATAAGGTCAGAAGTGTTTAGCATTGGAAGACAGAGTTGATTGATCAAGTATTCACATAAGTCGAGTTTTTAGGATTTCATTTTATACAAGAGGTGAAAAACACAAAAAGAAAAACACAAAAACAACAAAAATATGCCCAAAAATACAATAAAAACACGAAAGTGACTCCCCCACACTTATTGGACACAATGTCCTCAATATGAACGAGCCCAAACAAGGGCAAAAAGACAGTAACAAAGAAAAATAAAACCTGGGGGCGAAGTTGATGGAGTAGGTGAAGGGGTAGCTGGTGCAACACATCCGCCTCATCTCAAGGACCTGAGAAGAGTCTGCCTGGGAACTTCCGCAGCTGCACTGAAAAGGTAGGGGGAAAAAACAGAAATAACAAAAGAAACATGGGTTGCCTCCCATGAAGCGTCCATCTTTATAGTCTTAGACTAGACTCTATTATTCATCAGTTGATATGGTCATAAACAGAGAAAAACAAACATTAGTTCAACAGATAATCCCCGGCAACGGCGCCAATTTATGACGGGTGTCGAATCCGCGATCATAAATAAAAAGATTACAACTATTCACTAAGCAGCAAAAAGGATTTGTGCATAGCGGCAAGAGGATCGATCCACAGGGACTATCGGCCTAATGCTCATTCTCCTGCAAACAACCAAACCAAACTGATCAGAACGAAGGGGGAGGTATAAACAGTGCAGAAAATAAATGACAGAAAAATAAAATAAAACAGGAGACATGGCAGCTTCATCTCAAGGCCTTGAGATGAGTCTGCCATGCTCTAAATAAAAACAGTAAATAAAATACGAAAATAGTAAAGAAAAAGAGAGTGAAAGGATGAAAGAAAATATTATTCCCGGCAGAGATCTCTTGAGGTAAGAATTCCATGTTGTTCATTGACACGAAAAACATTTTCAAAACAGTTTCCATAGAGAAGTTATAGAGATACATCCAAGGGCGATCTCCAAGCCTCCTCCTACTCAAGTCACTCAAGGAGAAACTCCTTTCGCGACCCTAACTCCCTTAACAATCAAGGATTGCTAGCTTGTTGATATGATTAGGAAGGCCCTTCCCTAGACCTTGAGATGGACGCACTTGCAGTCCATTGATCTCAAAACTAACCCTTTTCTTCTTCTAGTTTTAGGAAGGTTGAATTATCCTATCACTAGTTGTCTACTCGGGTTCTCTCTAGTGCAGAAACGCGGCACTAGAGTGATTCTACTATAATCATTCAAGTTAAACATAGGTTAGCTAAGCCCAAATCCAACAAGAAAAAATTGTCATTAAACCAAGCAAGAAAAGAGATATGAAAAACGTTTTTATTGAAGAACAACAAGTCTCACAACATACTGGAATTGTTAACCTCTCAATCCCCACCAGGAATTGGAGGAATTAATTACAACTCCAATCAAAACAGCAAGCTTGAATAAAATCCAAAAATACAAGAAAATGGACAATATTACAAAATGAGAGAACTAGTTTCTCTCTTCCGTTCCCCTCTCTTCTCCTTCTGGTCTGGACCTGGACTCGACGTTCCCTCCCTCCTGCTCAAGCCTCTTCAATTAAATGGCAGCCAAGGTCAGTCAACCCAAAGAATAAAATATTCCCAAGTTGGCAAATCCAAAAATGAGCATGCTAAACATTCTCCTCTAAATTTGTTTCCTTGAGACATGTGAGAGAGAATATAGCATGCTGGGAACACCTTGTCTCCATTTACCAAGTCCCAAGCAGACAAGAAAAGCACTCAGGAATAAAAAATTGTAGCACGGAAAAATATGGTCAGTGCTGTCCAGTCTGGAATCTGCCAGGGAAGCTTCATCTCAAGGCCTTGAGATAGGCCGGAAATGCGCCTGGAAAATCTGCTCAACACCAATTGATCATTTGAGCTCTAATCTTCGGCCTTTTCATTCCTTTTCCTCCTTCAACATATATTAACCCTATAAAACCACAAAGGAAGGAAACAAGCTCAAAGTAGCATATTAATCATCTCAATTAATAATAAAAGAGACAATAAATCATTGTAAATAAACAATCAATCAAACCCCCCACACTTAAACCATGCTTGCCCTCAAGCATGAACTAAAAAAACACAGAAACACAGAAAACAGAACACCCTTTATACAGAAAATCAATCCCTGGACTGAACTCATATGAACACTTCAAAAATCAACTCTTTCAAGCAATGCTCAAGCACACCAAACATCACAAATGTACAAATGTTCAAATAGTGGCATAATAGCATGTTGTTCAACCAGGAAATAAAGCCCTAGAACTACTGACTTCTCTGCCCAAGACTCAATCCAAACGCAGCTGCTACACAAGCAAAAATACACAAGCAGTCATGCAACAAAAATAAAAAATACAAGCAACAAAATTAAAGAGCACCACCAATCTTTCCTTCTTTCCCTTCTGCACATTTTCTTTCTTTTATTTAGGCATTCGGCCTCTTATACCTCCTTTATTCTTTTTTTTTTCTTTTTTTCTTTTTCCTTTTATTTTCTTTTTCTTCTTTTTTTTTTCTTTTTTTTAAATAGGCCTTCGGCCTCTTATACCCCATTTCTGTCACGATCCCAAAACATACAAACACACACAATCATGCAAAGAATAAAAAGACACTAACGCAAAGCAAAAATTAAAAACTTGCTGCAACATAATGGACGGGATCTTCATCCCAAGGTCTTGAGATGAGAAGACAGTACAATCCTAGCAAAATATTTCCTAGGACAGCAATACTCATTATACAACCACGTGAATAAATGAACAAATTATAAGGTCAGAAGTGTTTAGCATTGGAAGACAGAGTTGATTGATCAAGTATTCACATAAGTCGAGTTTTTAGGATTTCATTTTATACAAGAGGTGAAAAACACAAAAAGAAAAACACAAAAACAACAAAAATATGCCCAAAAATACAATAAAAACACGAAAGTGACTCCCCCACACTTATTGGACACAATGTCCTCAATATGAACGAGCCCAAACAAGGGCAAAAAGACAGTAACAAAGAAAAATAAAACCTGGGGGCGAAGTTGATGGAGTAGGTGAAGGGGTAGCTGGTGCAACACATCAGCCTCATCTCAAGGACCTGAGAAGAGTCTGCCTGGGAACTTCCGCAGCTGCACTGAAAAGGTAGGGGGAAAAAACAGAAATAACAAAAGAAACATGGGTTGCCTCCCATGAAGCGTCCATCTTTATAGTCTTAGACTAGACTCTATTATTCATCAGTTGATATGGTCATAAACAGAGAAAAACAAACATTAGTTCAACAGATAATCCCCGGCAACGGCGCCAATTTATGACGGGTGTCGAATCCGCGATCATAAATAAAAAGATTACAACTATTCACTAAGCAGCAAAAAGGATTTGTGCATAGCGGCAAGAGGATCGATCCACAGGGACTATCGGCCTAATGCTCATTCTCCTGCAAACAACCAAACCAAACTGATCAGAACGAAGGGGGAGGTATAAACAGTGCAGAAAATAAATGACAGAAAAATAAAATAAAACAGGAGACATGGCAGCTTCATCTCAAGGCCTTGAGATGAGTCTGCCATGCTCTAAATAAAAACAGTAAATAAAATACGAAAATAGTAAAGAAAAAGAGAGTGAAAGGATGAAAGAAAATATTATTCCCGGCAGAGATCTCTTGAGGTAAGAATTCCATGTTGTTCATTGACACGAAAAACATTTTCAAAACAGTTTCCATAGAGAAGTTATAGAGATACATCCAAGGGCGATCTCCAAGCCTCCTCCTACTCAAGTCACTCAAGGAGAAACTCCTTTCGCGACCCTAACTCCCTTAACAATCAAGGATTGCTAGCTTGTTGATATGATTAGGAAGGCCCTTCCCTAGACCTTGAGATGGACGCACTTGCAGTCCATTGATCTCAAAACTAACCCTTTTCTTCTTCTAGTTTTAGGAAGGTTGAATTATCCTATCACTAGTTGTCTACTCGGGTTCTCTCTAGTGCAGAAACGCGGCACTAGAGTGATTCTACTGTAATCATTCAAGTTAAACATAGGTTAGCTAAGCCCAAATCCAACAAGAAAAAATTGTCATTAAACCAAGCAAGAAAAGAGATATGAAAAACGTTTTTATTGAAGAACAACAAGTCTCACAACATACTGGAATTGTTAACCTCTCAATCCCCACCAGGAATTGGAGGAATTAATTACAACTCCAATCAAAACAGCAAGCTTGAATAAAATCCAAAAATACAAGAAAATGGACAATATTACAAAATGAGAGAACTAGTTTCTCTCTTCCGTTCCCCTCTCTTCTCCTTCTGGTCTGGACCTGGACTCGACGTTCCCTCCCTCCTGCTCAAGCCTCTTCAATTAAATGGCAGCCAAGGTCAGTCAACCCAAAGAATAAAATATTCCCAAGTTGGCAAATCCAAAAATGAGCATGCTAAACATTCTCCTCTAAATTTGTTTCCTTGAGACATGTGAGAGAGAATATAGCATGCTGGGAACACCTTGTCTCCATTTACCAAGTCCCAAGCAGACAAGAAAAGCACTCAGGAATAAAAAATTGTAGCACGGAAAAATATGGTCAGTGCTGTCCAGTCTGGAATCTGCCAGGGAAGCTTCATCTCAAGGCCTTGAGATAGGCCGGAAATGCGCCTGGAAAATCTGCTCAACACCAATTGATCATTTGAGCTCTAATCTTCGGCCTTTTCATTCCTTTTCCTCCTTCAACATATATTAACCCTATAAAACCACAAAGGAAGGAAACAAGCTCAAAGTAGCATATTAATCATCTCAATTAATAATAAAAGAGACAATAAATCATTGTAAATAAACAATCAATCAAACCCCCCACACTTAAACCATGCTTGCCCTCAAGCATGAACTAAAAAAACACAGAAACACAGAAAACAGAACACCCTTTATACAGAAAATCAATCCCTGGACTGAACTCATATGAACACTTCAAAAATCAACTCTTTCAAGCAATGCTCAAGCACACCAAACATCACAAATGTACAAATGTTCAAATAGTGGCATAATAGCATGTTGTTCAACCAGGAAATAAAGCCCTAGAACTACTGACTTCTCTGCCCAAGACTCAATCCAAACGCAGCTGCTACACAAGCAAAAATACACAAGCAGTCATGCAACAAAAATAAAAAATACAAGCAACAAAATTAAAGAGCACCACCAATCTTTCCTTCTTTCCCTTCTGCACATTTTGTTTCTTTTATTTAGGCATTCGGCCTCTTATACCTCCTTTATTCTTTTTTTTTTCTTTTTTTCTTTTTCCTTTTATTTTCTTTTTTTTCTTTTTTTTTTCTTTTTTTTAAATAGGCCTTCGGCCTCTTATACCCCATTTCTGTCACGATCCCAAAACATACAAACACACACAATCATGCAAAGAATAAAAAGACACTAACGCAAAGCAAAAATTAAAAACTTGCTGCAACATAATGGACGGGATCTTCATCCCAAGGTCTTGAGATGAGAAGACAGTACAATCCTAGCAAAATATTTCCTAGGACAGCAATACTCATTATACAACCACGTGAATAAATGAACAAATTATAAGGTCAGAAGTGTTTAGCATTGGAAGACAGAGTTGATTGATCAAGTATTCACATAAGTCGAGTTTTTAGGATTTCATTTTATACAAGAGGTGAAAAACACAAAAAGAAAAACACAAAAACAACAAAAATATGCCCAAAAATACAATAAAAACACGAAAGTGACTCCCCCACACTTATTGGACACAATGTCCTCAATATGAACGAGCCCAAACAAGGGCAAAAAGACAGTAACAAAGAAAAATAAAACCTGGGGGCGAAGTTGATGGAGTAGGTGAAGGGGTAGCTGGTGCAACACATCCGCCTCATCTCAAGGACCTGAGAAGAGTCTGCCTGGGAACTTCCGCAGCTGCACTGAAAAGGTAGGGGGAAAAAACAGAAATAACAAAAGAAACATGGGTTGCCTCCCATGAAGCGTCCATCTTTATAGTCTTAGACTAGACTCTATTATTCATCAGTTGATATGGTCATAAACAGAGAAAAACAAACATTAGTTCAACAGATAATCCCCGGCAACGGCGCCAATTTATGACGGGTGTCGAATCCGCGATCATAAATAAAAAGATTACAACTATTCACTAAGCAGCAAAAAGGATTTGTGCATAGCGGCAAGAGGATCGATCCACAGGGACTATCGGCCTAATGCTCATTCTCCTGCAAACAACCAAACCAAACTGATCAGAACGAAGGGGGAGGTATAAACAGTGCAGAAAATAAATGACAGAAAAATAAAATAAAACAGGAGACATGGCAGCTTCATCTCAAGGCCTTGAGATGAGTCTGCCATGCTCTAAATAAAAACAGTAAATAAAATACGAAAATAGTAAAGAAAAAGAGAGTGAAAGGATGAAAGAAAATATTATTCCCGGCAGAGATCTCTTGAGGTAAGAATTCCATGTTGTTCATTGACACGAAAAACATTTTCAAAACAGTTTCCATAGAGAAGTTATAGAGATACATCCAAGGCCGATCTCCAAGCCTCCTCCTACTCAAGTCACTCAAGGAGAAACTCCTTTCGCGACCCTAACTCCCTTAACAATCACGGATTGCTAGCTTGTTGATATGATTAGGAAGGCCCTTCCCTAGACCTTGAGATGGACGCACTTGCAGTCCATTGATCTCAAAACTAACCCTTTTCTTCTTCTAGTTTTAGGAAGGTTGAATTATCCTATCACTAGTTGTCTACTCAGGTTCTCTCTAGTGCAGAAACGCGGCACTAGAGTGATTCTACTGTAATCATTCAAGTTAAACATAGGTTAGCTAAGCCCAAATCCAACAAGAAAAAATTGTCATTAAACCAAGCAAGAAAAGAGATATGAAAAACGTTTTTATTGAAGAACAACAAGTCTCACAACATACTGGAATTGTTAACCTCTCAATCCCCACCAGGAATTGGAGGAATTAATTACAACTCCAATCAAAACAGCAAGCTTGAATAAAATCCAAAAATACAAGAAAATGGACAATATTACAAAATGAGAGAACTAGTTTCTCTCTTCCGTTCCCCTCTCTTCTCCTTCTGGTCTGGACCTGGACTCGACGTTCCCTCCCTCCTGCTCAAGCCTCTTCAATTAAATGGCAGCCAAGGTCAGTCAACCCAAAGAATAAAATATTCCCAAGTTGGCAAATCCAAAAATGAGCATGCTAAACATTCTCCTCTAAATTTGTTTCCTTGAGACATGTGAGAGAGAATATAGCATGCTGGGAACACCTTGTCTCCATTTACCAAGTCCCAAGCAGACAAGAAAAGCACTCAGGAATAAAAAATTGTAGCACGGAAAAATATGGTCAGTGCTGTCCAGTCTGGAATCTGCCAGGGAAGCTTCATCTCAAGGCCTTGAGATAGGCCGGAAATGCGCCTGGAAAATCTGCTCAACACCAATTGATCATTTGAGCTCTAATCTTCGGCCTTTTCATTCCTTTTCCTCCTTCAACATATATTAACCCTATAAAACCACAAAGGAAGGAAACAAGCTCAAAGTAGCATATTAATCATCTCAATTAATAATAAAAGAGACAATAAATCATTGTAAATAAACAATCAATCAAACCCCCCACACTTAAACCATGCTTGCCCTCAAGCATGAACTAAAAAAACACAGAAACACAGAAAACAGAACACCCTTTATACAGAAAATCAATCCCTGGACTGAACTCATATGAACACTTCAAAAATCAACTCTTTCAAGCAATGCTCAAGCACACCAAACATCACAAATGTACAAATGTTCAAATAGTGGCATAATAGCATGTTGTTCAACCAGGAAATAAAGCCCTAGAACTACTGACTTCTCTGCCCAAGACTCAATCCAAACGCAGCTGCTACACAAGCAAAAATACACAAGCAGTCATGCAACAAAAATAAAAAATACAAGCAACAAAATTAAAGAGCACCACCAATCTTTCCTTCTTTCCCTTCTGCACATTTTCTTTCTTTTATTTAGGCATTCGGCCTCTTATACCTCCTTTATTCTTTTTTTTTTCTTTTTTTCTTTTTCCTTTTATTTTCTTTTTTTTCTTTTTTTTTTCTTTTTTTTAAATAGGCCTTCGGCCTCTTATACCCCATTTCTGTCACGATCCCAAAACATACAAACACACACAATCATGCAAAGAATAAAAAGACACTAACGCAAAGCAAAAATTAAAAACTTGCTGCAACATAATGGACGGGATCTTCATCCCAAGGTCTTGAGATGAGAAGACAGTACAATCCTAGCAAAATATTTCCTAGGACAGCAATACTCATTATACAACCACGTGAATAAATGAACAAATTATAAGGTCAGAAGTGTTTAGCATTGGAAGACAGAGTTGATTGATCAAGTATTCACATAAGTCGAGTTTTTAGGATTTCATTTTATACAAGAGGTGAAAAACACAAAAAGAAAAACACAAAAACAACAAAAATATGCCCAAAAATACAATAAAAACACGAAAGTGACTCCCCCACACTTATTGGACACAATGTCCTCAATATGAACGAGCCCAAACAAGGGCAAAAAGACAGTAACAAAGAAAAATAAAACCTGGGGGCGAAGTTGATGGAGTAGGTGAAGGGGTAGCTGGTGCAACACATCCGCCTCATCTCAAGGACCTGAGAAGAGTCTGCCTGGGAACTTCCGCAGCTGCACTGAAAAGGTAGGGGGAAAAAACAGAAATAACAAAAGAAACATGGGTTGCCTCCCATGAAGCGTCCATCTTTATAGTCTTAGACTAGACTCTATTATTCATCAGTTGATATGGTCATAAACAGAGAAAAACAAACATTAGTTCAACAGATAATCCCCGGCAACGGCGCCAATTTATGACGGGTGTCGAATCCGCGATCATAAATAAAAAGATTACAACTATTCACTAAGCAGCAAAAAGGATTTGTGCATAGCGGCAAGAGGATCGATCCACAGGGACTATCGGCCTAATGCTCATTCTCCTGCAAACAACCAAACCAAACTGATCAGAACGAAGGGGGAGGTATAAACAGTGCAGAAAATAAATGACAGAAAAATAAAATAAAACAGGAGACATGGCAGCTTCATCTCAAGGCCTTGAGATGAGTCTGCCATGCTCTAAATAAAAACAGTAAATAAAATACGAAAATAGTAAAGAAAAAGAGAGTGAAAGGATGAAAGAAAATATTATTCCCGGCAGAGATCTCTTGAGGTAAGAATTCCATGTTGTTCATTGACACGAAAAACATTTTCAAAACAGTTTCCATAGAGAAGTTATAGAGATACATCCAAGGGCGATCTCCAAGCCTCCTCCTACTCAAGTCACTCAAGGAGAAACTCCTTTCGCGACCCTAACTCCCTTAACAATCAAGGATTGCTAGCTTGTTGATATGATTAGGAAGGCCCTTCCCTAGACCTTGAGATGGACGCACTTGCAGTCCATTGATCTCAAAACTAACCCTTTTCTTCTTCTAGTTTTAGGAAGGTTGAATTATCCTATCACTAGTTGTCTACTCGGGTTCTCTCTAGTGCAGAAACGCGGCACTAGAGTGATTCTACTGTAATCATTCAAGTTAAACATAGGTTAGCTAAGCCCAAATCCAACAAGAAAAAATTGTCATTAAACCAAGCAAGAAAAGAGATATGAAAAACATTTTTATTGAAGAACAACAAGTCTCACAACATACTGGAATTGTTAACCTCTCAATCCCCACCAGGAATTGGAGGAATTAATTACAACTCCAATCAAAACAGCAAGCTTGAATAAAATCCAAAAATACAAGAAAATGGACAATATTACAAAATGAGAGAACTAGTTTCTCTCTTCCGTTCCCCTCTCTTCTCCTTCTGGTCTGGACCTGGACTCGACGTTCCCTCCCTCCTGCTCAAGCCTCTTCAATTAAATGGCAGCCAAGGTCAGTCAACCCAAAGAATAAAATATTCCCAAGTTGGCAAATCCAAAAATGAGCATGCTAAACATTCTCCTCTAAATTTGTTTCCTTGAGACATGTGAGAGAGAATATAGCATGCTGGGAACACCTTGTCTCCATTTACCAAGTCCCAAGCAGACAAGAAAAGCACTCAGGAATAAAAAATTGTAGCACGGAAAAATATGGTCAGTGCTGTCCAGTCTGGAATCTGCCAGGGAAGCTTCATCTCAAGGCCTTGAGATCGGCCGGAAATGCGCCTGGAAAATCTGCTCAACACCAATTGATCATTTGAGCTCTAATCTTCGGCCTTTTCATTCCTTTTCCTCCTTCAACATATATTAACCCTATAAAACCACAAAGGAAGGAAACAAGCTCAAAGTAGCATATTAATCATCTCAATTAATAATAAAAGAGACAATAAATCATTGTAAATAAACAATCAATCAAACCCCCCACACTTAAACCATGCTTGCCCTCAAGCATGAACTAAAAAAACACAGAAACACAGAAAACAGAACACCCTTTATACAGAAAATCAATCCCTGGACTGAACTCATATGAACACTTCAAAAATCAACTCTTTCAAGCAATGCTCAAGCACACCAAACATCACAAATGTACAAATGTTCAAATAGTGGCATAATAGCATGTTGTTCAACCAGGAAATAAAGCCCTAGAACTACTGACTTCTCTGCCCAAGACTCAATCCAAACGCAGCTGCTACACAAGCAAAAATACACAAGCAGTCATGCAACAAAAATAAAAAATACAAGCAACAAAATTAAAGAGCACCACCAATCTTTCCTTCTTTCCCTTCTGCACATTTTCTTTCTTTTATTTAGGCCTTCGGCCTCTTATACCTCCTTTATTTTTTTCTTTTTTTCTTTTTTTCTTTTTCCTTTTATTTTCTTTATTTTCTTTTTTTTTTCTTTTTTTTAAATAGGCCTTCGGCCTCTTATACCCCATTTCTGTCACGATCCCAAAACATACAAACACACACAATCATGCAAAGAATAAAAAGACACTAACGCAAAGCAAAAATTAAAAACTTTCTGCAACATAATGGACGGGATCTTCATCCCAAGGTCTTGAGATGAGAAGACAGTACAATCCTAGCAAAATATTTCCTAGGACAGCAATACTCATTATACAACCACGTGAATAAATGAACAAATTATAAGGTCAGAAGTGTTTAGCATTGGAAGACAGAGTTGATTGATCAAGTATTCACATAAGTCGAGTTTTTAGGATTTCATTTTATACAAGAGGTGAAAAACACAAAAAGAAAAACACAAAAACAACAAAAATATGCCCAAAAATACAATAAAAACACGAAAGTGACTCCCCCACACTTATTGGACACAATCTCCTCAATATGAACGAGCACAAACAAGGGCAAAAAGACAGTAACAAAGAAAAATAAAACCTGGGGGCGAAGTTGATGGAGTAGGTGAAGGGGTAGCTGGTGCAACACATCCGCCTCATCTCAAGGACCTGAGAACAGTCTGCCTGGGAACTTCCGCAGCTGCACTGAAAAGGTAGGGGGAAAAACAGAAATAACAAAAGAAACATGGGTTGCCTCCCATGAAGCGTCCATCTTTATAGTCTTAGACTAGACTCTATTATTCATCAGTTGATATGGTCATAAACAGAGAAAAACAAACATTAGTTCAACAGATAATCCCCGGCAACGGCGCCAATTTATGACGGGTGTCGAATCCGCGATCATAAATAAAAAGATTACAACTATTCACTAAGCAGCAAAAAGGATTTGTGCATAGCGGCAAGAGGATCGATCCACAGGGACTATCGGCCTAATGCTCATTCTCCTGCAAACAACCAAACCAAACTGATCAGAACGAAGGGGGAGGTATAAACAGTGCAGAAAATAAATGACAGAAAAATAAAATAAAACAGGAGACATGGCAGCTTCATCTCAAGGCCTTGAGATGAGTCTGCCATGCTCTAAATAAAAACAGTAAATAAAATACGAAAATAGTAAAGAAAAAGAGAGTGAAAGGATGAAAGAAAATATTATTCCCGGCAGAGATCTCTTGAGGTAAGAATTCCATGTTGTTCATTGACACGAAAAACATTTTCAAAACAGTTTCCATAGAGAAGTTATAGAGATACATCCAAGGGCGATCTCCAAGCCTCCTCCTACTCAAGTCACTCAAGGAGAAACTCCTTTCGCGACCCTAACTCCCTTAACAATCAAGGATTGCTAGCTTGTTGATATGATTAGGAAGGCCCTTCCCTAGACCTTGAGATGGACGCACTTGCAGTCCATTGATCTCAAAACTAACCCTTTTCTTCTTCTAGTTTTAGGAAGGTTGAATTATCCTATCACTAGTTGTCTACTCGGGTTCTCTCTAGTGCAGAAACGCGGCACTAGAGTGATTCTACTGTAATCATTCAAGTTAAACATAGGTTAGCTAAGCCCAAATCCAACAAGAAAAAATTGTCATTAAACCAAGCAAGAAAAGAGATATGAAAAACATTTTTATTGAAGAACAACAAGTCTCACAACATACTGGAATTGTTAACCTCTCAATCCCCACCAGGAATTGGAGGAATTAATTACAACTCCAATCAAAACAGCAAGCTTGAATAAAATCCAAAAATACAAGAAAATGGACAATATTACAAAATGAGAGAACTAGTTTCTCTCTTCCGTTCCCCTCTCTTCTCCTTCTGGTCTGGACCTGGACTCGACGTTCCCTCCCTCCTGCTCAAGCCTCTTCAATTAAATGGCAGCCAAGGTCAGTCAACCCAAAGAATAAAATATTCCCAAGTTGGCAAATCCAAAAATGAGCATGCTAAACATTCTCCTCTAAATTTGTTTCCTTGAGACATGTGAGAGAGAATATAGCATGCTGGGAACACCTTGTCTCCATTTACCAAGTCCCAAGCAGACAAGAAAAGCACTCAGGAATAAAAAATTGTAGCACGGAAAAATATGGTCAGTGCTGTCCAGTCTGGAATCTGCCAGGGAAGCTTCATCTCAAGGCCTTGAGATCGGCCGGAAATGCGCCTGGAAAATCTGCTCAACACCAATTGATCATTTGAGCTCTAATCTTCGGCCTTTTCATTCCTTTTCCTCCTTCAACATATATTAACCCTATAAAACCACAAAGGAAGGAAACAAGCTCAAAGTAGCATATTAATCATCTCAATTAATAATAAAAGAGACAATAAATCATTGTAAATAAACAATCAATCAAACCCCCCACACTTAAACCATGCTTGCCCTCAAGCATGAACTAAAAAAACACAGAAACACAGAAAACAGAACACCCTTTATACAGAAAATCAATCCCTGGACTGAACTCATATGAACACTTCAAAAATCAACTCTTTCAAGCAATGCTCAAGCACACCAAACATCACAAATGTACAAATGTTCAAATAGTGGCATAATAGCATGTTGTTCAACCAGGAAATAAAGCCCTAGAACTACTGACTTCTCTGCCCAAGACTCAATCCAAACGCAGCTGCTACACAAGCAAAAATACACAAGCAGTCATGCAACAAAAATAAAAAATACAAGCAACAAAATTAAAGAGCACCACCAATCTTTCCTTCTTTCCCTTCTGCACATTTTCTTTCTTTTATTTAGGCCTTCGGCCTCTTATACCTCCTTTATTTTTTTCTTTTTTTCTTTTTTTCTTTTTCCTTTTATTTTCTTTATTTTCTTTTTTTTTTCTTTTTTTTAAATAGGCCTTCGGCCTCTTATACCCCATTTCTGTCACGATCCCAAAACATACAAACACACACAATCATGCAAAGAATAAAAAGACACTAACGCAAAGCAAAAATTAAAAACTTTCTGCAACATAATGGACGGGATCTTCATCCCAAGGTCTTGAGATGAGAAGACAGTACAATCCTAGCAAAATATTTCCTAGGACAGCAATACTCATTATACAACCACGTGAATAAATGAACAAATTATAAGGTCAGAAGTGTTTAGCATTGGAAGACAGAGTTGATTGATCAAGTATTCACATAAGTCGAGTTTTTAGGATTTCATTTTATACAAGAGGTGAAAAACACAAAAAGAAAAACACAAAAACAACAAAAATATGCCCAAAAATACAATAAAAACACGAAAGTGACTCCCCCACACTTATTGGACACAATCTCCTCAATATGAACGAGCACAAACAAGGGCAAAAAGACAGTAACAAAGAAAAATAAAACCTGGGGGCGAAGTTGATGGAGTAGGTGAAGGGGTAGCTGGTGCAACACATCCGCCTCATCTCAAGGACCTGAGAACAGTCTGCCTGGGAACTTCCGCAGCTGCACTGAAAAGGTAGGGGGAAAAACAGAAATAACAAAAGAAACATGGGTTGCCTCCCATGAAGCGTCCATCTTTATAGTCTTAGACTAGACTCTATTATTCATCAGTTGATATGGTCATAAACAGAGAAAAACAAACATTAGTTCAACAGATAATCCCCGGCAACGGCGCCAATTTATGACGGGTGTCGAATCCGCGATCATAAATAAAAAGATTACAACTATTCACTAAGCAGCAAAAAGGATTTGTGCATAGCGGCAAGAGGATCGATCCACAGGGACTATCGGCCTAATGCTCATTCTCCTGCAAACAACCAAACCAAACTGATCAGAACGAAGGGGGAGGTATAAACAGTGCAGAAAATAAATGACAGAAAAATAAAATAAAACAGGAGACATGGCAGCTTCATCTCAAGGCCTTGAGATGAGTCTGCCATGCTCTAAATAAAAACAGTAAATAAAATACGAAAATAGTAAAGAAAAAGAGAGTGAAAGGATGAAAGAAAATATTATTCCCGGCAGAGATCTCTTGAGGTAAGAATTCCATGTTGTTCATTGACACGAAAAACATTTTCAAAACAGTTTCCATAGAGAAGTTATAGAGATACATCCAAGGGCGATCTCCAAGCCTCCTCCTACTCAAGTCACTCAAGGAGAAACTCCTTTCGCGACCCTAACTCCCTTAACAATCAAGGATTGCTAGCTTGTTGATATGATTAGGAATGCCCTTCCCTAGACCTTGAGATGGACGCACTTGCAGTCCATTGATCTCAAAACTAACCCTTTTCTTCTTCTAGTTTTAGGAAGGTTGAATTATCCTATCACTAGTTGTCTACTCGGGTTCTCTCTAGTGCAGAAACGCGGCACTAGAGTGATTCTACTGTAATCATTCAAGTTAAACATAGGTTAGCTAAGCCCAAATCCAACAAGAAAAAATTGTCATTAAACCAAGCAAGAAAAGAGATATGAAAAACGTTTTTATTGAAGAACAACAAGTCTCACAACATACTGGAATTGTTAACCTCTCAATCCCCACCAGGAATTGGAGGAATTAATTACAACTCCAATCAAAACAGCAAGCTTGAATAAAATCCAAAAATACAAGAAAATGGACAATATTACAAAATGAGAGAACTAGTTTCTCTCTTCCGTTCCCCTCTCTTCTCCTTCTGGTCTGGACCTGGACTCGACGTTCCCTCCCTCCTGCTCAAGCCTCTTCAATTAAATGGCAGCCAAGGTCAGTCAACCCAAAGAATAAAATATTCCCAAGTTGGCAAATCCAAAAATGAGCATGCTAAACATTCTCCTCTAAATTTGTTTCCTTGAGACATGTGAGAGAGAATATAGCATGCTGGGAACACCTTGTCTCCATTTACCAAGTCCCAAGCAGACAAGAAAAGCACTCAGGAATAAAAAATTATAGCACGGAAAAATATGGTCAGTGCTGTCCAGTCTGGAATCTGCCAGGGAAGCTTCATCTCAAGGCCTTGAGATAGGCCGGAAATGCGCCTGGAAAATCTGCTCAACACCAATTGATCATTTGAGCTCTAATCTTCGGCCTTTTCATTCCTTTTCCTCCTTCAACATATATTAACCCTATAAAACCACAAAGGAAGGAAACAAGCTCAAAGTAGCATATTAATCATCTCAATTAATAATAAAAGAGACAATAAATCATTGTAAATAAACAATCAATCAGGGGCCGAAGGGCCTGGAGGTGGAGTTGGTCTAGTAGCCTCATCCTCGGAGTCTAAGATGAGATAAGCTTCCAGTTTGTTATGAAGGCCAGCATGGGCGTATGACAAGGTACGAAGGTCTCTAAGGCAGTTTTCCAGCCCTGTTTCAATCTGCTTGAACTGGGTTTGCTGCGCTTCAATGGATTGCTGGATCTTGGCACTTGCAGCCTCTTGGAATTCCTTAAGCTGAGCTTTGTGAGTGTCAATGGACTGCTGGAGCTGAGCACTTGCAGACTCTTCGAACTCCATGAACTGGTTCTGACTAGCAACAAAGTGCGTGAGCAGGGAAGTTGCTGGTCTAGGAGGATTGAAGCCCACTATGGCAACTCAGGTTCAGGCTCTTACTGGGTATTGGGAGCATCATCTTGGCCAAGATTTACTTCAGGGTCTGCATCTGCATTTTGCTTTAGGGGAGCTTCTTCATCTTCAAGTTGAAGTTCCCTTGATACTTCTTACCAAAAATGTGCTCCTCCACTGGTGTGTATCCTACATTAAAATGCACAAAGCCCTCTTCCATATGGAAATGGCCCATCTGATCAAATGCTTTAAGATCCATAAGACGCACACCATAAAATTCATGCAGATTAGCAAACTCAATGTTTCGACCCCTAGAAGACACAGCTAGGCTTGAGATCAAGGTCCCTAGAATCATTTTTTATGTCACTTCATACGCTTGTAATTGCTTAACCAACCAGTAGCCTAGGTTTACTTTTTTCTCATGCTTCATACACCATGACAAAAACACTTCCAGTTTTGACACATTTCTAGAAACGTTAGTCTTGCCACTAAGATTAATGGACAAAGTCCTATGGAGAATCCTCAATATAGGATCTCTAATCTTATGGGCCTTAGCATATTTTTCAAAACTAATTTTGTTATCTATAGTAAATTCCCTATAAGCTACTGTTTTATCCCAATCAGAAGGATATTCAGTCAAGGCATTCAGATATTCTTCAGATTTTATGCTATCAGGACTTGCAAAGCCTATCATCAAATTAAATTCATCAATTGACATGTGAGACCATACATCACAGAGCCTAAAATTAATCATATCAGCAGTAGACAAATTGGAATAATCCCTACCAGCAGCATACAACACATCTTGATCAAGCCAAAAAGAGGAATGAAGTTCTAGGCATAATTTAGTATAAACATACATATCAAGCAACAAGAAAGGTTCCCACCCAATATTAAGCATATATTTCCTAGTCCTGTTTCCCGCACCCATAGCATCCAGAAAAAAAATCAAGTAAAGCGTGGGGAATAATTTCAGAAGTTAGCTTTTTTGTGAGCTTGGCCTTGAGGTCTGGAGTGTCAAACCTCAACTAGCCTTTCAGTGTGTGAAGTGGTGGTACCTTGGTAGTCTTGGTCGTAGACTTGGCCAAGACTAGGGTCACTGCTGCGTCATCTGAATCCTCTTGCTGGTTTGAGTCCATGTGTTTTTTGCCTTTGGACTTTGCTGCTGAGGCCCTTGTCCTCTTTGGTGGGGCTGACTAGTCCGTCGTGGCCTCTGTTTTCCTCTTTATAGGTGTTAGTGTGTATTTTATGCACATTTTTCTCTCCATTATTGTCTCAATTCCTAGCATGATACTGCTGATTTGCCCTTGTTTTCATCTTTATTGCAGATCTAGGTAAAAAGAGAGGAATATGTGAAAACATATGATTTTTGGGTGGAATTTCGCGAATCTCAAAGCAGTGAGGTCAAGACATCCATTTCCGTCGAGCCTTGGGCAATATTTCCTAGCCAAAGCTTCATTGTTGTGCTTCCACGTTTCCACCCTGCTGGCTTTTAGAAGATTCAATGTGCTTCTAGAATATTCCCTCGCTGCCAAATTCTGCGTCTTGCCATAGCTGCTGATAGAGTCGTCTTGCCCTAGAAGTTTTCGTCTAAGTCTCGACGACCAAAGAGAAAGATTCCTAAAAGATCCGCACGGGATTCCATGCAGATTCCTCCTAGCATATTCCAGAATGTACTCCCTCTTAGCTGCATTTTGTCCTCTTGTGGGCTAGAGAGTATTTAAGCCTTAGTTTTAGGGTTTTTAGGGATTATCTCATCTTTTCCCTTTTGGGAGCCGCCTCTTATATTTTCCTCTTTTGTTTTTCTGGGTATTTGTTCCTCCCCTTTGTTGGAGCAGCCGCCACCATCTACTTTCCTTCAAACCATCGGTATTTATTAAGTTTTTATTTCCTTTATTGCTTCTTCACTTTTATGCTATTTATTAGATCTATTATTTATTACTTGTTAGCATGAGCGGCTAAGCTCGTCCTCTTAGCAAGGGTGTTTTAAGGGTTGCAAAAGGATATTTAAGAGGCCAAATCGTTCTTCATATATTCTTATTGTTGTATTTGCTTGTTTACCAGTTTCTTGTTAATTCGTCCAGGGAAAGTTAGAAGTCTGGCCAGCTAATAACTAGACCTAGATGATTACTGTCATTTCCTTGGTTATAACTATCACGAAGCCTTGGGATAGAGTAGACACTAGACGGATTGTCATTAGCTTGGTCCGTTCTGTCTAGGGCAAGTGAGCAATTAGGGCGGTGTCGCGAGCCTGACAAACTAAGAGGCATCTAGCCCTAGATGTGTCTTTCCTTATCTTCATGGGCGCTGTGAGTATTGCCTCCCCGCTACGTGCCTGGGAGGACGGCTGATAACTATTAAGGCAATCCTAAGGGCATTTCTGTAATTATGACCCCTGCCGAAGAGGGAGTCCCACGAGCCTTGTCGGACATCTAAGCTATCGCTACCAAACCTTGAAGCGTTTACTGGGATGGTCGACATCAGCGGGGGGGACCTATAGAGCTATCGCCCCCGACATGATCGCAGGTATCGCCACCGGTACCCTCCTCGGAGACATCAACCCTGACGTTACCTCATGTATCGCTGATGATGTCAGGTTGAGGTATCGCCCGTGACGTCATCAGGAGCGACGTCTCACCCGGATATCGCCCTTATGCCCAGCTATCGCCTCCAGTGGCCTACAAATACCCCATAATAAAAAACATCAAGTAAGCCAGAATTCACTTACTAGAACCGCTGCTATTTTTGAACCACTTACTGACTTAAGCATCGGAGTGTCTACGCCGGAGCCCCCCCTCCGGCGCCTCCGGCGCCTTGCAGGTGAGTTCGACGGCAACTACAGCAACTCCGACCAAGGGAAGTCAACCCCCCGATCGCATAAGAGCTAAAATCTTACCAAATTGGTGCTTTCATTGAGAGCCTTGGTGTATTAAGTGAGCATCCTTAATAGCCAAGCTCTGTTCTACCCAAAGATCAGAACAATCATGACTTCTGAGTCGGAGCGGACGCGACCTCCATCTTCTAATGTTCCCTTCTCGATTCGCAGACAGTTATTCCCTTTTGCTACTGCTGAACTTTCTGGGACAGCGCAACAAATCATTTCAGAATCCCTAAATCCTTTGATCAGGTCTGCAGGGGAAGTCCTTTCCTCGCAGGCGACCGTGTCGTTGTCCCAAATGGCGGGATCCATCTTCTCTACTCCTACTTCGAGGGGATTTGTGTTAAATAGTATAGAACACCCTTTTGCGAGTGAAATAGCGGCCCTTCGTTCTCGGTTGGACTATTTGACTGAAATGGCTGCCAGAATGACACCTGGAATCCCCGGATCGAGTGTACCTCCCCGTGTCATGTTCACGCCGTCTATTGTCACCGAGGGCCCTTGTCATTGTCATTACAGGGAAATCTCCGGCCAACTTTATCCATAGCTGATCCCCCGATTAATTTAGCGCAGCTCACTCAAGGACGAGTGGAACCTTATATGCCGCAAGTGCCCCTAGGTCCCATCCCTCTAGAGGATCGGCACCTGGAAGAGGCCAGAAACCGTTGGGACGGTCGAAGGGAAGGAGCGAATAGAGATTTGTCTCCCGAGCGCAGTGAAAGATCCAGCAGTAGGAGATATCAAACTCGCTCGCTCAGGAGCCACAATCGGTCTCCTAGGCGACATCCCACGCCAGATCCTCAGAATCGGAGGCGTCCTGCGGAAATATCTCCCCCACGCCAGGAGCGTGAAATTCTTGATGACACATCAGGTCATCCATTTAGCCGTCGTATAAGACGCCATAAGGTCAGTCGACATGTGAAGTTTCCCACTGAGACTTATGACGACACCAGAGATCCCATTTCGCACATCAATAAGGTGAAGGATTTCGTGCAGTTTCAGACACATATTGATGCGGCGTTATGCCAAATATTTGTTATGACATTATCAGGAGTCGCACGCCTTTGGTTCGAGGGCCTTCCCGGTGGATCTATTAGCAATTGCGCACAGTTGGAATCCAAGTTCCGGAGCCATTTCAGCACAGCGATTCCAATCAGGAAATCTGCCGCCGCGTTATTCGACTTACGTCGAAGGCCTCAGGAAACTCTGAAGGAATTTCTTAGTCGATTTGATCTGGAAATGTCACTAACGCTGGGCGTTACCATTGATTTTGCTATAGAGGCCTTGAAGAGGAACTGCCATTATAGTAAATTGAGAGATGCACTAATGGTGGACCCTCCAGCGACTCTGGACGCTTTAAGACTTAAAGCCCATAATTACGCGAAAATGGAAGAAGAGGAAAACAGAGATAGAACCTATGGCATGCCACCTGAGGCACCTCTGATTCCAAACGCTCCTGCAAATACCATTCTTGATGACCGCCTCACCGACGAGTATGCTCGGCGGAAAGATCATATTCCCAAAACCTCCAGTGGGCGGAAAGGTAACACTTCAAAGGGAAAGCCTGGCAGTTCCCCATCTCAGCGCCAAGGAGATTCCTCTAAAAGTCGGGCATACGATCCTGATTTCCCTTCCCTTAATCTACCAAGGGCAGAGATTTTGGCGATAGTGGAACAGCGAAACCTTCCCATCCGGTACCCTGCGCCCGTCAAGCCCGGAGTACTCTTAGGGAGAAGAGAAAACGCTTATTGTAAGTTCCACAAAGCCAGGGGGCATTCTACAGAAGTATGTAGAGACTTAAAATCAGCGATAGAACGTTTGGTGGAGGAAGGTTACTGGGGAGAATTCGCAACCAAAGTAAGAAAAGACACCAGAAATAATCCCACGAAAAGGGCCGCAGATGACCGACAAGTATCCCCTTGCGTCCCACCAAAGGATAATGCTCTCAGAGGAAGAGGTGAGGAAACGTTCGCAGTAGAGGATGAGGGCTTCCCTATGATTAACATCATAGCAGGAGGGACTCCTTACATGGATGAACCAGAACTACCGACGACGGCGTTAAGAGAAAAACGCAAGCGAGATGGCGTGACAAAGAAAGGCGAGACGATAAGCGTTCTAGATCGCATGGTGTTAGCCTTCTCCGAAGAGGACGAGAAAGGCGTTGTCTATCCGCATAATGATGCGTTGGTGGTTACGCACATCATTGCCAGTCACGGAGTCAGAAGAACTCTCATAGATAACAGAAGTGCAGTAAACCTCTTCTCGCTGAAAGCGTACAATCTCATGAAACGGCCCGACAACGAATTGATACCTTGCAAGAAACCCATAATTGGGTTGGACGGGATCCCAATCCTAGTTACAGGGATAACTACTCTGCCCGTGTACTTCAGAGAAGACACCTCCAAGCGGTCAGAGGATCTGTTATTCCTTGTCGTAGATTTAAACTTGCCCTACAATGTTATACTCAGACGACCTTTTCTCAACCGCTTTGGAGCGGTAATATCTTAGAAGCATTTGAAGATGAAATACCCCTCCTGGGACGGAGTGGTAGCGATAAAGGGCAATCAAAAATTGGGGGCCGAATGTTACCTGCTCATGACTCAAAAGAGTTGTGATAGGTATGTATGTATAACAGCGGACCCATATCAACAAGGCGATGAGAAGCGCGCTCAACCCCTTGACAAAATGGTGCCTGTACCGGTAATTGGCATAGAAAAAGCAGACTTCCTTGTCAGCGAAAGGCTTAGTTCAGAAGAAAACCTTCAGTTGGCCCGGTTATTGAACAAGTGTCGAGGAGAATTTGCATGGAAACCCGCAGACATGCCGGGTATATCGCGAGAAATAGCCGAGCACCAACTCAACGTTGACCCTGGCGCTAAGCCAATCCAGAAAAAGCGGCGCGCGTTCTCTAAGGAAAAAGACTTAGCTGTTGATAAAGAAGTAGCAAAGCTCCTTGACGCTGGTTTCATCCGGGAAGTTCAGTACCCCACCTGGTTAGCCAACCCAGTCCTCGTCCCTAAGTCCAATAGAGACTGGCATATGTGTATCGACTTCACCAATTTGAACGATGCCTGCCCCAAGGACTGCTACCCGCTTCCCCGCATTGACCAATTAGTCGATCAGACTGCCGGGTACGCATATTTGAGTTCACTTGACGCCAACTCCGGGTACCACCAAATTCCCATGGCTATTGAAGATGAAGAGAAGACTACCTTCATCACTCCTACGGCCACTTACTGTTATACGGCGATGCCATTTGGGCTAAAGAACGCGAGGGTGACGTTCCAACGTATGGCAAACAAGATATTTGAAGAACAAATAGGGAGAAATGTGGAAGCCTACGTTGACGATATACTGGTAAAAAGCGCTAGCTTTCAGGATCACTTGCGGGATCTAAAGGAAGTCTTTGACGTGATGAAACGGCACAGCATGAAACTGAACCCCCGGAAATGCATGTTCGCGTTTCAGACCGGAAAATTCCTAGGCTACGTGGTCAGCCAAAAAGAAATCCAGCCTAATCCGACAAAGATTAAAGCCATACAAGACATGATATCTCCAAGAACCGTTAAGGAAGTACAAAGGCTAACAGGGCGCGTTATCGCCCTAGGGCGCTTTATTTCCAAACAAGGCGAGAAGTGTCTTCCTTTTTTCAAAGTCATACGCAAGAAAGCATCCTTTGGGTGGACCCCGAAATGTGAATAGGCGTTTGTTAGCCTAAAAGATTACCTATCGTCCGATCTGCTGCTGACCAGGCCAGAACTAGGTGATACTTTGTATCTATATCTCGGCGCTGCTGACGAAGTGGTCAGCGCTGTCCTCGTTCACGACGATAGCCACACACACCGCCCCGTGTATTTTGTGAGTCACGTTCTGAAGGATGCAGAGTTGCGATATGCCCGAATTGAGAAAATAGCGTACGCGCTAATACAGGCCACTCGAAAAATGGACAGATACTTCCAGTCTTTTTCCGTTATCGTACTTACAGATCAACCGCTGAAAAGGATATTTCGAAAGCCTGAATCCTTCGGAAGAATGCTAATCTGGGCTCTTGAACTCGAACAATACGGGCTAAGGTATCAGTCTCGGCCATCTGTAAAGGCTCAAATCTTGGCAGATTTTATAGCGGAATGCACCTTTACGGAAAATCCGTTAACAGACGTACCCGAAAAGGAATGGCGTGATTTGGATCTCCCGTTCCCGGAGACTTATACGGACCTCTGGATCATTCATGTAGACGGGGCTAAAAATCAAGAATCGGCTAGAGTAGGAATCTTCATAAATGGGCCGAACGATATGCGAATACAATACGCTATCCGAATCCTGCAGCCATTATCCAATAATGAGGCAGAATATGAGGCGTTACTGGCTGGACTCAGGATAGGGAGAATCCTTTCATCTAAAGGTAGGCACGATACCGAAAGAACAGGAGACCTGCGTCTAAAAATTTGTGGTGACTCCAAACTAGTGATCGACCAGGTCTTGGGGCGCTCTCAAGCTCGGGAGCCCATCATGGTCCAGTATCTCGCTAAAGTGATGCGGGAGCTATTAGAAATAAAGAAAGAAGGCATGCAAGTCAGTTTTGAGCACATTCCCCGAGAGGACAACGCCGAAGCTGACAACCTTGCCAAGCTGGCTGCAAACCCAGAAGCATCCATGCCCAAAGGCGTGTATTACCGAGAATTACCTGTACCCTCCTTCATGGAAGAGCAAGCATCTCTGTGTGTGGAAGAACTCAAGAACGACTGGCGAGTCCCCATAATCAAATACTTAAGACATGAAGAACTGCCTGAAAATATCGCTGAAAAGAAAAAAGTGCTGAGACAGGCAGCTCGCTGTACGTATTATAACGGGGACCTGGTCCGAAGATGCTTTTCGCACCCAGCGGCCAAATGCATAACGGAACAAGAGGGTCTTCACACGTTACGCAAAATTCATGAAGGGATATACGGTATGCATGTATCAGGCGGTACCCTGGCTGCACAAGTCTTCAGATCTGGATTCTATTGGCCCACTATACGGAAAGATTGCCACAACTATGTGCAAACGTGCCCGAAATGTCAGGAGTTCTCTAAAATTCCTCGACGTCCCGCCACTGAAATATCCGAGATCATCTCCCCTTGTCCTTTTGCTAAATGGGGGATCGATATCCTGGGTCCGTTTCTAAAGGCAAGGTCCCAACTAAAATTTGTAATAGTGGCAGTGGACTACTTTACGAAGTGGGCGGAGGCTGAAGCGGTCGCCAACATCACGACAGAAAAAACTTGGCGTTTCTTCAAGCACCAAGTTATCATGAGGTTTGGCGTACCTCGTATCCTAATCAGCGATAATGGGACACAGTTCACCAGCCAATTCTTCAAAGACCAATGCTCGGAATTTGGGATAGAGCAACGATTCTCTTCCGTGGCTCACCCCCAAACCTATGGACAGGCAGAAGTGACAAATCGGAGCATCCTCAGTGGCATTAAGAAAAATCTGGAGGGGTCTAAAAAGAAATAGGCTGACGAGTTGCCATACGTGATGTGGGCGTACCGCATGACCGTTAAAACTAGTACGGGAGAAACACCTTTCACATTAGCCTTCGGTACCGAGGCTGTTACGCCGGTAGAAATCGGGACCATGAGCCTGCGAGTGGCCCACTTCCGAGAGGAGCTGAATGAGGAAAGGTTACAAGCTAACCTTGATGTGTTATCGGAGGTTCGAGTAGAAACCCTCTTGAAAATGCAACACTACAAACGAAAGATGGCCCGTTACCATAACAGGCGCGTCAAAGAACGGTTGCTAAAGGCAGGCGACCTGGTGCTCAGAGACAAACGAGCGGCTGGTCAACGTATGGGGAAGCTCAGCCCAAACTGGGATGGACCATATCGCGTTACCCGAGTTATCAGAAAAGGAGCATATCATCTAGAGACGCTCGATGGTACTCCCTTATCTAACTCTTGGAATATTGCTCGTTTGAAATTATATTATCCTAGACCTTAAACTGTCTGCACCTTTGAGTGATGTCAACCCTAACCTTAGCTAACGCTCCCTGAGAGAGCTTCCTTGGGTGTTTGTGGTTGCTTTTTGTGCAGATAGAAAAGGGGGCACCTGGGGGTGAAAAGTCCTATCCTTGTGAATGCCGGTCCTGATCAGATGGCTCACTAAGTGAGGGCACGACCCAGGATGCCTTGAACTAGCGTTGGGATTGAAAGATCCCGAGCGCCCCCGGGGAGTGAAAAGTCCTATCCTTGTGAATGTCGGTCCTGATCAGATAGCTCACTAAGTGAGGGCACAACCCGGGAATCCCTGGGAGTGAAAAGTCCTTTTCTTGTAATGACCGTTCTCGTGGAGACGGCCCATCAAGACAAGGCACGCCCCAAGGAAATAGTAACTCCATTCTAGAAATAAAAAGTCCCCTCTTAGTGACCGGACTAGTGTAGTGGGTCCACTAAGTAAGGACATGATTCTAGACGCGAGGACAACGCCTGAAAGTGAAAAGTCATATCCTTGTGACGGCCTGTCCCGATCTGACGGCTCACTAAGTGAGGGCACTTTCCAGGCCGATCGTGGAAAGAGGGAAACGCAAAAATCGCAAAATTCCAGCTAGTAACTAGAAGCGTAATCCCTAGTGAAGTAGAGCTGACGGAAAAAGTGATTCATGCAGTTTCCATACTAATGCCCTATGACGGCAGCGGAAAGGCTCCTACGGGTAATTACTATCTCTTGTAACCCGTTATGCTACTGATGGTTTACAATTGAGAATGTGCAGAATACCTTTCGAGTAGCGGAAAGATTGATGACTGCACAGGCGGTAATACTATGAGGCTCGCCGGGAAAACTAACCCTATATTGACCTCAACGATATCTGTTGATAAAACGCTACGAGCCTGCTCGAGAAAATAAACATATTATATCGCCCGGATGGTAGCGATGCATGGGAATTCCAGAAGCTAAAAGCCAAAGAAAGAGAAAAGGCAGCAGCAAAGATATAAACTGTTTAAATGCACAAAGGTGCCTTAGAGAGGTCACAAGTTCCAAAGACCAAAACAATAATGCCGCGGAGGTAAAAAACAAAACAAAACAAAACAAAACAAAAAGCACGATGGCTGCAGAAGTGGCGGCAAAGCTTGGGAATGTGTCAACCCTCGGGGTTCCTCCGTTTCCAACCCTCCGCCTTAGCTCGGCGAAAACCCGCTTCCTTAAGGTCGGCAGACTTCTGTTTGAAGGCCTTTGTGACCTCGTCGCCTTTGTACGCATCTGCTCCATGGACCTCTTCAAAGCATTCAACCAAGATAGTGGTCGTCCGCTCGACGTGCCACAGGCTCTTATCGGCTGAGTCCTCCGTCAGGGCGACTCTCTCTTCCTCCAGGGCAGTTTTCTCCCTCGCCAAGGATAACTTCTCTCCTTCCAGCACAGCATTCTTTGCATTAAGGGTGGACACTTGCCCCGACAGCTCCTGCTGAGCTAGTAACAAGCGGGTGCGTTCCTCCAGCAACTTATTCTTTTCATTTCGCTCTCGCGAAAGTTCAGAAAGGGACGAAGTAAGAGAAGCAGCCTGACGCTGTGCGTGCTCTGTCCAGTAGTGAAACTTCACAAAATTGGAAAAGAGATTAGAGCGTAGCGAATTCACTTTATCATCATCTGCCTGCGAGAGGAAGGCTTCCCGCTTAGCGGCGGTCGACAGTATTTGGGCTGCCAGGAAAGCCGAAACCTCAACTAAACCATCGCCCCCAAGAGCCGCTAAGCCTGTATTGCGAAAATCATATAAGCCCACTTGGTGAGTGAATGGGTGTCGAATCCAATCATAAATAAAATTACAACTTATCACTAAGCAACAAAAAGGATTGTGCACAGCGGTAAGAGGATCGAACACAGGGACTATCGGCCTAATGTTTATTCTCCTGCAAACAACCAAACCAAACTGAACAAAACGAAGGGTGAGGTGAAAACAGTACAAGAAAATAAATGACAAGAAAATAAAAACAGCAGCAGACATGGTCGCTTCATCCCGAGGCCTTGGGACGAGTCGACCATGGACAAAATACAAACATAAAATAAAAAAAAATGAAAAAAAGCAAAGACAAAGAGAGTGAAAGGATGAGGGAAATATTATTCCCAGTAGAGATCTCTTGAGGTAACAATTCCACGTTGTTGATCATTGACAAAGGTATTTTCAAAACGGTTTCATAGAAGAAGTTGTGGAACCAGCTCTCGCTAGATTCCCAACCTGCTACAAAAGTGAATTAAAAGAATCTCTTCATTTTAAACACCCTAATCTTCCTAAGCTCATCCTAAGATTCCAACCCGCCACTTTGCTTTCGCTATGCGGAGCCTTCAACAAAGGAATCAGAAAACTTATGGAAAAGCTCAAGAGATTGATTAAAAACAGTGAGGTCCCTCTTCTAGACATGGTAGCTGTTCGTCATCCACAAGTCTGGTCTAGTCTGGCACTTGACCCAGCTGTCACCTAGGTCGGCCCTTCTCAAGGCCTCGGGATGGGAGGGTAGTCTAGTTCAGTTCCTTCTATCAGCTTAGACCAAGCACATGCACCTCATGCCCTGCTGATTCATCTACTACTGCTCTCTAAGAGTGATTTAATCACAAGAGAACTGACTGTAATCATTCAAATCAAAATCCAAGTTGGCCAAACTCAAACTTAAACATGAACAAATTGGAGTTAAAACAAGAAGGAGAGAAATATGAAAAACGTTTTTATTAAGATCAACATAGTCTCAAAACAAACGGGAATTGTTAACCTCTCAATCCCTACCAGGAATTGGAGGAATTAATTACAACCAATCAAAACAGCAAAAGAAGTTAAAATCCGAAAATACAAAGAAAAGCTGAAAAATCTGGAAAATGTGAGAAATGCTGATTTTCTCCTCTCTTGCTCTCTCCCTCGTATCCTCCTCTATTTCCTTTGCTTCGTTGTTCTATTAATAGCCATTCTTCTTCTCCTCTGATAGACTTCAAAGGTACAACCTTCACCATAAAATAATTGCAGCATGTGCTGCCATACCAGGCTGGTGCTGGGCACTACTTTACTTTTGGAGAGAATAATCTTTGAATAATGCAAAGGGAATATTTCTATCATTCTTCCATTGATGTCCCCTTGGTGCTTCTGCAAGGTGGAAGAGGGAATCCAAGCACTAACACTCGTGCCCATGTCCTCCAGGTTCCAGGCTGGCTGAACCAGCTTTAACAAATAAAATACAAAATTACGCTCAGTGCTGTCCAGGATGGAACTCTGACAGGTCGCTTCTTGTCGAGGCCTCGAGAAGAGCTGGAATCGGCAGATTGGTGAAATGGCCTTGGGACGAACGGACCAATTTCAAGGCAGCAAAGCTGAAAATGAAACTCCATCACCGATTGATTGTTTTTGGCTCTGATCTTCAAGCTTTTCGTTCCTTTTCCTCAATTAACGATTATTAAGCCTGAAAAGCAAAATAGGAAGGAAACTAGCTCAAAGTAGCATAATTATCATCTCAATTAATAATAAAAGAGAAGATAAAACATTGAAAATAAACCATCAATCAGTGAGTCACAGTACCAGGCACACTCGAGGAACTTAGGTCCGCAGCATAGTTGAAGGTGGAGGCCCCTTCGCCACAACGTTGCGATAAAGGAATGCTTGAGGGCACAAAGGCCAGAGGGACAGGAGGGTGGACTTGAGAAGAAGAACCCCCTTGGATGGCATAGGAACCGTGAGGGTGGTAGCCCGAAAAGTCCTGTAAACCTTCTTGATAGCCCGAGTCAGGACCATATGCATGAACAGGCCCACCGAAGGAATTGGGTGAAGCCCCGAAAGTCTCAGTCGTACCCATGTTCACCAAAAACCCAGAAGGGTGAGTCTGGGGAGCATCCATAGAAACAAAGGTGTTGTCCGGTCCGACTTCCGCCTCGGCAACACTAGAAGATAAACTTCCACCCTCACCCTCCGGTCGGGATCTCTTCTTAGAGCCAACCAGCACATAACCCATGTCCATCTCGCCTAGGGGGGACGCGGAAGTAGAAACAGCGACAGTATCCTGCAAGGAACCCAACAGAAACAATGATAAAAGAAACGGGTAACTAATGCCTAACATCAAGGTATAACGTATCATGGATAAAAAGCACACTGACAACAACTGTGTCAAGAGGAGGCGCTTCGGAAGAAGCAGCCGCGTCTGGAGAATGAGGAAGAGCAGTAACACTCCTTGTTCTTCTCTTCATTTTTCTTTTGTCAGGAGCCCTAAAGGCTTTAGAAGGAGACGGCCGAGCAGAAGGGGCAGCGATGGTTACAATAGGAATACCCGAAGGGATGTGGGTATTCCCCTCACCGACTGAGGAAGAAGATACTTAGGCAAGGCTCACGGAAATAGCAGGTACAACAGTGGAGTTATCGGCAACTTCCGTAGAGGTGGCCTTCTCTTTTTCTTCTCTTTCCTGGGCCCTTTTCAGTCGCCTCCTAACGCTTTCAGGCTTGTAGTCGGGATCTGTCACTGCATGAGGATAAAATAACGTTAGCATTAGTATCAGTGATAGTAATGAAGGAAGCGACTCGACACTCACGTCTAACGCAGGCCTTCATATCGACTCTGCACGCCACATAGCGGATATGAACGCTGATTTCCAGTTGAAGAAGTTTGTCAAACCAGCCTTGTTCGCGCTGAGGAAGAGTCTCCGGTCGACCCCAGACATTGTCCTTGACGTCTTGGTTAAACCCAGACCGCCACCAGGAACCGGGGTCTTCAGGAAGATCTATCACAAAGAACTCTTTCTTCCAAGCATCGATAGAGGACTCAATGTGGAGAAGTTTCCAAGTGAAGAACTTAAGTGAGTCATCGTCATAACGGGGCGATATCGTTATCACTCCCCGACACTTCATCAGCTTAAAAACTGATTTAAGCAGTAAAAGAGAAGGGGAAGTGATCCCCTTATATTTACAAAGTTCTAAGAAGGCATAAACGCAGCAGTACGCATTTGGAGCTAATTGAACAGGATTCAAATCGCAGGCAATGAGCAACTGTTTTATGAAAGAGTTGATGGGAAGCTGCAAACCGTAACGGAACATTTGTGTGTACAGGACCCTACGCTTGCCCGTCAAAACGCTATTCAAGCGTATCGACTCAGGGGCAACGATGGCCTTATAACCATCAGGGATAACAGCATTATGTGCGGTCAAATGCTCACTAAGAGCGACCTCAGAGGTGATACTACTAACTGTAACATCCATCTTTTTCTCATCGGCTGATCTCGACTCAGAACGGCGAGTCTTAGCCATGGCAGAAATAAAAAGGTAAAGATGAAGAAGACGACGAAAGAAAATAGGAGGTACCTTTAGAGAGAAAGCGCTTCGGGAACCTTGAACGGTGGAAAGAAAATAAGACGGCTGGAGAAAATATGAAGAAAGCAGAACGGCAAAAATAAGCAAAAGAAAATAAGTATTGGGTTTTATAACCCTAGTAGCCAAACAAACGACAGACGTTGCAGTCGAGGATCACAAGGAAAAGACTCAAGCAATGAGTACAATTCTAGAAGAGCGCGGCAACGCTTCGATTTTGCTAAAATTATAGAGCACGCTAGCCCATGGCGCCATAAAAAATGCTCTGAGAAGAAGGGATCTTTTATTCCGCATTTATGAGAAGATCGTAGAGCACGCTACCCAGAGGATGACTTTTCTCCCGCATTTATGAGAAGATCGTAAGCATTAAATGCTCTGAGAAGAAGGGATCTTTTAAAAATAAGACAAGAGCGATACTACACTAGAGAAGATAACGCGGAACGGCGTTAATCAAGCCGGTAGCCTCCGGGATAACGGGGAAAAGCAAAGCAGAGATTATTTAAAAATGAAGTGCAAATATCATTTCGCGCGGAAAGGCGTTATTACAATACAAGAAAAAGTGAATAAATGGGAAAATCTTCCCAGAGAATCAGCCTTAACCAGTCGATGGCTAGCACAGATATCGCTGCCACCCTTCGCCTACTCCTCCCCGAGAGAAAGAAAATCTCCCTCGCCTTCGCCTAAATCCTTTATCTTCTTGGAAGTATAATCGGACAGCTTGGTCAAATCAACAGTTCCCTGGCGATAGAGATCTTTAAAGCCAGCGATACAGACCTCCGTAGTCTTATTTTTCCACCAAGCTATCCTCGAGGGTACTTTGGCCAAATCCGCATCACGGGACAATATCTCTTCACGAAGGAGAGAGTTCCTTTTGTCGGCCGCCACTAGTTTCGCCTCCAATAGCTCCACTTTAGCTTTCCCTTTGGATCTTTCTCGTGCGAGATCGGCGCAGCACTCGTTCAACTCTGCCCGGGTACGATCATGAAGCTCGGACAGCTCTGTTACCTTCGCCAAAGCGGCATCTAATTGTTCCGTCGAATCGGGGGAGCGTCGAACCTTGCCGCTCTGATCCTCGAGAAAATAGTTCAGCTCGTGAAAGCTAGCCAGCATATCATTCAGGAGGCGTGTATGTTGAACTTCAGGAGGGCTTTGCAGGAACTCTTCCTTGTCCTTCGAAGAACTGAACATCTGGCCCACTATGGTCCTTACCGGCTCATCTCGTGATAGCGGATCTGATATCCCTAAGGAACGAAGCCCGTCAGTACTGAAAGATGACAGATCCAGCTGAACGCAACATTTCCTTGAGGACCTTGAGGGGAAAGGTTGGCGATAAAGGGAGGAGAGCAACTCTTTACGGAATTACCAACGCCCGAGATCGACGAAAGAAATAAAGGCTGAGGTTTCTTCGAGACAGGATTAGGAGGAACGTTTGGGTTTGAAACCGGCACGATCACGTCCGGAATACAGGAGGAAATCGGAGAATCAAGACCACCGGATGGCAAAGGTGGGTCCACCGCCGCGGGAACCTTACCAGTTTTGGAAGGAACAATGGAAGGTGTCTTGACAACCTCCGCCGCTTGCGAGGTACTCACCATAGGACAAGTGTCGACTTTAGTGGGGGGAACTGCGTTAACTCCCTTCAAAGGAGGAATGGGGGGACCAGTTTTTTCTTTCCGAATTTTCTTTTTGAGACGCTCCATTTCGGCAGCCATATCCTCACTATTGTCCTCGGATGACTCCGCCACTGGATCATTTTTCCTCGCCCTGAGCTTCATCCGTTGGGCAAGGGTGGCGTGACGCAGTTCGGAACCAGTATCCATACTCTCGCTATCACTGTCAATCGATTCAGTCACAGAACGACTCGAAGACACTCCCCTACCCTGAAGTGGCAACCAATTCTCAAGAAAACGAGAAGATTGGGCGGAAATGTTGCGCGCTGTGGCAGTCTTAATCCTCTTTTTTCTCGGCGGGATAATTGGATGGCTGGAACTTTAGAGCGGGGGAGAAGGAGGTAACGTCTGAAGCGGTACCACGTTTAGAGGAGTGTTATTTCCACCGGAAGAACAACCCTCCGCGCTGCCTATCAATGAAATGTATTAATATAGCAAGTCAAGTGAAGTGATAACGCGGCAAAAGAAAAACTCACCAACGACACATTCTTTCAAGGGTCTGAACCGAGCAAATTCCCGAATGCGGAAAGGCCCTTCTATCTCTAACAGAGCAGAAACATGGGACACATCGGTGCTAGACAGCACTTCTGGATTTTTCCAATCGGCACTAGCAATCTTTTGATTAAAGCCTCCGCGCCACCAGCGGGACGACAGTCGAAGGGTGAAGAAACCATTCTTCCAATTATCCACGTTTTCTTCAAAACCTTAGAAGTTCCGCTAGAAAAATCGCACGACGGTGTCATTCCATCTAGGAGTGATATCCACCAAGCAGGCACGACAACTCAACTTGAAAAATGTACGGAACAGATCAAGAGAGGGAGTGAAAATATTCTTCATCTCGCATTACCGAAGGAACGCGTAAATCCCACACCATGAAGGCGGAGTTATTTGAACCGGATTGAGATCGTAGTAGTCTAGCACCTTCATCAGAGAAGTATGAAGTGGGAGATGAAATCCATAGAGGAACATCTTGAAGTAAACCAGCCGAAACGTTCCCCACCTGTCGTCATGAAGCCGAATATCTTTCGTAGGGATATATGGGCGACAGCCCAAGGGGAAGGTGATACCGTTCTCCTCTAACTCTGCCCTCAAAACTTCATCACAATCGAAAATACTACGAGCTCTCCTAGCCTCGAGATCTATGGGATTTCCGACTCTCGCAGAAGCTCCAATATGAGACATAAGGAATTGGGAAAATAAACTACAGCAAGAGAGAGACAAAATACCTGGAAGGGGTAGCCAGAGAACAGACCGTCGTCGCCGGTGAGCAGTTGTGAAGACTCTCCTCGAGCAGGAAGAAATACAGGAAAGAGAGAAAGTGTGAAAAATTGCAGAATATTAGCAAAAATGATAAAAGAAAGTAGGGTTTTCCCTTATAAAGGTTCAACTTGAAGAAGAAAACAGCCTGTAGAATTGAAACACGTGCGGAGCAGAAAGAGACGCGTGGATAGTCATTTATATCTTTCAGAAAAGACGGTTATTGACTAGAAATCCAACGACAGTTGCACTCAGCCACTGATCTCCCTCTGCGATAACCCTTGACATCCGAAGAAGTGAGTTAGAAAGGCGATAGGGGAACAAAAGAAAAGGGAAGATTATCTTATTTATTTATGGAAAGCCATACGGCATCTACAAAGGGACGAGACATTTTAAACTAATCGCTCTCAGGCCAAGAGATACCATAGCAATAAACTACATCATCATCCGAGAGCGATGGCTCCCTGCTAAAGGAAGGGAAAGGCTCTTCCTTCCTCTTTCCCACGTATATCGATGATCGGTCGGGCTCCTCTTCTGTGGTCGACATCGCCGTTTCAGCGCTCACGGAGGGGAAAGTTATTTCTGGCAAGACACGGGAAGGAAGAGAGGGTTCATCCCCCTTTTCAGCAGAAGAGGCATGATACTTGAAAAGCGGTGCAGACACTTTTGAGGCATTTTTCCTCTGCCTCTTGCGTCCCCGCCGACGAACAAGCGGCCTCCACGGAGGCGACGAAGGAGGGTTGTCTGAGTCTGGCGAAGTCGAAGGAGTTGGCAGAGAATCCCGCGCCGCTGTATCCAAAAAATAAGAGTCAGCCATGAGACCACAGGCGATCTGTCAAGAGGAAAATAAATAAGAAGATGAATAGAAAGGAGGGAAAGAATCCCTTTAAATAGCCAAAAGATGGGGAAAAGCTTTTGATCTCCCAACACGACTTTTGAGAACTGACACGCGTATAACCTGGAGTACGAATCTAGATTTACAGTCACGCCTGTTGAAATCTCCCTCAGATCGAGGAAAACTGAAAATTAGCCCAATCAATGGACAAGGAGGTGGCAGCGCAGAATTAATATGAAACGGTTAGTGGGGAAACCGTCCAGTGACTGACTCATTTTCAGTTGGGCTGAGAATGCCTCCAATCGAAAAAAGACAAAGGACGCATTAAAGAAGAAGAACAGTGATTAAGGGCACAACGAAAGCAGTTTATTTATTATGGCCTAATGGCCGGAAGGTGCAGCCGCATAACTAGGAGAAAAGAAAAAAGGCTCAAAGGGAACCACCGCCGTCAGGCATCAGAGCCAGCGTCCTCGGGAACTTCGGGAATGTCTCTCAGAAAGTCCATGACCAGAGTCAGGTCAGCAGAAGTGACCCTCATCCCCTTCAAGCAGCACCCCAGCATGTCTTTGCGCTGCTGCAGCATGGCGATTACCACCTGAATCCGAGCGATGAAGGTGGCCAGCCTCGAGACGCTCTCTAAAGGACTAAAATCCTCCAGAGACGTAGCTCCCAGCCTGGAATGGAGTGGGGTCAGCATCCCTTGCAGCTCCAGGATATCCTCCGAAGTCTTGACCAGCATGTTCTCCAGGAACCCGACGTCACCATCATTCAGGTTCTTGAGAGTGTGGCCCTTGGAAAGGAGAAAATTTTTGGTCAAATGATCCATGATGCGAATTGCCAAAGATGAGGAGAGCGTGGGTGGAGAAAGCCCCCTAATTTATAGGCTCCGAGAAAGGGGCCTTGGGAAAAAATGAGGTCCTCAAAAGACGAGTCGTCCTGTTACCTTCGATGGACCTGAAATGGAAATGAAGGTCAACGTTCGTATACTACCAACGATGCAGACATTCGACAGGGTACGAGATAGAATCCTGAAAAACACCAAAAGACACGATATTATAGGTGGCCATGATGTAAAAGCCATACGGTTGCCGGTATCCACAGTATAAGGCCGCGTCGATGTCGCAGGTAGCCCTAGCAGCGTAAAGCCTCGTCGATATCGCGGGTATCTAGTGGTATAAAGCCGCGCAAATCGTAGGCAGCTGATGGCATAAAACCGAGTCAATATCGTTGTTTCCTTAAGCGGAAAGGAAAGACAGAGCCTGCGTTATCTCAAAATCCCTGTAAGTACAAAGTTTATTAATTCCTCCATGAATACCTATCTCCTCTATATGTTTGCAGTTACCCAAAAGGATTGATGGACCCGGAACGTATGCACGCCTATGGTATGACCTGGTCGCAATCCGCGACAGTGTCGAAAGTGGCCCGATAGCAACTCACCTACGGCACGAACAAATTTACAACCTTCTAAGCCCTGCTGATGGATCAGGCAAAATAATATCGCTAGGCGAAAGCGACTCCCTAACGACTACAGACGGGATATCGGCGTCTCTCGCTGGTTCCTTAATAACCTGTGAGGGCAGGACCCTCACCCAAGATCCCAGACATGGACAGGGAATGATAGCCCTTGGTAAACACTCGGGCTCGTTTTCAGTTGGGCTTATGATAACCATTAAGGCAATCCTAAGGGCATTTCTGTAATTATGACCCCTGCCGAAGAGGGAGTCCCACGAGCCTTGTCGGACATCTAAGCTATCGCTACCAGACCTTGAAGCGTTTACTGGGATGGTCGACATCAGCGGGGGGAGGTCTCATGCGTCTCTTAACGCATGGCATCATCCCATCCTAGGGACCTATAGAGCTATCGCCCCCGACATGATAGCAGGTATCGCCACCGGTACCCTCCTCGGAGACATCAACCCTAACGTTACCTCATGTATCGCTGATGACGTCAGGTTGAGGTATCGCCCGTGACGTCATCAGGAGCGACGTCTCACCCGGATATCGCCCTTATGCCCAGCTATCACCTCCAGTGGCCTACAAATACCTCATAATGAAAAACATCAAGTAAGCCAGAATTCACTTACTAGAACCGCTGCTATTTTTGAACCACTTACTGACTTAAGCATCGGAGTGTCTACGCCGGAGCCCCCCCTCCGGCGCCTTGCAGGTGAGTTCGACGGCAACTACAGCAACTCCGACCAAGGGAAGTCAACCCCCCGATCGCATAAGAGCTAAAATCTTACCAACGGCGTAGCATCAAGGCTACCTCATATGTGAAAACGGGGGGTAGCTTCTCGTACGAGGAAAGCAAGGGCCTAAACGTACCTGGCCCCTATAGCATGTCTATAGCATGAGAATATAATATTTGTGTGTCGATGACTGACTAGGCCTCGACGCAACCTAAGATAATCCCTTGCTAAGATTTCTCCTTATTTGATTTTATTTCATTTATTTCCCTGCTTATTTTGTTTATGATTGTTATTTTTGTTAATTTTATTATTTCTGTTCTTGTTAGTTGTCCTACCCTCGATCTCTCTCGGTTAACTAGCTTAACCAACAAACCCCCCCTTGTGTTACTTTTTGGTTGCATTTATCTTCGTCATACATCTAGGGCATCTTCAGTCCCTGTGGATCGACCCTGTTACTATTATACACAAATTAATTTGTGTATCTAGGCATCAGGATTTAATATTATTTTTGACCCGTTTCGACGGCGAGTCAATAGGTGCGGCCACCTTCTTCTCCATGGCTACCTTCTCCTTCTTCTAAACCTCTCCCTCTGTCTTCTCCATATCTTCCTTATCCACATCCTCCTTGGCAAAATTTTCCCCTGTTTTTGGGTCAGGGGCTGATTCTGACCTAAGGCTCTTCTTGACCACTTTCTTGTGAGTCACTTGTTTATAGCCTCGCCTGGGGGCTGGGGTGGCTTTGACCATTTCTGGCTCCTCTTGTGGTTCTACCCCGGTCGGCTCGGCCTTCAAATGTGTGAAGACCGGTTTCTGGGGTCTCATTGCTGCTTCCCAGAAAGTCGTGTCGTCAATTGAGGAACCTGCCCTTCTTCTTGTCATCCTCTCCTCTCTATCATCCACCTTACTGACTGGAAACGCCTTCTTTTTCCTCCTCAACGGAACCTCGTCGGAGTCGGTGTCACTCACCAGCACTATATCATGCTTCTCTAACCTAGGTTTTGATTCTTCCTCTCATTTTTCCTCTTTCTCCCCTTCTTCCACCTCATTTCTAGAGTCCTCTTCCATCTCGTCACCCTCATCCTCTATTTCTTGCTTTTCTTGCTGGATGATGGGTGTGGGTATGACAATGCGGCGTCTGGTGGAGGGGCCGCCACTGTGTCTTGCGGCCGGTAGTTCTTCTGGTGGTGTTGAGAACACTGTGCCAGGAAGCGAAGCGCCTTTCTTGGTAACTTTGGTAGTGGGGGTGGATTGGTCGGCCATGGTGAGTGGTGATTTGGTTTGGGAGAAGCTGAGATTACGGTTTTCTTAACGTTTGCTTTTTGTTTGAGGAGGATTTGAAGAGGGTGAATTTTTCTTTGCAGGAGGTGATTGTTTGAAAGGAACCCTTTTGGGATTTTTGACTTTTAATCTGGTCATGATGGTGAAAAAATAGGGAAGTGGAGATGTTTGTAGAAGTTGCAGAGTTGGGAGTGGAGTAGTGTTGATAGTTGTTAGCTAGGAGTGGCGGTTTATTAGGACTTAAACTCTTTTAATTTGAAATTTGATTTCAAACGAAGTCTTTATCCGTTATCCTCTAACACGGCTGACAGTTGTCTGCTTTCCACTTAAGATGGCTTTAGTCACGTCTGTCTAGATAAATCTTGGCCAAGCTCAAGATGAGCTCTTGGCTAAGATTTATCAACCCCTTAATGGAACTACACAAGAGATGAGATCAGATTAGAACAACAATTATTCACAAAATAAAATCAAAAATTAAAAAAAATCATTGAAAGAAAAGAATTTAAGAAGGACATGGGTTGCCTCTCATGTAGCGCCCTTAGTTATTGTCCTAGGCTTGACTCTTGGTCAATCTTGGTCACCAAGTGGTTGGTGGTTTCTCTACCACATGACTTTCCACCTCTGCTGGAATTCCCTCAAGAAACGGTTTTAATTGTTGTCCATTCACTTTGAACACGATCCTTGTCAACTGCACTATGTGGATATATGTTAGTAACAGTATAAGGACTTTCCCACTTAGTTTTTAAATTTCTAGGAAATAATTTAAATCTTGAATTATATAGAAGGACTTTCTCCCCTATGTGGAGAAGTTTTTCTTTAATTATTTTGTCATGATATTCTTTCATCTTGGTTTTGAGGATTAGCTGATTGTCGTATGCTTGGTTCCTTAATTCATCAAACTCATGGATTTGGAGCTTTCTTGCCTCTCCGGCTTGGTCATACCTCAAGTTCCATTTTCGAATTGCCCAATAAGCCCTGTGTTGCATACCCACAGGCAAATGGCATGCCTTCCCATACACCAATTTGTATGGTGTCATCCCAATCGGGGTTTTATAGGTCGTTTGGTAGGCCCAGAGTGCATCGTCCAATCTTTGGCTCTAGTCACGCCTGTCTAGGCCTACTGTCTTGGCCAAGATTGACTTCACTTCCCTGTTGGACACTTCTGCTTGCCCGTTTGATTGTGGATGATAGGTAGTGGAGACTCTGTGTGTTATCCCGTACTTCCTTCTCTTGTGTGGTAAGTTCTCCATGGTATTTACCTGTCGCTAGGTAATTGACCAAGTCTGCGTACCATGGTCTGACTATCTTGACCAAGTAAAGGTGCTCATCTGGGAATTTTGCCTTGATCGGTGCTAGGTCATTGCTGATTAGGCATCTGCTTAGATGGTCAGCTACAAGGTTTTCCTTCCCCTTTTTGTCTTTGATTTCCAAGCCGTATTCCTGCAAGAGAAGAATCTAACGTATTAGTCTTGGTTTAGCTTCAGGTTTGGCCAAGAGATATCTCAAGGCAGCATGGTCAGAAAATACAATAGCTTTTGTCCCTAATAAATAAGATCTAAATTTTTCAAGGGCAAAAATTATTGCGAAGAGCTCCTTTTCAGTCATGGTGTAGTTCTTCTGTGCTTCATCTAGCATCTTGGGGGCGTAGTAGATAACATGTGGATGTCTACCCTTCTTTTGGCCAAGAACTGCACCCACTGCAGAATTGCTTGCATCACACATCAGCTCAAAAGGTAGGCTCCAGTCTGGTGCCTGAATTATTGGGGATGATGTTAGCTTTTCCTTAAGCTGATCGAAGGCTTTTTGACAGGTTTGGTCAAAATTGAAGTCCATATCTTTTTGTAACAGCTTGCGCATTAGTTCCGCAATCTTTGAAATATCTTTAATGAACCTGCGATAAAATCCTACGTGGCTAAGAAAACTTCTAACCTCACGCAAGCATGAGGGGTAAGCCAAGTTCTTGATAACATCAATTTTGACTTGGTCTACCTCTATGCTTTTTTTAGAAACTACATGGCCTAGGACAACGCCTTGGTCAACCATAAAGTGGCATTTTTCAAAATTTAGAACCAAGCAAGTGTCTACACATCTTTTCATAATATTTTTCAAATTATGTAAGCATTGATCAAAATTATCGCCATATATCGTGAAGTCATCCACGAAAACCTCAATGCTTTTTTCTACGTATTCTGAAAATATGCTTACCATACACCTCTGGAAGGTGGCCGGTGCATTGCACAGCCCAAAGGGCACTCTCCTATATGCAAAGGTTCCATATGGACATGTGAATGTGGTTTTCTCTTGGTCCTCTGGTGCGACTGGGATTTGATGAAATCCTGAGTAGTCGTCCAAGAAGTAGTAGTGAGACTTACCAGTCAATCTCTCCACCATTTGATCAATAAATGGTAGTGGGAAATGGTCTTTTCTAGTCACTTGGTTAAGTCTCCTGTAGTCTATACAGACTCTCCATCCGTTCTGAATCCTAGTTTTTCTTTTTGTTCCATCCTCCCCTTCTGTCACGGTGATTCCTGTTTTCTTGGGGACCACCTGCATAGGAGAAACCCACGAGCTATCAGAAATTGGGTAAATTACCTCAGCATCAAGTAACTTAATGATTTCCTTTTTAACAACTTTCATCATTGGAGGGTTCAATCTCCTCTGGGGTTGTCTAACAGTTTTTTTATCCTCTTCCACATGTATTTTATGGGTACAGATGATTGAGGAAATGCCCTTGATGTCTGACAATGTCCATCCTATGGCCTTCTTATGTTGCTTAAGCACATCAATTAATTTGCTCTCTTCATCTCTAGTAAGCTTGACCGAGATTATTACTGGCATGGTATTATCTTGGCCAAGGTAGACATACTTGAGATGTTCTGGTAGGGCTTTTAGCTCCAACTCCGGTGCCTGTACAAGAGAGGGTAAAAGTTTGGAGTCAGATACTTGCAACAATTGACAAATTGATGCACCTGATTGAGGCTCTTTTTTGTTAAGATCCTTCACAATTTCCTTGAGCTCCATTTGTTCTCCGGCCAAGTCTTCTAGTTCCTCCAGTTTCTTGGTTGAGATACTCCTAGTCAAGATGTACTCAAGCGAGTCATTAGTACTGATATCTGCAACCTATTCTGTTATAGGATCTAAAATATCTATAAAATTCAAACTATGCAATTCATTAGGATATTTTAGTCCTTCCTTCATGTTGAATTTGATTGTGCTGCCGTAGAACTCCAGAATAATGCTACCTTCATAGACATCTATTTTAGCTCTTGTTGTCCTTAGGAATGGTCTTCCTAGGAGCACATTTGTAGCACTGGAAGGCAAGTCAGTATTCATTTCAACGATATAAAAATCTACAGGATAAATGAAATTATTGACTTGCACTAGTATGTCTTCCACAACTCCCTTAGGGTGGATGATGGTTCTGTCAGCCAATTGAATCACCACTTGTGTTTCCTTCATGGTACCTATCTGTAATGCCTTATATTCATTCAAGGACATCACGTTGATTCCAGCTCCTAGATCACACAGATCTTTATCCACCACTTTGTTTCCTATTTTGCATGGAATTGTGAAAGTGCCTTGGTCCTTGCATTTCTCTGGTAGGGTTGCCTGTAACACTGCAGAAACATTTGAGTGAGATTCACCCTTTCAATACCTACAAGTTTCCTTTTGTTAGTACAAAGCTCTTTCAGGAATTTAGCATAAGATAGGACTTTAGAAATTAAATCAAGCATAGGAATATTCACTGCAAGTGATAACAATTCACCTAAAAGTAGGGGTACTTTCGTCTATCACCCAGTGGGAAAGGACATAGCTACCGTTTCGCACCGCCGCGGTAGGGACAAGGTTGCTACCTTCCCCAAAGGCTAACGCTATGAGGGCTAACGATGCCCTATCGGCTCCTCTCACGGACCTCTTGGATGGCTCAAGGAGTTATCCCACCCCCAGGGGAAACCACGCGTTAGGAAGAACGCTCCGGCCATTATCCTACCGTGGCAATATCTACCTATACACCTACCGCCAAGGTAGCGTGTCACGATAAGGGCGAACCACAGACCCTAACGTGAGCGATAGCTCCATACTCGTTTACACGGGCGGGAACGCCCCATTCTTCTATAAATACCTCCCCCACAAAGGAGGCATGTAAGCATACTTGACTGGCCAAAACTCTGCCAAATTCAGTACACATACTGACTTAAGCATCGGAGTGTTTCCGCCGGAGACCCCCTCCGGCGCATTGCAGGTACCGCGGACCGTCGTGAGCACTGATCTGAGAGAAGCCGTTCCACCATACATCCTTCGGCAGAAGACAAATTATTATCAAATTGGTGCTTTCATTGAGAGTATTGGTTCTATTAAGTGAGCATCCTTAATAACCAAGCTCCTCCTCCCCGAAGCTAGAAGGATTATGGCCTCAGAGTCAGATCCGGCACTGTCCCGAACTTCCAACATCCTATACAACACCCGCAGACGCCTGTTTCCCTTCGCTAGCTCTGATACCTCCACCCTAGGGCAGGACGTCACTGCAGGAGAATTAGATCTTCCACCTGGGTCAAGCTCGGAAGAAGTTACATTCCAGATTTGCTCTCCCTTCTCCCATATAGCAGGAACCAGCCATCCTACCCCCCAAGCGGGGAGATCTATGATAGGAGAAGCGGACAACCCTTTCGCGAACTCAATAGCAGCTCTCCAAGCTCAACTGGATCAGTTGACAGAGATGGCTGCTGGATTTACTCCTCATGCCTCGAGACCTGGTGTGTCCTCCCAAGTAGTTTTCACTCCGTCCATTGTCAACGAACGACCCTTATTGCCCCGACAATCTAGGGCACTCCCGTCCTCCTTGCCTTTCCCTTTGGCCCCCATGAACGTCCCACCATTCCCGCGCGGACCTGCCGACTATTCTGGACAACACAGGGGAGGAATCTCTATCCCCGAAGCAGCCCGCCAGCGTGACGAGTATAGAGAGCACTGGGATGATCGACGAGGGGATATAGCCATCTCCTAGATACAGTGAGAGATCTAGCAGCAGAGGTCGACGAGCTCGAACTCCAAGGAGCCGCAGTCGATCTCCTAGGAGACATCAGGAATATGACCCTCAGAATCCCAAATACGACGCTGAAATTCCACACCAGCATCAGCCTCGTAAGGTCCCTGACGCTAACGTCGGCCATCCATTCAGTTACCGTGTCAGGCACCACAGAATCCATCGACATGTGAAACTCCCCGCAGAATCATATGATGGCACGAAAGATCCCATTTCTCACCTTAATAAGGTGAAGGATTTCGTGCAATTCCAAACGCGCAGTGATGCAACATTGTGTCAGATCTTCGTAATGACGCTGTCAGGAGTGGCACGTCTATGGTTCGAGGGACTCCCCGCCGGGTCTATCGATAATTTTTCTCAATTGGAAGAAAAATTCAAAAGTCGGTTTAGCACGGCTATTCCTATCAGAAAGTCAGCAGCTGCGTTGTTCGATATCCATCGGAAACCACAGGAATCGTTGAACGACTTTTTAGGTCGATTTGATCTTGAAATGTCCCTAACGCCAGGGGTCACTATCGATTTTGCGATTGAGGCCCTAAAACGCAACTGCCGATACAGTAAATTGAAAGACACGCTAACGGTGGACCCCCCAATGACCCTAGACGCGTTGAGGCTGAAAGCGCATAACTATGCGAGAATGGAAGAGGAGGAAAATAGAGATTGGATCCGAGGCATGCCGACAGACCCATATGTGGCCCCTAACATCTTGCACAGCAATGCCCCTGACGCTAGACCCATCGAGGATCACGGGCAGCGGAAAGAACATAATACCAAAGCCCCTAGCAGGCAGAGAGGCAACTTCTCGAAAGGAAGACCCGGAGGGTCCCCCACTCGGAAGCAAACGGACCCGCCAAAAGGCCGGATATACGATCCTGACCTTCCATCTCTCATACTCCCAAGGGCGGAGATCTTAGCAATAGTCCAACAGAGAAATCTGCCCATCCGTTACCCAGCTCCAGTAAAACCAGGAGTAATCATGGGAGGAAGAGAAAATGCATACTGCAAATTCCATAAGGTCAAGGGACATTCGACAGATGTATGCAGAGAACTAAAACTGGCTATAGAGCAATTGGTCGAAGAGGGCTACCTTGGGGAATTTGCCACAAAGGCAAGGGAAGGAGCTAGAAACAACCCAACTGGAAATACAACTGATCAGGGGCAACCACCCTCGCGCGCCACAGGGGCTAACGCAGTTCCCCTCAGGCCAAATAGAGAAGCGCTCGCTATCGATAGTGACCAGATGCCCATGATAAATATCATTGCTGGGGGAGCACCCTATTGCGAGGAAATCACGCCGCAAGCGCCCAACCTTGGGGAAAAGCGCAAACGGGAGATCGCGCAAATGAAAATCGAGGCGATAAGTGCCTTAGACAGAGTGATATTGTCTTTCTCAGAGGAAGACGAAAAAGGCATTGTTTTCCCGCATAATGACGCGATGGTTGTAACACCCGTCATTGGAAGTCACGGAGTAAGAAGGACCCTTGTCGATAACGGGAGCGCAGTGAACCTATTTTCATTGGAAGTGTACAACTTAATGAAATGACCTGACAGTGATCTATCGCCCTGCACGAGGCCAATTATTGGGATTGATGGAGTACCGATTTCGGTAGCCGAAATAACACCCCTGCCGGTGTACTTCCGGGAAGACACATCCAAACGCTCCGAAGAGTTATTATTTCTAGTCGTAAACCTAACGTTACCGTATAATGCCATTTTGGGGCGACCGTTCCTTAATCATTTTGGAGTGGCCATATCTCAAAAACACCTGCGGATGAAATATCCCTCATGGGACGGCGTGGTCTCAATCAAAGGGGACCAGAAGCTGGCAGCCGAGTGCTACCTGCTTATGACTCAAAGGAGTTGCGACCACTACGTTTGCGTGGCAGACGACCCTTTTGATGATAAAGCAGAAAAGCGCACTCAGCCACTAGATCAGATGGCATCAATCCCTATCGGTAAGGATAGTGAAATGAATCTCTTAGCCAGTGAGAAACTGAGCCTTGAAGAAAACGCGCAATTAATCCGGTTGTTGAGGAAATGCAAGGGAGAATTTGCGTGGAAGCCAGCAGACATGCCCGGAATCTCTCGGGAGGTTGCGGAACACCGACTGAACGTTAGTCCTAACGCCAAGCCTGTTCAGCAAAAGTGACGTGCTTTTTCATCGGAAAAGATAGCAGCCATCGAAAAGGAGTTGCTAAAGCTCACAGAGGCGGGGTTCATTCGAGAAGTTCAATACCCGACCTGGCTAGCTAATCCTGTGTTAGTCCCAAAGCCTAACGGGGACTGGCGTATGTGCATCGACTTCACTGACCTAAATAATGCCTGTCCCAAGGACTGCTATCCCCTTCCGCGAATAGATCAGTTAGTTGATCAAACCGCTGGGTATGCTTATCTAAGCTCCCTAGATGCAAATTTCGGATATCACCAAATCCCCATGGCCGTAGAGGACGAAGAAAAAACTGGCTACATACTGCTATACCGCAATGCCGTTTGGGCTAAAGAATGTCGGTGCAACATTTCAACGTATGGCAAACAAAGATTTTGAAAATCAAATCGGGAGAAATGTAGAGGCTTACGTGGATGACATCTTGATCAAAAGTCGGAGTTTCAGAGAACACCTCACTGACTTGGAAGAAGTTTTCAATGTGATGAGAAAGCGCAAGATGAAGCTAAACCCGCGGAAGTGCATGTTTGCATTCCAAACGGGAAAATTCTTGGGCTATGTGGTCAGCCGGAAGGGCATCCAACCCAACCCTTCAAAGATAAAAGCCATCCAGGATATGATATCCCCGCGGACTGTCAAAGAGATACAGAAGTTAACCAGGCGCATCATCGCGTTGGGACGATTCATATCTAAGCAAGGCGAGAGATGTTTGCCTTTCTTCAAAGTCATCCGAAACAAGGCTCCTTTCGGGTGGACAGAGGAATGTGAGAAAGCGTTTGCAGGGCTAAAAGCTTACCTATCATCAGATTTAGTGCTGACGAGGCCCGAGCCCGGCGATGAGCTATATCTATATTTGGGAATAGCTGATGAGGTAGTCAGCGCCGTCCTTGTGCGAAGTGAAGGGCACGTGCATCGTCCTGTATTTTTCGTGAGTCATATATTGAAAGATGCCGAACTGCGATACACTCCTATCGAGAAGATAGCACTCGCTCTAGTACAGGCCACGCGAAAGATAGATCGATTCTTCCAAGCCCACCCCGTCACTGTACTCACGGATCAGCCGTTGAGAAGAATCTTCAGAGAACCTGAATCTTCAGGAAGAATGCTAATTTGGGCTATCGAGCTCGAACAATACGGGCTGCAATACAAAGCTAGACCGACCGTTAAAGCCCAAGCGTTAGCTGACTTCATAGCTGAGTGCACGTTCACAAAGGACGCAAAAATAGATCTGTTGGAGGAAGAAGCAGAAAGTTCATGCCTACCGTCTCCGGAGACATACAGATACGTGGGTCATCCACGTAGATGGAGCAAAAAATCAAGAATTAGCAGGCGCAGGAGTTTTCTTAGTTGGACCAAACGGCCTGGAGATGCGATACGCCATCAGAATCCTGCAGCCATTGTCCAACAATGCGGCTCAATACGAAGCGCTGCTGGCAGGACTCAGAATCGGAAAAAGTTTCTCCATCGAAGCCACTCCCGGTGTGGAGAAGGAAGACAGAACACGTTTAAAGATCCGAGGAGATTCCAAGCTAATAATGGATCAGGTTCTGGGGAACTCCCAAGCCAGAGAACCCATCATGGCCCAATACTTGGCCAAAGTGAAGCGTGAGCTGTCAGACATACAGGAAAAAGGTACTCTGGTCACCTTTGAGCACATTCCTAGAGAAAATAATGAAGAGGCTGATAGCCTCGCCAAGATGGCAGCCAATCCGGAAGCCTCAATACCCAGTGATGTGCGCTATAGAGAACTGCCTACACCTTCTTTCATGGAAGAGCAGGCATCGCTCTGTGTGGAAGAAATGGAAAATGATTGGAGGATCCCAGTGATAGAATATCTGAAACATGATAAACTACCGGGAGACCATACAGAGAGAAAGAAAGTCCTAAAACGGGCAGCACGATGCACATATTATAACGGAGAGTTAATACGGAGATGTTTCTCCCATCCGGCCGCTAAATGCATAACGGAGCAAGAAGGCTTACACGTGTTACGTGAAATTCACGAAGGGATATGTGGCATGCACATCGCTAGCGATACTCTAGCAGCCCAAGTCTTCCGGTCAGGATTTTACTAGCCCACTATTCGACGAGATTGTCATAACTTCGTGAAAACCTGTCAGAAATGCCAGGAATACGCTAAGATACCTCGAAAGCCGTCTGTGCCAATTTCAGAAATAGTTGCTCCGTGCCCGTTTGCAAAATGGGGGATTGACATCCTGGGCCCGTTTCCAAAGGCCAGATCTCAGTTAAAATTTGTGGTCATAGCGGTAGACTACTTCACAAAGTTGGCCGAAGCTGAGGCATTAGCTACCATCACCACCGAAAAAATCTGGCGTATCTTCAAACACCAAGTCATCATGCGATTTGGAGTACCACGCGTGCTAGTTAGCGACAATGGGACACAATTCACAAGCCAGTTCTTCAGGGATCGTTGTGCAGAGTTCCAGATTGAGCAAAGATTCTCCTCTGTGACACATCCCCAAACCAATGGCTAGGCGGAAGTAACCAACCGCAGCATCCTCAGTGGCATCAAAAGAAACCTGGAAGGTTCCAAGAATAAATGGCCAGACGAATTGCCATATGTACTATGGGCCTACCGCATAACTGTCAAGGCCAGCACGGGAGAGACCCCGTTCGCGTTAGCATTCGGAACCGAGGCTGTCACACCAGTCGAGATTTGCATGATGAGCCTTCGGGTGGCTCATTTCAAAGAAGAAAACAACGAAGAAAGGTTATGAGCTAACCTCGATACTCTACCAGAAACACACGAGGAAACCCTCCTGAAAACCCTGCACTACAAGAGGAAAATGGCACAATATCACAACCGGCAAGTAAGGGAGCGCTTGCTTAAAACCGGAGATTTAGTGCTCAGAGACAAGCGGGCGGCAGGACAACGTATGGGAAAACTCAATCCAAACTGGGATAGACCGTATCGTGTCACCCACATTGTGGGAAAAGGAGCATACCATCTGGAAACGCTCGAGGGAACGCCCCTGCAGAACTCTTGGAACATCGCTCGGCTGAGGCTATACCACGCCAGGAGCTAATCGGGTAACATCAAAGTTATTCTAACAAATGAATATTGAGATATTCACTGTGCGTTTGCTACTGGTAATATGCAGGTAGCGAAGAATGCCAGGGGTGAAAAATCCTATCCTTGTGATGGCTGGTCCTGATCAGACAGCTCACTAAGACGAGGCACGCCCTGGCATAACAAGGCATTTGGGAGTGAAAATCCTATCCTTGTGGTAACCGTGCTCACATAGACGGCCCATTAAGACGAGGCACGACCCCAAACGGCTTCCCGGAGTGAAAATCCTATCCTTGCGGCAACCGTGCTCACATAGACGGCCCGTTAAGATGAGGCACACCCCGGAATCCTTAAGAGTGAAATCTTATTCTTATGGTAACCCCATAAGGAGAGGCACGCCCCAAGGAGAGACCAACTCCGTCCTGGAAGTGAAAATCCTATCCTTGTGGTAACCGTGCTCACATAGACGGCCCATTGAGACGAGGCACGATTCCACGGACGTGAGGTACAACGCTTGGGGGTGAAAAGTCCTATCCTTGTGATGTCTGGTCCTGATCAGACAGCTCACTAAGACGAGGCACTCCCCAAAGCCAATCTGTGGCGAAAGGAAACAAAGGACATCCCAACTAGTAGTCGCGCGGTTGATACCCGGTTGATAATAATTTGTCTTCTGCCGAAGGATGTATGGCGGAGCAGCTCTTCTCAGATCAGTGTGCGCGACGGTCCACAATACCTGCAATGCGACAGAGGGGGTCTCTGGCGGAAACACTCCGATGCTTAAGTCAGTAGGTGTACTGAAATTGGCAGAGTTTTGGCCAGTCAAGTCCGCTTACCTGCCTCCTTTGTGGGGGAGGTATTTATAGAAGAAAGGGGGTGTTCCCGCCCGAGTAAACGGGTACGGAGCTATCGCGCGTTAGGGTCTGTGGTTCGCCCCTATCATGATACGCTACCTTGGCGGTAGGTGCGTAGGTAGATATTGCCACGGTAGGATAATGGCCGGAGCGTTAATCCTGACGCGTGGTTTCCTCTGGGGGTGAGATAACTCCTTGAGCCAAGCAGGAGGTCCGTGAGAGGAGCCGGTAGGGCCCCGTTAGCCTTTGTAGCGTTAGCCTTTGGGGAAGGTGGCAATCTTGTCCCTACCGTGGTGGTGCGAAACAGTAGATATGCCTCTTCCCACCGGGTGATAGAAGAAAATACCCTTTCTTTTAGGTGGATTGTTATCATAAGCCCAACTGAAAATGAGCCCGAGTGTTTACCAAGGGCTAACGTTCCTTCTCTTACGGAGAGTCCCTCTAAGTACCGGGGCGGTTTTGCCTCAGAAGATGATCCCGACGGCTTTTTTGTCAGAATCTATAAATCAGAGGTTTCTCTGTGCCAGTTTCTTCGTATTTTCACGTTCTTTCTTTTCATATTTCATCATGGATGAACTGACTCGCAATTTCCTGATCTCTAAAACTCTGATCCTGAAGAATCTTACTGAGGGTGACATCGGCTTCCTGGAGAGGATGATCACCAAGACCTCCGAGGATGTCCTGGAGTTGCAGGGGGTGCTAACCCCTATTCTGTCTAGACAGTTGTGAATAACTCTGGAGGATTTTAATCCCCTAGAGAGTTTGGTGAAACTGGCCACTGTCAGTGCTCACCTTGATGTGGTGGCCTCGATGCTGCAGCAGAGAAAAGATCTGCTGGCCTGCTGCCTAAAGGGCATGAGAGCTTACTCTTCCGAACTGACCTCCGTCGCTGACGCTTTAAGGGAGGTTCCCGTTGTGCCAAGGGAAGATGATGCGGGGTCCAATATCTGACCGCTGGCTTCGCTTCTTCTCGTTGTTTTTCTTATGTTTCTTGTACATATTTGAACGCTAAGGCCACCTGGCCATAAATAAATAACTCTCTGCTTTTTCCCAAGTCTTCTCTTTTTCTTGCGTGGTTGCTTGCTTTATTGGTTGGAAATATTTGTCATGAGCCCAACTGAAAACGGGTCTTCCTCGGGACATTGTATTGCAGTGGTCGTATTCCGGGAATTAGCAATGAATGATCTGTCTTGACTGTTACCGGGCCGTCTTTTCAGTGGCAGGTGGTTAGGCGGTTCTTTGGTGCCCTTTGATTGGTGCGTTCAACGACCAGATGCGCCTGTGACGGATCGGATTCTGCAATTGCAGTTATTTTTCCCAAGCGTCTTAATTGATTTTTCAGGGATCGAAGTGCTTACTCGGCTATATAAGGGAGTTTGGTTTCCCTTTCCTGTTCATCTTCATCCTTTTCCTTCTTTTTCGCTTTTGCAGGTCACATGGCAGATTTTTATTTCTTAAGTTCCATGGATCGCGACTCCTTACCGACTCCCCCAACTTCGCCGGACTCAGATCATCCCCCTCCTTCGCCACCATGGAGGCCTCCGGTCCGCCGAAAGGGTCGTAAGAGACAGGGGAAACGGACTTCCAAGACGCCCTTTGCGACTTTGGCTTCTTCTGGTTCTGCTATTCAAGAGGGAGACAGACGCTTTCCTTCCCCTGATTGCTCACTGAATGAGGATTTTCCCACCAGTGCTGGTGCAGTTTTGGCAGATTCGAGTGTCAAAGAAAAGTCATGCCCGTCAGGGTCCTGCCCAGAAAGGTCCCGAATGCTGACGGGAAGATGTCATTCCTTGATGATGACGGGGTTTATCACCATGGAATTTACTGGCCTGATGAGGATTAGCCATTTTGCATTGTACCCGCCTATTGGCGTTTTATGAATAAAATGATGCTTTCTACTTTTCCTTTTTTGTCGTTACTTCCGTTAGCCTGCTGGTTCTTGGTGATAGCTAACGCAAGCGGTTGGCCTGTCTGAGGCAATCGCTTCGCGGTTACTCTGACTGGGTCAATACTGTCTCGCCCTTTTGGGGAGTCTCGACGAATAACTTCTCTTTTTTAAATTTCTTTACTGCGCTTCCACGTGGCCAACTTCTTTTACACGCGTCTTCGCCCGATTGGTGACTCAATTAATACGGTGGCATTTTTATCCTTTAAGAAGGGCCATTCTCCCATTTCTCAAAACTTTTGCCCTCACTTTGAATTTTCCTTTTTGTCTTCCTTCGTCTTCTTCTCCGGATATCTTTTCGGCCGCTCGTCACTGTCCGCCGATTTCTCTGCGATTCTTCTCCTTTAAGGTATCAATTCGTCCCTTCTCAGATTTCCTTTTTTGTTGGTTTGCTATGGCTAGGAATAGACCTCGCCAGATTATCTCTAGGCCCATGGATCCCGAGGTCGCCCAATCACCGAGTATTTTTACCTGCGATGTGGTTCTGAAAGCCGAATTGGAGGAACATGGTATTACCTTTCCTCCTGGGCATGAGCCTTCTATTCCCGGAAGTGATATGCGGCTTCATAATCCAGGGTGGGGCCATAGTAGGCTTCTTTATTTTAAAATGTTCCTTTATGGTTTCCGCTTTCCCGTTCATGAGTCGATACTAACTCTGCTGCGGGAGTATAGCCTTAATCCTGCCCAGATAACTCCTTCCTCTTGGTGAGCGGTTTATGCTTTTCTTCGCGCTTGCGAGTTGAAGAACATTTTTACCCCATCTATCAATTTGTTTCGCAAATTCTTTAGCATGATATGCTACAATTGTTTAATCGAGATTACTCCCCGGTGGGATGATGCGCTCGTCCAGTCATTTTGGCAACGTTTTCACGGCTTCAAGAAGGGTGTAGCTGATTGGAAGAGCAGCTTCTTTGTTCTGGAGCTACCGTCACGTTTGTGGCGTATCAATTTCAATCAGGAACTGATAGGTCCCGTTTGGACAAATCCCGCGATTTTGTCCAGAACTGAGTTGGACCAGGCTAACGCTTTGTTAGACGAGAATACTCACTACCGTATTCGTGCCTTTGCTCTGTTCAAGCCTCTGGAAGAGTGCATTATGGGTGAGCCTATTTCTTTCCATATTTTCTTTACTTTGGTCCTCGCATGCTTTGTTTGCTATAAGAAGCTAACGGTTGATTCCCAGGTGACACTGGTACTCCTCTGAACGTAATACCGCTTCAAACTTTACCGGCCTCGCCTTCGGCCGAGGGCTCAAGTCGGGGTGGCGTTCCTCCTTCGAGGAAGAGAACTAAGACGATTTCCCGGGGAGGGCGAAGGCCCGTTAGCTCTGTGCGAACTTCTCGCTTTGTGGAAAATTGGCTACCGGAGCGTCGCAAGGGGACAGACTCCAAGCCTGTCGCAACGACGGTAATTACTAGCGATGATGAGGATGCGGATGCCAAGTCAGACCTTTGCCATGCTTCTTCCCTTGCTGCTTCCCAGCGTCGGAAAAAACTTCGAGTGGCCTCTGGTGGACAAGCTACTGGGACATCTCCTGTGGATGTGGCAACTGTTTCTATGCCTGCTGTTTTGTCTGAGGCGGGCGCCTCTCATCCAACGGAAACCGCTGAGGCGTTGGAAAAAACTTGTTCTACTGAGGGAGAGGCCCTACCGATGGAATGTCCTCCTCCCATGGCTGACGCTCCCGATTCTCCGATTGCTCATTGTATTCCTGACGTAGTGGTCACGCCTCCTGTGGCGGATTCGACTGCTGAGCTACCGCCTAAGGTTACTCCGCAGCTGTTTTTTACTCCTTTCAAGAGTATTTTTCCTCAGGGCTCTTCTCCGCCTCCCTCAATCAATCTTGGTCCTGACGGGGTCCCGGCCTATCGTATGAATCTTGCAGGGTTTTGCTTTGATGCCCTTCGCGCTGTCGGAGTTCCCTAACCTTTTTCTCGAGATGAGTTTACTGCACCCTTGATAGGGGAGATGCTGAGTTCCCAAAAGGAGAAAGAGGAATTTCTTCAACTCCCTCCCTCGGCACGCTTTCGCCATGTTCTGAATGATTCTCTGGACTTCTTCTGCCATCTGAATTATCAATTCGAAATTCACGATCGCGAGTCACGTAATTTTTCCAGCGCATTGTGTGTTGCAAGGGTGCAGCTTGAGAAGGCGGTGGAGCACTCTAGGTTGCTGACGCGTCTTTGTGAATCGTCCCAAACGGAATTGGACAGAGAAAAATCTATCGGGAAAGCCAAGATAGAAGTTCTGGAGGCGGAATTGGCGCTAGAAAAGAAGAAAAATCTCTTTCTCCGCGAAGAGATACTTGCTCGAGACGAGGGGTCTGCTAGGACGTCATTAAAGGAAGAGTTATGGAGGAAGAGGGTTCTGGAGGCCTTCATTTCTGGATTTGCGGCCCGCTTCAAAGGTAACCCTTCGGATCCGGCCCAGGTAGCTGATTACATATCTATCGTGATGGGTGAGATTAGCAAAGGTGACAACGGTTCTTCTGGCCCTTCGGGGGAGAAAGTCTAACGCTAGCGATGGTGCCTGGGCCTTTCCTTATTTTTCTTGTTGTTGTCTCTTCTTTTGTTATTTCTTGAAAACCATTCGAACATTGTTTCTCTTGTAATAATGTTGACGCTTTGTATCCTTTGTCGTACTATATGATATTACCGTTTATTCCTTCTTTCTCTTCTTTGTATCATCGCGCCGTTTGGCAAGGCCAGCGCTGCTTTTTATGTTTTTTAATCAATCCCTCTATCCCTCATTTAATGCAACTTGAAGGGTAATGATGAAAGAAGACACGTGTCCTTCCACAGAGAGGCGTTTGGAGCAAGCGTCTCCTAGGGAGTTGCGAATGCAGAAGCGTTTCGTCCTTATTTCAAATTTGCACCTTCTGGCGCGTGCCTTACTTTATGACGCGCTACCCCGCCACGTGTCTGCTGCAGACTGGTCGTGTCCTTTCAGGGTTATATCTATTGTTTCTTCTACCCTCTTTTCTTTTTCCATCTTTCCCTTATACGCTGTTGCCTTTGGATAAATACTTTGCGCCGCTCTCTCTTTCTGGTTCGAGACTCCTCGCGTTCTCTTTCACGAAGGTACAAGGTACACGTCTTTTTCTTTTCTCTTTGTTTCTTCCTTGTTGGCCATGGCTAGAACTAAGAAATCCTCTGAAGAAGGAGACCCTCAAAGGTCCTCCAGGGAAGAAGTAATTGACACTACTCCCACTTCTCTGTACACGCTGCACTTAATTAACCGTAGACTTGCTGGGTTTTCTGCGCGATTTCCCAAGGAATATCCCGTGCATCCTGCTTCTGAGTCGCTTCGACTGAACAGCATTTTGCCCGGAAATAGTAGAATGCTGTATGCTAAGCTCTTCGATCATGGGTTTCGTCTCCCTCTTGACCCGCTCGTAAAATTGTTGTTGGCTGATTCTGATTTGGCTCCGGCTCAGTTGAGTCCTAACGCAATTTGCGTTGTTAGTGCTTTTGCCGCACTGTGCCGTTTCAAGGGAATAGAATCTCCCACCTTAGCGTTGCTTCATGACATTTTCCAATTATATTCCCGTAAAGGGGTGATATCGATATCGCCTCGCTATGAAGACGGTTCTTTGAAGCCATTTACCTGGAAACTTATGGGTATTGAGTCTTCCATTCCTCACTGGAAAGAGGAATTTTTTTTGTTGATCTGCCTGAGCCGTTGTGGAGGGCTGGCTTCAACGAAACAATTAAAGATGGGGCTTGGGGTCATCGGAAACCCCTTTCCGACCCGGAGGATGGCTGGTTGAAGACGCTGCTTCAATTTGATTTTAGTGTTCATGCCCGAAAAGTGGCCAACGGGCCGTGGAACAGTGCAAGAAGGGTGAGCGTTTAACCTTTTTCCTTTGCGTTGTCAAGAAGTACTAACGCTAACGTTTAATGACTGTGCAGTGCCTCCGCCTGGTTGGGAGCCCGAGTATTTCCGGAGGAGAAGGAAACAGGAGGCGAAAAGAAAGCTGCCGCTGAAGCTAGGGCTGCTGCTGCCGCTAACGCCGAGGAAGGGGAGGCCACCGCTACCGCTAACGTTACGGGCACTCGGGTTGTAAGACAGAAACGGCCTAGGAAAGCACGTGTTGCCCCGTCCGTTTCGTCCCAGACCGTTGTCTCTTCAAAGGCTACGGTTGATCCGATTCCTGTTGGGATTCCTCTTGTGTCCTCCACCACTCAGGTGAGCATTTTTCTTATTTTTTTTAAAACTTTTGTCTTTCTTTTTGCACGGTTTCCTTATCACGTTCTGCGTTATTTAGGAAGTGGTTGCTGCTTCTGTCCCCTCTACCTCCCAGGGAGATATGGGTATCGTCGATGTCCTTCGCGAGCGTCAGAAGAAGGCTCGCTATGATCTTCAAAATAGCCCTTCTTCCTCGGCCGCCAACCGTAGTTCGAGTGTCCTTGGGGGCGAGGGTGCGTCTGCTGATCAATCTGAACCTGTTGATTTTGGCGGTCAACCCCATGTGCCTCCTGGTTCTCCGATCCATTCTGCGCACACCCCAACGGGCTATGATTCTGATGCCCTTAATCCTGAGGTGCCCGGAGGTAATGAGGTCTCAATGCCTAACGTGGAGGGCTCCACTAGCCGGCCAGCTTCTCCTGGTGCGTTGTTCTTTGTTACGATACCTCATCCAACTATTGCGAGGGGTGGCCCCGCCCCTGCTTTAATGGCTGGTATCTCTCCATACGAGCCTCCTCTCCTGCCAACTCATCACGTTAGCTTACGCTCCTTTAGGGACAGTATTCTGCAGTTTCCTGCCGATGCTGATCATGAGACCGTGATTTCCTCTACCGCTTATCTGGTGGCAGAGATTCTGTCTCTTCCAAGAGAGAGGGATGCCTTTGTGGCTCGGGGCGAGCAGGGGCGCATCAATTTCCTTCGCTCTCACGCGTTTTCTATACTTTGTCATCTTCACTATATGGATGAGGAGAATGCCAGAGCTGTAGCTAACGGGCAAGGAGAGATAAACAGGCTGCTGGAAGAGCGACAGCGTCTTGAGAATGCCCTTGCTGCTGCCAACGAAGGTATGGAGACTGCTCGGGGAGAGGCTACCGCGGTTAAGCAAGAGCTGGAGGCCGCTAAGTTGGCTTTGGAGGAGGAGAAGCGACAACGTGCTGATCTGGCCATACGCCTCTCTCTGGAGGAGAATAGCCTGCGTCTGGAGAGACAGAGAAACGCTGAGCTATCTGCCGATTCCTCCCTTAACGCTGAGAAGAACCGTTGGTACTTGGAGCAGGGTGGGGGAATCATATCGGAAGCCGTGATGCATCATTATGGGGTTGAAGAGCTCCGTATTGACGATCTCTCTACTTATTTTGACAAGAGAGCCTCAACCGTTAATGATAGCGGTTTCTACCAGTGGAAGGCTGCTCAGCAAGGAGGGGTCAACGCGCCGCCCAATCTTTAGACTTTTTGTTGTTTAGATGCTTTACATTTTGTGGCTGACGGGCCCATCCTTTTTTTGTACTCTAAACGATGTCGGCCTTGACTTGGCTAATCCACTCTTTTTGGATAGAAGTTCTTTATCTGCTTTTCTTCATAATGTCGTTTGATCACTTGTCCGCATGGGACGTTTGGCGTTAGGTTTCCATAGTTTCGCGTTGTATCCCGTTTGCTTTTCATCAGCTGCATTCGAGTAGCGTTACCATTATATCCTCCGATAGCATTTCTGAGATTAAATCAGCGTTGCTTCCGCATCTGCTGCACTCATATTCCTGCCGTCCCTCGTTGTCAGAGGGGGCTTTACATCTGTTTCAACGTTGTTGTTGCAGTATGGTCACCTCTCCGTCATCGTTTCACCGGGTATCGACCGCGCGGCTACTAGTTAGGATTTCTTTTGTTTCTTTTCGCCACAGATAGGCTCCAACATCGCTTCACCGGGTATCAACCGCGGGGCTACTAGTTAGGATTTCTTTGTTTCCTTTCGCCACAGATAGGCTCCAACATCGCTTCACCGGGTATCAACCGCGCGGCTACTAGTTAGGATTTCTTTGTTTCCTTTCACCACAGATAGGCTCCAACATCGCTTCACCGGGTATCAATCGCGCGGCTACTAGTTAGGATTTCTTTGTTTCCTTTCGCCACAGATAGGCTCCAACAACACTTCACCGGGTATCAACCGCGCGGCTACTAGTTAGGATTTCTTTGTTTCCTTTCGCCACAGATAAGCTCCAACATCGCTTCACCGGGTATCAACCGCGCGGCTACTAGTTAGGATTTCTTTGTTTCCTTTCGCCACAGATAGGCTTTGGGGAGTGCCTCGTCTTAGTGAGCTGTCTGATCAGGACCAGTCATCACAAGGATAGGACTTTTCACCCCCAAGCGATGTACCTCACGTCCGTGGAATCGTGCCTCGTCTCAATGGGCCGTCTATGTGAGCACGGTTACCACAAGGATAGGATTTTCACTTCCAGGACAGAGTTGGTCTCTCCTTGGGGCGTGCCTCTCCTTATGGGGTTACCACAAGAATAGGATTTCACTCCCAAGGATTCCGGGGCGTGCCTCATCTTAACGGGCCGTCTATGTGAGCACGGTTGCCGCAAGGATAGGATTTTCACTCCGGGAAGTCGTTTGGGGTCGTGCCTCGTCTTAATGGGCCGTCTATGTGAGCACGGTTACCACAAGGATAGGATTTTCACCCCCAAATGCCTTGTTATGCCAGGGTGTGCCTCGTCTTAGTGAGCTGTCTGATCAGGACCAGCCATCACAAGGATAGGATTTTCACCCCTGGCATTCTTTGCTACCTGCATATTACCAGTAGCAAACGCATAGTGAATATCTCGATATTCATTTATTAGAATAACTTTAATGTTACCCGATTAGCTCCTGGCGTGGTATAACCTCAGCCGAGCGATGTTCCAAGAGTTCTGCAGGGGCGTTCCCTCGAGCGTTTCCAGGTGGTATGCTCCTTTTCCCACAATGCGGGTGACACGATACGGTCCATCCCAGTTTGGACTGAGTTTTCCCATACGTTGTCCTGCCGCCCGCTTGTCTCTGAGCACTAAATCTCCAGTTTTGAGCAATCGCTCCCTCACTTGCCGGTTGTGATATTGTGCCATTTTCCTTTTGTAGTGCAGGGTTTTCAGGAGGGTTTCCTCGTGTGTTTCTGGTAGAGTATCGAGGTTAGCTCGTAACCTTTCTTCATTGTTTTCTTCTTTGAAGTGAGCCACCCGGAGGCTCATCATGCCAATCTCGACTGGTGTGACAGCTTCGGTTCCGAATGCTAACGCGAACAGGGTCTCTCCCGTGCTGGCCTTGACAGTCATGCGGTAGGCCCATAGTACATATGGCAATTCGTCTGGCCATTTCTTCTTAGACCCTTCCAAGTTTCTTTTGATGCCACTAAGGATGCTGCGGTTAGTTACTTCCGCCTGGCCGTTGGTTTGGGGATGTGCCACAGAGGAGAATCTTTGCTCTATCTGGAACTCTGCACATTGATCCCTGAAGAACTGGCTTGTAAATTGTGTCCCGTTGTCGCTAACTAGCACGCGTGGTACTCCAAATCGCATGATGACTTGGTGTTTGAAGAAACGCCAAATTTTTTCGGTGGTGATGGTAGCTAACGCCTCAGCTTCGGCCCACTTTGTGAAGTAGTCTACCGCTACGACCACAAATTTTAACTGAGATCTGGCCTTTGGAAATGGGCCCAGGATGTCAATTCCCCATTTTGCAAACGGGCACGGTGCGACTATTTCTGAAATTGGCACAGTAGGTTTTCGAGGAATCTTAGCATATTCCTGGCATTTCTGACAGGTTTTCACGAAGTTATGACAATCTCGTCGAATGGTGGGCCAGTAAAATCCCGACCGAAAGACTTGGGCTGCCAGAGTGCCGCTAGCAACGTGCATGCCACATATCCCTTCGTGAATTTCACGTAACACATGTAACCCTTCTTGCTCCGTTATGCATTTAGCGGCCGGATGGGAGAAACATCTTCGTATTAACTCTCCGTTATAATATGTGCATCGTGCTGCCCGTTTTAGGACTTTCTTTTTCTCTGTCTGGTCTCCCGGTAGTTTATCATGTTTCAGATATTCTATCACTGGGATCCTCCAATCATTTTCCATTTCTTCCACACAGAGCGATGCCTGCTCTTCCATGAAAGAAGGTGTAGGCAGCTCTCCATAGCGCACGTCACTGGGTATTGAGGCTTCCGGATTGGCTGCCATCTTTGGCGAGGCTATCAGCCTCTTCATTGTTTTCTCTAGGAATGTGCTCAAAGGTGACCCGGGTGCCTTTTTCCTGTATCTTTGACAGCTCATGCTTCACTTTGGCTAAGTATTGGGCCATGATGGGTTCCAGCACATGAGTTCCCCAGAACCTGATCCATTATTAGCTTGGAATCTCCTCGGATCTTTAAACGTGTTTTGTCTTCCTTCTCCACACCGGGAGTGGCTCCGATAGAGAAACTGTTTCCAATTCTAAGTCCTGCCAGCAGCGCTTCGTATTCAGCCGCATTGTTGGACAATGGCTGCAGGATTCTGATGGCGTATCGCATCTCCAGGCCGTTTGGTCCAACTAAGAAAACTCCTGCGCCAGCTAATTCTTGATTTTTTGCTCCATCTACGTGGATGACCCACGTATCTGTATATGTCTCCGGAGACGGTAGGCATGGACTTTCTATTTCTTCCTCCAACAGATCTATCTTTGTGTCCTTTGTGAATGTGCACTCAGCTATGAAGTCAGCTAACGCTTGGGCTTTAACGGCTGGTCTGGCTTTGTATTGCAGCCCGTATTGTTCGAGCTCGATAGCCCAAATTAACATTCTTCCTGAAGATTCAGGTTTTCTGAAGATTCTTCTCAACAGCTGATCCGTGAGTACAATGACGGGGTGGGCTTGGAAGTATCGATCCATCTTTCGCGTGGCCTGTACTAGAGCGAGTGCTATCTTCTCGATAGGAGTGTATCGCAGTTCGGCATCTTTCAATATATGACTTACGAAGAATACAGGACGGTGCACGTGCCCTTCACTTCGCACAAGGACGGCGCTGACTACCTCGTCAGCTATTCCCAAATATAGATATAGTTCGTCGCCGGGCTCGGGCCTCGTCAACACTAAATCTGATGATAGGTAAGCTTTTAGTCCTGCAAACGCTTTCTCACATTCCTCTGTCCATCCGAAGGGAGCCTTGTTGCGGATGACTTTGAAGAAAGGCAAACATCTCTCGCCTTGCTTAGATATGAATCGCCCCAACCCAATGATGCGCCCTGTTAACTTATGTATCTCTTTGACAGTTCGCGGGGATATCATATCCTGGATGGCTTTTATCTTTGACGGGTTGGGCTGGATGCCCTTCTGGCTGACCACATAGCCCAAGAATTTTCCCGTTTGGAATGCAAACATGCACTTCCGCGGGTTTAACTTCATCTTGTGCTTTCTCATCACATTGAAAACTTCTTCCAAGTCAGCAAGGTGTTCTCTGAAACTCCGACTTTTGATCAGGATGTCGTCTACGTAGGCCTCTACATTTCTCCCGATTTGATTTTCGAAAACTTTGTTTGCCATACGCTGAAATGTTGCACCAGCATTCTTTAGCCCAAACGGCATTGCAGTATAGCAGTATGTAGCCCTAGGAGTGATGAAGGCAGTTTTTTCTTCGTCCTCTACGGCCATAGGGATTTGGTGATATCCGGAATTCGCATCTAGGGAGCTTAGATAAGCATACCCAGCGTTTTGATCGACTAACTGATCTATTCGCGGAAGGGGATACCAGTCCTTGGGACAGGCATTATTTAGGTCAGTAAAGTCGATGCACATGCGCCAGTCCCCGTTAGGCTTTGGGACTAACACAGGATTAGCTAGCCAGGTCGGGTACTGGACTTCTCGAATGAACCCCGCCTCTGTGAGCTTTAGCAACTCCTTTTCGATGGCTGTTATCTTTTCCGATGAAAAAGCACGTCGCCTTTGTTGAACAGGCTTGGCGTCAGGACTAACGTTCAGTCGGTGTTCTGCGACCTCCCGAGAGATTCCGGGCATGTCTGCTGGTTTCCACGCAAACTCTCCCTTGCATTTCCTCAACAGCCGGATTAATTGCGCGTTCTCTTCAAGGCTTAATTTCTCACTGGCTAAGAGATTCGTTTCACTATCCTTACCGATAGGGATTGATACCATCTGATCTAGCGACTGAGTGCGCTTTTCTTCTTTTTCATCGAAAGGGTCGTCTGCCACACAAACGTAGCGGTCACAACTCCTTTGAGTCATAAGTAAGTAGCATTCGGCTGCCAGCTTTTGGTCCCCTTTGATTGAGACCACGCCGTCCCATGAGGGATATTTCATCCGCAGGTGTTTTTGAGATATGGCCACTCCAAAACGATTAAGGAATGGTCGCCCTAAAATGGCATTATACAGTAACGTTAGGTCTACGAACAAAAATAATAGCTCTTCGGAGCGTTTGGATGTGTCTTCTCGGAAGTACACCGGCAGGGATGTTATTCCGGCTACCGGAATCAGTACTCCATCAATCCCAATAATTGGCCTCGTGCAAGACGATAGCTCACCGTCAGGTCGTTTCATCAAGTTGTACGCTTCCAATGAAAATAGATTCACTGCACTCCCGTTATCGACAAGGGTCCTTCTTACCCCATGACTTCCAATGACGGGCGTTACAACCATCGCGTCATTATGCGGGAAGGCGATGCCTTTTTCGTCCTCCTCTGAGAAAGACAATATCATTCTATCTAAGGCACTTATCGCCTCGATTTTCATTTGCGCGTTCTCCCGTTTGCGCTTTTCTCCAGGGTTGGGCATTTGCGGCATAATTTCCTCGCAATAGGGTGCTCCCCCCGCAATGATATTTATCATGGGCATTTGGTCGCTATCGATAGCGAGCGCTTCTCTATTTGGCCCGAGGGGAACTGCGTTAGCCCCTGTGGCGTGCGAGGGCGCTTGCCTCTGCTCAGTTGTATTTCCAGTTGGGTTATTTCTGGCTTCCTCCCTTGCCTTTGTGCCAATTTCCCCAAGGTAGCCCTCTTCGACCAATCGCTCTATATCCGATTTTAACTCTCTGCATACATCTGTTGAGTGTCCCTTGACCTTATGGAATTTGCAGTATGCATTTTCTCTTCCTCCCATGATTACTCTTGGTTTCACGGGAGCTGGGTAACGGATAGGCAAATTTCTCTGTTGGACTATTGCTAAGATCTCCGCCCTTGGGAGTATGAGAGATGGGAGGTCAGGATCGTATATCCGGCCCTTTGGCGGGTCCGTTTGCTTCCGAGTGGGGGACCCTCCAGGTCTTCCTTTTGAGAAATTGCCTCTCTACCGGTTAGAGGTCTTAGTATTATGTTCTTTCCGCTGCCCGGGATCCTCGGTGGGTTTAGCGTCTGGGGCGTTGCTGTTCAAGACGTTAGGGGCCACATATGGGTCCGCCGGCATGCCTCGGATCCATTCTCTATTTTCTTCCTCTTCCATTCTCTCATAGTTATGCGCTTTCAGCCTCAACGCATCCAGGGTCGTTGGGGGGTCCACCGTTAGCGTATCTTTCAGTTTACTGTATCGACAATTGCGTTTCAGGGCCTCAATCACAAAATCGATAGTGACCCCTGGCGTTAGGGACATTTCAAGATCAAATCGACCTAAGAAATTGTTCAACGATTCTTGTGGTTTTCGATGGATATCGAACAGCGCAGCTGCTGACTTTCTGATAGGAATAGCAGTGCTAAACCGACTTTTGAATTTTTCTTCCAACTGGGAAAAATTATCGATAGACCCGGCGGGGAGCCCCTCGAACCATAGACGTGCCACTCCTGACAGCGTCATTACAAAAATTTGACACAATGCTGCGTCACTGCGCGTTTGGAATTGCACGAAATCCTTCACCTTATTGAGGTGAGAAATGGGATCTTTCGTGCCATCATATGATTCTGTCGGGAGTTTCACATGTCGATGGACTCTGTGGTGCCTGACACGGTAGCTGAACGGATGACCCACGTTAGCATCGGGGATCCTACGAGGCTGACGCTGATGTGGAATTTCAGCGTCGTATCTGGGATTTTGAGGGTCATATTCCTGATGTCTCCTAGGAGATCGGCTACGGCTCCTTGGAGTTCGAGCTCGTCGACTTCTGCTGCTAGATCTCTCGCTGTATCTAGGAGATGGATCTCTCACTATATCCCCCCGTCGATCATCCCAGGGCTCTCTATACTCATCATGCTGGCGGACTGCTTCGGGGATAGAGATTCCTCCCCTGTATTGTCCAGAATGGTCGGCAGGTCCGCGCGTGAATGGTGGGACGTTTATGGGGGCCAAGGGGAAAGGTAAGGAGGACGGGAGTGCCCTAGACTGTTGGGGCGATAAGGGTCGTTCGTTGACAATGGACGGGGTGAAAATTACTTGGGAGGACACGTCAGGTCTAGAGGCATGAGGAGTAAATCCAGCAGCCATCTCTGTCAGCTGATCCAGTTGAGCTTGGAGAGCTACTATTGAATTCACGAAAGGGTTGTCCGCTTCTCCTATCATAGATCTTCCCGCCTGGGGGGGAAGGATGGCTGGTTCCTGCTATATGGGAGAAGGGAGAGCAAATCTGGAATGTAACTTCTTCCGAACTTGACCCGCGAGGAAGATCTAACTCTCCTGCAGTGACGTCCTGCCCTGGGTGGGGGCATCAGAGGTAGCAAAGGGAAACAGGCGTCTGCGGGTGTTGTATGGGATGTTGGAAGTTCGGGACAGCGCCGGATCTGACTCTGAGGCCATAATCCTTCTAGCTTCGGGGAGGAGGAGCTTGGTTATTAAGGATGCTCACTTAATAGAACCAAAGCTCTCAACGAAAGCACCAATTTGATAATAATTTGTCTTCTGCCGAAGGATGTATGGCGGAGCAGCTCTTCTCAGATCAGTGTGCGCGACGGTCCACAGTACCTGCAATGCGCCGGAGGGGGTCTCCGGCGGAAACACTCCGATGCTTAAGTCAGTAGGTGTACTGAAATTGGCAGAGTTTTGGCCAGTCAAGTCCGCTTACCTGCCTCCTTTATGGGGGAGGTATTTATAGAAGAAAGGGGGCGTTCCCGCCCGAGTAAACGGGTACGGAGCTATCGCTCGCGTTAGGGTCTGTGGTTCGCCCCTATCATGATACGCTACCTTGGCGGTAGGTGCGTAGGTAGATATTGCCACGGTAGGATAATGGCCGGAGCGTTAATCCTGACGCGTGGTTTCCTCTGGGGGTGAGATAACTCCTTGAGCCAAGCAGGAGGTCTGTGAGAGGAGCCGGTAGGGCCCCGTTAGCCTTTGTAGCGTTAGCCTTTGGGGAAGGTGGCAATCTTGTCCCTACCGTGGTGGTGCGAAACAGTAGCTATGCCTCTTCCCACCGGGTGATAGACGAAAATACCCTTTCTTTTAGGTGGATTGTTATCACCGGTGAAGCGATGTTGGAGCCAATCTGTGGCGAAAGGAAACAAAGGACATCCCAACTAGTAGCCACGCGGTTGATACCCGGTGAAGCGATGTTGGAGCCAATCTGTGGCGAAAGGAAACAAAGGACATCCCAACTAGTAGCCGCGCGGTTGATACCCGGTGAAGCGATGTTGGAGCCAATCTGTGGCGAAAGGAAACATAGGACATCCCAACTAGTAGCCGCGCGGTTGATACCCGGTGAAGCAATGTTGGAGCCAATCTGTGGCGAAAGGAAACAAAGGACATCCCAACTAGTAGCCGCGCGGTTGATACCCGGTGAAGTGATGTTGGAGCCAATCTGTGGCGAAAGGAAACAAAGGACATCCCAACTAGTAGCCGCGCGGTTGATACCCGGTGAAACGATGTTGGAGCCAATCTTTGGCGAAAGGAAACAAAAGAAATCCTAACTAGTAGCCGCGCGGTTGATACCCGGTGAAGCGATGATGGAGAGGTGTCCATACTGCAACAACAACGTTGAGACAGACATAAAGCCCCCTCTGACAACAAAGGACGGCATGAATATGAGTGCAGCAGATGCGGAAGCAACGTTGACTTACTCTCAGAAATGCTATCGGAGGATACAATGGTAAAGCTACTTGAATACGGCTGATGAAAAGCAAACGGGGGAATATTATATATCTATGGAAACCTGACGACAAACGTCGTATGCGGACAAGTGATCAAACGGTATTATGAAGAAAAGCAGATTATCCAAAAAAGAGTGGATTAACCAAGTCAAGGCCGACATCGTTTAAAGTACAAAATAAGGACGGGCACGTCAGCCACAAAAATTTAAAGCATCTAAACGATAAGAAGTCTAAGGATTGGGCAGCGCGTTGACCCCTCCTTGCTGAGTAGCCTTCCACTGGTAGAAACCGCTATCAATAACGGTTGAGGCTCTCTTGTCAAAATACGCAGAGAGATCGTCAATACGGAGCCCCTCAACTCCATAGTGATGCATCACAGCTTCCGACATGATTCCCCCGCCCTGCTCCAAGTACCAACGATTCTTCTCAGCGTTAAGGGAGAAATCGGCAGATAACTCAGCGTTTCTCTGCCTCTCCAGACACAGATTATTCTCCTCCTGAGAAAGGCGTATGGCCAGATCGGCACTTTTTCGCTTCTCCTCTTCCAGAGCTAACTTAGCGGTCTCCAGCTCTTGCTTGACAGTGGTAGCCTCTCCCCGGGCAGCCTCCATACCTTCATTGGCAGCATTGAGGGCATTTTCGAGACGCTGTCGCTCTTCCAGCAGCCTGTTTATCTCTCCTTGCCCGTTAGCTACAACTCTGGCATTCTCCTCATCCATATAGTGAAGATGGCAAAGCATAGAAAGCGCCTGAGAACGAAGGAAATTTATACGCTCCTGCTCGCTCCGAGCCACAAAGGCATCCCTCTCTCTCGGAAGGGATAAAATCTCTGCCACCAGATAAGCGGTAGAGGAAAGCACGGTATCATCATCAGCTTCGGCAGGAAACTGCAGAATATTGTCCCTAAAGGAGTGTAAGCTGATGTGGTGAGTTGGCAGGAGAGGAGGCTCGTACTGAGAGATACCAGCCATCAAGACAGGGGCGGGGCCACCCCTCGCGATAGATGGATGAGGCATTGGAACAAAGAACAACGCAGCAGGAGAAGCTGGCCAGCTGGTGGAACCTTCCACGTTAGGCATTGAGACCTCATTACCTCCAGGCACCTCAAGATTAAGGGCATCGGAATCATAGCCCGTTGGGGTGTGAGCAGAATGGATTGGAGAACCAGGAGGCACATGGGGCTGACCGCCAAAATCAACATGTTCAGATTGATCAGCAGACGCACCCTCGCCCCCAAGGACACTCGAAGTACGGTTGGCGGCCGAGGAAGAAGGGCTATTCTGAAGCTCATAACGAGCCTTCTTCTGACGCTCGCGAAGGACATCTGCGATAGCCATATCTCCCTGGGAGGTGGAGGGGGCAGAAGCAGCAACGACTTCCTAAATAACGCAGAACGTGATAAGGAAATCGTGCAAAAAGAAAAACAAAGTTTTAAAAAGAAGAAAAATGCACACCTGAGTAGTTGAGGATACAAGAGGAATTCCAATAGGAATCGGATCAACCGTAGCCTCTGAAGAAACAACAGTCTGGGACGAAACGGGTTGAGTAGCACGCGCTTTCCTAGGCATTTTCTGTCTTACAACCCGAGTGCCCGTAACGTTAGCGGTAGCAGTGGCCTCCCCTTCCTCGGCGTTAGCAGCAGCGGCAGCGGCAGCCCTAGCTTCAGCGGCAGCCTTCTTTTTCGCCTCCTGTTTCCTTCTCCTCCGGAAATACTCGGGCTCCCAACCAGGCGGAGGCACTGCACAGTCACAAAACGTTAGCGTTAGTACTTCTTGACAACGCAAAGGAAAAAGGTCAAACGCTCACCCTTCTTGCACCGTTCCACGGGCAACCCGTTGGCCACTTTTCGGGCATCAACACTAAAGTCAAATTGAAGCAGTGTCTTCAACCAGCCATCCTCCGGGTAAGAAAGGGGTTTCCGATGACCCCAAGCCCCATCTTTAATTGTTTCATTGAAGCCAGCCCTCCACAACGGCTCAGGCAGATCAACAATAAAAAATTCCTCTTTCCAGTGAGGAATAGAAGACTCAATGCCCATAAGCTTCCAGGTAAAGGGCTTCAAAGAGCCGTCTTCGTAGCGAGGCGATATCGATATCACCCCTTTACGGGAATACAACTGGAAAATGTCATGAAGCAACGCTAAAGTGGGAGATTCTATTCCTTTGAAACGGCACAGTGCGGCAAAAGCACTAACAACGCAAATCGCGTTAGGACTCAACTGAGCCGGAGCCAAATCAGAATCAGCCAACAACAATTTTACGAGCGGGTCAAGAGGGAGACGAAACCCATGATCGAAGAGCTTAGCATACAGCATTCTACTATTTCCGGGCAGAATGTTGTTCAGTCGAAGCGACTCAGAAGCAGGATGCACGGGATATTCCTTGGGAAATCGTGCAGTAAACCCAGCAAGTCTACGGTTAATTAAGGGCAGAGTGTACAGAGAAGTGGGAGTAGTATCAATTACTTCTTCCCCGGAGGACCTTTGAGGGTCTCCCTCTTCAGAGGATTTATTAGTTCTAGCCATGGCTAACAAGGAAGAAGTAAAGAGAAAAGAAAAAGGACGTGTACCTTGTACCTTCATGAAGAGAACACGAGGAGTCTCGAACCAGAAAAAGAGAGCGGCGCAAAGTATTTATCCAAAGACGCAATGGCGTATAAGGGAAAGATGGAAAAAGAAAAGGGGGTAGAAGAAACAATAGATATAACCCTGAAAGGACACGACCAGTCAGCAGCAGACACGTGGCGAAGTAGCGCGTCATAAAGTAAGGCACACGCCAGAAGGTGCAAATTTGAAACAAGGACGAAACGCTTCTACATTCGCAACTCCCTAGGAGACGCCTGCTCCAAACGCCTCTCTGTGGAAGGACACGTGTCTTCTTTCATCATTACCCTTCAAGTCGCATTAAATGAGGGACTGGGGGATTGATTAAAAAACATAAAAAGCAGCGCCGACCTTGCCAAATGGTGCGATGGTACAAAGAAGATAAGAAAGGAATAACGGTAATATCACGATGAATCATACAATACGACAAAGGTTACAAAGCGTCAGCATTATTACAAGAAAAATAATGTTCGAATGGTTTTCAAGAAATAACAAAAGAAAAGAGACAACAGCAAGAAAAACAAGGAAAGGCCCAGGCACCATCGCTAGCGTTAGGTTCTCTCCCCCGAGGGACCAGAAGAACCATTGTCACTTTTGCTAATCTCACCCATCACGACAGATATGTAATCAGCTACCTGGGCCAGATCCGAAGGGTTACCTTTGAAACGGGCTGCAAATCCAGAAACGAAGGCCTCCAGAACCCTCTTCCTCCATAACTCTTCCTTTAATGGCGCCCTAGCAGACTCCTCATCTCGAGCAAGTATCTCTTCGCGGAGAAAGAGATTTTTCTTCTTTTCTAGCGCCAATTCTGCCTCCAGAACCTCTATCTTAGCTTTCCCGATAGACTTTTCTCTGTTCAATTCTGTTTGGGACGATTCACAGAGATGCGTCAGCAACCTAGAGTGCTCTACCGCCTTTTCAAGCTGCACCCTCGCAACACACAATGCGCTGGAAAAATTATGTGACTCACGATCGTGAATTTCGAATTGATAATTCAGATGGCGGAAGAAGTCCAAAGAATCATTCAGAACATGGCGAAAGCGTGCCGAGGGAGGGAGTCGAAGAAATTCCTCTTTCTCTTTTTTGGAGCTCAGCATCTCTCCTATCAAGGTTGCAGTAAACTCATCTCGAGAAAAAGGTTGGGGAACCCCGACAGCGCGAAGGGCATCAAAGCAAAACCCTGCAAGATTCATACGGTAGGCCGGGGCCCCGTCAGGACCGCCATAGGCAAGATTGATTGATGGAGGTGGAGAAGAGCCCTGGGAAAAAGTACTCTTGATAGGAGTAAAAAACAGCTGTGGAGTAACCCTAGGCGGTAGCTCAGTTGTCGAATTCGCAACAGGAGGCGTAACCACAATGTCAGGAATACAATGAGCAATCGGAGAATCGGGAGCATCAGATATGGGAGGAGGACATTCCATCGGTAGGGCCTCTCCCTCAGTAGAATAAGTTTTTTCCAACGCCTCAGCAACTTCCGTTGGCTGAGAGGCGCCTGCCTCAGACGAAACAGTAGGCGTAGAAACAGTTGCCACATCTGCAGGAGATGTCCCGGTAGCTTGTCCGCTAGCGGCCACTCGAAGTTTTTTCCGACGCTGGGAAGCAGCAAGGGAAGAAGCGTGGCAAAGGTCTGACTTAACGTCTGCATCCTCGTCATCGCTAGCAACCGCCCTTATTGCGGTCTGAGAAGGTTCTACCCTCTTGCGGCGATCCGGTAGCCAATTTTCCACAAAGCGAGAAGCTCGCACAGAGTAACGGGCCTTCGCCCTCCCCGCGCAACCATCTTAATCCTCCTCCTCGGGGGTCGAACGTTTTCCCGATTGGAACCCTCGGCCGAAGGCGAGGCTGGTAAAGTTTGAAGCGGCGTTACGTTCAGAGGAGTACCAGTGTCACTTGGGAATCAACCGTTAGCTTCCTATAGCAAACAAAGCGTGCGATGACCAAAGCAAAGAAAATGTGGAAAGAAATAGGGTCACCCATAACGCACTCTTCCAGAGGTTTGAACAGAGTAAAGGCGTGAATGCGGTAGTGAGTATTCTCGTCTAACAAAGCGTTAGCCTGGTCCAACTCAGTTCTGGACAATATCGTGGGATTCGTCCAAACGGGACCTATCAGTTCCTGATTGAAATTAACACGCCACAAACGGGACGATAGCTCCAGAATAAAGAAACTGCTTTTCCAATCAGCTACACCCTTCTTGAAGTTGTGGAAACGTTGCCAAAACGACTGCACGAGCGCATCATCCCACCGGGGAGTAATCTCGATTAAACAATTGTGGCAAATCATGCTAAAGAATTTGCGAAACAAATTGATAGATGGGGTAAAAATGTTCTTCAACTCGCAAGCGCGAAGAAAAGCATAAACCGCACACCAGGAGGAAGGAGTTATCTGGGCAGGATTAAGGCTATACTCTCGCAGCAGAGTTAGTATCGACTCATGAACGGGAAAGCGGAAACCATAAAGGAACATCTTAAAGTAAAGAAGCCTACTGTGGCCCCACGCTGGATTATGAAGCAGCATATCACTTCCAGGGATAGAAGGCTCATGCCCAGGAGGAAAGGTAATACCATGTTCCTCCAATTCGGCTTTCAGAACCACGTCGCATGTAAAAATGCTCGGTGATTGGGCGACTTCTAGATCCATGGGCCTAGAGATAATCTGGCGAGGTCTATTCCTAGCCATAGCAAACCAACAAAAAAGGAAATCTGAGAAGGGTCGAATTGATACCTTAAAGGAGAAGAATCGCAGAGAAATCGGCGGACAGTGGCGAGCGGCCGGAAAGGTATTCGGAGAAGAAGACGAAGGAAGACAAAAAGGAAAAAATTCGAAGTGAGGGCAAAAGTTTTGAGAAAACGGAGAATGACCCTTCTTAAAGGATAAAAATGCCACCGCATTAATTGAGTCACCAATCGGGCGAAGACGCGTGTAAAAGAAGTCGGCCACGTGGAAGCGCATTAAAGAAATTTGAAAAAAGAAATTTATTCGGCGTGACTCCCCAAAAGGGCGACAGTGTTGACCCAGTCAGAGTAACCACGAAGCGATTGCCTCAATCAGGCCAACCGCTTACGTTAGCTATCACCAAGGACCAGCAGGCTAACGAAAATAATGACAAAAATGAAAAGGCAGAAAGCATCATTTTATTCATAAAACGCCAACAGGCGGGTACAACGCAAAGTGGCTAATCCTCATCAGGCCAGTAAATGCCATGGTGATAAACCCCGTCATCATCAAGGAATGGCATCTTCCCGTCAGCATTCGGGACAGGTTTGTCTGCCTCCCTTTCTGGGCAGGATCCTGACGGGCCTGACTTTCCTTTGACACTCGAATCTGCCAACCCGGCACCAGCACTGGTGGGAAAAGCCTTATTCAGCGAACAATCAGGGGAAGGAAAGCGTTTGCCGCCCTCTTGGATAGCAGAACCAGAAGAAGCCAAAGTCATGAGGGGCGCCTTGGAAGTTCGTTTCCCCTGCCTCTTACAACCTTTTCGGCTGACCGGAGGCCTCCATGGTGGCGAAGGAGGGGGATGATCTGAGTCCGGCGAAGTCGGGGGAGTCGGCAAGGAGTCGCGATCCATGGAACTCAAGAAATAAAAATCCGCCATGTGACCTGCAAAAGCAAAAGAGAAGGAAAAGGATGAAGATGAACAGGAAAGGGAAAGCAAACCCCCTTATATAGCCGAGTAAGCACTTCGATCCTCGTGCAGATCCCTGAAAAATCAATTAAGACGCTTGGGAAAAATAACCGTAATTGCAGAATCCGATCCGCCATAGGCACATCTGCTCGTTGAATGCGCCAATCAAAGGGCACCAAATAACCGCCCAACCACCTGCCACTGAAAAGACGGCCCTGCAACAGTCAAGACAGATCATTCATTGCTAATTCCCGAAACACGACCACTGCAGTACAATGTCCCGAGGAAGACCCATTTTCAGTTGGGCTCATGACAAATATTTCCAACCAATGTAGCAAGCAACCAAGCAAGAAAAAAAGAAAAGACTTGGGAAAAAGCAGAAACAACTATTTATTTATGGCCAGGCGGCCTTAGCGTTCAAATATGTACAAGAAACATAAGAAAAAATAATGAGAAGAAGCAAAGCCAGCGGTCAGATATTAGACCCAGCATCATCTTCCCCTGGCACAACGGGAACCTCCCTTAAAGCGTCAGCAACGGAGGTCAGTTCGGCAGAGCAGGCTCTCATGCCCTTTAGGCAGCAGGCCAGTAGATCTTTCCTCTGCTGCAGCATCGAGGCCACCACATCAAGGTGAGCACTGATAGTGGCCAGTTTCGCCAAACTCTCTAGGGGACTAAAATCCTCCAGAGTTATTCCCAGTTGTCTAGACAGAATAGAAGTTAGCACCCCCTGCAACTCCAAGACATCCTCGGAGGTCTTGGTGATCATCCTCTCCAGGAAGCCGATGTCACCCTCAGTAAGATTTTTCAGGGTCAGAGTTTTAGAGACCAAGAAATTGCGAGTCAGTTCATCCATGGCGAAATACGAAAAGAAAGGACGTGAAAATGCGAAGAAGCTAGCGCAGAGAAAACTCTGATTTATAGATCCTGACAAAAAACCGTCAGGACCGCCTTCTGATGCAGAACCGCCCCGATATTTAAAGGGACTCTCCATAAGAGAAGGAACGTTAGCCCTTGGTAAACACTCGGGCTCATTTTCAGTTGGGCTTATGATAACAATTCACCTAAAAGCAGGGGTACTTTCGTCTATCACCTAGTGGGAAAGGACATAGCTACCGTTTCGCACCGCCGCGGTAGGGACAAGGTTGCTACCTTCCCTAAAGGCTAACGCTATGAGGGTTAACGATGCCCTATCGGCTCCTCTCACGGACCTCTTGGATGGCTCAAGGAGTTATCCCACCCCCAGGGGAAACCACGCATCAGGAAGAACGCTCCGGCCATTATCCTACCGTGGCAATATCTACCTATACACCTACCACCAAGGTAGCGTGTCACGATAAGGACGAACCACAGACCCTAATGCGAGCGATAGCTCCATACTCATTTACACGGGCGGGAACGCCCCATTCTTCTATAAATACCTCCCCCACAAAGGAGGCAGGTAAGCATACTTGACTGGCCAAAACTCTACCAAATTCAGTACACATACTGACTTAAGCATCGGAGTGTTTCCGCCGGAGACCCCCTCCGGCGCATTGCAGGTACCGCGGACCGTCGTGAGCACTGATCTGAGAGAAGTCGTTCCACCATACATCCTTTGGCAGAAGACAAATTATTATCAGCAAGTTTTCCAAAAATATTCATAAATTCTTTAGCCTCATCTAATTTCTTCTGTTGTGAAGATCTGGGAGGGAAATGAGGTGGAATCTCTACTACTTCATCTTTCTATTAATGGTTGCTGAAACCGTAAAAAATAAATAAGTACAATTTACCATGCACGAATTTGATTAAAAACTGTAGCAAATGGTAAAATGATCGTTCCACAGAGATTTCAGGACTAAATTAATTCTCGCTAAATGACCAATTCTTGTAACCGTGGTAAATACGAATAATTGAGGGTTTTGATGCAATTAAAGTAAAGGAATAGAAATAACAGAAAGCAATAAACAGAGAATAATTGTGTGTGTTAAGATGTGATAAATTCCCAGTAAAGATTCTACTAAGCTCATGCTTCATACCGATTGATCATTGATTCAAGTATTTTCAAGACCGAACTTATAGGCGGCTATAGAGATCAGGTTTTCACCTAGATCTCCTACTCTCTACCTATACGAGATTAATAAAGGTTTTCACCTATTAAAAATCCTTGGCCTACTTTCTGGCCTGAAGAGGTTACTCTATCAGGTCTAAGAAAAAGACTGATTATTACGCTGTGAGAGACCTTATCCCAGGCCTGGGAGGGAGAAGTGTCTACTTCTATAAACCAGACTCTATCCATTTTCTAATCTGATCCGTCGATCAGGTAGTTGCCTTCGTATCTCTCTCTACAATGTAGACTCCAAAGTATCAAGAGAAGACAGTAGCTATTCGAAATCTAATGGAGTTGATCAGGCTTCAATCGAAATAAGAATAACTTGACATTTAAATAAAACGAATAGAGATATAAGATTGGAATTTAATAAGAACGATTTGATCACACAATCAGTTTAAGCATGGCAGAATCTTTACAAGGAAATAACGATTTAGCCAACAATCATCATAATAAATAAATAAAGATTGAAAGCATAAATGGGATTTAATTAATTAAAGGAAAAGAAAAGCAAACAGGGGTTTTAAGCTCCGTTAATGGTTGTTGTTCCAGAGAGGAAAAAGAAATATGTTGTGAAGAAGAAGTGAAGAGAGGTGCAACCCTCTTTCTCCAAGTGTTTAAGTAACCCTACGTGTTTTTAATTTCCAAAAGACCTAGAAAAGATAATATCTAAAATAAAAGAAATTGTTTAATCTCCTAAACAATAGGAGTCTGCTCTATCAATTGGGACTTCTAGCTGAAGCAGGATTCCGCAGAACTTCTAGAAGATGACAGCTGGCATACGTGTCCCAGGCCTAAGTCACTTGTATCTGTCTCGCCTTATCCTAGGCTTGGGATAAGGACTGCTTCTGAACTCTGATCACCAAAACTTGTTCTTTAACAGGCAGTTTCAACTCCAAATGAATGAATTGCTCCTCAGCAACATGTTCTACAAGAAAGGAGTGAAAAAGCCTGGAATTAGCAGTATCATCATCTTAAAAAGGGTGGAAAGAATGATGAAATTAAGACATTTAACGATCCAATCACACAGCTTTCTCATCTGCCTTGGTCACCAGCTTGGTCAATATTGGTTCTTCCTTGGGCAAGCTGTCTGCATTTGGTGAAACTATTTCAGCCTGAATTTCTTCCTCTTCCTCATCTTCTTCCTCATCAACGAACTGCTTAATCTCCTTGTCAGTTCTTGCACCTTCCCTCTTTGGCAGTATGCTCCCACTTTTTAGATTGATGGCACTGACGTTGTGCTTGGGGTTATCTATGGTAGTGGAGGGCAATCTACCTTGGTTATCAGGTTGTTGTTTTTGTGCCAATTGGCCAATCTATTTTTGCAATTCTGTCAAGGTTGACTCGGTGGCCTGCATAAATTTTTGCAGGGTCTCTTCTATAGGCACACTAGTGATTTTCAGAGGCTGATGTGCAAGTGGTAACTAAGGTACAGGGGCCTGATTTTGAGGAGGTCTAGGCACTAAATGCTGGAAGTTTATGGGGGCTTGTTGAGGTTGTTTAGGCTGTTGGTATTGTTGTGGGGCTGTTTAGGTTGGTTAAGGTGCATCTTGCCTCCACCTTAGGTTAGGATGCTGCCTCCAGAAGTATTCATGGCGGTACTGCCCATAGGCGGCATTAACTGGCATAGGATCTCCTGGCATTTGTACCATGTAGCAGGTATGTGTTTGGTGATCTGTTTGTTGGCAGAGACCGCATGTTGAGGGAATTTACTCAAGGGTCGTCATGGCAACCTATTTTGGTGTTGGCGGTGGAACTGCCATTGCTGAACCTACAAAGAGATTTAAAAGCATGTTAGAGATCTCATTTAATTTATTCTCAACATTAACTGCATTCAAAGTAGAAGGGATAGAATTTCTCTCGGCAGATGAATAGTTTTGGTCATTGTCTGCCATAGTCTGGAGAAGAAGTTTAGCTCTGGTTGGGGTGAGATCTTGAAGGGCTCCCTCAGCTGCTGAATCCACCCTTTCTTTGTCTTTTTGGCTCATCCCATTGTAGAAATATTGCACCAAGAGTTGGTCTGTAATGCCACGTGTGGGGCAAATATCCTATAGATCTCTGAATCTTTAATGGTACTCACTAAGACTTTCATTGCCCTTTTGCTGGATGGAGACCAAGTTCTTCCTAACTGCTCCTGCCTTGGTCGCATTCCAATATTTGTTTAGAAAAATAGAGGACATTTCTCCCCATGTTGTTATGGTGTTATGGGGAAGACTATAAAACCAGTTCTTCGCTGAATCCTCGAGCGACCAAGGGAATGCTTTCAGTTTGGCTCACTCAATTGTAACTCCTATAGGTTTCAAAGTGTCACACTAGAGATATAGATTTCGCAAGTGGTTGTATGGGTTTTCATTTGAGTGGCCATGGAATTTAGTGAGGTTGCATATGATATTTGTCTTGATTGACCAATCATTTGCGATAGAGGGTAATTGGATAAATGAATATGTTTCTCTTTCTGCCCCTCTGTTCAACTCTCTCATGGTTCTTTCTGGTTCCTCTGCCATGGTTGGATTGTTGTTTTCTTCCTGGTTAAGTGGTGGGTTTAGGTTTTGGTCTGGGACTTAGTTTTCCTCTTGGTCAGAAGCTAGGCTAAGATTGATACCTGGACCAGAATCCGTTTGCAAACCAGAAAATTCTGATTCACTATCTCCTTCGAACTTTCTTTTGGCTCTCTTTCTGATTTGTGTTTCAGTCCTTGTGAGCTCAGGGTTGAGTGGAAGCAAGTCTTCTTTTGAGGACCTGGTCATCAACTGCAAAACAAAACTACAAAACACCGTTAGATCCCCGGCAACGGCGCCAAAATTTGATTGCATGTCGAGAGCATAAAATTTAGTTGTAAAAATGGATATGAATATGAGTATAAAAAGGGTTACAACTTATCACTTGTCCACAAAGACTTGTAGATCGTGGTAAGAGGATCGTCCTAAGAGATCTGGTTGTGAATTGTAGTCTTGGTTGACTTTCTCGTCACTGGGGTTGATTTTGGGTGTTCCTGAAACTAAACAAACAAATAACAATTAAACAGAAAAAGTAATCTTGGTCAATTAGATTGGCAAAGATTAGGTGAATAACGTAAAAGACTGATCTTGGTCAAGATAATTGGCCAAGATTGGAATACTACAATTAAGAAGATGTAATTAGTGGGGAGAAATTCCTAGTAAGGGCGATACTAGAGCACTTATTCATTTGCTTCAATCAGTGACTCAAGAGTTTTCACATTCCACATTCATAGCATTGCTATAGATCGGGAGAAACTCCTTTCCGATCCTACTTCCCTCCTCTTATAACCATCTGGCGGGTACTCCCTCTCCTGATGATCCTAGTCAGTGAACACTTTGCTGGCTAAAGGATTTATCCAGTTGACTGTTGTCTTAAGTCGCATGCGCTTTCTCAATGGAATAGGGGAAGACAATGTCTAAGCCAAGCTACTCCCCAGTCAGAGCCCTAGATTGTCAGTCTGGTTAGGCCTATACCTCTCAACACCCACTAACCTGCGCGAGATTAGCTGTCTACTTAACCAATTCGGTTTCGACTCGTTCCCTCCTCGGCTAACTGCAAATCTCTCGCTAACACCTAAAGGTGATCAAACCTCGGTTTTAATGGATACCGGTTTGTTTAAATAGGGGTTGAGATGATTACGAATAAGAAGGCTATGGAGTTTATTTTGATCTCACGAAGCAAAGAATAGCTCAACAACCCTTACCAAAAATGGGGGTTTACCTACTACACGACATACTAGAAAAGACAATGAATAATGAAGAGATGGAAATTGGAATTAAATCTGTATTTTCTAAGTGAAAATCACAAAGCAAGTGTTTTGCATACTAGAAACCGGAGATGGAAGATGTCCGTGATAGGCAGCCTTTCCTAGCTTTTAAACAAAAACTAGGATCCCCACCTACCACGGCTTCTTTCCAAATCCAAATTTCAAACTAAAAATATTACAAAATATTTATTCAAAATTTGAAACTAAGATAAAATAAAAATAAAAATATTGTTTGTTTGTTCAAAATCAAGATCGGATCAGGATCCACAAGTCCTCTCGCTGGCTGACTCTATCTTCCAGTTGTCGCTCCAAATTGCGCTCACCACGTGACTCCTTTATCAGCACGCCTCTAGCGGATCAATCTTGGCCAAGCCTACGGCCAAGATTGATCGATTTGTCTGGGACACGTTCAAAGCTGATTTTTCCTCCTTGCTTGCTACCTCCTCGCAAATCCACATAAGTAAGGAGATTTTAGGTAGTTCTGCCATCTAATTTGCCAGAATTAAATGACAGAAATATATGAATTAAACCATCAATCATTCTAACAGGATGAGTTTAGGGTGAGGAGTAATCTCGACTCATGAGGAATAGTCTCAACTCTAGGAATACAAATCCTCTTCAACATCTAAACTAATGAAAATAAGAGAAAGTCTAGCTATTTATACAAGATAGCAAAAATGGGCATTTGTGACAAAATTGCCCTTAATGAGCTTCTCCTTGGACGCGCCCTCCTTGCTGAAAATGTTGTGGCCTTGTGATGGGCTTCCGAGCCTATTTGATGTTGAAGAGATGGCTCGGGCATAGGGTGACTCGGTCGTATCGCAGGGATGGCGCGTGCGGTGTGCGCTAAGGTTTGCGCTGGTCTCGCGTGCGCATGATCGGGTGGTCTCGCTGGTGGCCTAAGGCTGGCCCGATATGCGGAAGGCATGCGAGACGCGGGAGGCCTCGTAGGTGGTGTGCGGTCGCGAGAGGTGTGCTAGGGTTTTCTCAGTCGTGGCCTAGGTTTGCCGATAGTCTCATGCGGGCCTCTGCTACAGATTGTGATGGCTTTGCGCGTCCTTCGAGCTCCGCCATGGTGCGTGATGTAGATCAAGGCTATGCTAAGCATGATCGTATCACAAGGTTTCCAGTCAAGGACCCGGACCAAATCATCCTCTACTTTGAATTGAAACAGGGAGAGGTTCGACTCAATCGTCGTAACCTGCATCTCACTAACTAAGCACCATAGGACCCGCATACGATTCATAAATGCTCTATTGGCACCCGAGTTGATCCCCCAATCCCCAAGCACTTTCCCGAGTAGAAAGAAACCATTATGATCCACCACATTTTCCAGCACAAGGAAATCATTGCCACCCAGATCTGACCCCTCCCCACCCGAAGATTCTGACATACTCACCCTCTTTATGAAAATTCCTAGATATTTGTCTATTCTCTTTAGAAGGAAGCCAGTAAAAAGTAAACATAAAGAAAACAAAAAAAAAAAGTGGCAAACAACAAGAGAAGAAGCAGCCAAAGTTTGTAACCGTGCATAGTGATGATTAGATGCATAAATAACCAACCTAATTGATTGTTACCAAACAGTAGCGGAATTCTAAAGCAAATAGGAGACTACCAAACGGCTTAAAAATTGAATTGTAGGAAAATAAATTAAATTAAGATAAGATTCTGGGATACTTAGAATACTGAGATTGAGAAATAAATAGAAAGAGGACTTACCGGAAGCCAGAATTGATGGGAAGACCCTGCCATCAAGACTGATAATCGAAATGAGTATTCGTTTGGAAAAAAAATTTCAGAGATTTTTTTTTTTTCTTCCATTCCTATAAGTTCGATTATATCTCCTTTTCTTTATTTTTGGAATATGAATCTGTGCCAAGCGAGATAATTAGGTTCCATTTTTGGAATATAAGTTGTACTGGCCGGGTTTGGAATAACTTTGAGTTTTTCAATTGGGCCGCATTTGGAATGCATGGTTGCATTTCTCGTCTTGTTGGGCTTATAATTGGCCGACTTTGATATCTATTGTAGAATTTTGATATCAAAGGGAGTGTGGTATTGTGATAAATAAATACGTATCTTTTTCATTTTGTTGTAAACACCATCCGATAATCTGGTCATCACGTTGAGTGCCGATTATTCTAGAAAATAAAAATATATCTAATTGTTAAGTTGCTTTGTAGTGATAGTTATTTACTTATTTTTATCTAGAAGAAAAGTAACAAAGCTACAAAAAAAACTTACACCAAACGCAGGAAAAAAACTCATGTACCATCTTCTAAGAAATTAAGATGAACATATGGAGTCGGAGTACATCATGAATAAGTAGTTTGCACACTTTCGGAGTCGGAGTATCATTAGAAAGGACATGGATCACACTTGTTGTCTACCTGAAGAATAATCTTCCGCTAACCTCTCACCAAAGCTTCTTGTTGACTCAAATACACACCACATAATTTCACCTTCAAGGCATTACAAGCCCCAACACAGTAGAGAATCCACCGAGCCAATTACTTTGACTGTCCTAGATCACACCCCCTACAGCTGCTCGCATGCACCCGCAATATTATTTTTAAATTTTTTGCTTAAAATATTATTTTTGCCGTTGTATTTGTAATATTTTTCTCAATTAAACCATACATTTAGAAGAAAAAAAACTCTAATTGATCATTCCATTTAACATGTCTCATTTATTTTCCCTAAAATTTTAGAATTCCCAAATCTAAAAAATTCAGTTAATTTAATTTATACATCGCACTATTTAAAAATATTGAGAATAATATATGGTTAATATTAGTATTATGTTCGAGGTCAAGAGTTGGACTAATCCTTCCAGATCTATTAGTGGGGCGAGTCGGGTTTAGTACGAGTTGTATTCGACTCTAAATTCTTTTTTTCTTAGGCTTAAACCCAGATGGAACTTAAAGTTGGGCCTAGACTAATTCAGGTTTCAATGCGAAAGAAAAATAAATAAATATAATACAAGTATTACTTTTTTTAAGAATACAAGTATTATTTTTAAGAAGATTAACTAAATATATCAAAAACATTGAGGAAAAAAAAAATTTAGTTGATGAAAATGAAAATAAAATTAATAAATAAATACTAGAAAGTTATATTGTACTCCCTGTCCTTTAAATGTCGTTTTAGAACAAAAAAATTAGTTTTAAATAAATGATGTTTTGTAAATTTATAAGTAATTTAGGATTAATTTATTCAATATGGAGAAGATAGATGAGTGCTTACTAATCAGCTTATTTAATATAAAAGAAAAAGATGATTATTTAATATTTAAAATACTTTTATTAATTATTTTCATAAATATTGTGCTATTTTCTCAAACGGAAGTAATTTTGAAGAAGCTGTATAAAATTTAAATTACAAGTTTTAAAAAGTCGAAGTGGGCTTTAATTTTAAAACTTTAGAATAGTTTATATTAGTTTATCCTAAAGTAGGTTTCCCAGCATGGCATATCGATGTCTTTCTGCCTACTTTGAACCATAACTCATTGTGATTGATGATTATCTTATGATTTTACCAAACACCCGTGCTTAATTAATGCATATTTTGATGCTTCTTTCTCATTTTGTCTAGCACATAAATATGACCAACACACTATTTTACATTTTATTATTTGCACGGACTTTATAAATGGTAATTTTTAGTTTAAATTTTATAAGGTATATAATTTTGATAAATTTCAACGTGTATATAATTTATTTTTTCATACTCAACAGGATTTTTTTTTAACTTATATATATATAAAATTGAAAAAAACCCTAAACAATCAACCGTGGATGTATTTCAACGAAAACGTGCCTGATCTATATCGTTGATGAAATTCAAAATGACTAAAAAAAGAGAGTCCAGAATTAAGAGTAACGAGTACCCGAATCGAACACCAAATTTATTAGTAATACTATCTTTTATGTATTTTTGATAAAATAATATTTTTTCTTCCAGTGTGAATATATTAAGAATTCACAACGGGACTAACATAATTTATTAAGAAATCAAAAAAGAATAAATCCTTTTTCGATAAAGAACTGCTACTTTCTAGTTGAAGTTAATGATGGATGATGATCCAGGTCATGACGCATGTTGTTTTCTCGTAAATTCTCTTCGTTTTATTTGTGGGCGTAGCACTTGTGCTTCTTGCTCCAGCGTGCTTCTCACACGTGTTGTTTTGCACCACCGACTTATAACGTATAATTTTTTCTTTCGATATAATTATATAATTGTAGGTATTTTATAAAACTTTTTTGACATCATACATGAATGAACCAGTAAGGTTGTGCCATCCATTTTCATTGTCTAATTAAGGTTAGCTGGAGATGTTTACATTGGATATTTTTTCCTTTTCTTACAACAAATCTAAGATAAAAAAATTATAGTAAAAAAGTTATAAAATTAGGTTAAAAAATGTAACTAACAGTAGGATCTAAGATAATGAAAAAAACATTAGTTATAGATACTTTTGTTAAATGATATTATTACATGGCATCTTTTGATATTTAAGATTTATGTGTAAAGTGATAAATTTAGTTAGGTAGATGAGTGTTTATTGTTATTTCCAAAGAGTATGTAAGTGAATTATAATTTTATAAAGTAAAATGGATAAAATTTTAGGTTTGAGTTTTCTTGCCTAGATCAACAAGTTTTTTGTTATTAATTATTTCCCTTAGTGATGATGAAGAGAGGTGGAGAATGAGGGCGAGAAGTTTTTTTTTTAAAACATTATAAAAGTCGGGTATTCATTTCAGGTTAATTAACCAAGTTCAAAAAATTTGTTGGGTATTGTTTGATATTCAACTTCGCCAATTAAGTCAAATTTTCCCTATAGAAATAAGAAGAGATGATGAAGAAGGAGAGGGGGGCAGGGTTTGCAAGAGAGCATATGAGAATAAGAGCTGACAATCACGATACTTTTTGTCGAAGAATAGCCTCTATCTATATGTCCCCTCTTCGATATATGGAGACCTATTACTTAGGGACAATATCCCATCGATATTGTATCTTCCCATTATGAAAGTTGTATATTCACCTTTCCTTATCTAATTTTTATTGGTGGTTATTAAAATAGATAGTTTGAAGATTACACTGAAAACGTATTCCGAGTAAGCCACATGGGCTATATATTTCATATTGGGTATTCTACATGGGTTTATTCTATATGTTTAGAATACTTCATATGGCGAGTTTTATTTATACTCTTTGTATAGGTAAGGTTCGTGTACCGATATGAAAGGAAACATTCCACCTATGATAGAGTTTTCCTTGAGGTGTGTAAACTGTAAAGTAGGATAATGACATATATATGATACCCGTATTCGTATTCAATCTTTTGTGTTAATTTACTATATATATTAATTTATGCTAATTTACTGCTTATACGATCACTAATCTATAAATTTAGTACTTTTTATACACATGTTAGCTATAGAATTTAAAGCACGAAGGAATATAAAAAGATAGAATAAATGTTGTTAATGTTACAATACCAAACAACTTACTAGAAGCCCAAGCTAACAAGTAACAAGTCCATCCGAAGCTAACATGACATGAGAATAAAAAAAGTAAGAAGTTGTAGTAATGCGTTGACTGTAGATCTATTCACTTATTTTTCTCTTTTAAAAAGTGGTCATACATCTGATTGACCCGGACCGACCTTAAAGCCTTTAAAGCCGTTTTGGTTAAGCCCACCTCCTCCTCCCTCAGTCCTTCTTCTTCATCTATAAAAACCAGAACAAAAACCTCTGTTCCCTTTCAAATTCCAACCATTCCTTCTTCCTAATTAGTAAAATTATTATACATATTAGTCCCTAAAGCCAAAGAATTTCTACTCTAAAGTCCAAAATCCCATCTCTTTTCTTCTTAATACTTATACCAATCCATGGCAGCTGTGATATCAGTAATTACAACCCCAAACCTCCTCCTCCGACATCGTTTGGGGCAGAGTTGTTTCTTAGCGGCACCAAGACCCAGCTTTGCAAAATGGGTTCGGATCCAGAGTAACGGTTTTAGTAAGCAGAGGTCGTGTAGGTGCTTGGCCATTGATGAGAAGAGAATTATGGAAGATTTTCCAGAGAATAATAATGATGAGAAGGAAATAGCAGATGAAGTACTAAAGATGGCCGGGACGGCCGGTTCAAGTTCAAGTAGTGTGACGGTGGAGGAGAAATTAGCGAGGAAGAAATCGGAGAGATTCACTTACCTCGCTGCTGCAATCATGTCTAGTCTTGGTTTCATCTCAATGTCTGCTTTTGCTGTTTATTACAGATTCTCCTGGCAAATGCAGGTCTGCTTAATTTAATTTAATTATTCTTTTAATTAGTAGTTACTGCCATTTTATTTTATTTTTAAGTTGTTTTCAGGCCTTCTCCTCCATGTAATTTACAATAAAATACTTTTGGTTTCTGTCTATAAATTTTGAAATATTAATTTTCGGTCAAATAAACACTAAAAAGTCAAATAAAATGTACGGTAACTTTCAGTAGAAAAATGACAGTTATTCGTGAAAGGAAAGAGTATATAGAAGGAAAAAAATGAAGAAGAAGATGATGAATTAATGCGATTTTATTATAATTAATCATCATTTTAGTTTTCGTGATTTGATCTAAAACGTTATTTTTTTGATTGAGATGGAGGGAATATATGAAACTGGTTTTTCTTGTTTGGTTGCAGGGTGGAGAGGCGGTACCATTAGAGGAGATGGTCGGTACGTTTGCTCTTGCTGTAGGAGCAGCTGTAAGTTGTACTTTGTACCTTTCTTATCAACTAGCATTTCTTTTGTCCTTTCCTTAAAATTATTAAATTGGAGAACATCACGTTTATAAGGGATGACTCTAAAATTCGAACTTGAGATATGAGTATATCGTATCTCTTTAATGTCAAAAAAGGAGAAAATTAATTAAATATATAATCTGAGTTTTGTTTGTAATTTCCAGGTGGGAATGGAGTATTGGGCACGGTGGGCACATAGAGCTTTATGGCATGCTTCGTTATGGAATATGCATGAGGTTTGCGACAAAATGAATTTTAATTGGTTAATTTCATTATATTCTCTATTTTGCTATTTTATATGGGTGATTTTTTATTTTTATTTTTTATGGAAAAAACAAATCGGCAGTCTCATCATAAGCCAAGGAAAGGGCCATTTGAGCTTAATGATGTATTTGCAATAATAAATGCTGTCCCAGCTATGGGTTTGCTGGGTTATGGTACCCTCAACAAGGGCCTTTTTCCCGGACTCTGTTTCGGTGCGGTGAGTCATTTCCTTCTTGTCCTCTTACCTTTTTTTTCTTTTTCCAAAATGATTTTTGCAATTATAAAAATCTTTCACACCTCACCCTTTTACAGATTGCAAACACATGATATAATTAAAGCTTGACCCAGTAATTAAGTAGACAACAGACAATGAGATTAATCTCTCATCGAAAGAGATTGAATAGACACAAACTGAAATTTCTCAATAAAAATGTATAAAATAAAAATAAATAAATAATTTAATTAACAATCAATGATAGAGGTCAATGCTCTAATAGAATCTCATACGACAGGGTTTTGTGATCGCTTGCGTGACTCAGTAGATTTCTCTTAATTACACTTTTTTAATTAATTGACGTTGGACTAAAAAGATTTTAATCTTTTCAAAGCAGCTCTCTTTCAGCACTCATGACGTGGCTGTTTCTGTAGCTACTCCATACCTAATTTAGGGATAAGAAAATTAAATCTTACTAATTGGGAATGGCAGGGTCTTGGAATTACAATGTTTGGAATGGCGTACATGTTTGTCCACGACGGACTCGTCCACCGTCGATTTGCAGTGGGACCCATCGCAGACGTTCCTTACTTGAGAAGAGTCGCTGCAGCTCATCAGGTAAAGTAGGGGTAAATAAGTGATTGTAAGTGCATTGCATATTGACTAAACTACCCGAGTTTTCACATTTTTTACATAAAAGTATTAGAAGTAGCTAATTTGTTTTACTGTATAACACAGCTTCATCACTCGGATATATTTGATGGGGTTCCATATGGGTTGTTCTTAGGACCTATGGTAAGCACCCACTCCCGGCCCTCTCTGTTTTTATTTTTACTTTTTATTTTTTTATTTTTTTATTTTTATTTTTTTGTAAGTTATTTGTGGATGAAAAAAGAAAAATAATAATGCTAAGGTTATATCCTATTTATACTTATATAATTTAACGCAGGAATTAGAAGAGGCAGGAGGAATCAAAGAGCTGGATAAAGAGGTGCAAAGAAGGATTAAGTTAGTCGAAGAAAATTCTAGTTAGGAAATATATATATATATATATATTAGTTAAGCCATCATTTTTATACAAAATAAACTTTTCCTTTTAAAAAAAATGTATTACTCTCTTTTCTTTTCTTTTTTATAAACAAAATTCATTTATTTTTAGTTTACTCTCATAAATATAATACGTAATATACAAACTTTGTATAATATATTATTCTCATGTAACAGTGTATTAATTGTTGCTACATTTTTTTTCTCGATAAACTAAAATAAATTAACACGCAAAATATGTGAAGATAAAAAAATAAGATACAGGAGGTCACAATTTTTGCCACATAAATACATGATTGTTTACAATTACCAATTAAGAGTTTAAACAAAAAGAAAGGGCCGAAATGGATTTTGAGCCCCTGCAGTCTAATTGATTGACTTATTTCATTCCTCTGACAGATTTTTGACTTATCTCCTCCCTCCACTCAAGCCCAACAATTTATTTCACCCCTCCTCCTGACGCCGCCAACATTTTCCGTCAGTTTGCTGACGTGGCGTGCCACGTCAATTGACACGTCAACGATTGATGACGTGTCACACCACGTCAGCAAACAGAACCGGGTCGAGCTCAAAACGGGTCGAAAAAACGGGCTGAATTTTAAATAGATTTTGAGTCCTTGCAGTCTAATTGATTGACTTATTTCAACCCTCCACTTAAGCTCAATGATTTATTTCATCCCTCCATCTAAACTTGGGTACATACAATGTACCCACTACTCAGTACATCGTGATCTAGGATGATGACACCTACCCCAAATAGTGCTAGAATACTACTAATCTTGACACTTTTGGACACGTGTCATCATCATACATCATGATGTACTGAGTAGTGGGTACATCGTATGTACCTAAATTTTACTCGAGGCGAAGCCTCTATGTGAATTTTCAAAATCCTACACAATTAGTTAGGATTGGTACTAATTTGGCATTATTCCCATATCAACAATTTTTTTTAATTTAATTATCTTACAATTTAATTGCGTATAAAACAAGTTACTTAATAACAGTCTTATTAATTTTATTAGTTTGAACTCTTATTATTCTATAATACGAAATTTACTATTTATTTTTGGAAAAAATAATTTTATTGATGAATTATTAAACCTAAAAATATCGATACTGAAGCGTCTATTAGGAGTTTTTTTTTTCTTTTTTAAAATATAGATTTATTGATGAATTATTAAACCTAAAAATGACGTGTCAATTGACGTGGCGTGACACGTCAGTAGTCGGTGGCGTGGCGACGTGCCACGTCAACAAACAGACGAAAAATGTGGATGGTGTTAGGCGGAAGGATGAAATAAATCATTGAGCTTAAGTGGAGGGCTGAAATAAGTCAATCAATTAGACTGCAGGGACTCAAAATCTATTTAAAATTCAGCCCGTTTTTTCGACCCGTTTCGAGCTCGACCCGTTTCTGTTTGCTGACGTGGCGTGACACGTCATCAATCGTTGACGTGGCACGCCACGTCAGCAAACTGGCGGAAAATGTTGGCGGCGTCAGGAGGAGGGGTGAAATAAATTGTTGGGCTTGAGTGGAGGGAGGAGATAAGTCAAAAATCTGTCAGAGGGATGAAATAAGTCAATCAATTAGACTGTAGGGGCTCAAAATCCATTTCGGCCAAAAGAAAGTAAACTGAACGTTTTTTTCTTTAAGAAAAAAGAATCAACGCAAACTAACGTCAATAACAATTAATAATATCATACGAGAATCAGAATCGAACACCAACCAACAAGAAGTCTAATATATAAATGAATCCCAGGATCGAACCTATAAGGATAATACGAGAGAAAATCCCTATTTGAACATGCGAAATAGTCGCTTCTCCGAGGAGAGATAAGTCTGTGCTATTTAATTTATTATAATATTCAATCTATACTTTGGAGATACCATGGGATTGTTTACTTATGGAGAATTTTTTGAAAATTCAATTAATTTTCTGAAAACTGGAGATATTTTCGAAAACGTGTTTACGCAACTGTTTTTTCCAAACTGGAATTTTTTTAGAAAATTCTTCAGTTTTCCAAATTTTCTAAATTAATACTGAAAATTAGAAACGCCCAAAATGGAGTTTTCCAAATTTTCCAAAATTAATTTTCCAAATTTTTTTTTAATCATGCTCATAGTTTTGAATAAGGTTTACTTTTTAAGTGGACAAAAATATTAGATACAAATTTTCAAAATTTATTTTAATGTATAAATAATATAAATAGATGATAAAATGTGACCAAAGTAAAATAGAGGGACCAATTATACAATTTAACCACAAATATTTTTTACCCATCGTAACGATTTCAGAGAGTACTATGTCTAGCAAAATGAAATGAGTAATTTTATTAATTGTAATTTCTCTTAAACACATACAAATATTCCTGAATTTTTAACTCTTTATCGTGGTGAACGGTATCATTTAAATGATTTTCGTGGACGGGGAAGGATAACAAGAAAATATGCATTGTTTAACTATCGACATTCATCATTGAGAAATGTGATTGAAAGGGCTTTTGGCGTCCTGATTGTTAGATTTTCAATCTTAAAGTCCATTCCAAATTATCCTCTTCGTCGTCAAAGACAAATACCTCTAGCTTGTTGTGCACTACACAATTTTATTCGAATGGAAGATAGAGCTGATCAACTATTCACCGAATATAGTACATAAGGTCTGCAAAATTTTAACGATGACGAAGCTAATGTGATGCAAGAAGGTATTCAAGTGGATATGTCCTAACAACAACAAATGAATGCGGTTAGAGAAGATATTGCAGATCAATTATGGGCTAATTATAATAGTGTTAGAATATGAAGAAGTAACAAGTTAAATTAAGTCTGTTTTTAATGTTCATATTTATAGTATTCATGTAATGAACAAATAATTCAAGGCTATTTTATATGTATATTATTTTCATGAACGAAATTATTATATTTATATTTGAACTTTAACATGAATAGAATTAAAATATTTATATTTGATCTTTAATAAAATTAAAATGGGCTACCGTTTAGTTTATTAATCTTCTAAAAAAGAAATAAATGATAGCATAAGTTTTTAATTAAAATCAAATTGATTGAACAAAATTAGCAATTTTTTTAAAAAAAAAAAGAAATAGTTGTTAGGTAAACACGATTTTGAGTTTTCTAAGTAATTTTCGTTTTTCAAAAAAAGAAGAAATAATTGTTAGGTGAATACGATTTTGAGTTTTCTAAGTAATTTTCGTTTAAAAAAAAATGAAGAAATAATGGTTCATTTCGAGTTTTCTAAGTAATTTTTGTTTTAAAAAAAATGAAGAAATAATTGTTAGGTGAACAAAGATTTCGAGTTTTCTAAAGCTAAGAATTTTCACATTTAGTATAAAGTAAACATCATATCCTATTTTCTAATGTTTTATAAAATTAGAGATATTTTTAAAAAATAATAACAGAAAACAGAAATTGTTTTTCGTACATAAACAGGCCCCAAGGCTCTTAAGGAGCTTAATCCTTCTAGGACTGCCCACAGCTGAGCCTAAAATTATGGAGTCCAAAAATTAATTGATTGATGTAACATGGTTGATCAGTCGTGTGAACTTATTGTTATTGGTTGACCTGTGGAATATAAGGTTTCAATTAGTAGAAAAATAATTGGAACTTATACTAAAAGTGTCTGTCTTTGACTGACCATTGGCTAATTAATTAAGAAAATAAAAAGTAGGTAACCGGCCATTTTCTAATAAGATCCTTGTTGAGAATTTGTTGAGAATGACCTCAATTTAAAATGTATTTAATTAATTATTTTGGGTGGAAAAAGCCTTGAAAATGACTAATTAATTCTATTTTTTTTGGCATGCCGGTGACCGGTGATTATAGAACACCACTAAACTACGAGCTTTATACGCCTTATTTATTTATTTATTTTTCGTTTTTTTATGCGTTATGAAATTAATTAACATGCCGCTGATTATTTTCATTCACATGCTTATTCATCTCATTCAAACCAAACTTTATGAGTGATTTTATAACGTTTTGATTTTCCAACTTACATTTCTACGAATTAAAGATAAATAAATATTATTTTAGTTTATTAGTGATTTTATATTTATTTAATAAATTTAATGATTAATTAATAATGCAAGATTTAATTTAAAATAATATTACGTTACCAATATTAAAAAAATGATTTAACACATTTAGTATTTATTAATTATTTTTTATTAATAAAATAATAATAAAGATTCAAATTCAGATTTGAGTTTAATTTTCGTGAGGTATGTTTATGGGTTTTTGCCTAATACGCAAATTTTGGGAATGTGTGAGTCAAAAGGCTCAAAGTCCCATCATGCCATCTTTTGTTTAAGAAGAAGATAACGAGATAAAAAGTTACCACCAATAATGTCACACACCATCAAAGGAAAAGAAAGAGATATACGTGTCGTCCATGAATAATAAGTTCGTGATGATCATATACGTGTCGTCCATGAATAATAAGTTCGTGATGATCAAGTGTTCTTTATATATATGCATGTATAAAAAGCAATATATATCTACTTTTTTTTATCAATTATCTCTAATCCTACTCTACCCGTTGATCAATAAATAACTACTCTAAATAAAAAGAATCAAATGAATTATTACTCTCTCCTTTAATAGATAAAAAATGTCTAACTATTTATATATAATTTGAGAGGAAGAGTTTAGTTAATTTTAAAAACGGTTCATGATCCTCCTAATTTTATTTTTTAAAAGTTTTAGTTCCACGCACACTACTTGCGTTGCTTTTTTAATATATTCAGCCGAATTAGTTATCTCTCAATTAATCTCACTATGGTTGATGAATTAATGGTAATAAAAGTAAAAAATATTAATATGTTGTCTCGTCTCTTAATCGGCCTTAAGTCCTAACAATTGTAGCAATAATGCGATTGCAGCTACGTGGACGATGATAACGTACGCGTAATGTGCCCCCTCAATAACACTAAAGAGTATATGCGTCAAGGACTCCTTTCCTTGACAATATATAAGTTGGTTCAATCATGGCAATGTTAAATGCAATGCATGTGGACTAAGGTGAGATACTACGAAAATAATTGATGGCATGCCATTAATAGATATGACCCCCCCCCCCCAAAAAAAATATAATTTAGTTATGTTTATATATAGGCTGAGTGTTCTTAACAAAGTTACAAGAGCAGGGCACAAAAGCCAGAGCAAACAACTAATTAAGATGCTAAAATGGGGCGATGCGGGGATGACGCGTCAGCACTCTCTCTAAAGAGATACACGATAGAATGCGAGGGGAAAGCAAGCTGAAACCCGAAAGAGGTGAACCATTTGAACTTTTCAATGGCAATTAAGTCCATTTTGATTGCATCCACCACCGCTTTATAAACTGACACTTCCTTCCATTAAATATGCACAACAATTTAATTGTCGATGCCCCATGGTAATTTTAAATTGCTATATATATTAAAACTAACCATAATAAGATAAAGAGAGAGAATGATTGGGTATCGAGACCATCAAAATTAAATACAGCTTAACATTAATTATAAAACAAATAATGATAAGAGATTCGATCCATAAAAAATGGATAGACTTAAAATAAGATAAAAATTAAATATGACACAAGAAATACAAATAATCAATGGAGGATTTTTGTTTAAAAACTACAAATTGAAAAGACAATTAAAACAAGTGTAAGTTCTAGGCCAGATTCTGGACCAAGAACAAAAATCAAATTGATATTTAACAAATGTGTAAAAAGTTTCCGGCTAAAGCAAGTTATGATTCATAAATATTCTATCATTCATGCAATAATATTTGTTCCTTGTTTACAGAATTGCTATATAGAGACCAAATATACTTCTTAACACTCTTACTTCCTTCCTACATCAACCTACCTAAATAGGCACTCTATTAGGCAATCCTAACTAAATAGCACATTGTTAGTTAAAAGGTTTACTACGTTGATTGATTAAGAAAAGGGGAAGACAATTTTTAATCTAGACTCCTCAGTTGTCAATCGGGGAAGACAAAAAAATTAAAGAAAATAATAAAATTAATTGGACAAAATTAAAATCTTGCGTCTTCAACAACAAGAATAGAATAGAATAGAATAGAATAGAATAGAATATATATATATATATATATATATTCAAAACTGGAGAAGACAAAACTAGAGAAGGAGACTACCTCTCTCAAAAGATCTAGGAAGCTTAAATAGAGTTTGCCTCCTTAATTATCTCTAGAAAAAAAAATATCCTAAATGTTTTACTTCAACTGATATCTGCTCTTCTCTTGATCGAAATCTACAGTAAAATAGAGTTTGGGAAGGTTGAGAACTCTATCCATAAGTTGTTTGAACTAATCCAATCAACGCTTCTATATTTTCTCTCTTATAAAAATCCCTAAAAACTCTCAACTGATCAATTTTAACTCTTGGATAAATCAAATATTTTATTCTGGAGAAAAGATATACCAAATCTCGAAATTGGAAGCTTTCATAGTGTAAAAATGCGTTCTCTTTTTTTCAGAAATCTGGTTCACACAACTACTTTTGTTGGTCAAGAATGTGCCCAGGACTTCTTCTTGGCCAAGAATTATTGGTTATGAAGTAGATTGTCTCTTGGTTAGGAAATTGGTCTAAATGATCCTCTGCTGCTTTTCTACCTTCTTCTATTACATTCCATCATAAGCTTCCCTTGTTGCTCTCCACTACAAAAGTGAGGAAAACCGAATTTAATATAAATTAAAAAAAATAAACAATAAAAACATAAAATTTTAACAATCAATCAAAGAACAAAATAAAGAAGCTAGATACCCTCCTCTAGAACCTGATGAGACAGGCAATTGAAGATTCACCCCGTCTCCATGACCGACTCACCATCCACTTGCTAATCTGAAATTCCATGCTATGACATCCCCTACTAGATCCGAATAAGATATTTTTTTTTTCTTTTCGACGGTGGGATTCACTCGCACCTTTACTCCCTTTATTCTTATTGGGAGGATGAGAACCGCCAGCTCTGTGCACTACCATTTTAGTTTGTTTTGGCGGTCCATTGGGTTGAGAACCTTGGAAGAGCTTCTAGTCTCGAATGGACATTGAACTACTACTGCTTGGTGAGTCTCAAGATTTGAAATATCCTTGTCAACCACCTTGAAAGGTACCTAAGGAAAAAACCAATAGCACTACAAACAAATTTGTCAAATAGCAACACACTTTATTTGCAACCGAAGAATTCCGTTGAAAAATTTCCGATTTTGCGATAAAAAGTTTCATCGCAAACCAGAAAATGAAAAAAAAAAACATTATACTTTGTGCGGAAAAAAGAATTCGACAATTTTTGGGTGTTTTACGACAGTAATTTCCGTTGCAAACTTTCTAAGGAAAAAAAGTTACCGCGAATCCGTCGAAAATGTCCTTTTTTGCTTGAAGTTTGGGACGAAATAATTTGTTACGGATTTTTCATTGCAAATATTTTGTCTGAAATTTCCGTCAAACATTGTTTTTTTTTTCATCGCAAACATTGTTAATTTGCAACTGATGGATTGTCTGTTGCAAATATTTCAATAATAATTTTGAATAAAAATGATAGTCATAAATTTATAAAATAATTAAATAATTAATTTTTTATTAGTTTGCAATGCAAAAGCGAAGGAACTTTCAGTCGCAAACTTTGTTAATTGTGATGGTATATTTCGTCGCAAATATTTCAATAATATTTTTGAATAAAAGTTAGTAATAAATATATGAAATAATTAATTAATCAAACTTTCATTAGTTTGTAACTTAAAAATTTCGCGACGGTATATTTTGTCGTAAATATTTCATTAATATTTTGAATAAAAACAATAATCATATATTTATGGAAATAATTATTTAATTAAAATTTTATTAGGTTCAGAAAGAAATTGGTTGCAAACATTGATAGTCTACGATGGAATTTTCCATCGCGAATATTTCATAACAATTTAATATTGAATAACTATAATAGTAATAAATATATTTTAAATAAATAATTAATTAAAGTAATTTTATAATATATTTATTAAATTTATATAGAAAAAACTTATATTAGTTCATATAGCTCTACAATCCTTTCGTATTAGTTTTAATATATATAAATAAATGTATAAATTAGTCACGATAGAATAGTTTGCTCTAAGAGTAATTCTATTGTCCATGGTACTAACACTTTTACTAACTATTTTATTTAAATATATGCATATTATTTTTAGATTCATTTTATAATTATTTATTTAAGAAAATAAAAGATAACCTAAATGTAGGAATAAATTCTCAATCATCATTTGACACTTCGACTAATAAAAATGTAAGAAGTTAGTATCTCTAGCTAGCTAGTATGATTCAATATTAATTTTATATAATTATTTATCTTTATATAGTACGTAGTTATGGTTCAAAACTTTAAAAAATAATATATAGTAGGTATTTGTTAAAAGATAAGTTGGCTCAATAATAATATTTTTTTAAACAAAAATGACATACCATAATTTTGCGTTGGAATGTCCAATTTATAATAAACTAATGTAGAAGTACTGAAAAATTGAGTTCAAAAACTAAATATATCATTAACCCTTTAAATAAAAGTGAAATATAACCTTTAATATTGTACCGTTAAAACCCTCAATTATATTTTAACACATCAATTGGTAAAAATATTAGTAGTCTTAAAGTTAATAGCTTTAGAGTATTATTCAATAGTCAATCCATCTCAAATTAAAAGATATTTTAGGATTTTTTCTAGTCTTAAATTAAATGACATTTTAGTACTTTTATCTAACTTTACTAACTTACCTTTTATTATTGAAAAGAGATCCTTAATGAGAGTAATAAAGTAGGTAGATTAAAATAAATACCAAAAAAAATCATTTAATTTAAAACAGAGTGAATATTAATTTCATGTGATTAATAATTTTTTATATATAGTAGATATTTTACGGTTCAAACCTTTAAAAAAAATATAGTTAGCATATGTTAAAAGTTAAGTTGGATTCATAATTAGAATATTATAGGAATGTGGACAAATTAAATATTAGTTGAATATCTATTATTAGTCATATTTTTAATTCGAAGTCTTTATTTGGAGGACAGAGGTAGTAATAATCATATAATTTATTAATAATAATTTTAATATGTGCTTAAATGATGCATTGAAGAACATTATGCATTGAAGTCTCTTTCTTCTTCACTATTGTCTTAGTATCTAAATTAATTACTATAATCTTTTCCATGTTCTTGACTTTTATAAGAAACTATAATATTTCCCATATTTTATAAATAACTGTCGTATTCAGTTTTTATCTCTATATATATAATAATATAGTTATTTCAATATAACTGAAATCCTTTTAATTGGATCATGATGCATCATGAGCTCTCTATTTTCAACAATTCTTCTTATGTGGGGTTCTTGATTTCTTTTCTAAAATATAAAATTATTTTTGTTCGAACATTATCATATTTAAAATTATTTAAAAGTAATTATCATATATATATATATATATATATATATATATATATCAATCTTATGTTATCGTTTTTTTATATACCAATTTGTCAATCTTATCTCATATGGCTTCTTTCCTTAAGAAACAGATTTCATGTTTACCAAAAAGAACATATTCTATTTTGGGTGTGATAAAAATGGAAGTTCAGATAGAATTTTATCATCAGTTACGTAATAAACTTGTTTTTTAACCCAAGAAAGGTGGAGCCTAAAACCAGTATTGTTGTTAAGAAAAAACAAAATGGAAAGCAACAAAGTGACTTTGCCTTCTCTTTCTTGCCACCATTGCCGCCGCTGCCGTAGAAGGTTCATACTATACACATCAAACCCATGTCCCACACCAGGAGAGAGTCACAAGTCTTCATTTCTTTTTCCATGATACTTTAGGTGGCAAAAACCCAACTGCCGTCCTTGTCAAGCCCAATACCACAAACGACGCATCGTCTGTCACTCCATTTGGAAGCGTATATGTCATCGATGATCCTCTCACAGTGGGCCCAAAACTGAGCTCTGGGGTCATCGGAAATGCCCAAGGGGTTTATGTGTCGTCTGGTCAAGATGTGTTGAATCTGGTGGCCTACTTTGATTTTGGTTTTACAAGTGGGAAGTTTAATAGAAGCTCGATTAGCGTGTTTTCGAGGAATCCAGTGACAAATACAGAGCCCGAGCTTGCAGTGGTCGGAGGAAGAGGGCAATTCAGGATGGCGAGAGGGTTTGCTCATCTCAAGACCTATAGCGTCGATGAAAAGAACGGCGACGCCATTGTTGAGTATAATGTCACTATAATTCATTTTTAATTAGTCAATTAACTAACTGTTGTAGCTAATCTATAATCTTCGAGATAAATAAAGAAGTCCATCCTCATTTTTCGTGAAAATTATTATTCCACTTTTGTGTTGCTATAAATCTATTTTTATACTTTATGGTTTTTTTCAGCATACTTCTCTACTCTACGGAAATACACATGTAGTATTCTCTACTTCGTACCATTCTAAAAGAAAAAGCCTAGGCACCCATTCTCTCCTTCTCTTAAGCAAAAACCCTAGCCATCCCTTGGGCTACCAAGCCCCTCCCCTTTCTATGTTATTATTATTTTTATTTTAATAAAGTAGTTTTGTGGATAGAATTCAAATTCACGTTTGTTAGTTTGTTATTATTCTTGTGAGACATAATTTTTTGTTTGTGAGTTTTATTCTTTTGTAGTGTTCCTTTGTATTTTAGTTCGTAAAAAGTGTGCAATGGATGAGATCCTACAATATGTAGCAAGATTATTGAATTCAACTTGCAATAAAGACGAAGATTCAACATTTACGCTACTACCAGAAGATCCTACAATATGTACCATTCTACTTAGTACTCCCTCCATTTTTTTTAGTAGTCTTTTTAACGGTAATCACGCATACTAGTGAAGTGGATAATTTCGATTATATTTTTAATTTTTGACAAAACTGCTCATATATTCATTAATTAATTTTACTATTTATAATTAATTATCCCGTACATAAATTAACTATAATTGAGATTTGATCATTATATAGTTAGTTCCTATAATTAAGTTGATCAGGAATAAAAAGGTAAAAGTCAGTAACTAACCATCTAAAAAAATAAAACAATTATTTGAATTTTTTTTATAGTAAATATGACTATTAAAAACAGAGGAAGTAAAAATAAATACTTGAGATTAGGGATGGCAACGGGTATCCATACCCGGATACCCGCCCATACCCATAGCTGTTTGACCGGATAATATCCAAACCATACCCGGTTTGACTGGGTATGGTTTGGATATTACCCATACCCATTCGGGTATCACTGGGTAAAATACCCGAAAATACCCGAATGGATATGACATTTTATTTCCTCCTCCTTTGTCCTTTCACACCATCCTCAATCCCTCTCTGGCCGCCGCTCTCCTCCCAGTTGCCGCTCTCGGATCCCTCGCATTTCAACCGCAGCATTCTCTACGTGACTCCTCCACCGTCGGCGGCAAAGGAAGCACTGACTTCGTTGTCAAAGGCTCTCACAAAACGCTTCCACCGCAACTTCTTGATGAACTAAAATCCATCTGCGAGGTATTACAGTGTTCTTATCGGTTTTCGATTTCGGATTTTTTTCCTGAGTTTTTATTAATTGGAGGGTTTATATTGGCAGGATAACATTACACTGGACTATGACGAGAGGTTCGTCCATGGAAAACCGCAAAACAGTTTTCACAAAGCAGTGAATATCCCTGATGTGGTTGTCTTCCCCAGGTGAGATTCCTCATTAAACTAACTTGATTGAAGAAAGTTCTTTCTCAGTTGTTGCGTTGTGGATTATGGATGTAGTGATTCAGTTAAGAGTGGCATCTGCATGTACCTAATTCCTTAAAAAAAGTGCTTAAGGCTTGTGATAAGGAGTGCTATGAGTTCCATAGTTTTTCTCCTCTAATGTGGGGATTTATTATGTATTTGCAGATCAGAAGAGGAAGTTTCCAACATTGTCAAATCCTGTGACAAGTATAAGGTATAAGCTCATCTTTTGCATCTCATCTTTTTTGCTCATTCATCATCATTATTTGTGTGATACTTCATCTATCTATCTCAAAATCTGGAAACTTGTGCATCTGGTGACTATTTGATGTTCTTCCCATAAATGCTTCAGACCTTTTTTTGGTTACTCAGCGGGGTTACATTTTTAACAGATTCCCATTGTACCATATGGTGGAGCCACGTCAATTGAGGGTCACACGTTATCTCCCCATGGAGGGGTTTGCATTGACATGACACTAATGAAGGTATACCCATGGATCATGCGATAAGCTTTTCATTTCTACTTTTTGGGAAGCGAGTCTCGAGCTGCGAGCTGCTTGCATTTTTATCTATGTTAACAAAACAATCTAGGTTTTGGTTCTTCAATTTTGTCAATTTTTCCAACTTGATTTTCCCAGTTAATTCATTTCCTTTCTTTCACTCTCTGTTTTGGAAATATTCTGTGGTTTCTAATTAGTAGGAGTGAATATGACTAAATTAAACAGTAGCTTTTTGTTAGGAGCTAACATTGCTGCGCATCAGTAGCTTGCAGTTGGGTTGGTTTGGTTTCATCAACAAATAGAGTAAAATGTACTCTATTTTGCATGCTTCTTGTAGTGATCATGGCTGCCTGGCAATAATAAGCATGAGGAGGCTTGTAGGTTTTGTTCTTGAATTAATTCATCCATATTGATCAGTGAATTGGGTTCTTTGTGCATATATGTGGTTGGTTTCAGAGAAAAAAATCAAAACACAAATGACCATGAGAAAGTATTCTGGAAGTGGAGCCTTTTTATATAGTGCATTTTATCCTACCTATGGGAAACATGGATTTGTTAGAAATGAATGCTTGACAGCAAGGGACACGTATGTTCCATGTTTTCAAAATACTACATCTGCTCTTGATCGAATCGAAGAACTCGTGTTAGAATATTGCTTTCCATCTTTCTTTGTCATCTATTCCTTCCTTTTTAAGTACTTGTCACCGTGGATCTCCCCAGCTTTTTAGGTTTAACATAATTCAATAATGGTTGGAACCATTAGCTTTTGTACGTTGATGCACAAATACAGATAGACCTGTCGCAAGAATTTGCTATGTGGTCAAGGCCTAATTAAGATTGCACGCATTGGTTTCTAGCTATTATAGAATCACTTTGATGGAAAAGCTTCTGTCGGTATGCTGTTTTTGATTGTTGTTGTTGGTGTAGCTTGTGGATGTTGTTTGGGAATAATAACTTTTGATCCTTTAAGGTTTGATTGGCTGAAACTAATTTATATTTTTCATGCGTAGAATTAAAGTTCTAATTTTAATTCAAGACAAGGTACTTGAAGTCAGGATAGTGGGGGGTTCCTGCTTGAGCTAGCTGTTTCTCTGCATTTTTGTATGTGGCAATGCTATATGCTTTAGACAGTCCTGAGCATGCATGGATTTTAAAATGTTGTTTATAAAGAGTATGTTAACAATATTATTTTGTTCATAGTATGGAATTTCCATGAGAGTAATATATTTTCTTTTCGTTTTTAAATTTTTTCTGATTGCGTATAATCTATGGAAATGAGTCTTGACGAGTTCCTAATTATTGCATACTTGTATATATAAATACAAGATTCTGATGCTAATTTGATGCTTCTCCCTCTATCTATTGGCCCATGCATACTGATTACCTTGCTTGTAAAGCAGTTTTTAATAGAAAATATATGAAAAGTATTTTAGAGCTAGCAAAAAGTTACTTAGCTTCTTTATTTGGTTATGTAGGATGATACTTTAGGCACTAAAACTACTTCTTTTTATCCAGAAGCCATTGCCGCTGTGGAATCTTTTTGGATCAGTTACCTCTAATTACACTTCACGGCTATCTTTTAACTAGTTAAAGTTGTCTTCCTTGCTCTAACAGATTTTGTTCTAGCACATAACTGATACCAGACTAATTAGACTTTTTTTGTATACATTTAGTCATAAATAATGATGTATACAATGAACCCAAAATCAAATGTAAACAATATTTTTTCAGGTCCGAACAAAAGTTAAAACTTCACATGTTAAACGTATGTGATTCTTGATGGTGTTGTTATTCGATAAAACATTGACTCTTTTGAATTTTGAAGTTGGAAAATTATAAAAGGTAAAAAACGAGTTAAAACGAGCCAAAATGGTAAAAAAAAGAGCCAAAATGGTAAAAACAGAGCCAAAATGGTAAAAAACGAGCCAAAACGGTAAAAAATGAGCTAAAATGGTAAAAAATGAGCCAAAATGGTAAAAATCGAGCCAAAACGGTAAAAAACGAGCCAAAACGGTAAAAATTGAGCCAAAACAGTAAAAAACGAGCCAAAACGGTAAAAATCGAGCCAAAATGATAAAAAACGAGCATAATTAATGAAAACGGATCTAAATAATAATTTTTTTATTAATTATAAAAAATAAAATAATTTGGTGAATTGGATATCCATTATATACCCAATTGGGTATGGGGCATATTGGGTATGGGTAATAATGGATATTTAGTTTTGGGTATGAATTGGATATTTACCCATACCCGCCCATACCCAGTTTAACATACCCATACCCGCCCATACCCGCCCAATTGCCATCCCTACTTGAGATTCACTGTTAATTATGATAGACAGAACAGAATCACGTACTTCCGTTTTTGTATCAGATAGCTGTAAAAATATTGTTAATGCCAACTTAGATGAATTGGCATGCCACGGCCAACAAATTTTTAAAAGAAATAGAAAATCATTAGAAATAGGAAAAAAAATTTAACTGTGAAAACATGATATTTTTTATTTTTTACATTTTAATATGTACGTAATTTATAATAGTTTAATTCTTTCTTTTTTACTAATATATATTTTTTTTAATTTGTCTTTGAAGAAAGAAAATAAATTTCATATACTTAAAAACTAGAGCAATTGATCCATATCTTTATAGGCCATCTATCGCCTAAAATCAACTTAAATCCAATTTGGATATATCAGTGGAAGACAATTCTTTCAAATTCTTAACCTTTTACTTATAATTTTTACTAGTAATTAAGTCAATGGTAAAAAAAAATCTACGTTAAGACAATAAATTTACTTCTATGAATAAATAATATTTAAGGTAACATTGTTTTTTGGGTCTGATAAAAGGAAACATAATGCAGACCTCCTTCGATAATCGGCATCCTATGTTGGGCCTAAGCCCATCTATAAGGTCCTACGCCCAATCATGCGTCTAAAGATCCAAAACCGATGTAGAAATAGTGGGCCCAGACTGTTTGAAACTAACTGAAATTTCCCGATTCTTCCCTACGTTCTGCATCAAAAACAAAATAAAAAACTGCAGTTGTTCGGTTCCATAGGAAAAAGGTAGAGCAACAGGTAAAGCTTCTTTCTTTCTTCTTTTACATATAATTTTGAACGAACTCTTTTGTAGAATAGAGCTTGATACATCTATTTTCAGATTCTTTGGAGGAAAAATCAGTGCCATTGAACTGATCAGAGTGGATATTTATGTTGTTTGATTTGTCACCAATTGATTTAGCTAATGTAGTTGTTGGTCCTTTCCTGTAATTTGAGGTTTTTTTTCCTCTTTATTTTCGTGATTTGTGACAAAAATTATGGATGATTTCGAATTGGGCATGAAAGTTCTGCTCTTGGAGTTGTGATCTTGTCACCAACACTGCAACTGGAATTTTTTTGATGTAGCTGAGTTCAAGCTTTCAAGCTTCTCATTGGAGAAAAATAAGTTTCTTTTGGCAATATATGCAAGAATTTGATGCTGAAGTTTTTCATTATTCAGGTCACAAATTGTTCAAGTACTGACTGTTGGTGTCTGAGAAGGATCACCTTTTTTAGTGGCTACATGCGTGGATTAGTAGCATTATCCTCTTCAAGATACAAATTCAAACAAGTCTACCCTACAGCAAGATCTTTGGGTAGTATGTTACCTCTTTGATGCCTTTACTATTAATGCTTATTTTTTTGTAGGATAAACAACTTCAATTGCTGACAATCACATGCTCTTAATACAGGTACTATGTCTACCTCAACCCCAAAGAAACAAGGAGATAATATTTGTGGGGACGAAAGGCTAGTTGGGAGTGAGAAGATGGAACCCATTGTTTCCTTCAGCAGACCTCCACAGCCACCTCTTCTCAGCCCTGTCATTGCTGCATGGTTGTTGGAAATGTGGTCAAGCCGTGATGGGGAGGATGGATGACTCAGTGGTGAGACAGTGCCGTTTCCTCTACTGTTGGTGTGTTTTATGTACAGGGAGCACTTTGTGAGTGAATTCTACCCAAAATAATGCTTTAAAATATGGAGTAGTGTGTTGAGTGCAATGAAAAAAAATCTAGCCGTGAAACTCCACATCCTTATGTAACTTCCGATAATTGGATTTATAAATGGAGCTAGAAATCTAGTGTAGATCTTGAATAAGAGTTGTACTATAACATGAGGACTCCTTAAGACCCCTGCAAGAATGTAAATATAATTAGTTCAGTTGCCAAGAACATGAGTGGTTTGATGTCTGGTTCCATTTCTGGTAAAAATATTTATTCGTTAAGTTGCATAATGATATAAGTTTGGTACTGGATGTATAGGTTATGAAGAGAAAATAGATACCGTACATTCTGCAGCCTTTGGGAAATCGTCAAATATTGCTGTCACATTCTTTAGTAGGGTCTGCATGAAAGGAATAACACCAGTTTAATGATATATCTTGTCATGGTATTGCTACTTAAGTTGTGAAGGAAGCAATAAAAGAGTGTTGCAAAAATGATTACCAGTACGATACCTCCTGGTTTGATAGGTGACTCGATAACGACCAGAGCTTTCCTGCAGTAGAAGTATTAGTTAGTGAAACCCAATAGTTTGTCCTAATTGGTTTTGCATGTTAAATATTTCTACTGGTTTGTTCTGGTACTTTATAACTAGTCTGTTCCCATCTTTTGAGCATTCATAGAAGCTGCATCCTCTGGTGAAAGGTATAGGTGTCTTTCTCCATTCTGTCATTGAAGATAACAATTGTTGTCAGTATGAACAAAACTAAGTAGAACTGCATTTTGAGCGTATGGTTGTGATTGAACCTAAGTGCCAGTTCACTCCTGTTGTTAGTTTTTGGTCTTCACAAACATGTTCGATGATGAATTTCACATTCTGGCCCATGCCTTCTGTTAGTTGTTGGAAGAATCGCATAACCTCCTGCATCCATTTCATTATTAGGCTCTCTATTTAGTAGTAGCTACAAGCAAAAACAAGAAATGCATGGTCTGATCAATGTAAAGTAAAGTCTATGTAGATGATGAGTACAGTACCTTTCTTCCTTGTATTGGAAAAGGAAAGGAGCAGTCGTCAAAGCAGCAATCATCCGAAATGTAATGTTCTATTTCCTTCAATTTCTTCTCATTGATGCATTTGTATAGTTGCTTGATCATACTGGAAGCAGGAGGAGGATGATCCAATGGTACTTCCATTTCATCTGCTAATGACTTGACCAAATTGGGTCTTCTTCTGTTAACTGGTTTGTTGTTGTTATCCGTCTTCCTTCTCATACATAATCCTTGTTTATTCATCTTCATGTTGTTTTGCATGAGTTGAGATGAATTTGTAAACAGAGAGGAGCCATGCATGAGCTCAGCCCTTGGTCTGAAGCAGGTGGCCTGCCTTGGGAGTTGGCTAGAGACATTGAGTACTGAGGCTGCCATTTGTCTAATTTGGAGAAAGATGGGGACATCAAAATCTAGAGATATAGAATGGTTTTATGACATGAAAGCCAAATATGGCAGAAAGTAGAGAGCAAAGAATAAAGTGGTAACATGGTTTTCTTGCTTAGCATGAGATCAAAGAATGGCTTGGTATGAGCTAATAAGGACTCCTTTTCTTTTGCCAGTAAAGTGTGTAAGGTATCCACACTTTTAATTCCAATCTCAACTTCTTAAATGGGACTGAAAAGATCCCAAAGGCTGGTTGGGCTGTGCACCACCATACCGTAATTACTGAACTGGAAGTTTGCTAGTTGGTATTTTTTTTCAATTTTTTCTACTATGTTATTACCGAATACTAACCAAGCTTTGTTGGATATGTTACGGTAAATTTAACAATTCCTGATACTATGTGCACGATTAGCAATTCCTGATATTATATGTGCATCTTGGTTCGTTTTTGTTGTTGTACACAAACATGGGGATGGTTTGTGTATTTGTCCCATGGCAGAGTTTTAGAGCCTGACAATTATATATATATAAACATTGATCGGATCCAGCTAGGAATGGCAACCATGCAACCTTTGACAAATTTAAAGATTGTCCAATAATCATATTTCTTTTCTCACATTGTTATTATAAAATCTGAAATCTTATTTTTCACGCCACTATGAATCGAACTCATAACCTATTTTATAAAAAAAATGTATCTACTTGTTGGTTATGGGTATGGTACATAGAAATAATAACGACATTTTCAATACCAACAGCAGAACAGCTGCAATTATTTTGGTTATTATAAGCTATTTATTGCTTAAAAAGATCCTTATTCAACTAACTAATGCAAAAAAAAAGATCAAACTACCTACACAGAATGAGTAATACAGATAGAAAATAGATGTTTTTAATTTATTCAAAATTATGATAATCCTCGTATTTTGATATCAACATATCACACTTTACAACCTACTTATATAAATGATAAAAAATTTATCAATCACGATTATTAATTTCACCACTTATATGAATAAGGTATGATCTGAATTATTTAAATACACGTAAATTACGGCTAAATTTTCCCATATAAGCATTTGAGTCCATGACGTTTTAAGTATCTATTAAATCACAAAATATAATTTATTGGGAACTGTAATTCAGTAGCTGTAATTAGAGTGAGAGGATAAAGTTAAACATTCAACCTCAAGTGGAGAAATAATGTTTATTCCTTAGTATTCCATAAGAGAGAAGCTGCTAAAACATGTGGCGCCTTGTCTTGGTTTGGGACTATACCAAGAGGTTTCGTGAAAATTAACCAAGTAGCTAATTGAAAAAACACTAGCTAGTCTGTCCAAATTAAGAAATTGGAGAAAAAACAAGCTACCAAATCATAAACATTGTCCTGTTGCCATTTTCTGTATAGAAACCTTAAATTAAACAACATCCACAAGAAAGTTCCTAGATACATCTCGAAGCCCGCACGTAGCTAGCTAGTAACCATGCCAATCAATCACCGAATCAAACATTGAATTCAACAAAACAAAAAAATCGCTGGCATGTCTCCTGTCCTAACCCCTAACCCCTTTACTATTCAAGAAAAAAGAAACCCTCTTACCCCTTGTTTTGAAGCTATTGTTATCTCTAGCTGCATTATATAAACACCTAAACCAAAAGAACATTCAAATCACATTCCACAAGTATCAATCCAAAAAAAAGAACAAAATCTTTAGAAAGAAGAAGTTTAGTGTAACATATTCCACCTACTTGATTTCGACGATGAACAACAAGAATAAGGTTAGTGGTGTTCCAGCTGCTGGTCTGATCATGAGGTAAAGCTTGACAAGTGGAAGAGCAGTCCCTAAGAGAGGGCAGATAAAGACAAGAATAGCAGCATCTGCTTTCCATTCTATTATATCAGCACTGTCTAGAGCCTCTTCTCAACATCATCATCATCAACAACAACATTCTCATATATAGAAAATGTTACCTACTGTACTGTAAAACAATGTATATCTGATCAACTTTTTCTTTTCGTCATGTATTTAGCGAGTTTTATCCATCTGAATTGAAGAATTATTCATCCTCAATCCATTTCTATATGACTAGCATGTGTACCAGTACAAGCAAGGTATCACAAAAATCTCTGCATATCAAGAACATGGTAACAAAGCACGCGCTGGTCTACAGAAAAGAAGCTACCAAACATGTGAGTCATAAACTACGACTAAAAAGTGATGTAAGGAGTTGCCAGACTAACAAATTAACATGAAGATAATCTGTGAAACGGTACGTTAGAAAACTAATTGTCTCCAACGAGACATTCACATATTGAAAAGATGAGCCAAAAATAGTCGAGACCTTCTTCTTCACTGATAAACTAGTAACAAACCCATGTCCTATGTAAATATTCTCAACTTATGCGCTTTCTTTCAGAAAACATAATGCTAGATCAAAATTTTCAAGGCAAAGCTTGTGTCAGGGTACACCATAAATTATTCAATTCATTCTACAGCCAAACCTGAATGCAGTATGTACTGCAATCAAAGCAAATGCAGCACTCAACTATGAAGTCTGATGCTTCGACTGATTCTGGGATTGATTCCAGTGCTTTCACCAACATAAGGACCAGAAGGTTTTTGATGTCCTGCACTTGCCCTTTCCATCGTTTACCTGCTTTCTCGTGTTTCATCTGCAAATTAGATAAAGGAAGAGTGGTGAATTGATTATGCACAAATGATACATCCCACCGGACAATTACAGTAGAATTTGTAATCCGTATAAGCAGCACACACCATTAAATGCAATTGGCCTACCCTGTATTTCTTCCTTGGATTTTTGCTTAATTTGTTGCGTTGACGGGTTAGACCCCTATTCTTCTCAATCTGGGGCATTTAGGAGAAAAGGTAGCTCAATAATTGTAGAAAGTAAAAAAGGTGATAAATAGAAGAGAATGAAAAAGGAGATGGGATTCTCACCTGATGATTGATGAGTCGCTTACCCTCTACAGTTGCAGGCAATGATGGGACGGTTGGGGTCCTGCAAAAGAAGCACCTTTACCTTTCAACCATAATTTCTTAGCCACTTATAGAAGTCAAAATTTCTAGCAAAACTGAGGGACAATTTAAAAACATTGAAAGCACAAACTAACTTGGATGCATCCTTTTTGTGTGTGTAAAACCAAAGGCACGTATCTTTTAAACATCACAGCTTAATTCTAGCGTTGTGGAGCACAAGGCATACCTTTTGTAAATCTCAGCTTTGGTGGCATGTTTCACAGCTCAGTTCCGTTCTACCTGTTCGTAGAAGTCATCTTTTGAGGCCAATTCTACATCAGTGTTCGGAGCATTTTCATTCCCAGCATCATCCTCAGACTTGATTCCAGCACTTGCCAACACTCTCAGCTCATGCTTGTAATTCATAATGTAGAAAAATGTCAATACAACGAATTCATTCTAAACTCTAATTATCATCATTTCACAAAGCAGCAAACGAAATATCCTAGTTCCATATCTAAATCTGAGAAATGAATTACTAGTAGAAAGAAAATCTAACCTTAAATGCAGATGTCATTGCATTTTATTATGTCGCGCTAAAAAACAAATTAAAACCGCTAAAATGCAACTGGATAGTTGCAATTAAATGTCTTGATTAGCTTGTAAGAGTTTAGTAGCAGCAGGTTCATGCTTGTTTGGACCCCAAAAGTGGGGAAGGGGGTCATAGAGATCTAAGCATGGAAAATGATTTTTGTGTTAATTGCGTTGACCACAAACTTCCTATCAATCACTTACAGACTAGAACCCACAAAATACCAAATTTTAAGCATTTCTTCATTAGATTTAGTTAATTAAGATTATACATGATTAACTTTTGAAGAAAGAAAAACCAAAACAGCGAAGGAAAATCTAAAAACCTCAACATCACCATCTACATCCAGTGGAACAATATCCCTCTGCTTGTGAACTGCAAAAGAAAACCAATATATCATAGATTCTAAATTTCTTTTCTCTCAACTATGAAGAACCCAACATCAATGCAATTAGGCAAAAAATTAATTGACAGAATTCCATAATCCCTATATTTTCAACAAACTATCAATTTCTTCATCCATATTTGGTGGCTCATTGTCACGGGCCAGGATAGTTGAAGAGGGTCTGTGACTAGAGATGGTTGAAAAACAGAGTGAAACGCAGCAACAGTGGAGGATAAGGGATAAAGCTTGTACCTTTAATTCGTTTTCTTTGTACGAAGAGTGTGGAAGAGTGGTTTTTTAAAGGTTTAGGCTTGGTTCTTTGATAAAGAAATTCATTGAATACTTTACCAAACTCTCATTGAGAGGAGAGGAGATTAAGACAATTTCTGCAAACCAGGCATACCCTTCTTTCATTTTCCAGTACTGATATATACACGTGCTTTGGACACTTGTGCTCCATTACAGGCCAAAGTCTTGGCTTGGGCACAAGGTATCACTCACGACGCGTCGGCTAGAACACACGACTCACAACTCAAATCAAGAGCTTTTAATTGAAACGACAATAATACGAACTACTTAAACGACAACATTCAACTCCAAATAAAATAAGTGACACAGCTTGTGATTTAAATTCAATGGTCTTCTATGCCTTCTTCTTCTTCTTCAAGTTGGTTTTGCACGTTTTCCTCTTCTCCTTCGATGGCTTCCTTTTGCTGGTGACAATACTCCCCCCATAAGATCCCTTGCCCACAAGGGACAGTTGGGATAAGTCTCCTTCAGATGATTAGACCATTCCCATGAGGGAGGAAGGTTTGAAGCAGGGGTCCAAGCAACTTCAAGTTGAGTTGCAGCTAAGCCTTGTCTCTTGCGTATTCTTGCACCCAGGATTGCCACTGGTTCAATTAAAATAGCTGAAGTGGTATCCGCAACATTTGGATGATATGGCTTGAGTTGACTCACATGAAAAACATTGTGAATTAAACTCTGTGGTGGAAGAGCCAGTTTGTATGCCATCGAGCCAATGCGATTCGTGATCTGAAAAGGACCAAAATATCGAGGAGCTATTTTTTGATTTGCCCTCCTGGCAATGGAAAGTTGGCGGTATGGTTGAAGCTTCAGCAGAACTGAGTCACCAATAGCAAAGGAACGATCAGTTCTCTTCCTATCTGCAAAATTCTTCATGCGAGCTCTAGCAGTGACCAAGTGCTCTTTGAGCTGCTTAATGGCTTGCTCTCGATCCATCATGAGCCTGTTAACTTCCTGATCATTTGAATCATGTGGGATGTATGGGATGGACAAAGGTGGAGCAATTCCAAAAAGGGCCTTGAAAGGAGACATTTTCAATGATTCGTGAAATGCAGTATTGTACCAGTATTGGGCAAGAGGAAGAAATTCAAGCCATTTGTGAGGTTGTGAAGAACAAAAATACCTTAAATACTGTTCCAGACACTGGTTAACATGCTCCGTTTGTCCATCCGTCTGAGGATGGTAGGCACTGCTACGATTGAGATCCACTCCTTGTAGGCGAAACAGATCACACCAGAAACTACTCAGGAAAATAGGGTCTCTATCAGAGACAATAGAATGTGGTGTGCCATGAATGCTTAGAACACGATCAAGAAAGATTTGAGCCACTGATAGAGCTGAGTAGGGGTGTTTAAGAGGTAGGAAATGGCAAAATTTGGTGAAACGATCCACCACAACCAAAATGATAGAAAAACCTCTTACTTTTGGCAAGCCCTCTATAAAATCCATGCTGATATCAGTAAAAACTCCTTCAGGCAGTGGAAGTGGCTGAAGCAAACCTGGAGTCTGTATGTGTTCATGCTTATGTTTTTGGCACACATCACATGTTCTCACATATTGCCTAATCATTTTCCTCATTCCAGGCCAATAAAAAAGAGCAGAAATCCTGTGAGAAGTTGCCTGAGCACCAGAATGACCTCCATTAGGTGAATCATGGAAAATGTGGAAAATTTTCTGGTGAAGTTCTGGTTTGTGTCCCACTACCATTTTTCCTTCACGTAGCACGTAATGCTTGTGAGAAGAAGGATCAGCCATGAGTTCTTGCAAGAGCTTTTGAATGTGAGGATCATCAGACTAAGAAGCTTGAACCTCCGATAAAAGATTTGGCTCTAATGCAGAATAAAGGATCGTGGCTAACTCTGCTTGTGGTTTGCGAGAAAGTGCATCAGCACCATCATTATGCTTGCCTGGTTTGTATTGAATTTCATAGTCATACTTCTGAAGTTTGACTAACCAAGCAAACTACGCTTCCTTGGACAAGGATTGGCTAAGAAGATACTTTAGGCTATGATGATCAGTGGAAATGATGAAGTGGCGATCTTCCAAATAGTTGTGCCAGTGCTTGACAGCAAAAAGAACAGCGAATAATTCTCTTTCATACACAGACTTGAGCTGGTGACGAGGAGCTAGAGATTTACTGATAAAAGCTATTGGATGTTGGTCCTACATCAAGACTGCTCCAATGCCTTCTCCTGAGGCATCAGTTTCAACTACAAATGTCTTCGAAAAATTTGGTAGAGCTAGCACTGGAGATGTCATCAGAGCATGCTTGAGCCTTTGAAAAGAAAGCTCAGCAGCTTCATTCCACAGGAAATTATCTTTCTTTAGTAGTTTAGTTAAAGGTTTTGCGATGGATGCATAACCTTTAATAAATCATCCGTAATAACCTGTTAAACCAAGAAATCCTCTAACATGTTTTATGGTTTTCAAGGGTGGCCAATCCTTGACAGCTTGAATTTTTTCCGGATCGGTGCTAACACCATCTCGAGAAATTATATGTCCCAAGTAAACAATGCTATCAATAACAAAACAACATTTAGAGAGCTTGAGAAATAACTAGTTTTCTTACAGCGGGGTAAAAGCAATGCGCAAATGGTCCATATGAGCTTCTCTAGATGCACTATAAATGAGTATATCATCGAAGAAAACCAAGACAAATTTGCGCAAATATCCTTTGAACACACTATTCATCAAAGCTTGGAATGTAGATGGAGCATTGCAAAGTCCAAAAGGCATTACCTTGTACTGATAATGGCCGTGGTGAGTTTTAGAGGCTGTTTTGTGAGCATCTTCAAGTTTGAGCAAGACCTGATGATAACCAGCTCGCAAATCCAGCTTGGAGAAGACTTTGGCTCCACCGAGTTCTTGAAGAAGCTCTTCGATGACAGGAATTGGGAACCTATTTTTAATTGTCTGCAGATTTAAGCCTCAAAAATCCACACATAGGCGCCATCCTCCATCTTTCTTTTTGACCAGGATAATTGGAGCTGCATAAGGGCTTTGGCTGTCCTCAATGAAACCAATCTTCAAAAGCTCCTCCACTTGAATTTCTACTTCATCTTTCTGCTATCTCGACAGCTTATATGGTTTCAAATTTACTGGCTGAGCTCCTGGCATGAGAGGAATAGCATAATCATAAGGTCTCGAAGGAGGAAGAGAAGAGGGTTCCTTGAAAAGATCTTGAAAACTGGCAAGTAGGTTCTCAAAAGCAGGTGGAAGGATTTTCCTCGTATCTAAAGGTTCCTGTAATGTATAAACCTGAGCAAGAGCAAGTTTCTTTGGATTAGCCAATAGCTTGGTCATGCTATCTGCAGTCACCCATTTAACTGAAATTTTACTGCCTCCCTTGAGCACAATCTTCTGCCCTTGATGACTAAAAGCCATAGTCATGTTGTTGAAATCCCATAAGACAGGCCCTAAGGTCTGCAACCAATCCATGCCTAAAATGACATCATAATGAATGAGTGGCATTATGAGGACAGAAACATCAAACCATTGCCCTTGTATACACCACTGGATGTGCTCACATGCGTCAGTAGTAATAATGGCCTCCCCATTAGCCACCAAAATTTTCACAGGATCAATGTTAGTTATTGGAAAACCCAAAGCCTCCGCCACTGTTTTGGAAATGAGATTATGTGAACTTCCAGTGTCTACCAAGGTGTGGACTGCTTGCCTCTGAATCTGCAATGTGATTCTCATAGCAGTCTCTTTGCCCGTCCTTTCATCATAGATCGCATAAGAAGAAGTTGTTGGTACCAAATCAGTGATTTGCTCATGGAATGGTTCTGTTTCCTGCAAAATTTCTTCATCCAAGCCATATTCAGCTGGATTATGTTCTTCTTCACCAGTGAGAGTCATAAAAAAATGCTTTGGTTGACATTTGTGACCACGGAAGAATTTCTCCCCACAGTATTTGCACAATCCTGCAGCAATCCTTTCCTTCATTGTCTTGTCATCTAAAGAAGGAAAAGTTTGTGTCTGGTTGGGTGGTTTAGTTGGAATTTTGGTGTTTTGAGTGGATGAAGAAGGTAGTGATGTATTTTTTGGTGAGAAAGGGGTGGTATTTTGTGGTCGAGGTGGAGGAGTGGATTGATATGCAGGTCTAGAAAAATGTGATGTCTGTGGTTTGGGGTTATGGTAATTAAATATGTTTTGTGTGGGTTGTGTGTGTGGGTGGTATGGTGTGTCAGGTGTGGAAGTCCAGGATTTAAAGGCTGGTAAGGTGACCTCAGAGGAAAGGGCAAATTTAACAGCATCTTCAAATGTATGAGGCTTAAACATACGAACCATGTGAGCTAACTGAGGTTGTAAACCAGCTAAGAAACAACTCTTGGCATAAGAATCACTAATTTTCAGTCTGTCATATATAGCATTGAACTGGTTAATGTAAGATTCAACATCACTTACTTGTTGCAACTTGCATAAAGCTCCCATGGGGTCATCATCTTTCTTGGGGGAAAAACGAGTCACTATGCATTTGACAAAATCTGTCCATGTCCATATATCATCCTCCTTGGTTTTGAGCTTGATTTTATACCATTTTAGGGCATCTCCATAAAGATGATGAGATGTTATTTCGACCTTTTTGTGGTGAGGAGTTCTCATGCTGGTGAAGTAGTTACTTGCTTGAAAAACCCAGTCATGAACCTCAAAACCTTGAAACCATGGAAATTCCAAGACAATTGGCCTTGGAGGGCATTGAAAAACGTATGGATTGTGATTAGCCTTACCTCTGCCATGGACAAAGCCTCCAGGTGGTGGGTTTTCATCATAAAGGTTGTGCCTTTCTTCAAGATGATGGTCTGCAATTTGATGGTGCTGTAGAGGAGGAGGTGGGGGATCAGGAACTTGAAAATGGTCATGGATTTCGATCCTGCTATTGAATGGAGGTGGTGGTGGCAGCCTGGCTCTTATGGTTTCCTGCATATCTTGCATAGATCTTTGTAGATCTCCCATATTTTGTGCTATCTGTTGAACAGTCTGCTCCAAGGATGTCATGCGATCCTCCATTTGAGCTGAAGAACTTCCTGGGTTTGAAGTTTGTTGATCTGGTGGAGAAAAACCGATTGGAGGTCTTTGGCTGCCAACAACTCCAGGAACTGAGTGTAGTGTTCGTGGCATGAACGAGGCAACAGATTCGTTTAGCTCCGCTACCACTTTGTCACGGGCCAGGATAGTTGAAGAGGGTCTGTGACTAGAGATGGTTGAAGAACATAGTGAAACGCAGCAACAGTGGAGGATAAGGGATAAAGCTTGTACCTTTAATTCGTTTTCTTTGTACGAAGAGTGTGGAAGAATGGATTTTTAAAGGTTTAGGCTTGGTTCTTTGATAAAGAAATTCATTGAATACTTTACCAAACTCTCATTGAGAGGAGATTAAGACAATTTCTGTAAACCAGGCATACCCTTCTTTCATTTTCCAGTACTGATATATACACGTGCTTTGGACACTTGTGCTCCAGTACAGGCCAAAGTCTTGGCTTGGGCACAAGGTATCACTCACGACGCGTCGGCTAGAACGCACGACTCACAACTCAAATCAAGAGCTTTTAATTGAAACGACAATAATACGAACTACTTAAACGACAACATTCGACTCCAAATAAAATAAATGACACAACTTGTGATTTAAATTCAATGGTCTTCTTTGCCTTCTTCTTCTTCTTCAAGTTGGTTTTGCACGTTTTCCTCTTCTCCTTCGATGGCTTCCTTTGCTGGTGACACTCATAATCATGATCGGATCTTTTCTTCATGGCTCTGTTATCATCCGTCTTACGGTTGGATCGGTGAGAAGTTGTCTGAGGTGGTAGAAATACTGTCCCGATTGAAGCAGTAAAAATCTAGTTTTGGTTCTCTATTCTCATGTCTCTTATTTTTCTCGGATTGATTGATTAGATTGTTTGATTGGTACTATTGGTGATAGCGGTGTATGTCAGATAACTAGTTGAGATAGGAATTTTGCTTGGTTGTACACATTGATCATCATATAGTGGATTGACTGGCTTGGTCCCGTGATTTTTTACCTGTTGAGGTTTTCCACGTTAAAAATCTCTGTGTTATTTTTGATTGCTTTTGATTGGTTTGATAGCTAGGGGTTATTGATTCTTGGGATAAGTTTGTTTGCTGCGCAAAATTGATTGTAGATTGAAATTAACCCCAACAACTGGTAGCGGAGCTTAAGGTTTGAAAGATGACCGACAACGCAAAGATTGAGCCTTTTGATGGAGAGAATGATTTCGCAGTGTGGCAGACAACTGTGATGGATTTGTTGACTATGAAGGATCTCAACGTCGCTCTTGGTGATAAGAAGCCAGAAGGAATGAAAGATGGTGATTGGGCAACTATCCTGAAAAAGGCGACGAGTCAAATCAGGCTTGCATTAGCTCCATCAATAAAGTATGTTGTGATGGGGAGCAAACACCAAAAGGAATGTGGGAGAAGGTAGAAAGTGTTTATGCTTCCAAGTCCGTGACAAACAAACTTAGTCTAAAGTTGGACTTGTATTCGTTGAAGATGGGTGAAGGTATGAGTATCCATAAGCACTTGTCGGATTTCAATCGGGTGTTGACGAAAGTGCTTAATACAGGGGAGAAAGTAGAAGATGAGGAGCAAGCGATACTTCTTCTTTCTTCATTGCTTGTGTCATACAAGTCACTAGTGCAGTCCCTTACAGCAGGGAAGACAAGTTTGAAGAAGGAGGATGTGATGACTTTCCTAATAGATAATGAGAAGCTGTTAGAAGTGGAGAACAAGAATAGTAGTGAGAGACTAATAATTTCAAATGGGTCATCGAGTGGACGGGATCGTGATAGAAACAGAGGAAGAGTGGCTTCTTCCAGCTATGGAAGAAACAGATCTAGTTCAAGACCAAGGGCAGACTACAGTGAGAAAGAATGCTACTATTGCCACCAGAAGGGTCACATCAGAGCATACTGTCAGAAGATGATGATTGATTTGAAAGAACTGCAGAAGGATAAAGAAAAGATTGGTGATGCTGCAACTATTCAAGATGATGATGCTGAATTGTTGGTAGTGCAGAAAAGTGAGGAACAGGTAAGAGATTCCTGGATTTTAGATTCTGCATGTTCTTTTCATATTTGTGCTAACAAAGAATTGTTTAGTACATTTGGTGATTGTGATGATAAATCTGTCACATTGGCTAATAACGAAAAACTGGAGGTTGAAGGTATTGGCAATGTGAAGATCAAGATGCATGATGGATTGGTGAGAACTCTTGGCAATGTGAGATATGTGCCGAAGTTGAAAAGAAATTTAATCTCCCTTGGAAGATTGGATTCTCGCGGGTATAGATACGCAGCAAAAGACAGATTGATGAGGGTAAGCAAGGGAGCAGCTGTAATCATGAAAGGGGAGCTTGCTTCCAACAATGTTTACCGATTGATTGGAACCGCAGTTAAGAGTAAAGTACAAGGTACTTACAAAAGATTGAATGATTGTGATGGCCAGGTGGAGTTACCTAGGAGAAGAGTTAGCTTTTCGGTGTTGACCGTGAGAAAGCGAACTTGACTCCTACTCAGATTGCATGAAGATTGGTGATTCCCCCATGATATGAGCGGGAGGGGGAGATTGTTGGAGTCCAGCTCATATTGGCAGAAGGAGAGATTTGTTGTGGGCCTAGCCCAATTAGAGCTGTTTGTTTTAGTTTGATTAGAAAAAGAAAAAGAAAAGAAAAGATTGGAGTATGACTTGGAGTAGGATTGTGTAACCTAATTAATTAGGTTGTCCACTAATATAAAAGGTGGGTGGTGGCTAGGCTGTGAGAAAAAAGAGAGACAAGAGAATTAATTAGGGTTGCTGCTGAGAGAAAACAGATTTTGCCAAACTCTATACAGCTGCGGGAGAATCGTCGCAGCGACTTCGTTCACAGTTGGATCGGGGTGAAATTTGGACAGCAGGTGCGCAACTTCTGGTTCTTCAATCTAAATGGTTGGATCGGTGAGAAGTTGTCTGAGGTGGTAGAAATACTGTCTCGATTGCAACAGTAAAAATCTGGTTTTAGTTCTCTATTCTCATGTCTCTTGTTTTTCTCGGATTGATTGATTAGATTGTTTGATTGGTACTATTGGTGATAGCGGTGTATGTCAGATAATTCCTATAGTTGAGATAGGAATTTTACTTGGTTGTACACATTGATCATCATATAGTGGATTGACTGGCTTGGTCCCGTGGCTTTTTACCTGTTGAGGTTTTCCACGTTAAAAATCTCTGTGTTATTTTTGATTGCTTTTGATTGGTTTGATAGCTAGGGGTTATTGATTTTTAGGATAAGATTGTTTGCTGCGCAAAATTGATTGTAGATTAAAAATTAACCCCAACACTTCTGACTCCTTCCTCTCTTGGCCATTGCTTTACAAATAGCGAAACAAGCAACTGCGCGTTTTTGCTGCAGCAGAGAAGGAGGTGGCGGTGACTGGCCTGAGGCGGCAACTGTGTTTCTGGTGTGAGGAGGTGAATTTTCGACGGTGGAGGTGAAATATTAAATAAATAAAAAATAAAGAGTTTAATGAGAAATATTTACAACTTAAAATAAAAATATAAAATCTGAATTAGCATTTAATGAAAAATATTTACAATTATTAAGACATAAATGTTTAGATAATAATTATTTTATTAAAAAAATAATTATTATGACATACATGAAGTCGTGGTTTAATTTATTAGTGCATGTTCTTTTTTGATATAGTTAAGAGTTTGATTTTGATATTATAATGATAATTAATAATATAATTAATTTTTAATTTTTAATTTTTGAAAATGGTTGAACTTTCGGAAATAATAGTACATTCACTTTTTTTTTGAAAATTAATATTAGTACATTCATAGAAGCACTGAGTTTTGTCACGGACTTGTCCAACACTGGTGAAGCTGAAAAAAGATGTCTCAGATCTATGAGATAGTGAGTAAGTATTGCTTATGGTGGAGGCTTAATTAGGGATAATGGCGGGAAACGGCTCGGGGGCTTTGTGGTTAATATTGGTATTTGTCCCATTCTTATGATAGAGTTGTGTATGGTTTTCTATAACATAGTTATCAGAACCAGACCGGACAACGAATCAAAAATGATAGAGCTCATTTCGATTTTGTCGAGTGTGATAATAAGCCAGCGATGGAAAATTTCCACTTAAATGAAAAAATAGTACTATTTTAATTTTTTCAAAATTTTGATACTGCCATGTTTAGTTAATACATTATTTTATTTAGAGGTATTTTTAGTTCCATTCATTGATTTTTGTGTTCAAAGAAAAACTCCCCTAAATTAAAAAAAAATTGTTTTCCCCCTTAAGTTTATTTTTACATGCAATGCACACCCTTCTTGAATAAATAATATTTTTAATATTTTATAATTTAAAAAGAAAAAAAACCTTGCAAACCACCCACCCATTCATGTCATTAATAAAAGGAAATGAAAAGGTAACTTTATCCAATTAGTAAATTAGATTTTATTTCTAGATATAATCCGACAAGTTTCTTAATTTACACTTTATCAAAATAATATTGTAACATACATTTAATTGAAAATCCAGAATTTAATGTAAAAGTATATCATAATTTTGTCATTATAGACTTGAAATTTAATTTATTAATTTTTTTTATAAACTAAAAATCAATAAACTTTTATCCAAAAAAAATTAAATTGTTCATTACCTTATATTTTAGTTTTGTATTAATAATGTGACTAAAATATTTCATTTCAACCATAAGTTTAATATAAGTATTTATTAATTATTGAAATATCATATACTCCCTCCGGTCCGAATTGTATGACGTTTTAGCATTTTCTTTTACTGTTCCAGAACGTATCTTAAGACGGCCGGAACAGTCACTATTTGAGACAATTTTGGCCCGAATTTTTTCTCGGAAGTACGTTAAGGATTAACGTAAGTTCGAAAAAAAGTACGGAATTTTTTGGGGTCAAATAGTGCCTCATCCAGCCTCCTCGATATGCGTTCCCTACTGAATATTGGGATGCGAGGAAGTCATATATTTCGGACCAGAGGGAGTATGAGTAATTAAAATTCTAGTTCGGATGTTGAATCTTAAGACGTTGAACTTCTCGCCTCACAAGTTCTAAGACTAGTTCACTTCTTACAAATATTATATATAAATATTAAAATTTCGGTTCAAACGCAGTTAAACCTTAAAATTTTGAACCTCTCGCCTCACCAATTGTAAGCTTGAATCTCTTGTTACAACTTTGATAAAAGGAAAGAAGTTAGCAAAGTATCAATTATTTTTTAAATTATTCATTACCTTATATTTTAGCTTTTTTTATTAATAATGTGACTATATATTTCATTTTTATCATAACTTTACTATAAGTATTTTTATTAATTTTAAAAATATTATATAAATCTTAAAATTTCAGTTCGAACTACAAATCTTAAATTTCTCGTCTCACCAATTCTAAACTCATATAAATAAATGAGGAGACCACACCATTTCAATTATGACAAAAAAATAATCGCGCAATTATGTCGTCATCTGTGGCATCGCCGTAAGTTAATGAAAAATAAACTAATGAACTAACAATAACATTGATGACTACATTAAGAACACCTTGGAACCGAAGAGAGGCAACACAGGTTGCGTATTATGAATTCTATGCTCGTGAATTTGTTTCCTACTTTTTGGATATCTTCTAATTTAGATTTTTTAAAACTCTTTTAGCAATTTTTTAACATATTTTTATATTTTAAATTTTATTATTTCCATGTTGATACGATCCTAGCCCCGAGGCTAACCCTAACGCACGCACAACGCGCACACACCTTACGACCAAGGCCAATCAACCCAAAGCGTCGAGCCTAAGACATTCCAAAGCTTCAAGGGAGGTTACAAAAACCTCTAGACATGGAAACTAGGCAAGGAACGTTGCTGGATCAAGTCCTTAGGAGAAGGATGACATGGAAGGTGGCTTGGAGGCGCATAGTGCAAGGTTGCACATCTACACGAGCCAATTCATGGAAGAAAGGTTCCAAATCGGGTTCCAAGATAAATATAAGACCGATTGGGATCTTAGGAGAGCCTCTACCAAGTTTGAGGACATTTGGACGAGCAACTTGCAAGAAGGCCCGTTGCTACTTTTGCATGCACAAGTGTCCTAAGCGCAAACGTGACGGACAACTTCGTCGGACCATATCTCTATCATCAGAAGTCAGAATCTTGAAATCTTTATCAATTATGAAACCTCATGATGTCGTCTTCATTGTGTCCAAAATTCAGATCAAACGTCCGAGCCGTTTGTTTGTTATCGGTCCAGACATTTTCGCTGACAGCAATCCTACGCGGACGAGGACTTCAAAACGCGTCCGTCAACACCAACGATCATTCTTCATACCAGTCAGGCCCAGACCAGGAAGAGGAGCACCCTCCTACTATTTTTGGGTCTTAGCTATCGAATGGGACAAGTTTCAGCCCAATTGGATAAGCCAATCAACAGTTAGGGCGGGGAGACATTTTGGCGCGCAGTGTGAATGCGAGCAGCCCGCAACTTGGAGAATTCGGCCCAAACCTTGGCCTGATGATGCGAATGCTTCTAGGAAGTTCTAGAAGGCTTTATTTGTATTTATTAATTAGTTTTTACAGTTATTAGACTAGTAGAAGTTCTATTTCGAAGTTACTTAGGAGTTCTAGTTAAAATAGGTTTTCTAGTCTTAGTTAAACTTGTATTGTTTATGCCTATTTAAAGGCAGCCGCTTGGCTTAATAAAATAAGATCTTTTTCAGCCAAACACTTGCGTTAATTGATCTCACTAAGAACCTTGAATCCTTTGAGTCTGAACACTCGAAGAATAACTCAAGTAAATCGAACGTTCATCCTATTGTTCGCCTATCTAGGTTGCTAACTTCACCAAGGGTTAGAGGGTTAGAAGTTCGAGCAAGACCCTTGATGGCGTAGCTGGGCTGGCTAGATAATTGCGTGTAGCAGGGTCAGCGCTCGGTCGAGTTATTATTCCGCACGAAATCCACACTTGAACAACGATCGCATAAGGAGAAACGATTCAAGCCTAGCGAGGATCGTATCAGTTGGTAGCGAAGCGAAGGCCGTTCAAGTTTGGTACATTATCTATTTTCATTAAATCATTGTGTCGATTTACTCTAGTCCGGAGTCAATCACCCTTCACCCATTTAGTTATTTTCGTTTTTTAGTTGAGTCGGTTTAGAAAACAATTTTTCTAAATCAAGTGTTAAGTCCTTGTAAAAACAAATCAGAAGTATGATTTGTTTGAGTAAAAAAAAAAATCAGTCCCCAAAGTGTCAAAATAGAGTCACAAAAATCAGTCCCCCAAAGTGTCATCAAAGAGTCACAAAAGTAGTACACAAAAGTGTCACCAAAACAGAGTCGAAATTGTATTTCAATACATACCTGTTGAAGGTGGATTTCAGTAAAAGAGAGTCCGTTGGAAAGCTATGTCTGTTAGGAATCTGAATAAAAAAGAATTAAGTGATTCGGACACTGGAGTCAAAAGTTAAAGCCAAAGTCCCAAGACGTGTTCCTTTAGTCGTTGTTTCTTAGAGTCAGATAATTCTGGAACCGAAACACAAAATCAATATATAGGATACCAGTCCAGAAGATTCTGAAATTTTTACACAACATATTTGGAGCTTTTACGGATCTACTGCAAGAAGAATCGCTTAATTCGGAGGTCAGACGTGGAATATATTGATTTTACAAGTTGCAGACACAAGTTGTGAGCGAAAAATGCAATTTTTAAGTCATATCAATATCATCTATGGAGAGAGCGTGGTATGAGAATGATGCCTATATGAGACAAGAACTGTATGATAGGTATGATGGGAGGAGACCTCGGTTTAAGGATCAACTTGACACAAACCGTAGGAGCATGAGGATGATAATCCCTTCCTTCGGAGGAACAGAAAATCCACATTATTACTTAGCGTGGGAAAGGGAGATCCAATTGATCTTTGATTATTGCGACTATCAGAGGAGGAGAAAGTGATGATGGCATTGTCTGGGTTCATTGGGTATGCCGCTCATTGGTGGAGTTATATGGGCAGCGTTCTAGTCACCCTAATTTTGACTTGGAATGATATGACGATACTTATGAGGCGACGATTCCTACCTGCACACTTTCGAGAGGAGTTTCACCAACAACGAGCAGCCTTCCTTCAAGAGAGTAGAAGTATTGGTGAGTATTATAATAAGGTGAAGATTTCTTCTTACCCTAGTGTTGTGCCAAACAATAGAACTCATGATGAATGTTTAGCTTCTCTCTTGAAGAAGCTCAAACATAAGATAGGCTATAAGGCGAAGAAGTGTATTCAAGTTGAAGATGCCAAGACCACTAATCCACAACATGTTCTTAGCAAAGATGATGAGACTAAGGAGAGTCAGTTGACCGATTTGAGTAGTAGTGTTGCTAGTGCGCAAGATAAGAAGGGAGCAATTGTTGAGTGCAATATGAGTATAAAAGAAAAAGAAATTCAAAACAGCCCCCATGAAAAGAGTGAGCATGGGTTGAAGGAAGAGAATTGTACTCATATAAAGGAAGAGTTGAGTGAGAGTTCCGAAGGGAGAGAAAGTGAAAACGCACTAGTAGTGCAAGAGATTGTTCTTGGCAAAAAGAGTGAAGCTTTGCCGAGGCAATTGAATTTTACTAACCCTTATCCAATTGTTTTCTCTTCTTCTATTTCATCTTCTTTAGGGCAGATAAAGAAAGAAGTTATTAAGGAGGATGAGTCCCCTAAGCTACTGCAATTGGAGTGGAAGAAACATAGCAATTCCGTGGAGCATATTGCGCCAAGCCTTAGACGAAAGGGTGTGGTTGGATTAAACTTTCTTAGAGCGGAATTGTGGAGGTATGTGGACATCATTAGTGCATATGATTCTAGAGTTGAATTTAATTTAATTGATGATGGTCCTATGCAAAAGCCTAAGGTCGAAACACTTGCTTTTGAGGAGTACTTATGGAAACGTATGAAATTTGGAGTTTTGGTTAGGCCGAGAGATGAGATAGTTGTACCAAGAGATATTTATGGTGATTTCTTACAAGTTGGTATGGCTAGTATGTGTTGTAGTATGTCTCTTGAGAGGGTTTGGTATTGGTACGGTTTATCTATGGAGTTTGTGTATAAGCGCTGAAAAAGGCTTTTTGGCGATGTAAGGCAATAAGGATGGAGAAACCTTGGGATACCGAGATCGCAACCTTATGTATCTCTTTATTGGAGATAACCTACAATGGAGGGAAGTAATGAGAGAGCTTGGAGAGCGAAGTGCTATTCGTTGGTTTGCAAGTTTGAGTTGTTTAGTGAATTTTCACTTATGTTTACTTGCAACCAATGCGGCTTTGATTTTATGTTTATAGGTTCATCGAATCCTTGGTGTGTGGAGTACTTGGGAAGTATAAGAGTTCACAAGGAGTTGATGATAGCACAAGGGCAAGCCGTGGTACACATGAAAGGTTTGAGTGTTCCTTATGCGACTAAGAGATACTTAGAAAGATTGAAGCGGTTCTTGAAGGTTGTTGATAGAGGAAGGATGTTCTTACACCAGCCTTGGTTGCCTACACAAGTCAACAAGACAGCCGACATGAGAGACGTTGGTTTAGCCCAAACCACCGCCACATACAAAGGCACCACCGCCGAGTTGGATGCCTTGGGTATTTCCTGTCATTCTTATGTTTCCTTTGCTGTTTCTAGTTTGGAGAGTGTTGCTGCCATTGAGGGAACAGATTCAAGGGTGAATCTTTTCGAAGGGGAAGGGAATGATACGATCCTAGCCCCGAGGCTAACCCTAACGCACGCACAACACGCACACGCCTTGCGACCAAGGCCAATCAACCCAAAGTGTCGAGCCCAAGACATTCCAAAGCTTCAAGGGAGGTTACAACAACCTCTAGACATGGAAACTAGGCAAGGAACGTTGCTGGATCAAGTCCTTAGGAGAAGGATGACATGAAAGGTTGCTAGGAGGCGCATAGTGCAAGGTTGCACATCTACACGAACCAATTCATGAAGAAAGGTTCCAAATCGGGTTCCAAGATAAATATAAGACCGATTGGGATCTTAGGAGAGCCTCTTCCAAGTTTGAGGACATTTGGACGAGCAACTTGCAAGAAGGCCCGTTGCTACTTTTGCATGCACAAGTGTCCTAAGTGCAAACGTGACGGACAACTTCGTCGGACCATATCTCGATCATCAGAAGTCAGAATCATGAGATATTTATCAATTATGAAACCTCATGATGTATTCTTCATTGTGTCCAACATTCAGATCAAACGCCCAAGCCGTTTGTTTGTTATCGGTCGAGACATTTTCGCTGACAGCAATCCTACGCGGACGAGGACTTCAAAACGCGTCCGTCAACGCCAACGACCATTCTTCATACCAGTCAGGCCCGTACCAGGAAGAGGAGCACCCTCCTACTATTTTTGGGTCTTATCTATCGAATGGGACAAGTTTCAGCCCAATTGGACAAGCCAATCAACAGTTAGGGCGGGGCGACATTTCGGCGCGCAGTGTGAACGCGAGCAGCCCGCAACTTGGAGAAATCGGCCCAAACCTTGGCCTGATGATGCGAATGCTTCTAGGAAGTTCTAGAAGGATTTATTTGTATTTATTAATTAGTTTTTACAGTTATTAAACTAGTATAAGTTCTATTTCGAAGTTACTTTGGAGTTCTAGTTAAAATAGGTTTTCTAGTCTTAGTTAAACTTGTATTGCTTATGCCTATTTAAAGGCAGCCGCTTGGCTTAATAAAATAAGATCTTTTTTCAGCCAAACACTTGCGTTAATTGATCTCACTAAGAACCATGAATCCTTTGAGTCTGAACACTCGAAGAACAACTCAAGTAAATCGAAAGTTCATCCTATTGTTCGCCTATCTAGGTTGCTAACCTCACCAAGGGTTAGAGGGTTAGAAGTTCGAGCAAGACCCTTGATTGTGTAACTGGGTTGGCTAGATAATTGTGTCTAGCAGGGTCAGCACTCGGTTGAGTTATTATTCCGCACGAAATCCACACTTAAACAGCGATCGCATAAGGAAAAACGATTCAAGCCTAGCGAGGATCGTATCACATGTCATCATTAAAAAATATTATTTTATGAGGAGATAATTGCCACATCAACGCCTTTAGTCTTTTCTTCACGTATGAACATCAAGTGTTTTTCGGTTAAGTACATGGGCATTAGATGTCTATTAACAAAGTAGAGGTTGAAATCTTGATTTTATGAGCTTACATTTGTACCATATGAAAATGAGATGAATCGTGAGTGAATTGAAATCTCGTTTCAAATTGAAAAAATTGTTAACCTCGTATGATTTTACAAAATTTATCGAGTTTATATAAATAGTTTAGTTAACAGCGAAAAAAAAAAGTTTGGAAGAGTTTTGGAGTAACAAACTATTATCCATTTTAAATGAAGTAATAACTTTCAAAAAAACAATAAAAAAAGAAAAAAAATGTGAAATTGAACAAAAATGTAAAGTAGTTGAAGCATCAGTTTTTACTCGCCGAACACGAGAACTAAAATTGAAGTTCAACTTCAAATCAAATCAAATGTAAAAGTAGAAAACTTTTTACAGGTTAATTAAAACATGCAAAACTCGGGAGGGTGGAGCAAATGAGTTATTTACTCTATTGTTGTGATGATAATAATTAATGAATCAATATATACAATTATAATTATCAAATTCTTATGATTTTACGTTTCTGATTTTACATAATTATTTCATTTCTACTTAAATCTCGATTTTTGAGCATACCATGACAAACAATCAAACCATGAGTAGCTTAGGGCCCGTTTACCTGGGAGAATTCTCAGTTTAAAAAATTACTATTTTTTTAAAATTAGAGGTTTTTCATTTCAATCCGAAAATTGGAAAACGTGTTTACTTCGCACTAATTTCCAAATTTTTGAAAAACGAAAACGTGTTTGGGCATCATGACGCTGAGATATTTTTGCAAGAACCCATCACTCCGGTTTGGGGCGTCAAGACGCTTGAGCCTGGGCGTCATGACTCTGGGATATTTTCGCAAGAAACCATCACTTCTGTTTGGGGCGTCATGACGCTTGAGCTTGGGTGTCATGACGCTGGGATTTTTTCGCAAGAACCCATCACTTCTGTTTGGGGCGTCATGACGCTGAGATATTTTTTGCAAAAAATCATAAATTCTGATTGGGGCGTCATGACACTAATATATATCATCAATCTACTAATATTCCATTACATATAAATATACTAATTCATGTTTCTACATGAAAATAAAATACATATAAAATAGTCTTATTGTTCATTGCGTAAATATTGAAAAAATTGACATTAAAAACATACTCTATTTGGCTTGTTAATTCCAAATATTCTAATGATTATTATGATGAGCCCATAATTGATTGGCAATATCTTCTCTAACAACATTCATTTGTTGTTGCTGGGACATAGGCACTTGAATACTTTCTTGCATCTCACCAACTTCGTCCCCATCAAAGTTCTCTAGACTTTTCATACCATATTCTGTGAATAATCGATCAGCTCTATCTTCCATTCGAATAAAATTGTGCAGTACACAATAAACTAGAGGTATCAATTTTTGACGTCGAAGATGGTAATTCGGAATAGACTTTAAGATTGGAAATCTAGCATTGAGGACGCCAAAATCCCTTTCAATAACATTTCTCAAAGATGAATGTCGATAGTTAAACAATTCATATTTTCTTGTTATCCTTCCTCGTCCATGGAAATCGTTGCGATGATACCATTCACCACGATAAGGAGCTAAAAAGACTGGAATATTTGGATAACCAGCATCAACAGCATAATAGTAATCTGCACAAGATAAATCCAATCAGTAAAAGATGGTAAAAAATAATTAATAAATATTGTTATGAATTACAAGAATAATGTTTCACTTGTTGGAGGCATACGAAATTGATTTTCTTGCTTTGTTAATGCATTAAGAAATACACGTGAATCATTAGTTGTGCCTTCCCAACCAGTATAAACAAAAGTAAACATCAAATCATGCGAACACACCGCCATAACATTTTGAGTAACAAGTGATTTTCTACCCCGAAATATTTTTTGTTTGGAAGCAGGAGCTCAAGCTGCGACATAAGTACCATCTATTGCACCTATGCATTTCTATAAGGAAAAAACACAAATGAATAACTTAAATATTTAAACATCATTGTTTTTATTTAGTAACATGAATTTATAATAGGCATGCGTACCTCAAAATATAGATACCATCTAGCATTTTCAAGAATTTCTGGTTGAACGGGTCCTTTGTTAACATGCTTGATCAAATGAGTTGCTAAAGCAGCTAAAACGCGTATCACATTCTTGACTCAAATGTGCACAGTCCTAATAGAGTGCTGAAATCGGCCTCTCACCGTCCTTTGAGTTGCTCTATGACATAATACAGTCAACCCATTGCCAAACCCTCTTCTACACTAACTTCTCTTGAGTTGCATATTAATTCCATCATTCTCAGCCTATCACATAAATTGAGAAACACATGTGGTTGCATACGAAAGTTATCATAACATACAATTGGATTTTCCACTAAAACTTCAAGGATATATGCTCTGCCACTAAGCATAGATGTGCGACAAGGTATTCTTCCAATATAACTACTTTCACTTTCCATTAGCATACGAAGTTGCGTCAATGGTTTAAATCCAAAAAAGGTGCCTGTACATGAATTGATTGACTCATTTGGTACCTCTACTCAAAAAATGACGCATTTGACACCTATACTTCTTACGAATGACTCATTTGACACCTACGACGAACGGCGTCTGCAATCTTCCGTTAACCGCTAGCGTGGCACGCCACGTCGTAAAGTTGGCCACGTGGCATGCTACGTGGCATATCCGACCCGAATAGCGCCGGATCGGGTCTCGAAGCGGGTCTTTTATTTGACCCATGAACGACGCGTCATTCAATAACGAACGACGCGTCACTCGTTCCAGACGACATGTGGAGCGGCTGAAGTGTCACTCATTCCAGGCGACGCGTCGTTCGTTTAGTAAGTGAGCGACGCGTCGCCTGGAATGACTCCTTATCCATGTCGCGCGATCTCTCCCTCCCTCCATCTGCTTCATTCTTCCAAAACCAACTAAATCAACCAAAACCCTAATCGCGAAATCAACCCAACACTAAGCTCGATTCGTCGAAAACAACGAACCCTAAGCTCGATTCGTCGAAATCAACAAACCCTAAGCACGAAATCAACCCTTTCCCTCTCTCTCGCTCATCATAATCATCCTCTCTCTCCATCATCTGCCGCGCGAAATCAAGGCTTTGCCTCTTCGTGTAAACCCGCGACGCTCATCCCGTGCGATCATTCTCCTCGATTTTAATCAGGTTTGTGCTTATTGCTACGGTTCTATTACAGTTTTAATTGATTATTTAGATTTTTTAGTTAATTAGGGTTTCCTGTTTGTTGTTTTATTTTAAAATTTTATCAGTTCTCGAGTTGGGTTGATGAGCATGTTGGTTTGAATGAATTTAAATAGTTGTTTGAAATTGAATGTTTTTTGTTAGCTTGCCAGTATTGGAATGCTCCTGCTTTTGGTTTTTATTTTGATTTTGGGTTGATGACAGTTGTTGAAAGAGTCTGTAGCACTACAATTTGTGTTAGAATGATTAAATTAAACTGTGGTCCTGACCCGAATTGTTTATTTTTTTGTATTTGTGCCCAGGGAATCAATGCTGGTTTAAATGACAACATTTAGATTTTTTATTGGTGGGGAATTTAATAGGACAGTAAGTGAGTGGATTTATGTTGGTGGGACCATTGTTGAGGGCACAGTTGATGCTGATGTGGTATCTTTCTTTACAATCTTGGATATATGTGGTGAATATGGATATAAAAATGTTAGGAAATTGTGGTATGTTGAAAAGTGTGCTGGTTTGGGTTTGAGAGAATCTTTAAAAGTACTGGATGGGGACAGTATGTCTACTGGGTTTATTAATTTTGTACTTAAAAATAATAGTGTTGATATTTATGTAGAACATGGGGAGATTCATCCATATTTTGTTGACCAAAACCCTAAGACTATGTGTGAAAAGTTAGGGATATCACAGCATGGACATAGGGTGGGTAGTGTGTCTAATAGGGGCAAAGGTGTATTGGTTGATGATGAGTCGGATGAAAATGAATTTGATGGATACTATAGTGAGCAAGGTGAGAGTGATTATGAAAATGAGCTTGATAATGAGCATTTAGGAGATGAATATTGGATGGACTGTGATTATTTGTCAAGTGAAGATGACGAGGATTTAATTATGGCTCGGGAGAGGAGACAAAGATTCTCAAAGAGGGGTGAGAGGGAAAAAAAGAAAGAGACAAAAACAAGGGGTGTCGGTCCAGCAGAGGGTGTGGGGCCTACTAGGGAGAGTGGTCCTGGGGTTAGTGGAGCAGCTAGTGGTCCTGATGGGTTGGTGGCTGAAATAAAAAGGGAAATGGGGAGAAGAGCTGTACCTCATATTAATATTGATGCATCTGATGAAGCAAACAATGAGCTGTCTTCTGCATCTGAGGGAAGCTACTTGACAACAAGCAGTGACAGTGGGGCTGAACAAGGAAGGAGAATTCCCATTAGAAGGCAACGGTTCCAACAAGGTGAGCAAAACTCTCCCTTTGCTGTTTGTATGGTTTTTCCCAACAAGAAGGAGTTTAAGAAAGCTGTGGAGAGACATGCTATACAGTCTAGGAGAGATGTGCGCTTTGTTAGTAATGACAAAACAAAGTGTAGGGTTGTATGTGCTAATATTGACTGTGATTGGAAGATTTTGTGTTCAATTGATGGTAGGAGTGGTCAATGGATGATTAAAACATATATAGGTGTCCATACTTGTCAACGTCAATTCCACATCTCTTGCCTTAGTTATAAATCTATTGCTGATTGGTATATGCATGATATGAAGAAGCTGACTTTGAAACTAAATATTGCTGAAATGAAAGAGCATTTTAAAGACAATTTGATATACCATTTTGATGGATTATTTGGCAATAAAATTTAGTTGATTGGTTTTCGTATATTGCAGGTTGGTGGTGAACCACAACTGCCTGTTGCTGCTGAACCAGAACTTACCCCTGCTCAAACTGAACCAATCCTTGCTGAAACTCAAACCCCTACTGAAACTGAACCAAAACGAAGGAAAACGTCATGTTCATATTGTAAAAAGGAAGGCCATAGGAAAGACTTTTGTGTATCTAATCCTGGAAGCAAGGTAATGTAGTGTTTAATTTGGTATTGTGATCATATAATAAGTAGGATGAAAAAAACTAATTTTTCCCCCGTGACAGCGTTTCATTAATCCATCACAAGAACATGACAGAACAGAAAGAATGTTGCAAGAAATTAGACAGACTTGTGGAATTGCTCAGCCTACAGTAGGGAGGAAAAAGAAGAAGGCAAAAAGCAAGGGGAAGCTTCCAGCAGGATACGGTGGTTTCGTTGCAGAATCTGGGTGGACTTGCGTTAATGTGAGTTTACTGGAACTGATTTTAATTCAATTTTATTTGCCTAAACATAGATAGTGATAGACATGTGTTATGTATTGTAATTCTAGCCTAAAACTCCTACGCAAAAGGTTATTGACGTCCCAGACAAGAGGAATCCATCGATGTTGGGTAGATATTGGGTTCAATATGATGGATCTGGTTCCTCAAGAAAATAGGTTGCGTTCGAATCATGATGAGGTATAGTGGAATTAGACTTAGTTGTATGTGTTGTTCGTATATTGTTGGTTTTGTCAACTATTTGTGTATCTGATTGCTTATTTCTCTCTTCTTTTTGCAGTAGTATGAACGGGCGATGGTAGGATTGAAGATACTTAGTCATTAGGAGGTTTTGCGTGATATGCATAATCATGGAAATGGTTTTGAGTGCTATGCATAAGTAGTTTAAGGATGAATATGTATGGGGTCATTTTGCTGGTTGTGAATATTGCCAGTTTCTGTGGGTAGCCTTGAACATAATATAGGAAGGAGCTCACGGTTTTTGTGAAAAAATGCGAATATAAATGGCATTTAACATTTTATTTTTTGGACTTGCTGTTTCTCACTAATTTGCTCAGCCCCATGTTTTGAGGCGGGACTTTAACTCAAAATTCTTAAATGGTTTCTGGATATGAAGCATGTATTTTACTAGTGCTATATTTAGTTTATTTAAGGGAGAATTAATACAAAATAAAAATAATGTATATGAAAGTTTTAAGCATCTCAAGATCGGGAGATTTGTTCACTTTTAGATCATAAGTTATCGAATTCAATTTATTCCTTTTTTCGAAAAGTGGATCATTCATATTTGAATATTATTAATTATCAAAAATAAGTAACTTACATTTTTTTTAATATTGCTCGCGTCTCAATTTTTTCCTTTTTTCGAAGAGTGGATCATTCATATTTGAATATTATTAATTATCAGAAATAAGTAACTTACATTTTTTTATTAATATTGCTCGCGTCTCAATTTTTTTCCTATTTTCGAAGAGTGGATCATTCACATTCGAATATTATTAATTATCAAAAATAAGTAACTTACATTTTTTTTTTAATATTGCTCGCGTCTCAATTTTTTCCTATTTTCGAAGAGTGGATCATTCACATTTGAATATTATTAATTATCAGAATTTTTGATAATTAATAATATTCAAATGTGAATGATCCACTCTTCGAAAATAGGAAAGAATTGAGACGCGAGTAATATTAATAAAAAAATGTGCTTATATATGAGGAGTGATATTTATCGAAAACAATCCAGCCAGGTTCATGTCTTTGATCACCCAAACTCATCAAAGAAAGATGCATTAAAACAATTATAAACTCAACAAAGAAAGGGAAATATCTCTCCTTATATATTAAAAAACTTGAACTAAGCAACTCTCATTAGAGATACATTACGAGAAACTGAAAAATCCAATCAAACGAATAACAACTAAACAAATTACTAAAGTAAACCTCAATTTCTTAACCCTATTTGTCAAATTATGATTTTCATCCTTCAAACTAAGCAATTCGTCCACCATTCCATTGAAAACACTGTCCCGCTTCTTCAATTCTTTGATTTCAGCTAGTAAATTATCATTCTTCTCCGCTCGATCCTTCTCACTTTCACACAGCCCTCTGATTATAACATTTGCTCTTTCTGGAAAAGGATCATCGACGAATTGATAATATCCACATCCACCCTCTTCGACTCTGAGCTTGCATTTGTTGAATCGACGTCCCGGATTCCTCTTCGTCCATGAAATCCATCTAGCTGTCTTCTCTCCGCACTTACAGTAAATAGGTGGTTTGTAGTCATAGTTTGGCCTCTGCTTCAACACCGCACTAAACCTCTCATCCCCGTCTTCTGCATTCACCATTACAGTGGTACAATCCAAATTTTTCCAGAGTCTAAATTTGAACATTCATTTATAAAATTGAAAGCAATATCTTAGAGTCGGATATTAAGCAGACTCGTGATAAAACAAAATTTGTTATAAATTAGTAAAACATCATTAGATATTTAGAACAGTCAACTCCTCAAAAACACCGCAAAAAACTACTAATAATTAATAAATTATAAAAATATAATATCATCATCTCCCTGTCCCCAACCCCAACTTCAGTATGATAACTCACTTACTGGTAAAAATATAAAATTCAGAATAGAGACTGCACTTATGCTGATTCAGCCCATCAAACACTTCAAAACTGACAAAATTGTAAACTAACAGAACAATATGCAAACCCTAATTACATAAGAAAATTACAATAATCAATTCAAACTTTAATAGAAACGAAACAATAACCACATACCTGAGTAATATCGAGGAGAATAGCGCTGGTAATGAATTAGCGGGGAGATTTCGGTTCACAAAACATATATTTCCTAGGAGGGAGGAAAACTAAACGACCGGGATGGATGGAGGATAATGAATCGACCGGGAGGGAGCCAGAGGGAGGGAAAGGGAAAGAGCTGGATGGAGAGAATAAGGTGGATTTCGGTTGATTTCAACGAATAGAGATTAGGGTTTGGTAGAGTGATTCGAGCGGGAGTGAGGGGACAAATCGCAATTAGGGTTTTGGTTGATTTAGTTGGTTTTGGAAGAATGAAGCAGATGGAGGGAGGGAGAGATCGCACGACATGGATAAGGAGTCATTCCAGGCGACGCGTCGCTCACTTACTAAACGAACGACGCGTCGCCTGGAATGAGTGACACTTCAGCCGCTCCACATGTCGTCTGGAACGAGTGACGCGTCGTTCGTTATTGAATGACGCGTCGTTCATGGGTCAAATAAAAGACCCGCTTCGAGACCCGATCCGGCGCTATTCGGGTCGGATATGCCACGTAGCATGCCACGTGGCCAACTTTACGACGTGGCGTGCCACGTGGCGTGCCACGCTAGCGGTTAACGGAAGATTGCAGACGCCGTTCGTCGGAGGTGTCAAATGAGTCATTCGTAAGAAGTATAGGTGTCAAATGCGTCATTTTTTGAGTAGAGGTACCAAATGAGTCAATCAATTCATGTACAGGCACCTTTTTTGGATTTAAACCTTGCGTCAATTCTTCAAAGTTGTCATCATCATCAGTGGAACTATCACCACTTGAATTGATAACAGAAGTACTTGAAGTGTTGTTATAATACTGTGCCATTTTATCTGCATCATTAAATTAATCATTAGATCATACCCCATAATAAACCCGTGACATCACATTTGGTATGTAAATGATAAATGTATGATTCAATAATCAAGCCCAATAAATTAACAATATTACCTCAAGAGAAAGCTTTAAACACACTTGAAAGATGAACATAAGAATGAATCAAAACCGTTGAGAGAAGCTTGTGTTGTAGAATAATGAATTTGTGAGCTTGTAAGTGTATTTTTGTGTTTTGAGGTTTGTAAGAGCTTCCTTGTCACTTAGGGCCTCATCTAAGATGAGTTTATATAGTGTCAAGAGGTTAGAGGCTCAGAAGAGAGGACCCAAAAACTAGCCGTTTGTCCCAAGAAAAACTAGCTGTTACATGTGTCAGATGCTCCGGCGTCATGACGCTGGTAGTACGATTATTTGAAAAAGTAGCCGTTATGGGCTCAGCGTCATGACACTGTAACTTGGGAGTCATGACACCGAAAATAGAAGACTATGAAAAATAAACTTTCTTCTAAGCGTCATGACGCTCAAAACAGAGTCACGAAAGCTGGTTTTTCTTCTTGATGTCATGACATTGGGTCCTCGGCGTCGTGACACTCAAGTCAGAGAGCAATGATTCTTGTCGGCGTCATGACGCTCAAGCATGGTTGTCATGACGCTTGAAACAGAGATGGGGGATCCAAGAAGGAATTCTTGGCGTCATGATGGTGGGTGCTAAGCGTCATGACGCTGACTTAATTTTGATATCGTCAGTTTTTCAAAACTCATCTTAGAAAGCTTGTTTTTGCGTAAAATCTTTTGACACTTTTTCTTGAGGTATAAACACATTTTAATTTAAATTTGCATTAGTAATCTAATTAATTTATGTAAAACATGACAAAGTTTGAAAATTAACTCCTTCATTAATCTAATTAATTTATGTAAAACATGACAAAGTTTGAAAATTAACTCCTTCATTTTGATTTACATATACACATATACATACATCTCCCCCTTTGTCATCAACAAGAACTAAAATAAAACAATTAAGATATGGGGAATTAAGCAATTCATACCCGTATGGAGAATTAAGCAATTGTTTAAAGGAGCAAACACAAAAAGAGAAAATTACTTCATAAAAGTAATCGTTCACAAAATATCCAAATCATGGGAAATATACAATCCAGAAGTTCAAACATAAGGTAAAATAACATGAGTTTGATACAAAAAATGCAAATGCCAATGTCAATTATCATTGTGGAGGAGGAGGAAAGTGAGCCTTCAAGAAATTGAACATCTCATCTTGGCGAGCTTCACTCCGATCCCAACGCTCAAGGCTGGTAGCTTGAAAGGCATTGAAGTTAGCCTCGAGTTGATTGAATCGTGAGTTCATAGAGATGGTAAGAGCATTCAGCTCGGCACGTAGAGTGCTATAGTCACCATCCGCATCTCCAGCTCCTGCATTCCCCGCATCCCTACCATCTTCATCCATGGTTGTAGCTTCAGCTGGATGTGGAACTTGCTCATCATGATAAACAACAAGTTATTCTGGTTGCACAACAAACTCGTCCGCTGCTTCACCATCCAAATCCCTTGCAACCACATAACGTTTCCCTTGTCTTTTAGCAGCTTTGTATTGAAGCTTTCCTTGCGCATTGAGGTCCAACTTAAGACGATTGGAAATATGAGCCCTATCATAGGTGACATGGGTTTCGAAAAATTCACTGCACGAAGGGATAGATATGCCATTTTCTTCTAAAATGAGCATAATGAAGCGAGGATATGGAAGATGGACTGTGTGGCCAACTTTAGAATACTTGGGTTTAGCTATGTGATTTAGAACCAAAAATCCTAAGTTCAAAGGATTCCTTTTCAATAAGTGATATAAAACCCAAATTTCCATACAAGTGACTTCACTAAGACCGCCGATCCTAGGAAGAATGACGTCGGAGACAAGGTGCCAAAGTATGAGGATAAAAGGGTCTAAATAACTTAAGGGAATGGAGCTAGGAGATTGGATACCGGGTGCAATTAGGCCCCATTGAGAGGTAACAGAATAAGGGCCCTCACGAAGGGCTCCACGTCCCTTAAACACACAAATTCCTTCATTAGGTACACCTAAAATCCTACACATCATGGCCACATCTACCTGAATGTTTTTACCATAAGTTCTCGATGTTATGGCATATGTATCAAATTTATCCATCCCATCACTAGGAACCAAGTTTACATAGAAAGTCCTAACAAGAACATGACTAAAATTTCTGCATAATCCTACAGCCCTTGTCCATCCTTGGGCTTCTACTAAGGAAGGCAATGAACACTCAATGAAATTCTCTAAATTAAATCTATGAGGCCTAATCATCCCAGCATCCTTGAAAAAAGATTGGTAAGCTAAAAATGTGTCGGCATTAGTAAAAAACCTAGGATCAAAGGTGCCCGGTGGATCGTAAAAGTGAGGATTCCGAGCAGCCAAGGCACTGAAGTCAGGTTCCGCATTGGAGGGGGAGGACCGAGGATTTGATTTCTTCGACTTGGAAACATTTTGCGCCGGTTGAGAAGTTTTTTTGGACTTGGAATCCCTAGGACTCTTGGAAGAGGATGGTCCAGTCATTTTAGAGCGAAATTAAAAGGATTTTTGGAGGTAAAATTGAAAAGGTGAGTTAGGGCATCAAAATTGGGGATTTTAGATTTAGAGGGGAATTAGCAATTAATCAATGAAATTGCTTGTTGGGTTTTGTTTAAGGAATGATAATGATGAGTAATCTGAATTTTGGAGGAATTTGGACAAGATTTGAGTGTTTTTTTAAAGAAAAAATCAATTTTCTTTAGGGTTTAGGAGAGGGAAAGCGGGTTGGAGGAGAGAGAGAGAAACCCTAGCAGCGGCGGAAGAACAGATAAGAATATATATATATATAGTAGGGCGTAATGAAGCTTGATCCTAGGCGTCATGACGCTAGGATATTTTCGCAAGAAACCATCACTTCTGTTTAGGGTGTCATGACGCTTGACCCTGGGCGTCATGACGCTGGGATATTTTCGCAAGAAACCATCACTTCTGTTTGGGGCGTCATGACACTAGTATGTTTTTTGCAAAAAAAAATCAATCCTGTTTAGGGCGTCATGACGCTTGATCCTGGGAGCCATGACGCTATAAAAATTGTCAGAAAAATATACATAATTCAGCATAAAAACCAATACTCCTTAATATAAATTGAGAATAATTCAAGTGCCTTTGCATCATCAAGAGAACAAGTGCTCCTTAATATAATAGATAGACATAATTCAGCATAAATAGACACATGTCATCACAATATTCAGCATAAAAAACACAAATCTTCACTCATAAATCATTCCAAAATAACATCCAAGTTAAAAGCAAGACATAATATAAGTTTTTGTGTCATAAAATAAGCTACATTCATTCTATACTCTTTAACCAAGACTTCCTCCTCTCAATGGACATCTTCATGAACACTTTCCTCCAATAAGGGTTTTCGAACTGCACAAGTGCCTTGTTGTAAGAGCCATCTGAGACATCATTTATTTTCTCCAACGCATCCATGCACACAATAACAGATTCAGTATCTCGCAATGGACTTGTAACTTCAGTAGTTTCTCCTTTAACCTTCTTTGCCTTTTCTGTAAAATATGAAGCCTTAGCACTTTGCGATGATGCGAACATAACCATGCAAGAGTCCCACTTCTCAGAACTACCCCTCCTAACGCGCCTACAACTTGGAACATTACCATCAACAGAATATTTTCCTTTTGAGCCCTAGCACCAGACTTCTCACCTTCAATTCCATCACCTCTAGACACATGAACACCATGATGCAAAAATTCTTCCTCATTTTGCCGCTCCTCATCAAATATTGGTGGCAATTGCGAAGAAGAATGATGCAGATGTCCAGTAGCTATAGATCTGTTAAACACTAGACCTAGCAGCTCATAGTTTGGACATCCTTTCTTTCTAAATACCCTATAGCTCCTGCTTTTTTACAATGTAAAAAAACAGAGTTAAGATGTTAATATTAAATTCTAGAAAAATTTATGACATGAAGGAAACCTATAAGAAAGTGTAACATACCGCGAAAAAAATTTACCACACATCTTCTGAGGCATTCACCGTGTTTAAACTTGATATGTAGGTGACTCCAGTATGCTCTAACAATTCAGAAAATTGCCGATGCTTCACCCTCAGCCGATTGTATTTGCCAACCAACTTCATTCCTCCATATCGTTCACCGGAAGCCAAAAACATTTCTTCATCAATTTCGTGCCAATCCGTACCTTTAAAAGTGGGTGCACTATTAGGATCTTTCTTTACTCGCTCGTGCAATATTGTTAGCAATATCTCTTCATTTTTATCGGACTATTTAGCTTCAGCTTCACCATCATGTCTTCCTCCCGTCATGACGCTTTCAAATTTTCTGCACCATAAAACCAAAAAGGAAGACTCAACATCCGATCCAAAACAAACAGCAAAAGCATAAACATACATAGTTGGTAAAGAGGCATTTTTACCATTTCCCACAAGATTCTTATTCCTTCATGGATTCTAACACAAAGAAGTGAAGAACCCATGCCTCGAGCACATAAATTTCAAAATTTACAAGAAGACAATGCAGTAATTCATACATCCAAGAACACAATGATAAGCACACAGCAAGAACAACATCATGATTACAAAAGGAAAGAAAGATGAACAAAGAGAAGGAAACACGAGAATGTATACCTGTAGATGTACAAATAATGAGAAAACATAACCAAGTTAAAACACAAATATGGCCAATAGATCAATGCCTACAATAAACAAAACCCATTTACTAAAACTAGACAACTTGGGGGGGGGGGGGGGGGTACTATAGTTAGTTTAGAAGGGGGAATATCTTCTTTAGGAGTTTACTTCATCTATCATGTTCAGATACAATGTGGCTATATACAAAAGATGCATGTTCAAGCATAGAGAGTTCTGATCACAATAAGACAAAGGACATGGCTTGAGATATCAGAGAAACAAGAGAAAGGCAGGTGACGAAAAGTGAAATACGATGTTAAGGTCAGAATTATTCAATGCTTCACTCAGAAATAGCAATATAGCATAGTATGATGACATGAACTGATAAAATAACAGGTTCACATCATTAGATGGACGATTCATGTCGAATGAAGAGAAATCAGAAACAGAAATGGATCTAATATGAAAATTTCAATCAACCATCTTAGTCAAACATGTAATTAGGGTAAACTTACAGAAAACCTCACTCTTAAAACTTTCCTAATGACTTATTCAAATGCCAATAGTTTCTTGATGGCCATCAATATAGGTTTTTCTGGGCTCGAAGAAGTTACACAGCAGATAGACAACTAAAACAACTCATACATAAAAATTGAGAATAAGTAGATGATCACCAATGTGCAAATACTGTATAAACACTTGAGCAAAATGTGATAATATTCAATTAGCAGGGCAATGCTTTGAAACAAAAACATAATTCTTGTACTGGAAAAACCATTTCAACTGCAACGATTTATTTGAATTTCTAAATTCTTGTTAACACCAAAGAAAAGGTGCTGATAAATGTTTCACAAGGAAAACAAGATGACTATTTCCCACCACAATTCAGTTGTTCTTCACTTTTCACACAGCAAGAAGACACAGTACAAACAGTAACCATCAATTTTGAAAAAAGTAGCAGAGGACCCAGATCAAGAACTTGATAAAAGACCCAACTCCTCATCAGTTTATACAGTCAAGAATCGACTTAATGACATAAAACAACCCTGAACTTTAATATTTTATTTAAGTGGAACCCTGAACTATTAAAATGTTTAATTATAACCCTGGTCTTCCCAAAAAATGTCAAATTACCCCCCTACCGTAACCGAGATCCGATGCGGCAGCGTTGACCACCGTTATGTGCCTTGTCAGCGACTATCAGGGCGCCACGTCAGCGTGCCACGTAATAATGACCAGGGGGGTAATTAAACAAAAATATTAAAGTTCAGGGTTGTTTTATGTCTTTTGCCATATTTATTTTATTATACTTTCTGTTTTTGTTTCTTTTTTATTTTTCCTTCTTCAATTAATTCCTACTAGATGGAATTAATGTTTCGTTGCCTTTCTATTAATAATCATAATTAATCAGATTAATTATAATTACCTCTAATTCTAGCAATGAAGCATTAATTCCAATTTCATTTTTATTATTATTATTATACCGTTAAGTTATTTTATAGGCAACCTTATTCCTAGATTAATCATAATTACCTCTAATTCTAGCAATGAAGCATTAATTCCAATTTTAATTTTATTTTAATTTTTATTATTATTATTATACCATTGTATATAAAAAAGAAAGGGAAAGAGGAATTTGGGTTATTGATTAAATTAGGTAAAATGACATAAAACAACCCTGAACTTTAATATTTTGATTAATCGCAACCCTTAATTTTTTTTAATTACCCCCCTGGTCATATTACGTGGCACGCTGACGTGACGCCCTAATAGTTGCTGACAAGGCACATAACGGTGGTCAACACTGCCACATCGGATCTCGGTTACTGTAGAGGGATAATTTGACATTTTTTGCGAAGACTAGGGTTGTAATTAAACATTTTAATAGTTCAGGGTTCCACTTAAATAAAATATTAAAGTCCAGGGTTGTTTTATGTCATTAAGTCGTCAAGAATCCACAAGTACTAGAAGAAAAGAAGCACCATATGCACGACACACAACTAGAACAACTCTCCAAGACAAACAAAACAGTACAATAAGATGACCTAAACCCTAAACCTTGAAATCACATTAATAACCCATTAAAACTTTTAAAAAATTGATGCAGCAAACCCATTAGGAACCTGAAATTCCCACATAGAAATTAGTTTAGAAAACTTATCGTCGGTTTTGATGGGTGGTGGAGGAGGAGCAGCCGAGAGCGAGAAGAGTTAGACGGAGGTAAGGGAGGAGAAGAAGGTCGGCGTGAGGCTAGGAGAAGAAGAGGAACGACTGCGTGAGGTAGGGCACGAAGAGAAGAAGAAGATGAAGAAGGCTGCGTTGAGAGTGAGGGGTGAGGGGTAAAATTGGATTAATGAAAAATTCATTTAATCCTCAGTTTGAATGTTTGAGAAGCGTGTTTTCAAACTGAGGTTAAAAACATTGGAAAAATGAAAAACTTTATTTTGGCCTTCTCCAAATTTCTTCATCGCTTTTTAAACAAAGGTTTTTTATTTTCATTTTCTGAATGGAAATAACACAAAGTAAACACGTTTTCTGAAAAAACCTCCAGTTTTCTAAAAACTAAACAGGACCATATATTTGGCTAGTGGTTCAATCATGAGCCATAACAGAGTGTTGATACCCGAATTTTGACGCCATTTTTAATTAATTTTAGCATTTCGGTTATTTAGTTAACTTACTGTCATTTTTAGTTGATTTACTATCGCTAGCATTTTTAAGTGTTTCATCGCATTTTAGCATCGTCGTTAGCATCGTCAGCTTTTGAAATAGCATTTTTAATTTTTCGCCACGTATTTTCATTATTATTATCATTATTATTTTTAGCCTTAAAAATCACATGAATTTTAGGATTTTTAGTTTTTTAGTGCATTTTTTAGTATTTTTAGTATTTTATTATTATTTTCGTTCGAGCTTTTATTGGACCCGAGTAAGCTCGCTCGGAAAATGACTCGAATTTGAAATGTTTTCCATCAACTAGATGCTAGATTTTTTTCCGTGCACAACGGTCTACAACGTTTCGTGTAATTTTCGGCGTAACGTCATTATTTTTCTGTCCGAACGTTTCACATTTTTGAATGAGAAAATAAACACGTTAAACGAAAAATTCTCATCATTCGCTGTAGACGGTTAGACTCGTCGTATTTTTCTCTACGCGCAGGTACTGTCGGCTCGAAAATTCAGAACGTTTGCTCGCGAGAATGGCACGAGGCCATTTAAATAGGATTAATGGCCAAGTTGATCACAACCGTTGATCTGGTCAACCAAGGAAAGTCAACCAGATCAACGGTTGACAAATTAAAGGAGTTCATGTGCACAGTGCACATGAATAGCGTGGACGTGAAGCAACAGAGGAGCGAGCCACCGAGCTGCTTGCTCTCGTCCCCTCAACCGTTTCCTGTCCCGTCGATCATCATCACACAGCCGTTAGACCCGCCACCTCACGACGCCTAGTCCCTCCAGCGCGACAGCCGGCCACCACGCGCAGCCACGCCCTCCCCAAAGCCACGCGATTCAAGCCTATAAATACCGAGCCCCATCCAACGTTCAAACGACACCAAATCCGCAAGAAACCCTTGCTCCTTCTCTCTCTTGATCAGTTTGCTCACTTAGAGCGACAATCGTCCAGTTTAAAGCTTGAGAGTAAGCTTTCTCTCTCTAAGCGTTTTTCAGTTTTTAAGCCTTTTTCTTCTTTAATACGTTTGTCTGAATTTAGAGTAGATTAATTGCTTGTTTTTGTGCCATTAATTAATGTTCATGATGTAGATTAAATACATACTTTCAATCTTAAAAATCGTTAGCTAGATTGTGCGAATTAATTAGTTTTCGATAATTAACGGTTTGGTCATTTTTTCGAAATTAAACTCGGTATGTTTTGAAATAAAATTCGAGCTTCGTACGGTCGAGACGCCGTCGAGGAGACGAGCGTCTCGGTATGAAGATCGCGAGAAACAAACTAGGCTAGTTGGAGCTTGGCCGTCGGCGACCAAAGAAGACGATGAACAGTGCCAGGCTTCGGCACTGTTACGCGGGAAAGGTGATGGGCCAAGCCCATCACCATTGAAATATTTTCCTTGGGCCATGCACTATTCCTGGCCCATTTCCAATTTTTCTTCCATTTTAAATTGGGCCCAGCCCATTTTCAATTCTTTCCGAGATTTCAGATCACGCTTTTTCGTAAAAATAATTCGTATGCTTCGTAGGATTATTTTTCATACTATCAACTGTTTAAATTATTCGCACTTTAAATTTCCACAATTTACTTTCGGCAATTTAAATTCAATTATTCATTTTACCGCCTACATGGTCGGTCGCATTTTAATTCTCGTAAATATCAACTGTTTTAATTTTCTGCAAATATCAACTGCTTTAATTTTTCGCAAACTGCTGGAAATTCTTCCGCAACATCAACTGTTTTAATTTTCTGTACTATCAACTGTTTTAATTTTCTGCAAATATCAACTGCTTTAATTTTTCGCAAACTGCTGGAAATCCTTCCGCAAATATCAATTGTTTATTTTCTGCAAATATCACTTGTTTATTTTCCGCAAATATCAAATTGTTTATTTTCTGCAAGTATCAAACTGTTTATTTCCTGCAAAATATCAATTGTTTTAATTTCCGCACTCATCATACTGCTGGAAATTCTTCCGCAAATATCAATTGTTTTATTTTCTGCAAATCCTCAACTGTTTTAAATCCCCTGTGAATCGTCAACTACCATCAATTTTTCTACACTTATCAAAACAACATTTAATTTTCGTATGCGTTAAATCCATCATTTTTCGCATGCAATCAACTCAGCATTTAATTTTCGTATGCGTTAAATCTATCATTTTTCGCATGCAATCAACTCAGCATTTAAATTTCGTGTGCGTTAAATCCATCATTTTTCGCATGCAATCAACTCAGCATTTAATTTTCGTATGCGTTAAATCCATCATTTCTCGCATGCAATCAACTCAGCATTTAAATTTTCGTGTGCGTTAAATCCATCATTTCTCGCATGCAATCAACTCAGTATTTAAATTTCGTATGCGATAAATCCATCATTTCTCGCATGCAATCAACTCAGCATTTAAATTTCGTATGCGTTAAATCCATCATTTCTCGCATGCAATCAACTCAGCATTTAATTTTCGTATGTGTTAAATCCATCATTTCTCGCATACAATCAACTGTCATTTAAATTTTTGCACTCATAAAATTGCTTATCGATTTCTCAAGCTATCGCTAACACTCTCATTTTGTAGGTTTTAATTTCAAGCTTCGCTCGAAAGTACGCCTTTCGTTCCTTTTTATTTATTCAACGCTTTTCGTAAATACCAATCGTACGCATGATATATAGAACTGCTAGAATTAAAATCAACCCACATGAACAACGTGTTTAAAGAGTTGCTTAAAATGCCGTGCTCATGTGATTTTAAATTCTCGCATATATTGACTGCATGTACATGGGGACTTTCGATCCCACATCAGTTTTTTCTACTTCAAAATCTATCATTTAAATTTGTACTCTGTTAGCAACCCATGATAGGATCACGTAGTAATTAATTTAATCATGCATGGCCCGATGATGACATCGAGGGCGCTCATTTAGTCTTGCGGAAAATTCAGTCCCATCACGTCACGATCAGGAATAATCAATCGATCTTGATAAACGGTAACCCCGTCAGAAAGATCTTTTTAATTATTCCTGAACGGTCAGGATCATAGAAAAGACTAAAGTGACGATTCCTCTGAGGGTCCCCCTTTTAAAAATAAAACGCATTTTATCAAACACCTTTTTAAACACCTCTCTCATCAACCGGTAACCATTTTCGGATGTGACTCGGGTGCCTAACACCTTCCTGAGACCATAATACGACCCCGAACCTTTTGTCTGGGGTCCAGACCCTCTTTTTTTGTGCCTTTAGTTTTTTATTTTTTATATTTCTTATGCCATGACGATTAAGGTTCCCTAAACCTAGCAACCAAATTAGGGTGGCGACTTCATTGCATGCTGCGAGGCGTCTGTTTACGCTGAGCATTGTAAGGTCCCAAATTTCATTGCACACTCGAGAATTCATCTTCAATTTTTGTGGGGCGCGACAGTTTGGCGACTTCACTAGGGAACTTTAAGGTCGGAGCCGGTTTTATCTTTTTAGAGAGGTGTTTTATTTGTTTGTTTATTTATTTGCTTTGATCAATTGCTGGTCTGTTCATTTATTTGCTTTATCAATTGTCATATGCATTTCATAGCGCCCTACACCCACGGGACAATTACCAAATTAGGAGGGTAGTAGTGACGCCCTAGGACATATGTCCTGGGTAGTGTTCACCAATCCCAACTCGGATGAACCCCTAAAGCCAGTCGAAAGGTTACACGATTTCACAAGAAATCGAGACACTGGACAACACTTTAGGGACCTTTTCATGGTATCATCCGGGAACCATTCAAGCCAGTTAGAAATGTCAGAATCAGAGCCCCAGCACGTGCATCATGATTACACATGTTTGTCGTGGCTCTATTTTGTCTTGGTGGCATATTGACGTGATTGTTCTGGTATACGAACTGCGGATTTCTCACACGCACAATTTACTTAGCACTTAAAATTTTATTTTTGTCCCACAGGACCCATTTTGCTCATTCGCTATGACAGCACCTACGTTACTTTCACTTGATATTTTCGGGGGATGAAGCTTCGACGATGAAGCTGCCCGAGGAGATCTGTTAGAACAGGGATTCACCCCTGACATCACCACTAAAATCAAAGTAGAGGTTGTAGACTTTGATTTAACTAGAATTCGGATGTTAAGAAATGAGCTCACTGAAGACGAGGAGACACAGTTTGAGGGTAGTTATGGAAAGCTACTGACCCTAGTTGACGTCAAGACTGATTGGGGTTGCATCCGGGCAGCCCTAAAATTTTGGGATCCCTATTATCGTTGCTTCTCTTTCGACAAAGGAGTAGACTTGACTCCCACGCTCGAGGAGTACTTAGCTCTGATGTGCTTCATATCTCCCATATCAACCATCTACCAGAATGTCTGACTCGACTCTTCGAGTGTAAAAATAAGACTCGACAAGCTATTAGGAATCACTACTCGTGTCAAGGAGGGTGACTACTTCTGGTGTTGGTCGGATATCGAGGCACGATTTCAGCTATCCAATGGAGCAAAGCGCTTAGGGATTCTGGCCTTCGCCATTGTAGGATTCGTCCTTTTTCCAAGGATGAGAAACACCATCGACTTTTCAGCAGCCAACGTCTTTTACGAGATGGAGGTAAATGCCATCAATCCTACAACCGCCATCTTGGCCGAGACCTTTCTCTCCTTGGACTCTTGTCGAAGAAGAGGGAAGGGAAGGCTTACCTGTTGCACCCAGTTGCTGACAGTATGGTTGGTCAGCCTCTTCAAACAGATTCCTGATCAGTCCATTTTCTTCGAAAGCTACATAAGGTCGTGCCCTCTGCTCAGAGTTATCAATGCAATGACCACAGATAGATGGGAGATGGAAAACAAGGACGTCTGGATCGACCGATTCATAAACCTCTCGGAAGAGGACTTCAGTTGGCATGCCAAGTGGCTGCGAACCTCTGATCCCATCGTCTGCTGCAGACCCTTACCTTGGGTTCCCTTAATCTCAAGTAAGCGAAGGAGTGGATGCCATGGCTTACGCTCAAGTGGTAGAACAAATGCGAGTAGCGCAGGAAGAGCGAGATCTGATGACAGAGGAAAGAGATATCGCCGAAGCCCATCAGTATGGCCTGGAAGTCCAGATGAATGAGCAGGACAGGCGTAACAAGGATTTTATCCGCGTACAAGCAGTAAATTAGAAGGTGGCCCTCAGGGCCTTTAAGGAATGCTTGAGCAGCGAAACCCGCAAGAGAGAAGCATCAAGTGCCATAATCGAAGACAGGGATTTGATGATAAGGGTCTTGACTACTCGCGCAGACTTGGGAGACAGGAAAAGCCAGGCACTGCAAAGCCGAATTACCGCGTTAGAGGCTGAGATAGAGATGTAGAAAGGGGAGTTGGCTTCAATGGAGTACCTTTGGCAGGAGAACTCTGACATCCAAGATTGACACCTTCAGGGAAAGGCTCGGATATCGGCAAACCTTTTCTTTTTAGCTAGGACCCCTAATTTCATCTAGTCTAGCCATTTTTGATGAATTTAGGTAGTTGGCTAGTTTACAACGTCTTGTAAACACTTTTAGTAAAGTCGTACCTTTTACAAATATTTATTAAATCACCTTCAAAACTTTCCATATCCATTGTCCATCTGATACCACTTAAAATACCATCACAAAAAGGAAAAAGGAAATCCCTCCGGGATAAACACAATCATTTCACCAAAAAACCAAAAAATCATATCAAATATCCGAAACATCCGAGTATTGCCCACTCATAGCCAGATCCTCTCAGCTTATCACAAAAACTCCAAGTTCATAACATAGATCGTCATCCCTCCCCTCGGTTGGGTTCACCAGGCATCAGACCCTGCATCGTCGAAAGCGTAGTGTAAAAAGAGATCTTCCTAGCATGGCGGCATTAGTTGCCCCTGCTTGATAATAATTGATGAAACGCCAAGGGTACATTCGTCATCTCACCCGTGGACAAGGGTCCCACATGGCGTCATCCTATCCCAGGAAGGCCGATAACATCACATTGGTGATACCTCGCCAGCGATATCATGTCTAGGGTCCCACATGACGTCACCCTGGTGACGTCATCCTGGGCGATATCTCCCCTCGATAAAGCCCCCCCTGGGGTAACGCCTTCTCTTCTGCCTATAAATACCACCCCATTCTAGATCTAAAGTAAGAGCAAATTCTCTACTAAAATCTCTGCAGAATTTCATAGCCATACTAACTTAAGCATCTGAGTGTCTACGTCGAAGCCCCCCCTCCTGCGCTTTGCAAGTACCACGGACAGCAGCCACAGTGATTCTGGACAGCCATAATCCTTATTCCGCCCCAGCAGAAACTCGAATCTTATCAAATTGGTGCTCTCGTTGAGAGTCTTGGTTTAATTAAGTGAGCGTCCTTAATAGCCAAGCTCTGTTCTTCTGGGAATTTAAAGATTATGGCTTCTGATTCCGATCCACCGTTGACTCAGTCCTCTAGTCTTCCATTTGATACCCGCAGACGACTCTTTGCCTTCGCCACTTCAGATGCTCCCACCTCGGTGCAAGAAATTCCTTCAGGAATGTCAGATCTATCTCTCGCACAAACAACGGGAGCGTTTATGTTACAGCCGAGTACTCCTTTGTCCCAAATAGCGGGGTCAAGTCATTTTCCTCCTCAGTCGGGGAGATCCGTGGTGGATAGCGCAAATAACCCTTTCGCGAGCTCGATTTTAGCCCTTCGTGCTCAATTAGACCACTTAACAGAGTTGGCTAGCAGATATACACCTGCTGCTTCTGGGTCAGGCGTGGCATCTCAATTCATTTTCACTCCATCAATCATTACAGAAAGACCACTATCGTCCCCGCTGCATGCGAATGTCTCATCAACGCTGCCTGTATTAAGTGCGCCAGTCAGTCTTGTACAGATTGCTCATAGGACGGTGGAGCCATACATACCACAAGTACCTTTATTTCCTATTTCTCAAGAGGAGCGGAAATGGCGTGGGGAGGACAGAGGTCGTTGGGATGGAAGAAGAAATGAAAATAATAGAGATATATCTCCCAGAGGGAGTGAAAGATCCAGCAGTAGGAGACATCGAACTAGGTCACCAAGGAGTCGCAGTCCGACTCCCAGGCGACATCATATCAGAGATCCGAGAGATCGTAGGTATCATTTGGAGGCATCCCCACCTCGGCAGGCGTGGGAAATCCTTGATGATACTTCGATAAGGCGTCCTATGATGGCATATCCCTTTAGCCTACGCATAAGGCATCACAGGGTTAGTAGACACGTAAAGCTCCCCTCAGAATCCTATGATGGCACCAGAGATCCCATCTCTCACCTTAACAAAGTGAAGGATTTTGTGCAATTCCAAACCCACAATGATGCGGCTTTGTGTCAAATATTTGTAATGACCCTGTCAGAGGTCGCACGTTGGTGGATCGAAGGTCTTCTGGGTGGGTCTATTGACAGTTTCGCGCAGCTGGAATCTAAATTCAGGAGTCGATTTAGCACTGCAGTCCCTATCAGGAAGTCAGCTGCTGCCTTATTCGACTTACACAGGAAACCTCAGGAATCTTTGAGGAGCTTCCTCCATTATTTCGACACTGAGATGTCGCTAACACCAGGTGTAACGGTTGATTTCGCCATTGAAGCCTTAAAGCGAAACTGTTGTTATGGAAAACTCAAAGAAGCTTTAATGGTTGACCCACCGGCGACTTTGGATGCGTTAAGGTTAAAAGCTCAGAACTATGTGAGGATGGAAGAAGAAGAAAATAGGGATATAATTCGAAACATGCCGCCCGCCATGCCTTCAGCCCCTAACGCTCTAATCCCAGCTACCTCTGAAGATCGGTTCGTTGACGATTACGCTCAGTGAAAGGATCATATTCCCAAGACATTTAATCGGAGAAGATGCAATCCCTCCAAGGGAAAATCTGGTGACCCCTCTGGCCAACGGCAGAGTGATCCTCCTAAGGGACGAGTTTATGATTCAGATCCTCCTTCCTTCATTCTACCCCGAGCAGAAATACTGGCAATAGTGGAGCAGCGAAACCTGCCCATCCGTTATCCTGCCCCTGTAAGACCGGGGGTAATCCTGGGACGAAGAGAAAATGCCTATTGCAAATTTCACAAAGCCAAAGGACACTCAATTGAAGCATGCCGAGAACTCAAAGCGGAGATAGAACGTCTGGTGGAGGAAGGCTATCTGGGGGAATTTGCCATGAAAACACGAGAAGAAGCTAAAAGTAACCCTACAAATAGAGTAGCTGATAGCAGGGCGGCACCATCCTGCCCCCCAGGCTATGACACCGGTCCTGTGGGAGAAGGCCGGGAAATGCTTACAATCGATGATGAGGATGTCCCTATCATCAACATCATCGCGGGAGGCACGCCTTGTCTAGATGAAACCGCACAGTTGATACCCGCTCTAGGGGATAAGCGGAAACGGATTGGCATGACAATAAAGAGTGAAGCGATAAGTGCCTTGGATCATATGGTATTATCCTTTTCTGAAGAGGACGAGAAGGGTGTGGTGTATCCGCACAACGACGCGTTAGTAATTACACCCATTATCGCTAACCATGGAGTTAGAAGAACTCTGGTTGACAATGGAAGTGCCGTAAACTTGTTCTCGTTGGAAGCTTACAATCTCTTGAAGCGTTCAGATAGCGAGCTTACGCCCTGTAAAAAACCTATTATTGGGGTAGACGGAGTCCCCATCCCAGTAACTGGAGTGACTACCTTGCCCGTATATTTCAAGGAAGATACCTCCAAACGGTCTGAGGAGCTTTTATTTTTGGTGGTGGATCTAAATTTGCCTTATAATGCCATATTGGGACAACCATTCCTCAATCATTTTGGAGCGGCGATATCGCAAAAGCATCTAAAGCTGAAATACCCGTCCTGGGATGGTGTGGTCTCGATCCAAGGAAATCAGAAGTTAGCAGCTGAATGCTATCTGCTTATGACTCAGAAGAGTTGCGATAGGTATGTGTGCGTGACGGTGGACCCATATGAGCAAAATGATGAAAAATGTACTCAGCCTGTAGATAAAATGACTCATGTCCCAGTCAGCGGGGTAGACGGAGCCGTATTTCTAGTTAGCGATAACCTCAACACAGAGGAAAAGCTGCAGTTGGTCCAACTGTTGAATAAATGCAAAGGAGAATTTGCATGGAAACCATCTGACATGCCCGGTATCTCACGGGAGGTGGCAGAACATCGACTCAATGTCAACCCTGATGCTAGACCGGTCCAACAGAAACGACATGCTTTCTCTGCTGAAAAGGCAAGGGCGGTCGAAAAAGAAGTTGTTAAGCTTCTCAACGCTGACTTTATTCGAGAAGTGCGATATCCCACCTGGTTGGCTAACCCCGTTCTGGTCCCCAAGCCCAGCGGAGAATGGCGCATGTGCATCGATTTCACAGATTTGAATGACGCTTGCCCCAAAGACTGTTACCCACTCCCTCGGATTGATCAGTTAGTTGATCAGGCTACCGGATACGCATACTTAAGCTCGTTGGACGCCAATTCCGGGTACCATCAAATCCCCATGGCCAAGGAGGATGAAGAGAAAACTGCCTTCATCACTCTGAAGGCCACCTATTGCTATATGGCAATGCCTTTCGGGTTGAAAAATGCTGGAGCCACCTTCCAGCGAATGACGAATCAGGTCTTTGAAAAACAGATTGGGCGAAATGTCGAAGCATATGTCGATGATATACTGGTTAAAAGTCGAAGCTTTGAAGATCACTTATCCGATCTGGTTGAAGTATTCAAAGTAATGAAGCAATATCAGATGAAGTTGAACCCTCGAAAGTGCATGTTCGCCTTTCAATCGGGCAAATTTTTGGGATACGTGGTCAGCCAAAAGGGCATTCAGCCCAACCCGTCAAAGGTCCAGGCTATACAAGACATGATATCTCCTCAGACTATAAAAGAGGTACAAAAGCTAACCGGGCGCGTTATCGCTCTGGGATGGTTTATTTCTAAGCAAGGAGAAAGGTATCTCCCTTTCTTCAAAGTTATACATAAGAAAGCCGCTTTCGGATGGACGGCAGAGTGTGAAGAAGCATTTGCAAGCTTGAAAGCTTACCTATTGTCTGACTTAGTATTGACAAGACCAGAACCTGGCGATATCCTATACTTATACCTTGGGGTTGCTGACGAAGTGGTCAGTGCGGTCCTTGTGCGAGACAACGATTGTAGGCACCGTCCGGTGTACTTTGTAAGTCACATCCTGAAAGACGTCGAGCTCAGATACGCTCGTATTGAGAAAATCGCGTTAGCATTAATACAAGCCACACTGAAAATAAGCCGATACTTTCAAGCTCATACTGTCGTTGTGCTAACAGACCAACCTCTGAAAAGGATCTTTCGAAAACCTGAATCCTCGAGGAGGATGTTAATCTGGGCACTTGAACTTGAACAATATGGGTTGCATTACCGATCCTGACCATCTGTGAAGGCTCAAATCTTGGCGGACTTTATCACGGAATGCACTTTCACGCCGGATCCTCTAACAGAATTGACTGAAAAGGAAAATGAAGAATTGGACCTTCCCTTCCCTGAGACCTTCACCGACCTGTGGGTTATCCACGTGGATGGCACCAAAAATCAAGAGCTTGCCGGGGCCAGAATTTTCATGAGTGGGCCTCACGGCATCCATGTGCGATATGCCATCTGAATCCTGCAGCTGTTGTCCAATAACGCCGCAGAATATGAAGCGCTATTAGCCGGGCTCAGGATAGGAAAGAGTATTTCAATCAAGGGAATACACGACTCTAGGAGGTTGGGAGACTTGCGGCAGAAAGTCTGCGGAGACTCCAAGTTGATAATAGACCAAGGGCTGGGACACTCTCAAGCTAGAGAGCCCATCATGGTACAATACCTTGCCAAAGTGAAGCACGAGTTGATAGAAATAAATAAATGTGGCATACAGGTCAGCTTCGAGCACATTCCTCGAGAGGATAACGTTGAGGCTGACAATCTCGCTAAACTCGCGGCAAGTCCAGAGGCGTCCATACCAAAGGGGGTGTACTACAGGGAGATACCCGTACCCTCCTTCATGGAAGAACAAGCGACGCTCTGTGTGGAAGAAAGTAACAATGACTGGAGAATTCCCATCATAAAATACTTGAAACATGATGAACTTCCAGCGGATAACCCTGAGAAGAAAAAAGTGCTAAAGCAAGCGGCACGGTGCACATATTTTAATGGGGAACTACTACGGAGGTGTTTCTCTTATCCAGCCGCGAGATGCATAACAGAACAAGAGGGTCTTCATACCCTCCGCGAAATCCACGAGGGAATTTGTGGCATGCACGCATCCGGCGGAACCATTGCTGCGCAGGTCTTTCGATCGAGGTTCTACTGGCCCACCATTCGGAGAGACTGCCATGATTATGTGCGAACTTGCCAAAAGTGTCAGGAATTCTCGAAGATTCCCCGGCAACCCGCTGCACAAATCCATGATATTATCGCTCCTTATCCTTTTGTGAAATGGGGAATTAATATCCTTGGACCATTTCCAAAGGCAAGATCGCAACTAAAGTTTGTGGTTGTAGTAGTGGACTACTTCACCAAATGGGCAGAAGCTGAGGCGGTTGCCAACATCACAATAGAAAAAATATGGTGTTTCTTTAAGCACCAAGTTATCATGCGCTTCGGAGTTCCTCGCGTATTAGTTAGCGATAACGGAACACAGTTCACCAGCCAGTTCTTTAGAAACCAATGTGGGGAGTTCAGAATCGAGTAGAGATTCTCTTTTGTGGCTCATCCGCAGACCAATGGTCAGGCTGAGGTGACAAACCGAGCCATCCTGAATAGTGTTAAGAAGAACCTGGAAGGATCTAAGAAGAAGTGGGCAGATGAACTACCGTATGTGATGTGGGCATATCGTATGACCGCGAAAACCAGTACAGGAGAGACACCATTCGTACTGGCTTTCGGCACTAAGGCCGTTACGCCCATGGAGATTGGTACCGTGAGCTTACGGGTAGCTTACTTCAGGGAAGAGTTGAATGAGGAAAGGTTGCGTGCGAATATTGACGCACTGCCTGAATTACAAGAGGAAGCTCTTCTGAAGATGATGCACTATAAGCAAAAGATGAAGCGTTATCATAACAGACGCGTCAAGGAACGAATCCTAAAAGAAGGTGATCTAGTACTCAGGATCAACGAGCAACTGGTCAACGCCGGGGAAAGCTCAGTCCAAACTGGGAAGGGCCATACCACGTTACCCGTATCATCGGGAGAGGAGCGTACCATCTGGAAACACTCTACGGTACCCCCTTGTCTAACTCCTGGAATATCGCTCATTTAAAACTATATCATGCTAGATCCTGATTTATCTCTGCACCTTTTACTAACACCAGCCTTGACCTGTACTAACGCTCGAGTAATGAGCTTTCTTGTGTTTTGTGGCTGCGTATAAGCGTGCAGATGGATAATAAAAGAAAAGTACTAGGAGTGAAAAGTCCTATCCTTGCGATAGTCGGTCCTGATCCACCAACTCGTTAAGTGAGGGCACGCCCTGACAAACTTGATATTTGGCGTTGGGAGTGAAAAGTCATATCCTTGCGATGGTCGGTCCTGATCCACGGACTTGCTAAGTGTGGGCACGCCCTGACGCATTGGATATTTAACGTTGGGAGTGAGAAATTCTATCCTTGTGATTGCCCTGTGTGGGGCCATAAGATGAGGCACATCCCGACACCCCTGGGAGTGAAAAGTCCTATCCTCGTGATGGTCAGCCTGGATCCACCGACTCACTGAGTGAGGGCACGCCCCGGGATTTTCGAAGGTGACAAAGCCTAATCCTTAGGACAACCATTCTCGTGGAGACGGTTCGTTAAGGAGGGGCACACCCTAGGAAGATACTAACTCCGTCTTGGAAGTAAAAATCCTACCTTGACGGCAGGGCTAATATAGACGGCTCGCTAAGAGAGGGTACAATTCCAAGACGCGAGGATAACGCCGAAAGTGAAAAATCCTAACCTGGTGACGGCCTGTCCTGACCAGACGGCTCACTATGAAGAGGCACTTTCCGGCCAAACGTGGTAACCTGGAAAGACGAAGAATCGCGAAATCCCAGTGAGTAACCAGATGTGGAATCCCTGGTGAAGTGAGCTGGTTGAGAAAGCGATAATAAGTGACACTTGTGCCCTAGAATGGCGGTGGATCGGCCCTACGGGAAATTCGTGTCTATTATCACATATCTCTTACTGACAAAAATTAATTGAGAATGTGCAGGATATCTCTGAATGGCGGAGATCGTGATGACCGACGCGGCGAAAGAGTTGCACAACTCAACAGGGCCTAAAAACCTACTTGTTATTTTTCTTGATCAAGGAAAGAAGAATGCTTCTTTAAGAAACGACTTCCTTGGTGCGGTCAAGCGGTGGCTAGGTTGAACCTGATGACAAGGGTGCAACAGTCGCGCGGGAAAAATTTGAAAAAAAAAAAATAGCAATAACAGAAGCTCATATCATTGAGCATCGTCGTTCAAAAACCCGTAAAGGGTCATAAAATATAAAGGATAACAAAAAGAGACAACGCTCTATCCTCACAAAATGAAAGGGCGATAAAGCCTTGCCTACAGCTGGTCGTCCAAAATCTCTTTCTCCGGGTAGCCTTTTGATCTAGCCAAGCGGAAGCCCTCGTCATTAAGACCGGAAGATCTCTCAAAAAAGGTGTTAGAGACAGCCTCACCATCGTAAAGTCCCTCCCCGTGAACCTCTACAAAGCAATCGGCCATGATGGAAACACTCTCCTCAATATACCAGCGTCTCTTGATAGCTGATTCCGTCTCAAGCATCATTTTCTCTTCTATCAAAGCTGCTCTTTCTCCCGTCAAGGCCGTTTTCTCCTCCTCGAGAGCAGCAGACTTTGACTGTTCAGTTGTCAGAGCAGCGTTAGAAGCGGCCAATTGTTCCTTTGCAGTAGCTAATTATTCCTTTGCCTCCCTTGCCTCCTTTTTAGCTGCCTCCAGATCCACCATATATCTGTCTCGCTCTTCTGACAGTCGTTGTTTCTCCTCTTGTTCTTGAGAAAGCTTGGCTACAGAAGCGGCTAGGTCAGTTGCCTTTTGTGACACGCGCTAAGCATAAAGATGAGATTGGAGGAACCCAGAGAAAAGCGTGGAGCGCAGCATGTCGGCTTGCTCTTTGTCTCCCATAGCAGCAAAAGTGCTTCGTTCTTCAGGAGAAGTTAGCATGTGTGCAGCCAAGAACGATGCAGTGACGGTCGAGTTATCGCCCCTTATAGCTGCAATTCCTGAGCTGCGAAACGTAGTCATGTCCACCTGATGAGTGATAGGCCCAATGGCGTTATGTGAGCTCACATCGGCCATAAGATTGGACACTATCGTCCCCTCCCCAAAACGCCTAAGTGTGGAAGCAGCGGAAGGAACAAAAACCACGGTGGCGGGAGAAGGAGGTTGGTTGGAAGCAGAACCTCCTTGAGACATGAATGTTTCATTAGGACGAATAGAAGCGACACCCCCTTGGAACATGGCTTGAGCCTGATAAGAAGAAAATGCTGACAACTCGTTGTGGTAGACTGTGGTGTTAGAAGAAAAGTGAGGCATCTCTGAACCAAATGGAGGCGGAGAAGTCTCGAAAGGTAGAGGCATGGCTGCGTTCTCAAAAATGCTACCAGTTTGACCCAAGGGAGGAGTGGAAGAGTCAAGAACAGCTTGGGGCCTCTCTCCGACATCAACCTGACTCGAGGACAAACTTGCACCTGCTCCCGTGGACTTTCGTTTCTTCCTCGGACGACCCAGAATACGCCTCACGTCCATGTTGCCTCGTGATGATAAAGGCGGGGAAGTACTAGAAATATCCTAAGAAAAAAAAAGAAAAGAAAAAAGGGAGGGAGCAATTAACAAGTAAAGTACAAGCAAACATTGAAAAATGATGCGAAAGATATCGGGGGAAGTATTAGTTACCGTCCCAGCGGTAGGCGCTTCCGAAGAGCCGACCACGTCAGAAGAGGGTAGAATCAGTGACCAGAGGGAAGCAACACTCCGGGTCTTCTTTTTCTTTTTTCCTTTGGCAGAAGGTCTGCGGATGGTCGAGGCGGAAGAATAGCGACTGATATGACAGGAACACCAACTGGAATGGTATCGGTTTCCTTCTCAATAGATGCAGAAGATGTTTGGGGAGGAACCAAAGCGGCGGCTGATGTGGTGGCGATATTGACAGCCGCGGCCGTTTCCCTACCACGAAGTCTCTTCCGGCGCCTCCTGATGCTCTCCAGAACGTAATCCGGATCAGTTGCTGCAAAAGCACAAGACAGCGTCAGCGTTAGTACCAATGATGGAAATCAAAGATTGACGCGATACTCACGTCTAACGCAGTCTTTGATATCGGTCCCGCAAGCCAGAAGACGGGTGTGAACGCTGATGTCTAGACTGAGCAACTTGTCAAACCAGCCTTGTTCCATTTCATCAAGAGCCACGCGGCGCCAAGCCCTATCCTTGATGCTCTGGTTGAAACCAGACCGCCACCATGGCTCCGGAAGATCAGGGGTTTCAACCACAAAAAAATTACTCTTTCCATTTATCAATGGAAGACTCCAGATGAAGGAGTTTTCAGGTGAAGTTTTTGAGCGAATCGTCATTATAATGGGGCGATATCGCTATCACACCCCAACGGTTATACATCTTAAACAGAGATTTGAGTAATGCAAGGGAAGGAGATGTAATTCCTTTGTACTTCCAGAGTTCTAAAAAAGCATAAATGCCACAGTAGGCATTTGGAGCCAGTTGAACAGGATTCAGATCTAGAGAGGTAAGCAACTCTTGGATAAAGGGGTCAATCGGAAACCGGAAACCATAGCGGAACATCTAGGCATACAGGATTCTACGATTACCGGTTAGAACGCTATTCAAGCGTAAAGATGCAGGGGCGACAATAGCCTTGAAACCCTCAGGGAGGGTAGCCCCATAATCAGACAGATGTTTATCAAGAATGGCAGAAGAAGTAATAGTACTGGCTATGGTCTCTATTTTTTCTTCATCACGCGATTTAGACCCAGAAGCATGAGTTTTTCTTTTTGTCATGGTGGGAAAAGAAAACAAAGAAATGAAGAAGATGGTAAAGGTAAATGGAGAAGTACCTTTTGGGAAGAAAATCAAAGTACCCAGGGAATGAATGCCAGAAACGCAAAATGATTCAAGAAGATGTAGAGAAACAGATTATCGAAAGTGGAAAAAAGAGAGAGAGTGATGGGTTTTCTAACCCTAAGAGGCTAAAGGCATGACTGCTAGAACAGTCGCTACGCGCGTGACAGACGTGAGTAATGAGTACAACCCTAGAAAGACGAGAAGACATTTTGATCCTATCAAATCACGCTAGCCCTAGCATCCCGATGAGCAGACACGTGTCTTCGAATCATCATGATCCTTCAATCACATTAATAAGGGGATTTTAAGCATTAAATGCTCCGAAAAAGTAAAATTGCTTTATCAGAAGAGATCAAGCATGATGACGTAATCAACAAGATAACACCATGAAGCAAATTAACCGTTATCCAGAGCAGAGCGGCAATTATCAATTATTACAAGCCAGATAAAAGTAATGCGGAAGAGAAAAATAAAACACTCTCAAATGCCGCCTTATGCTCATTGCGGAAAAACCCTCTTGACGCCCCCGACATCTACATCCTTTAACCTCTCAAAGGCATAATCAGCTATCTTGGCAGGATCGAAAGCCCCACTGCGATAATATTCTGGGAACCCGGTGGCAAAAGCTTGTATCGCCTTATCCTTCCATCGCGACATCTCATGGGACATCTTCGCCAACCTTGCATCGCGGGCTGTTATCTCCTCACGAAGGAGAATGTTCTTTTTGTCAGCCGTCATCAGTTCTGCCTCCAGAAGTTCTATCTTTGCTTTTCCTATCGACTTTTCTCTGGCCAACTCAGCACGACAGTCACTAAGCTCAACTTGGGTATCGCTTTAGAGTTGCGTTAACTCCGCCACCTTAGAAGGGGAGCCCTGAGCCTTGTTACCCTAAATATCGAGGAAGTAATTTAGCATGCGAAAGCTGGCCAGCACTTCATTCAAAGCGCGTTCGCGATGAACCTCCAGAGGAAGCTCTGACATCTCCTCCCTATCTTTAGGAGAGCTAAAGATCGCACCTACCGCGGAGCCCACCGGCTCATTTCGCGATAGCGGATCCGATATCCCTAGTGCGCGAAGTCCGCTGGTGCCAAAAGTAGACAGATCCAAGCGATAGGAAGTGGCTCCTTGAAGACCTTGAGAAGATAGATTGGCGGTAAAGGGAGGAGAGAGGCTTTCAGCGGAACCCCCAGCTCCTGAGATAGAAGTACAGAATAATGGCGGAAGGCCATTTGGTAGAGGAACGGCAGGTGCAAGATTTGGGACGACGACGTCGGGAATAAAAGACGAGATAGGAGAGTCAGGAGCGGCGGTCGGATGAGGAAGGTTGACCTCCGACGGAGCCTTGGGAATTTCAGGAGAAATGTCGGTTGACACCTCGGCTGCCACTGCTACCTTGGAAGTGCTTGCGCCCCCGAAAGAGCCAATCCCGGTAGTAGGGGTTTCGCTAACTTTGTTCGAAGCAGCCGCAGTGATGGGGTTGCTACTTCCCGTGCGTAGTTTCTTACGCTGAGCTGCAGAGGCGTGACGAAGCCCGGAATCATTGTCCATGTCCTCACTATCGTTGTCGGGTATTTCAGCTTTAGGACGATTCAAATTCACTCCCTGTCGAACTGGTAACCAGTCCTTGAGAAATTGAGAAGCGCTGTAAGAGATGCCTCGCTTGGCGACAGTTTTGAATCTTTTTCTTTTTGGTGGAGCGGCAGGATGATTGGAACTTTCAGGCGGAGGAGATGGTGGCCGCGTCTGGAGTGGTCTTACGTTCAGAGGAATGTCTTTATCGCTCAACGGTTGGTTTTCAGCGTCACCTGCCAACAGGACATATCAGAACATTGAATTAGCTGAAGCGATAACGAGAGAAAAGAAACTTACTTATAGTACACTTCTCTATAAGCCTGTGCAAGGCAAACTCTCGAATGCGGAAGGACGATTTCAACCCTAGTAGCATGTTCGTCTGTCGGAGCTCGTCCCTGGATATGGTTGATGGATTTGTCCAAATGGAGTCATTGAGACACCGATTGAAGCCTCTGGGCCAGGGGCGGAAAGGCAAATTCACAATAAAGAAACCGCTCTTCCAACCCGCCACGGTCTCTTCGAAACCCCGGAATCTTTGCCAGAATGACTGCACCAGTGCGTCACTCCATCTTGGGGCGATATCTACCACGCAGTTGCGGCACCTAAAGCTAAAAAAACTTGCGGAATAAATTGATAGACGGGACAAGGATGCCCCGCAACTCGCAAATATGAATGAAGGTGTGAATCCCACACCAAGAAGGAGGCATAATCTGAGCCGGATTAATGTCATATCGTACTAATAATCTTTTCACTCCTTCATGGACGGGAAAGCGAAAGCCATAAAGGAACATGTCAAAATACACCATCCTATCGGCCCCCGATAGGGGGCCATGAAGCTGGTAGCCGGCATCAGGAATTCTAGCGGAATAACCAGGGGGGAAAAAGATGTTGTTTTCCTCCAACTCTGCATCTAATACCGCTTGATCAATGAAAATACTGGGAGTTCTCTCTATTTCTAAATCTATAGGCTGCTGGAGAATCTAGAGACTCCTCAAAGACCTATTTGCAACCAGAGGCCACTGAGAATCTTTGGGTATTCTAGATGTGCTCATAATGAACCGGCAAGAAGAAAATCTGAGGGAAAGAGGTGAAGTACCTTGAATCAGAAGGCGGTGGACAAACCGTCTGCACCGGCGAACGGTGGTCGTAACTTCCTTCGGAGCAAAATCTAGAGAGAGAAGGGAGAAATTTCAAAACGAGAGCAAAGAGTATTAAAAGAGAGCAGTTACTCCCTTTTAAAGGCTGAGTACGAAGAAGTTGAACAGCCTGTGAAAATGGGGCACGTCCCCAAGTAAAGTGACACATGTGAAAGCCTCAGAAGGGTATTTATGTCTATGCATTTATATCTTCTAGAAGAGGTAGTTGCTGACAATTAGTTGCAAACAGTTGCAGTTAGAGCAACGGTTAATTTCTCAGCGATAGCCAGCCAACAGAGGGGCTAACGCCTGAACATGCAAGACTAAAGAAGTAAAACATTATGAAATTCAATAATAAGCCATACAACATCTACAAGGGAATGCCAAGGGCGGAATCAATCATCGTCAGGCCAATAGGAAGGCCAGTACCAATACTCCTCGTCTGAGAACGGAAGTTCCTCATCAATGAAAGGAGGGAACCCGTCAGCTTTTCGCTCAGTACTCCACATTAATGGTTTGGATTCCTCTTTTATATCAGAAGGTGCCGCCTTGACGACGGTATCGCTCGGAGGAACCTTCTCTTTGAACCAGTCGGCAGGAGGAGATGATTTTTTATCCTCACAAATTGGAGGGGCTGAAAATGAAGAAAACCAGCAGGTGCTACTGATCTTCGCTCTCTTCTTCAGCCTTTTCCGACCACCGCGGCGGTGCAATCGCTTTCTCAGGCACGATGGTGAAGGAGGGTCATCCGAATCCGGCGTGGTTGGAGGGGTTGGGTGAATCTCACGTTCGTCGGAAACCTGATCATATGAGTCAGCCATGAAGAACGAGAATCAGTAGCAGCAGAAAAATACTAAGAAGAAGATGAATAGAAAAAAAGAAGAAGGAGAACTTCCCATAAATAGTCGGAGTAGCAAGACTCTTCGATTTTCTCCAGGCGTGAAAAGAAGATGATTTAATGCATCTCGAGAAGATCAATCATAATGGCAGAATCAGGTCCTTCGGGCACGCCTGTTGGAATTTTTTCCACAATCAGGAAATACAGAAAAACTGCCCAATCAATTAATGCTGAAAAGACGGCGCATGATTAGCACCCAGCAGTTCACCGAAGTAACCATCGCCACCTGGCAGAAAGAGGAGAATAAAGGCTGCAAAGTTCTGATCAGTGGCAGACTCGTTTTCAGTTGGGCTTAATCATAACTCTCAATTGAAGCAAGGGCTTACGCCCCAAAAAAGAAAGAAAGGAATCGCAAGCTCAATAACGGAAATAAGTTTCATTACAGCTTAGCGGCCTGGATATACGTCCGCATACATAACAAAAGGAAAATAAAAAAGATGCCACAGCGGCAAGCCTTTAGGCCCGGGACCCGGCATCATCATCATCCACCAAAAGGGTAGGGATATCCCTCAAGGCCTCCTCCACCGAAGTCAGCTCAGAAGTGGTGTTCCTCATGCTCTTCAAGCAGCAGTTCAGCAGGTCCTTCCTCTGCTGCAGCAAGGCGATGGCTACTTCAATACGGCAGGCGGCGATGGCCAACTTGGAGACATTCCCGATGGGATTGAAGTCCTCCATGGTAGCGGACCCAATCCTGGCATGGATGGAGGCCATCATTCCCCGAAGCTCTAGGATATCTTCGCCGGACTTTGTCATCATGTTCTCCAGGAAGCTGATGTCACCCTCGGTAAGATTTTTGAGGGTTAGAGCCTTGGAGATCAGGAAATTACTGGTGAGATCTTCCATGAGAAAATGGCAAAAAAGGAGCAGAGAGAGTGTGAAGAATTGACACTGGAATAAAGGTCGCATTTATAGATCCAGAGTAACAGCTGTTCACCTGGGAATCTCAAAAATCAGGCCGCTCCGATTATCTAACAACGATAGGAGAGAAGGCTAACGCGGAGCTTCTAAAAGATGCTCTAAATGCTCAAGCGGAACATGGGCTAAGGTCCATGACAACATAACGCCATACGATTTGTAGGCGGCCCATAGCATAAAAACTGTGCAATATCGTAGGTGGCTCCGAGCAGCGTAAAACCGCGTCAATATTGCAGGTAGCAACGACGTAAGACCGGACAAATCGTAGGTAGTTTATGAGGAAAAACCATGTCGGTTTACAAACGGCTTACGCGCTTGAAAAGAGAAAGCGATATGCATAAGCGAAAACCTATGGAGGTAACTGGAATCTATCATTACTTGATATTTTACTAACAGGACATATTTGAAAATATGTAGGAAAGACAGGGGCGTATCGCCTTCAGAATGATGTATAGAGTCTTGAAGGGGTAACATCATGATACTCTACCTCACCAATGTTGGTCGTATTATGCATATTGCGGGGATGTCAGCGTTATAGTTTCCGTGCCTCACTGACACAACTACAACGCCATCTCCACCGACAGTTCGATCACCACCCTCATTATGACCAATGGCTAACTGAGGGATCTGTTCCCGTTATCTGACCTGCTATCGGAGATCTTGTGCCTTTGTACTATCAGAAGAATTCGAAAGAGTCCGAAAATTCTTGCGAATCTGCCACAGTAGGAAAGGGATGGCATTTCTCCAGAGGCGGAGAAAGAAGCCCTTGGTAAACACTCGGGCTCGTTTTCAGTTGGGCTTATGATAACAATTGATGAAACGCCAAGGGTGCATTCGTCATCTCACCCGTGGACAAGGGCAGACCCCTGTAGACCTTGACTTACTCCGGCACCCGGTTGCCGCCTGCGATAAGTTGTGCACCCTGGGATAGTCAACATCAGCGGCGGCGGGGGGGGCACATGGCGTCATCCTATCCCAGGAAGGCCGATAACATCACATTGGCGATACCTCGCCAGCGATATCATGTCTGGGGTTCCACATGACGTCACCCTGGTGACGTCATCCTGGGCGTTATCTCCCCTCGATAACGCCCCCCTAGGGTAACGCCTTCTCTTCTGCCTATAAATACCACCCTATTCTAGATCTAAAGTAAGAGCAAATTCTCTACTAAAATCTCTGCATAATTTCATAGCCATACTAACTTAAGCATCGGAGTGTCTACGCCGGAGCCCCCCCTCCGGCGCTTTGCAGGTACCACAGACAGCAGCCATAGTGATTCCGGACAACCATAATCCTTATTCCGCCCCCGCAGAAACTCGAATCTTATCACTGCTGATTTGGGGTTTCGCCGATAGTATCTCTGGCTACTTCACAACGTTGGAATGAATAGAGGCTTCCTTCGTATCTTGTCAACAACCGGGATATCTCGCCTCTCCGACCGCCCTGAAAATATCAAGTGAAAGGAAGCCGGAAAAGCGAATGAGCAAACGTGGAGACCTCGGGATTGCACATCACCTGTGTATCCTCACTTGTACTTACTCTTTTCTATGTTTTTCCTTTTTTTCAGGTTCACAATAGCTCCTCGGAAGCAGGCTACTTCGCACAGGCTCCCTTTAACTAGACTTCAAAAGCGAAAAATGACTGAACCGGCTAGAATCGCAGAGTTAGAGGAGTAAGTTAGGATCAGTATAAAAAGGGCCGCCAGGGCCGAAAAGGAAAGAGATGAAGTTGTCACCGAATTGCCACCGGGTTTTGATCCCGCTCAAAAAGTAGGACTTCCCTCTTCGTTCGTTGTCGCAAGACCTTCAGTCCTCCAGCCACTTTCTGGCCCCGAGGGCCGATAGAAATGGGTTAGTCCCTTCACTGTACCCACCGCGGCAAATCCTATGGTTAGTGCGGGTGAAGAAATCGCCACGTCACTTCAGCACCTTTCGACCAACCCTGTTGTGGACCCCAGCAAGAGCCAGGCCCACCTAGAGAACCTGTATCTCCCTCCTATTCCTCCGAGCACAGTTCCCGGACCTGTGGGAACTCAGCCTCTTACTTTCAACCCAGCACAACCTCAGTTCTTATCAGAACCTATGCTACCCTTCGGTTCTAACCCCATCGGGGCTGAGTAACCGAAAAGTGACCGACTGAATCTACTTGAAGAAAGACTCCGAGCAATTGAAGGGGCTGATCCATTTGACCCTACCGGCCCTGCCGATATGTGTATGGTCCCCGGGATCGTTATACCTCCGAAGTACAAGATCCCTGACTTCGAAAAGTATACTAGGGTAGAGTGCCCAAAGACCCACCTCAGAGCATACTGCAACAAGATGGCAGAGATGATCCACAACGAGCCATTGTTGATTTATCTAGTCCGAGAAAGCTTGACCAAGCACGCCCTAACATGGTATATGGCGATAGATAGAGTCAGGATCAGGACATGGAGAGACCTGTCCGATGCCTTCTATAGGCAATATAAATTCAACATGGAGGTAGCGCCCGACCGCACTGACTTGCAAAATCTGGAAAAGAAAGTCGGCGAGTCCGTGAAGACCTATGCTCAGAGATGGAGAGAGTTGGCTTCTAGAATCTCTCCACCCTTAAGCGACAAGGAACTCTTGTCGATCTTCTTGCACACCTTCAAAGCTCCCTACTACACCTACCTGATCTCGAACCCTTCAAACAGCTTCTCGGATATGGTCCTAATTGCCGAAAGGGTCGAGCAAGGGATTAAGTCCGGACGAATCACACATCCGGCACCAGAGTCTGCGCCAAAGAAAGCATCCATCGTAAAAAGGGATGTTGGATTTGTGCTCCCCAAGCAAATCACGGGCAGCCATTTCCACCACCTCCACCTTATCTATCGCCACCACCCTACCCTTTGCCATCACTATATCAACCCACCTACTTTCCTTTCACCTCGCCGCCCGTTGCTAATATCGCGCCTCAAAATCCTACACATTTCCCACCACCTCCCGTGCAAACATCACCACCCATACAACCCAAGCCATATAACCCACCAAAAGACCCAAATAACCAAAACACGTCAAACAATCGGTGGAACTGAGAGCCTTTGCCACCTTTTCCTCTTCCCGCGGGGAAAATCTACAAACATCTCCTGGCGGCCGGACAGATCGTACCAGTTACAGCAATTGCCTCCTTACCCGAAGTGGTATGATCTTAACGCAAGGTGCGAATACCACGCCGGAGCCCCAGGTCACACTCTGGAAAATTGCTTCGCATTCAAAGCAAAAGTCCATCACTTGATCAAAAATGGATGGGTATCTTTCGAAGGGTTAGCAAAAGGACCCAACACATCCACCAACCCTCTCCCCAATCATTCCCAAGGAAAGGGAGGGGTGAATGCCATCTCGGCAGGAGAAAGCAACGACCTTCTCTCTTCAGCATCAAGCTGGCCATAAGAACAACTTTTCTAGGCCTTAGCTCGAGGAGGATAAATGCCATACTCGGAGAGCAATCCAAGTCACTGCATGTACTACAAGGGAAGCGACGGTCATAAGATCCAAGGTTGCGAGTTGTTCGCAGGAAAGGTGAGACAACTCTCGAGTCTCGGAGTAATACAAACCCAGAAAGCGACCCACGGGGAAGGATCCATTAACGCCATCGGAGAAGGATTTCCTATCCCGCATAATTCCAAGGGAACCCCACTCCCAACCATCCAAAAGAAAGGATCGACTTCGTCGAGCAAACGGTTCTCCAAGCGCCGCGACGAAGAAGACCGCGAGATTGATACCTTGGGCCAGCCTTCCGGGAAGTTCGATTACCTCGTCAGGTATTTGGCAGCACCCTCCCATTCTAGCGCAGTGCCATTACTATCTTCTTGGGAATCCTCGGACTCCGAGTCATACCCTTTAGCGATGTGGTCACTTCCTCTATTTCCTTTGAAGGAAATCTACGCAAGCCTCCTAGCAGATGGGCAGATTACACCGTCCCCACTCTCGCCCCAATCCATTCCTTACCCTAGCTGGTATGATCCCAAGGTTAGCTGCGAGTATCACGCCAGAACCCGAGGACACTCCCTAGAGGACTGTTACGCCTTTAGAGAAAAGGTCGAGCGCCTAACCAAAGAAGGACGAATCTCGTCCAAAGGTTTAGCAAAAGGTCCTGATGTGACAACCGGTCCTCTACCGCACCATAATCCTGGGATGAGCGACATTTCTTCCATTGGAATTGACATTTCTCACTTGTCAGTGGAGGAAGTACCCAATGAAGAATTGTTCTTCGCGTTAGCCAACAACGCCTATCTACCATTCCCGGGGAATAATCAGGCCCAATGCCTATTCTGCCAAGGGGAAAGCAAGCACGACATCCAGGATTGCGGACTTTTTTGGTAGAAAGTCAAGCAACTCACCACATTCGGGATCTTGCAAACCGGAGGGAAAACCCGAGGAGCAATCAACGCCATCGAGGATAATCCTCCGGCACCGTATTCCTTCAAATACATGGCCCAAACAGGGGATGCGGCCACGACCCTATGCAAAGTAGTGTTCACATTAGCTGTGAATACTCCTAGCCGGGACTTACACGCAGTTCCATTCAACTACGGATACACGATGGTCACCACCCCTCCTACAGTCACACCAATCGGACTCGCTATTGGTGAAGCCTCTCATATCGGGGGCATGACCCGCACCGGAAGATGTTACATCTCGGAGGAAGTAGAAAAGCAACAACAAGCCAAAGGGAAAAACCCTGTGATCCGCGAAGAGACGATAGAGGAGACGCAAGGTTTGAGCAAACCTGTAACCGAGGACGAGACGGCCGAGTTCCTCAAGATCATGAAACAGAGCGAGTTCAGCGTCATCGAACAGCTAAAGAAAACCCCAGCTCGCATTTCCATCATGGAGCTGATCCTTACTTCAGAGCCTCATCGCCAAGCTCTCTTAAAGGTCCTGAAGCAAGCCTTCGTGACTAAAGACATCACCACGGAAGGGGTGGAAAACCTTGTCGGAAGGATTCAAGCCTTAAGCAGCATTTCCTTCTCTGAAGGAGAGATCGACCCCTCGGGAAGAGATCACAACAAGGCCCTATACATCACGGTAGAATGCAGGGGACATGTCATAGCAAAAGCCCTAATCGACAATGGGTCTGCACTTAATGTCATGCCCAGGCATGTCCTTGAGCAGCTGCCGGTCGATTTCTCTCACATGAAACCTAGCGGAATGATGGCTAGGGCTTTCGATGGAACCACTCGAGAGATCATCGGGAACTTTAAGTTGGATATGGTCATCGGCCCCCACACTTTCGCCTTGACATTCCAGATCATGGAAATCCAGCCCGCTTACAGCATGCTTCTAGGACGGCCTTGGATCTATTCAGCAGGAGCAGTCCCCTCTTCCTTGCATCAGTGCCTCAAATACGTCAAAGATAACGCCCTCATCACGATAAAGGCAGAAGAAGCCTTGATCTTGGGCAAGCATGCATCGGTACCTTACATCGAGGCTGCTGAAACCTTGGAAAGCTCGTTCCAAGCCTTCGAAATTGTCAACGCGGATTGGATCAAGGAAGGATCCCCCGTTTGCGAAGCCTCAAAGTCTGAGAGAGCTGAAACCACTACTAAGTCGATACCAGAGGGAAGTTTCCAACTGGGAAAATGGCTCGGCGCCAAGTTACAAGGATCAAAAGGCTGGCCACCTCCGAAGAGCTTCGGAGACCGCTTTGGGTTAGGGTACCAACCCAGCAAGGCCGATTTCGTCCGGATTGCCCAAGAAAAGAAAGAAAAGCAGCTGGCTAAGCTATTTGGACATTCTACTCCAGAGGGCAAGATGTCAATCCCCCATATCAGAACCACGTTCCCCTTCACGGCCGAGACCATTAATGGAAATCCGGTCAGGGTATCGGACCTCTGTATTTGCACTCTAGGAGAAGAAGAATCGTCGCCTGGTTCAGTCTTTTTTGTAAAGAAGTCAGGGGAGTCTGTGTGCAACTGGACCATCAGCATGCTTCCAGATGTCTCTCCGTAATTGCTCCTTTTAGAAAAACACATGTTTGTAGGTTTTCTTACGAAAACCTTTTTGTAGGAACTCACGTTCCCCTTCTGTTAAAAATCAAATATATATGCAATTTTCATTTTACGCATCTCTTCTTTTCGCATTTTTAATTTCAGGATGAATGTTAGTTCGGATTGTCATGATAAAACCTGTCTTTACTGGCGAAGAAATCATCGCTACGACCGAAGACAAAGCCAAAATCTCCGACGAACTGGCCCGTTTGCTAGAAAGTTCAGAAAAGAAAATAACCCCTCATCGGGAGGAATTGGACGAAGTAAACCTGGGGGCAAGCAACGAGAATCAAAAATTGGTCAAGATCGGGACTACCTTGGACACAATTCAGAGGGAAAGGTTGATTTCTCTCCTCAAAGATTACTCCGACGTATTCGCATGGTCATACGCCGACATACCAGGTCATGATCCCGGGATAGTTGAGCATTGTATTCCACTAAAACCTGAGTTTAAGCCTGTCAAGCAAAAACTCCGGAGGATGCATCCAGACATCCTTTTGAAAATCAAAGAAGAAGTTACCAAGCAACTAGACGGGGGAACGTGGGAAGGTTCGCCAATATAGTACCAGTGCCTAAGAAATATGGGAAGGTTCGTATGTGCGTGGACTTCCGGGATCTTAATCGAGCCAGCCCTAAGGATGACTTCCCACTTCCCCATATCGACATCTTGGTAGATAGTGCCGCCAGAAATGACATGTTCTCCTTCATGGACGGATTTTCCGGGTACAATCAGATCAAGATGGCACCCGAAGACAGCGAAAAGACGACCTTCATCACACCCTGGGGAACCTTCTGCTACAAAGTGATGCCCTTCGGATTAAAAAATGCAGGAGCCACGTACCAACGTGTTGTCGTCACTCTTTTCCATGACATGATGCATAAAGAATTGGAAATATATGTCGACGACATGATAGCCAAATCTCGCGGCGCGCAAGATCATGTAGACATCCTGAAGAAGGTATTCGAAAGGTTGAGGCAATTTCAGCTACAGCTAAACCCGGCTAAGTGCGCCTTTGGAGTGACCTCCAGAAATTTGTTAGGATTCATCGTCAGCAACAAAGGCATAGAAGTGGACCCTGATAAGATAAAAGCAATTCAAGAGCTACCCGCTCCCAGCACCGAAACAGAAGTACGAAGCTTCTTAGGCCGCATCAACTACATCGCTCGCTTTATCAGCCAGTTAACACTTACCTGCGAGCCGATGTTCAAAATGCTAAGGAAACACGGAGATGCAGAATGGGACGAAGACTGTCAGAAAGCCTTCGAGAAAATCAAGACATAGCTGTAAAGCCCACCGGTACTAGTTCCCCCGACGCCAGGACGTCCCTTGCTCATGTACCTGACAGTTACGGCTAGCGCCATGGGCTGCGTTTTGGGACAACACAATGAGTCAGGAAGGTGTGAACAAGCCATCTACTACCTCAGCAAGAAATTCAACGAATGTGAGATGCGCTACTCTATGTTGGAACGAACTTGTTGCGCCCTAGCATGGTGCGCTCGAAGGCTCCGGCAGTACATGTTGTATTACACAACATGGCTAATCTCTCGCATGGATCCACTGAAGTATATCTTCGAAAAGCCGTACCTATCAAGTCGCATTTGTAGATGGCAAGTCTTATTAGCTGAGCACGAGATCATCTATGTCACCCGGAAAGCGGTTAAGGCAAGCGCCCTCGCCGATCACTTGGCTGATCATGCCTCGGACGAGTATGAGTCATTGAGCTTTGACTTCCCCGATGAGGAAATCATAGTGGTTGAAGATGAGATTGCAGGAGATCTCCAAGAAGATGACTGGTGGACCATGTTCTTCGACGGTGCAGTGAACCTCTCGGGTAAGGGAGTGGGAGCCGTGGTCATAGCCCCAGATGGCCGTCAATTCCCCATAGCATGCAAATTGAACTTCCCATGCACCAATAACATCGCCGAATATGAGGCATGTATCAGCGGTCTCACGGCAGCCATTGACCTAAAAGTAAAGAAGCTCCAAATCTTCGACGATTCAGCCCTCGTCATCTACCAAGCCCAAGATCTATGGCAGACACGGGATTCCAAGCTCATCCCTTATCAAAAGTTGCTCACCCAACTCACACGAGAATTCGAGGAAACCAAGTTCGACCGAGTCGATAGAGAAAAGAACCGCTTCGCAGACACATTAGCCACATTGGCATCGATGTTGAAACTAGAGTGCGGAGTAATGCTTCAGCCATTGAGGGTAGAAGTAAAGGAAACTCCGGCATGCTGTGTTGCCTTAGAAGAAGAACTCGATGGGAAGCCTTAGTTCCACGACTTAGTACAGTTCATCAGAAGCCGGGAGTATCCACCGGGGGCAAGCCGGGTTAGCAAAAAGACCCTCCAGCGCTTAGCACTAGACTTCTACCTCGACGGCGAAGTTCTATACAAAAGGAGAACTGATGGAGCTTTGCTTCACTGCGTCACCATGGCAGAGGCAAAAAGAATCATAACGGAAATCCACGAAGGGGTTTGTTCCACACACGCAAGTGGGCACATGATGGCCAGACAGATAATGAGGCAAGGCTACTTTTGGCTCACCATCGAACGAGATTGCATCGACTATTTCCGGAAGTGCCACAAATGTCAAGTTTACGCGGACCATATCCATGTCCCTCCATCCCCTCTCTTCAACATGACATCACCTTGGCCTTTTGCGATGTGGGGAATCGATATCATTGGTTAAATTCACCCGACAGCCTCTAATGGTCATCGCTTCATCCTCGTAGCGATCGACTACTTCAACAAGTGGGTAGAGGTCGCCTCTTACTCCAACATCACTTAGAAAATGACCATGCGATTCATTGAGAGGAACATCATCTGCCGTCATAGAGTCCCGAAAACAATCATCACGGACAACGGCACCAATCTCAATGGAAAAATGATCGATGGTCTTTGCCAACGTTGGAAGGTGAAGCACCGAAACTCATCTCCATATCGACCAAAAATGAATGGCGCAGTCGAAGCAGCAAACAAAAACCTGAAGAGGATCATCCAAAATATGGTAATCACTCACAAAGACTGGCATGGCATGCTTCCCTTCGCGCTGCATGCTTACCGGATAGCAACCCGTACATCTACATGGGCAACTCCCTACTCATTAGTTTAGGACATGGAAGCTGTAATTCCCCTTGAGGTAGAAATCCCTTCTCTCATAATCCTAGCAGAGTCTGAAGTAGAAGAATCAGATTGGGCAAGAGTGAGGTACGAGCAGCTGAACCTCCTTCCCGAAAAGCGCCTGGTCTCTATCTGCCATGTACAATTATATCAGCAAAGAATGGCCAACGCTTATAACAAGAAAGTGCGACCTCGCAAGTTCGAGGCTGGGGATTTAGTGTTGAAGAAAATTCTCCCTCATCAGGAGGTTAGTCAAGGAAAGTGGGCCCCAAGGTACGAGGGCCCGTATCTGGTCAAAAGTGCATTCTCAGGGGGTGCCCTGATGCTAACCAACATGGATGGAGACGATCTCCTAAGACCGGTAAATGCCGATGCAATCAAGAGATACTTCGCCTGAAGCATCGCGAACCGAGCGTTCAGCCAGACCCAGGGACATAGGGTTTTATCATGACAATCTAGCACAAACATTTGTCCTGAAATTAATAAAACAAGTTTTTTTCAGGAGATGCTTATTATTTTAAAATTTATTGTCCCCTTCTTTTTCTTAAAATCGTGAGATGACAAAAGGAAGCATGGCATAGACGGCTCCCCAGGAGTAGCTTGGGACGTAAGACACGTCACTTAGACTAACGCCACTAATCAATTTTAAGTTTTGCAGGGACGTAAGGTCTCACGCCTCATCTCGTCATCGCGATAGAACCAGGGAGTTCCGCTCGTAGCAGCTCTTGAATTGCCGCAGCAGGCCACTTTCAAGAGTGAATCAGGAAAGATTTTAAGACAAACCATCACCATCTAAAGCGAAATTTCTTTTCCTCGCAGTGCTACCAGCACAACCGGCATCGCAAATAACCAGTCTCAAAGGACTGAATGCTGGACCAAAGTCACAAAGCCTATCCGATGCCGGGTGAGCTGTCAGAACACCAACAACCTTGGCTCCCAGCTCCGTTCACCTATTCGGAGGAGCTCATCACCAAAACACCACGGTCGCCTGGCGCGCCTTTGCAGGCAGAACTGCCAAAAAGAAGCACAACGGAAGCCTATCCCCCTAAGACCACAATCAACATACTTAATGCAGTCTTGTTCAAGGAGTTACTCAACGTCCACACCATGATCAACACGAGGAAGATCAATCCTTTAATTTGTGGGCCGCTAACAGCCGGACTGTAAGTATCACTCGAGCCAAGATGAGAGCTACGGCCAAACATTTAATAGCAAAGCCATCATCAACCAGCATCCGATGCAAGTCACACCGCAGTGACCCACGGATAGCCCGTCTAAAAGGGAGAGCTTAAAACTTATCAATCACATTGCTTTTGCTAAAAAATTATCTTGCAGTTACTCCTCATTAGTTCTCGTCATATCTTTTTCAGGGACGGGGTCACCCCCATTTGTTGCCTGCATAAGAACAGTAAGCATATGCCCTTGCAGTCCTGCTGCTCATTTCTAGAACAGAGGGTTTTCCCCTTTATCCCGAGCAATCACGAAACCAATCAGAGAAGGTCCAGCAACAACCAGTAAGCAAATGAACCGAGTGCAGATCTCATCCTCACTACGGCTCGGATCGGCAGTTCCCGCAAAGCAGCTGAAAAAGAAACCAATCAAAGTAAAGCGTCCCAGAACTGGGACCACGTCGTAGACATCCTCGAAAAGCCGGGTTAAAGGAAGGGAGAGCCCCTAAACTTACCTCATTTTCTTTTTCAGATTAATTTCCCTTTCTGTTGTCCCCTCTGCACCTCACAGGGACTTGAAGCATCCCACTGACATCCGCATGAAGCTTGTGAAAGAGACCCTTGCAGCCCCGCTGCACATCTTAGGAGAGTCCATCTTTCTTTCCCCTTATTTAAATTTGTTTTCATTCCTGCTCGCTTTGTTAGCTTAAAGTCAAGTACGGTCGTCTGGCCCACTAGGGGCAACCTTAGGTTCTCGTTAGACCCTTGCAAATAAGTCGTCCCCCATATCCTAGCAATCGAACTATCAAGCAATCAAACTATCAATCAATCAAACCATCAATCAATCAAAAATCAAAAAGCAATCAAAATCCCTTTTTAGCCCAGCTAAAACAAAATCATATTACTCTCGTAAGCATTTTCATGCATTGCATAGGTCGGGAATGTTCGATCCCTCTGTTAAATAAAGCATCCATCTAAATTACATGTCATGCATGATATTACTTGTTTGCTCTTATATCCGCGGTTTGCTCCGACGTAAGCAGTCATAAACAAATCTCGGTAAGCATTTTTTGAGTTATCGCGCCTTATCCTTCATGAGTGTAAGGGCCTGACTAGATACTAGTTGAGTTCGCATAATATCCAGGGTACATGCGCAATTAGACATGGGATAGCTATAAAATGACGTGGGACTTTTACGATCTTCTTCATTTTTTTGGCTTCTTCCCTCTTTTCACCATATGCCATCACTCCTACCAAAACCTTCACCATCACTCATACCCCGGGAGCCAAGGAGCAGTCTCAGCTAAGATTGTCAGCCGGAAGTAAGAGCACGCCAAGTTCAAGTTCACGACGAAGGAGACGGAAAAGGTCACCGAAAGATCGCTGAGAGCCCTCACCGAAGAAAGCCCAAAAACCCAAAGATGAAAGCCGAGGCTTTAAGCCTAAATGAGAAGAGATCAGGACAAAGGTTGTGCTTGCTCTACTCTGTTGCATTTCAAATCAAATCAAAAAGGGGGGGGGGGGGATAGAGAAAAAGAAAAGAGAGAAAGAAAAAAAAAAGGGAAAAAGAAGAAGGAAAAAAAAGAAGAAAAAAAAGAAAAGAAAAAGTAAAAAAGAAAAAGGAGAGAAGGGAAAAAGGGGAAAAGACAAGAAAAGAAAGAAAATGCTCAGAGACCTTCGGGGAATACAAACAATCGAAGAGCCGAAACAAGCACAGCCCGGGGACAACTCAATTCGAGAAATCTCGAAGAAAACTTTCCCTAGTGAACTCAAGCAAAAAGGCCCAAGGCCAACTCGAGAAATCTCAAAGCAAGCACCCCTAGTAAGGACACGAGAAGAAAAAGGCCCAAGGCCAACTCGAGCAGTGAGTCGCAAAAAGAAAACAACGACGACACTCCCCAGCGAAGACTCGAGCAGAGAAAGGGCCCAGAGCCAACTCAAAGGATCTCAAAGAAAACATTCTCCAGCAAAGAATTGGGAAAAGGGCCCCTGGCCAACCGGAGAGCAGCTACAGCAAGGATCCAAGAGCTCATACACTCCATCAAGAGGGCATCCCCAGCAAAAAGCGAAGGAACTCGCACCCCGTGCCCTCATCAGGGCCAATCAGCAAAGCATCATTCATCAAAAACCTTCCAGCGAAGCAATCTTTTCCAAAACCAGCTCCTTTCCGGACATTTCATATCCCTTCATTCTTTTCCGTAAAAGACCCATCGATTATTAGAACGCCCATGCATGTGCATCTTCATTTGAATTCTATTCACTCGGATTGACATTGCGAATTGAAATTTATGTATCATGTTAGTTGCATCTTTATGAGTGTAAAACACTTAGCCTTGTTTCAGAGCGTGAGTGCAAACACTAATATCAGGCGAGGATTGCTTACGGCTGCAAATCGTGGGAAAGTCTTGTCCTTGGGGTTGTTACCTCCTGAGCAGGACGCAGACGCATTCTAGGTTCGTATCAAGGCCGCTGGTGACAACATTTCTTCTCCTCCCAGAGTGACATCATAGTTTAGTTTTCAGCAAAGCATTTCTTCTCCTCCCAGAGTGACAACATTTAGTTTTCAGCAAAGCATTTCTTCTCCTCCTAGAGTGACATCATAGTTTAGTTTTCAGCAAAGCATTTCTTCTCCTCCCAGAGTGACATCATAGTTTAGTTTTCAGCAAAGTATTTCTTCTCCTCCTAGAGTGACGGTATTTAATTTTTTGCATAAGCATTCTCCTCCTCCTAGAGTGACAGCCTCAACATTTCCTCCTCCCAGAGTGACCTTAGTTTAGTTTTGCATGTCACGTCTTCTCCTACGGGAATTGACGTTGTTTACGTTTCTGTACTGTATTTCCTCCTCCCAGAGTGACATCATGCATTTTTCTCCTCCCAGAGTGACAGCATCAGCATTTTTCTCTTCCCAGAGTGACCTTAGTTTAGTTTCCGCATTTCACGTCTTCTCCTACGGGAATTGACGTTGTTTACGTTTATGTACTGTATTTCCTCCTCCCAGAGTGACATCATGCATTTTTTGCGAAAACATAAGAAAATTTAATTACTGTAAAAAGTAATTATAAAATAAAAACTACTATCAGATAATTAATTTAATATCATTTAATATTCTAAAAACTACAGAATTTTTATGTAATTTATTTAAAAATGTAAAGACAATTATATAAATTTGAAACTTCACATGATCAAATATAATAGTTTTAGAACAAAGATGATATTTTAATATTAAAAATTGTAGCGCTTATGGCATCTATATGCTTCATTTTAAGAAAGGAAACATCTCAAAAGGATAAAATCAAGGTTAAGTAAGTCATTATTCAAGTGCAATGAGGTAAAAGACTGAAAATTCAAAAGATAAAAGACATTTGACCTTTTATAATATTTGTAATGTTTTTAAAGATAAAATTGAACCGTTAAAAATCATGTATTAGATGCGGTCTCCCCTTCCCCTATATATTTCTCACGTAATTAGGCGTTATTAATTTTAATCTATATCTATATAATAGGTAAAGCTAATACCTTTAGATTCACAAGTAATTTCCATGTGACACATAAAAATAATAATTAGACATTTAAGTAACACATTAATTAAATTATAAATAAGGTATTCATTCATGTGAATTAGTTAGGATGTAATAGCTATATCTATTTATTTTCCCTAACAATTATGACAATTCAATTTTTCTCGTTAATTAATAAATAAAATGTAAGTAAATAATTAATTAAATTATAACTTAATGTTATATTAATGAAACTTGACTATTAGGATGTAAACATACTTTCATTTTTCCTAACCATTAATATATTAATTTCTTTCATTTATATCATTACATTTTCTTCTCTTAAAGGCAGAAACTATATTTTTTTTGTTATGTGGTTTATTGTTGGTGTAACTACAATATGAAGCCAAAGTCATCTCTCTGATTTGCCTTTTCCATTTGCAAGGGGAAAAAATCTCATTGAGTGAATTATAGTATAATAACGATGCATTTAGGTTGGGTTGTTGCCTTGTTGGTACCATAAAGGCAATGAACCGATTCAAATCAACTTTACTAATGAAGAGTCGGAAAAAAGGAGGCGTACAAAATCACCAAACCCATGGTGAGAATTTTTATTTATAATTATATTATTGGTGCTTAGATTTATAATCATGTTGGGTGACAAAAGAGTTCAAGTAATTAGCGGAATATTCAGCATATTGAAATGACATGCTCGAATAATTGTGGTTAATTGTTCTCTTTCAGCCGATCTATTTTCTCTAAAGAGCCTTCTTTTTTAGGAACCATCAATCTATTCTATAAGGATGATGCGACATATCACAAGTCATTCATACGAGAGCTAAAAAAAAATATTACTAATTCTCGCACCTCCTTTTTGGATTTTTCCTAATGCGACGCGGGTTTGGGACGAGATGTGAGATGAAATCGGACTCATCTCACATGATGCAAAGAAGTCGTCACCCTAATTTGTTTCTAGGTTTAGGGGACCTAAAGTCATGAATAAAAAATAAAAATGCTAAGGCAAAATGGGTCTGAACCCGAGAACAAGGGTGCGGGGTCGTATTATGGACTCGGGAAGGTGTTAGACACCCGAGTCACATCCTAAAAAGGTTACCGGAGAAACGAGGTGTTTAATCATGTTTGGAAAAATATAAAGTTCTAGTTTAGGTGATCATGCCCAACAAATTAAATTTTAACAATGCATACGATTATATATGCGGAAAAAGCGTGGAATAAATAAAAGGGTAAGAAATGCGTACTTGTGGAGGGTATCGGTTGATTTACCCTATAAAGACGAGATTATTAGTTTGAAAAAAAATGATAGTTGAAATAGATAAATATTTAATGACTTGTTGCGAGTGAAATAATTAATTTTGGTGATTAAATACGGGTGGAATAATTTATCTCAGCCTTTGAAAGCATGCGAAAATATAATTAATTAGATAGTACGAACATTCGAATAATCGACATCAAAATTATTGTACGCAAGCAAAATAATAATTTTTGACGATTAAACGCAGGTAGAATAATTAAACATGCAAGCATACGAAAATAATAATTAAACATGCAAGCATACAAAAATTAAATAAACAGTACAAGAATACAAAAATAAATAAACACGCAAGCATACGAAAATTAAATAAACAGTACAAGCATACGAAAATAAATAAACACGCAAGAATACGAAAATTAAATAAACAGTACAAGCATACGAAAATTAAATAAACAGGCAAGCATACGAAAATTAAATAAACACGCAAGCATACGAAAAAAGTACGAAAAATAAATGCGATGGATTGAAAATTTGGACTAGGCCCACTTGGGCTAGAAATTGGGCCCATTAGCAGGGCCCAAGCCTAACCAAGGGCCAAGCCCTTTCTTGTTTTCATTTGGGCTTGGCTCATGATCAACTAAATGAAAAAGGGTGCGACCCAAACCCGCTTCTCCTTCTTCTTACTTGGCTTCATCTCCTTCCTTGAGCTAAACAAGAACCGGTAGCAGTGTAGCCGAGAGATGAGTCCCGACAGCGGACTAGTAGCAGCTCCGGCGACTGCAGCAGGTGACGGCAACAGCAGGGGCGGCGCGTGACAGCAGCAGTGGCGGAGCACGGTTGGCTCCTCCATCCCCCTTGATAACCATTAAGGCAATCCTGAGGGCATTTCTGTAATTATGACCCCTACCGAAGATGGAGTCCCACAAGCCTTATCGGACATCTAAGCTATCGCTACTTGACCTTGAAGCGTTTACTGGGATGGTCGACTTCAGCGGGGGGGAGGTCTCACGCGTCTCTAAGCGCATGACATCATCCCATCCTAGGGACCTATAGAGCTATCGCCCCCGACATCATCGTACGTATCGCCCCGGCACCCTCCTCGGAGACATTAACCATGACGCTACCTCAGGTATCGCTCATGACGTCACCCTCAGGTATCGCTCATGACGTCACCCTTAGGTATCGCCCGTGACGTCATCAGGGTCATTGTCTGGCCTGGATATCGCCCTTTCGTCTAGCTATCGCCTCCAGTGGCCTACAAATACCCCTTAATTTAAACATCAAGTAAGCCAGAATTCATTTACTAGAACCGCTGCTATTTTCAAACCACTTACTGACTTAAGCATCGGAGTGTCTACGCCGGAGCCCCCCCTCCGGCGCCTTGCAGGTGAGTTCGACGGCAACTACAGTAACTCCGACCCATGGAAGTCAACACCCCGATCGCATAAAAGTTAAAATCTTAACACCCCTCAAACGCTGTTCATCATCTCCCTCCCTCGTCTGCAGCCAAGACAGGCAGCAACTGGCGGCGTGACAGGCAGCAACTGGCGGCGTGACAGGCAGCAGCGGCATGACAGGTGACGGCGGCAGCCCAGCAGCGCAACAGTAGCTCTACAGTGACGCGGCAGTAGCCCAGCAGCGGCTCGGCAGTGGCTTCGGCGACAGTAACTCCGGCAGCAACATCAAGCGAGCAAGAAAAAAACAGAAGAAAGAGCCGATAAACAAAAACAAGGAAGTAAATAGAGATTAGAGCAAGCTAAAACCTAAATTAAATGAATTAAAGAAGAATGAAAGGGATGAGAAATTGCTTGCCTTGCTTCCGCCGCGAGAGAGAGAGTGTGTGTGTGTGAGCTTCTGTTCGCCTCTTGATATTTTTAGAGGGGTTGAGGAGGAAAAGGACAATTATGCTACAGGGACGAAGGGAAAGAGAAAGAAGCAAAACGAATTTGGAGTGAGGTGGCATTTGAACGTAAGGAGCAGAGAGGAAATGGTGCAGGAATGCATTAATTTGCATTAATGCATACGAGCGAAATATTTATAGCTCGTATCTACGGTACACGAAAATTCTATTAAAGCTTTGAAAATAAAATGCTAGGACGTAGAATAAAATAGACTAATATAATTAGCATACAGGGTGCGACAAAAAGTTTGCTATGTCGCTTGCTAAAATTCGCAACAAAGCAACAAACGTTCGAACAGAAAAGAAAAAAATAAAAATAAAAACCAAACAAAACGCCATGAGATGGCGCTAGTTACAATGGCAATAAAAGATAAAAAAATAAAACAGCTAATAAACGAAAATGTTCGACCATTGGTTTCGAGAAATCTACTCGGAGCCGATATGAGTTCGAACGAAAAAAGCGATAAAAATGCGAAAAAGTGATGAGATAAAATTTAAACGTCATTAAGCGTAAAAATAAACATCAGGTTGACGTAAATAAATGGAAGTATGATTTTAGAAAATTGATGCTTGAAATGAGAAAATATTTGATGATGAAAAATTAAAAGTCAAAAATCGAGTAGTGTTGCTACCCTATTTCAGATTTTAAAATTTTCATTTGTCGCATTTCTATCATCAATTTTTCAAAAATCATACACCTGTTTATTTTCATCGATCTGATGTTTATTTTTGCACTTCATATCGTTTAAATTTTATTTCGTACTTTTTCGCATTCTTTATCACTTTTTCCATATTAACCATAGGCAAATTTTTATTGAGCTATATAGCGAACTTTTCGCCGTTCACTGTGTGCTAATAATTTTGTTTCACTTTGTTCTACATTCTAGAAATTTTGGTTGGAGTTTTTAGCAAGACTTCTCGTACCGTAAGCTCGAACTAAAAATATTATGGTCGTATGGCATTAAATGTGCATTAATGCACATTAATGCACATTTCTGCACCACTCACTGTTCGGCCTTGCTCCTAGCCAGCTCTCTCTCCTACCTTTAGCTAGCCTGCCTACGGGGAAAAATAAAGAGAATAAGGGGACAAGTGAAATAAATAGATGGAGAAAAATTTGCGAGAACAACCTCAGGAATCGGAACAGAAGGACGAGTAGGAGCGATGACGCGGATACGGATAGTCCTCCTCCTCTTGGCAACTGGAGGTCAAGAAGATGACGCTTGAGTAGGGTCCGTGCTTGTGGAAGAAATTGGCTCAGTGGCCGAAGCAGCAGTAACTTCCGCTTGAGGACGAGAAGAAGACTCAGGCGCAGAAGTGGACGGGTGCGCAACGTTAGCAGCGACACCAACAGTAGCAGCGGCAAGAGCCTCTTTTTTCCTTCTCCGCTGAGCTCTTTTTCTCATTTCTTGATACACTCAGGCTTCCACCCGGCTGGAGGATCTGCAGGAATAAGAGAAAAATGTTAGAGTTAGTACCGACAGGGAAGAACGAATTAAATGGAGGGTGCTCACTTTGGATACAGCCTCGGATGTCGCCCCGACACGCAAGCTCGCGAGTATGAACACCAGGAATCCCTGTTAGGTTGAGCAATTTGTCCAGCCAACCTTGCTCAACTGGTCCTAGGGGCGGCCTCCCACCCCAGGCGTCGTCCCTAATGCTTAAATTAAACCCACTTCGCCACAAAGGCCCAGGCAAAATGACGATAAAAACCCCTTCTTCCAGGCGTCAAAAGAGGATTCGAGATATAATAATTTCCAGGTGAAAGGTTTTAGTGAGTCATCGTCATAGCGAGGCGATATCGCTATGACACCATTACTATGGTTATACAGTTGAAACAGGGATCGACGCATTAATAGAGAGGGGGATTCAATCCGTACATGTCTACAAAGAGCTATAAAGGCATAAATGCCACAGTAAGCATTGGGCTTAACTGGGCAACGTTCAAATCAAATTCAGAAAATAATTCTGCAATCAAAGGATCCAGAGGGAGTCAAAAACCGTAATTAAACATTTTTGCATAAAGAATCCTACGGTTGCCAGGTAGTTCGCTGTTCAGACGAAGCGACCTAGGGCAATTTCAGTGGAATACCCATCCAAATGATCAAGGTTGGTATTATAATTTCGCAGCCGTCACTGAAGAACGGCGGTGGAAGCAATGGTGGAGACGGTATTCTCAATATCTCCTTCCCTAGTAGATTGGGGTTGGGAATAACGGCGATTGCGAGCCATGAATAAAGCTAAGCTAAGGATAGAATAGAAGGTACCTTTTTGGGAAGAAGGTTGGGGCACCCAGGTGGTGGCGGATCGCAACGAGAGGAAGAGAAGTTGTGTTTTTTCTTTAGAGCAGCAACAGATGAGAAAAGGGTATGAGAAGGGTTTTATAACCCTAAGGCTCAATTGAAACGACAGATCAAGCGATCATTGTGTGTGTGACGTGTCAAAAACAAGGGACGCGGGAAAGGGTACAGTCCTAGACGAGTGAAAAGACACTTTCAGCCTCACCATTCCCCTAGCGCCACCCTCTGCGAACACGTGGGCATAGAACATCATGACTGTCTCTTTTGTATCAAACAAAAAGAAGTCAGAGCATTAAATGCTCTGAAAAGTGGAGTCAGGACCAATGAAAGAGAAGGCAAGTTACAATGCCGCGACATGCATAAAGTACAAGTAGACAAGCGACAAGTAAACTCAACAGGAAGGCGACACCGCCAAGGTACATGCATTATTCGGCCAAGTACACAAGATTTATTAGTTATTAAAAACCAAGGAGGCGACATCAAAGTCCAAATGGAAAAAATAGTACAACAGCAGAACAGATAGTAAAGCGACACCTCAATCAGTCGGCATTGCATGGGCCTCGCATGGGTGTCGTCTCAACACTCCTCTTCGGAGGAAAAGAAACCTTCTTGGCTCTCATCAATCTCTTTCATTTTTGAGAAGGCATACTCGGCAACGTCAGTAGGATCAACAGCCTTACCGCGGCACTGATCTGCGAAACCAGTAGTAAAGGCTCGCATGGCCTTATTTTTCCACTAAGTCACCTTTGACGAAGCCTTCGCCAAATCGGCGTCATGAGATGATAGCTCTTCGTGAAGAAGAGAATTCATAGCGGAATGGGTCTGAACCCGAGAACAACAGTTCGGGGTCGTATTATGGACTCGGGAAGCTAGAAACCATAGCGGAACATTTGTGTATACAGAACCCTATGCTTGCCCGTCAAAACGCTATTCAAGCGTACTGTCTCAGGGGCAACGATGGCCTTATACCCCTCAGGGATAACAACATTATGAGCGGCTAAATGCTCATTAAGAGCAACCTCAGAGGTGATACTACTAACTGTAATATCCATCTTTTTCTCATCGGCAGATCTCGACTCAGAGCGGTGAGTCTTAGCCATGACAGAAGTAAAAAAGTAAAGATGGAGAAGACGACGAAAGAAAAGATGAGGTACCTTTAGAGAGAAAGCACTTCGAGAACCTTGAACGGTGAAAAGAAAATAAGACGGCTAGAGAAAATATGAAGAAAGCAGAACGGCAAAAATAAGCAAAAGAAACAAGAATTGGGTTTTATAACCCTAGTAGTCAACGAAACGACGGACGTCGCAGTCGTTGCGTGAGAGGATCACAAGGAAAAGACTCAAGCAATGAGTACAATTCTAGAGAAACGCAGCAACGCTTCGATTTTGCTAAAATTCTGAAGCACGCTATCCCTAGGTGTCCTAAAAAATGGACACGTGTGCCTGAGTTATCAAGACTTTTCTCCCGCATCAATCAAAAGATCATAAACATTAAATGCTCTGAAAAGCAGAAAGGATCTCTTGAAATAAGACAAGAGTGATACTTCACTAAAGGAGATAACGTAGAATGGCGTCAACCAAGCCAGTAACTTCCGGGATAACATGGAAAAGCGAAGCAGAGATCGTTTATTATTTAAAATATGAAATACAGATATCGTTTTGCGCGGAAAGGCGTTATTACAAGACAAGAAAAGTGAATAAAGAGGAAAATCTTCCCAGAGGGTCGACCTCGATCAGTCGAGGGCCGGCACAGCTATCGTCACCGCCATTCTCCTATTCCTCCCCGAGAAAAAGAAAATCTCCCCCGCCTTCGCCTAAATCCTTTATCTTCTTGGAAGTATAATCAGATAGCTTGGTCAAATCAACGGCTCCCTGGCGATAGAGATCTGTAAAGCCAGCGATACAGGCCTCTATAGTCTTATTTTTCCACCAAGCTATCCTCGAGGGTACTTTGGCCAAATCCGCATCACGGGACAATATCTCTTCACGAAGGAAAGAGTTTCTTTTATCGGCCGCCACTAGTTCCGCCTCCATTAGCTCCACTTTAGCCTTCCCTTTTGATCTTTCTCGTGCGAGGTCAGCGTGACACTCGTTCAACTCTGCCCGGGTACGATCTTGAAGCTTGGACAGCTCTGTTACCTTCGCCAAAGCGGCGTCTAATTGTTCCGTCGAATTGGGAGAGAGTCGAACCTTGTCGCTCTGATCCTCGAAAAAATAGTGCAGCTCGCGAAAGCTAGCAAGCATATCGTTCAGGAGGTGTGAATGTTGAACTTCAGGAGGGTGCTGCAGGAACTCTTCCTTGTCCTTCGAAGAACTGAACATCTGGCCCACTAAGGTCCCTACCGGCTCATTTCGCGATAGCGGATCTGATATCCCTAAAGCACGAAGCCCGTCGGTACCGAAAGATGACAGATCCAGCTGAAACGCGACATTCCCCTGAGAACCTTGAGGAGAAAGGTTGGCGATATAGGGAAGAGAGCAACTCTTTACGGAATTACCAACGCCCGAGATAGACGAAAGGAATAGAGGCTGAGGTTTCTTTGAGGAAGGATTAAGAGAAACATTTGGGTTTGAAACCGGTACGGTCACGTCCGGAATACAGGAGAAAATCGGAGAATCAGGGCCATCAGATGGCAAAGGCGGGTCCACCGCTGCGGAAATCTTATCAGTTTTGAAAGAAACAACGGAAGGCGCCTTGACAACCTCCGCCACTCGCGAGGTATTGGCGATAGGACAAGTGTCAACCTTAGTGGAGGGAACTGCGTTAACTTCCTTCAAGGGAGGAATCGGGGGATCCGTTTTCTCTTTCCGGATTTTCTTTTTAAGGCGCTCCGTTTCGGCAACCATCTCCTCGCTATTGTCCTCGGATGACTCTGCCACAGGACCATTTTTCCTTGCCCTGAGCTTCATCCATTGGGCAAGAGTCGCGTGACGCAGTTCGGAGCCGGCATCCATGCTCTCGCTATCGATATCAACTATTTCAGTCGCAGGACGACTCGAAGACACTCCCCTACCCCGGAGCTGCAACCAATTCTCAAGAAAACGAGAAGGTTGGGCAGAAACATTGCGCGCTGCGACAGTCTTAATCCTCCTTTTCCTTAGTGGGATAATTGGATTGCCGGAACTTTCGGGCGGCGGAGAAGTAGGTAGCGTTTGAAGCGGTACCACGTTCAGAGGAGTGTTATTTCCACCAGAGGAACAACCCTCAGCACTACCTGTCAATGGAATATATTAATATAACAAGTAAAGCAAAGCGATAACACGGCAAAAGAAAAACTCACCAACGACACATTCTTTCAAGGGTCTGAATCGAGCAAATTCCTGAATGCGGAAAGGCCCTTCTATCTCTAAGAGAGCAGAAACATGGGACACATCGGTGCTAGACAGCACTTCTGGATTTTTCCAATCGGCACTAGCAATCTTTTGATTAAAGCCTCCGCGCCACCAGCGGGACGACAGTCGAAGGGTGAAGAAACTATTCTTCCAATTATCCACGTTTTCTTCAAAACCTTAGAAGTTCCGCCAGAAAAATTGCACGACAGCGTCATTCCATCTAGGAGTGATATCCACCAAGCAGGCATGACAACTCAACTTGAAAAATGTACGGAATAGATCGAGAGAGGGAGTGAAAATACGCTTCATCTCGCATGACCGAAGGAACGCGTAAATCCCACACCATGAAGACGGAGTTATTTGAACCGGATTAAGATCATAATGGCTCAGCAGCTTCATCAGAGAAGTATGAAGTGGGAGATGAAATCCGTAGAGGAACATCTTGAAGTAAACCAGCCGAAACATTCCCCACATGGCGTCATGAAGCCGAATATCTTTCGTAGGGATATAAGGGCGACAGCCCAAGGGGAAGGTGATATCGTTCTCCTCCAACTCAGACCTCAAAACTTCATCACAATCAAAAATACTATGAGCTCTCCTAGCCTCGAGATCCATGGGATTTTCGACTCTCGCAGAAGCTCCAATATGAGACATAAGGAATTGGGAAAATAAACTAGGCGACAGAGGGACAAAATACCTGGAAAAATTAGCCGGAGAACAGACCGTTGTCGCCGGCGAGCAGTTGTGAAGACTCTCTTCTCGAGCAAGAAGAAACACAGGAGAAAGAGAAAGTGTGAAAAATTGCAGAATATTAGGAAAAATGATAAAAGAGAATAGGTTTTCCCTTATAAAGGTTCAACTTGAAGAAGAAGACAGCCTGTAAAAGTGAAACACGTGCGGAGTTGAAAGAGACGCGTGGACAGTCATTTATGTCTTTCACAGAAGACAGTTAGAAACCCAAAGACAGTTGCACTCAGCCACTGATCTCCCTCTGCGATAACCCTTGAAATTCGAAGAAATGGGTTAGAAAGGCGATAGGGGAACTAAAGAAAAAAGGAAAGGATATTTTATTCATTTTTGGAATGCCATACGACATCTACAAAGAGACAAGACATACTAAACTAATCGCTCTCAGACCAAGAGATGCCGCAACAATAAACAACATCATCATCCGAGAGCGATGGCTCCCCGCTAAAAGGGGGAAAGACTCTTCATTCCTCTTTCCTGCGTATATCAGTGAGCGGTCGGGCCCCTCTTCTGTGGTCGACATCGCTGTTTCAGCGCTCGCGGAGGGGAGAACTATTTTTGGCAAGACAGGGCGAGGAGGAAGAAAGGGTTCATCCTCCTTTTCATCAGAAGGGGCGTGATCCTTGAAAAGTGGTGCAGACACTTTTGGGGAATTTTTCCTCTGCCTCTTGCGTCCCCGCCGACGAATGAACGGCCTCCACGGAGGCGATGGAGGAGGATTGTCTGAATCCGGCGAAGTCGGAGGAGTTGGCGAAGAATCCCGCGCCGCAGTATCTAAAAAATAAGAGTCAGCCATGAGACCACAGACGATCTGCAAAAAGGAAAAATAAACAAGAAGATGAATAGAAATGAGGGAAAGGATCCCATTAAATAGCCAAAGGAGGGGGAGAAGCTTTTGATCTTCCAATACGACTTTTGAGGGCTGACGCGTGTACAACCTGGAGTGCAAATCCAGATTTGCAGTCACGCCTGTTGAAATATCCCCCAGATCGAGGAAAACCGAAAATTAGTCTAATCGACGGACAGGGAAGAGACGGCGCAGAATTAATGCAGAACGGTTAGCGAGAAAACCGTCCGGTGACTGACTCATTTTTAGTTGGGCTAAGAATGCCTCCAACCGAAAAAAGACAAATGACGCGTTGAAGAAGAAGAATAGTGACAAGCAGCACAATAAAGATAGTTTATTTATTATAGCCTAACGGCCGAAAAGTACAGCTACGAAAGTAGAAAAAGAGAAAAGGTACAAAGGGAGCCACCACCGTCAGGTATCAGAGCCAGTGTCCTCGGGCACTTCAGGAATATCTCGCAGAGAGTCCATGACCAGAGTCAGGTCGGCAGAGGTGACCCTCATTCCTTTCAAGCAGCACCCCAACATGTCCTTGCGCTGCTGCAGCATGACGATCACCACCTGAATCCGAGCGATAGAGGTGGCCAACTTCGACAAGCTCTCTAAAGGACTAAAATCCTCCAGAGACGTAGCTCCCAGCCTGGAATGGAGCAGGGTCAGCATCCCTTGTAGTTCCAGGATGTCCTCGGAAGTCTTGACCAGCATGTTCTCCAAGAACCCAACGTCACCATCATTGAGGTTCTTGAGAGTGTGGCCCTTGGAAAGGAGGAATTTTTTAGTCAAATGATCCATCATGTCAATTACAAAAGATGAGAAGAGCGTGGGTGGAGAAAGCCCCAGATTTATAGGCTCCGAAGAAAAAGGGCCTTGGGAAAAAAGGAGGTCCTCAAAAGACGAGCCGTCCCGTTACCCTCGAAGGCCGATGGACCTGAAACGGAAACCAAGGTCGACGTTCTTATACTACCAACGATGCTGATATTTGAAGGGAGTACGAGATTGAATCCTGAAAAATGCCAAAAAGCACGATATTACGGGTGGTCATGACGTAAAAGCCATACGATTGTCGGTATCCACAGTATAAGGCCGCGTCGATGTCGCAGGTAGCTCCTAGCAGCGTGAAGCCTCGCCAACATCGCAGGTATCTAGTGGTATAAAGTCGCACAAATTGTAGGCAGTTGATGGCATAAAACCGCGTCAATATTGCTATTTTCATGGGCGGAAAGGAAAGAAAGAGCCCGCGTGATCTCAAAATCCCTGTAAGTATAAAGTTTGCTAATTTCTCCATGAATACCTATCTCTTCTATGTGTTTGCAGTTCACTCAAAAGGATGATGGACCCGGAACGTATGCGAGCCTACGGTATGACCTGGCCGCAATCCGCGGCGGTATCGAAAGTAGCCCGTCAGTAGCTCTCCTACGACGCGAACGAAGTTGCGACTTTCTAAGCCCTGCCGATGGACCAAGCAGAATAATATCGTTGGGCGAAAGCAACACCCTAATGGTTATGAACGGGATAGCGGCGTCTCTCGCGGATCTCTTAATACCTCAGGAGGACGGGTCTTTAGACAAGAATGAAGGCCGGAATCTGCTTACTCGGAGGAAAGCTCCAGATCTAAGCTCTACCTGTCGTTTAAACCAATCTCTATCGTGCTAAAGAAGACAAAGAAGCTCGGAGATCCTATGAGCATATCGCCTTAAGAAAGAAAGGACCCTCACCTAAGATTCCAGACATGGACAGGGAATGACAACCCTTGGTAAACACTCGGGCTCGTTTTCAGTTGGGCTTATGATAACCATTAAGGCAATCCTGAGGGCATTTCTGTAATTATGACCCCTGCCGAAGATGGAGTCCCATAAGCCTTATCGGACATCTAAGCTATCGCTACTTGACCTTGAAGCGTTTACTGGGATGGTCGACTTCAGCGGGGGGAGGGGGGGGGGAGGTCTCACGCGTCTCTAAGCGCACGGCATCATCCCATCCCAGGGACCTATAGAGATATCGCCCCCGACATCATCGTAGGTATCGCCCCGGCACCCTCCTCGGAGACATTAACCATGACGCTACCTCAGGTATCGCTCATGACGTCACCCTCAGGTATCGCTCATGACGTCACCCTCAGGTATCGCCCGTGACGTCATCAGGGTCATTGTCTGGCCTGGATATCACCCTTTCGTCTAGCTATCGCCTCCAGTGGCCTACAAATACCCCTTAATTTAAACATCAAGTAAGCCAGAATTCACTTACTAGAACCGCTGCTATTTTCGAACCACTTACTGACTTAAGCATCGGAGTGTCTACGCCGGAGCCCCCCCTCCGGCGCCTTGCAGGTGAGTTCGACGGCAACTACAGCAACTCCGACCCATGGAAGTCAACACTCCGATCGCATAAAAGTTAAAATCTTAACACCCCTCAAACGTTGTTCATCATCTCCCTCCCTCGTCTGCACCGTTCCAGCAGCCAAGACAGGCAGCAACTGGCGGCGTGACAGGCAGCAGCGGCATGACAGGTGACGGCGGCAGCCCAGCAGCGCAACAGTAGCTCGACGGTGACGCGGCAGTAGCCCAGCAGCGGCTCGGCAGTGGCTTCGGCGACAGTAACTCCGGCAGCAACGGCAAGCGAGCAAGAAAAAAATAGAAGAAAGAGCCGATAAACAAAAACAAGGAAGTAAATAGAGATTAGAGAAAGCTAAAACCTAAATTAAAAGAATTAAAGAAGAATGAAAGGGATGAGAAATTGCTTGCCTTGCTTCCGCCGCGAGAGAGAGAGAGTGTGTGTGTGTGAGCTTCTGTTCGCCTCTTGATATTTTTAGAGGGATAGAGGAGGAAAAGCACAATTATGCTACAGGGACGAAGGGAAAGAGAAAGAAGCAAAACGAATTTGGAGTGAGGTGGCATTTGAACGTGAGGAGCAGAGAGGAAATGGTGCAGGAATGAATTAATTTGCATTAATGCATACGAGCGAAATATTTTTAGCTCGTATCTACGGTACACGAAAATTATATTAAAGCTTTGAAAAGAAAATGCTAGGACGTAGAATAAAATAGACTAAGATAATTAGCATACAGGGTGCGACAAAAAGTTTGCTATGTCGCTTGCTAAAATTCGCAACAAAGCAACAAACGTTCGAACAGAAAAGAAAAGAAAAAAAGTAAAAATAAAAACCAAACAAAACACCATGAGATGGCGCTAGTTACAATGGCAATAAAAGATAAAAAAATAAAACAGCTAATAAACGAAAATGTTCGACCATTGGTTTCGAGAATTCTACTCGGAGCCGATATGAGTTCGAACGAAAAAAGCGATAAAAAAGCGAAAAAGTGATGAGATAAAATTTAAACGTCATTAAGCGTAAAAATAAACATCAGGTTGACGTAAATAAATGGAAGTATGATTTTAGAAAATTGATGCTTGAAATGAGAAAATATTTGATGATGAAAAATTAAAAGTCAAAAATCGGGTAGTGTTGCTACCCTATTTCAGATTTTAAAATTTTCATTTGTCGCATTTCTATCATCAATTTTTCAAAAATCATACACCTGTTTATTTTCGTCGATATGATGTTTATTTTTGCACTTCATATCGTTTAAATTTTATTTCGTACTTTTTCGCATTCTTTATCACTTTTTCCATATTAACTATAGGCAAATTTTTATTGAGCTATATAGTGGAAGAAATTGGCTCGGTGGCCGAAGCGGCAGTAACTTCCGCTTGAGGACGAGAAGAAGACTCAGGCGCAGAAGTGGACGGGTGCGCAACGTTAGTAGCGACACCAACAGTAGCAGCGGCAAGAGCCTCTTTTTTCTTCTCCGCTGAGTTTTTTTTTCTCGTTTCTTGATACACTCAGGCTTCCACCCGGCTGGAGGATCTGCAGGAATAAGAGAAAAATGTTAGAGTTAGTACCGACAGGGAAGAACGAATTAAATGGAGGGTGCTCACTTTGGATACAGCCTCGGATGTCGCTCTGACACGGAAGCTCGCGAGTATGAACACCAGGAATTCCTGTTAGGTTGAGCAATTTGTCCAGCCAACCTTGCTCAACTGGTCCTAAGTGCGGCCTCCCACCCCAGGCGCCGTCCCTAATGCTTAAATTAAACCCACTTTGCCACAAAGGCTCAGGCAAAGTGACGATAAAAAACCCCTTCTTCTAGGTGTCAACAGAGGATTCGAGATGTAATAATTTCCAGGTGAAGAGTTTAGTGAGTCATCGTCATAGCGAGGCGATATCGCTATGACACCATTACTATGGTTATACAGTTGAAACAGGGATCGAAGCAGTAACAGAGAGGGGGATTCAATCCGTACATGTCTACAAAGAGCTATAAAGGCATAAATGCCACAGTAAACATTCGGGCTTAACTGGGCAGCATTCAAATCAAATTCAGAAAACAATTCTGCAATCAAAGGATCCAGAGGGAGTCAAAAACCGTAATTAAACATTTTTGCATAAAGAATCCTACGGTTGCCAGGTAGTTCGCTGTTCAGACGAAGCGACCTAGGGCAATTTCAGTGGAATACCCATCCAAATGATCAAGGTTGGCATTATAATTTTGCAGTCGTCGCTGAAGAACGGCGGTGGAAGCAATGGTGGAGACGGTATTCTCAATATCTCCTTCCCTAGTAGATTGGGGTTGGGAATAACGGCGATTGCGAGCCATGAATAAGGCTAAGCTAAGGATAGAATAGAAGGTACCTTTTTGGGAAGAAGGTTGGGGCACCCAGTTGGTGGCGGATCGCAACGGGAGGAAGAGAAGTTGTGTTTTTTCTTTAGAGCAGCAACAGATGAGAAAAGGGTATGAGAAGGGTTTTATAACCCTAAGGCTCAATTGAAACGACAGATCAAGCGATCATTGTGTGTGTGATGTGTCAAAAACAAGGGACGCGGGAAACGGGTACAGTCCAAGACGATTGAAAAGACACTTTCAGCCTCACCATTCCCCTAGCGCCACCCTCTGCGGACACGTGGGCATAGAACATCATGATTGTCTCTTTTGTATCAAACAAAAAGAAGTCAGAGCATTAAATGCTCTGAAAAGTGGAGTCAGGACCAATGAAAGAGAAGGCAAGTTACAATGCCGCGACATGCATAAAGTACAAGTAGACAAGCGACAAGTAAACTCAACAGGAAGGCGACACCGCCAAGGTACATGCATTATTCGGCCAAGTACACAAGATTTATTAGTTATTAAAAACCAAGGAGGCGAGATCAAAGTCCAAATAGAAAAAATAGTACAACAGCGGAACAGATAGTAAAGCGACACCTCAATCAGTCGGCATCGCATGGGCCTCGCATGGGTGTCGTCTCAACACTCCTCTTCGGAGGAAAAGAAACCTTCTTGGCTCTCATCAATCTCTTTCATTTTTGCGGAGGCATACTCGGCAACGTCAGTAGGATCAACAACCTTACCGCGGCACTGATCTGCGAAACCAGTAGTAAAGGCTCGCATGACCTTCTTTTTCCACCAAGTCACCTTTGACGAAGCCTTCGCCAAATCGGCGTCATGAGATGATATCTCTTCGTGAAGAAGAGAATTCTTCTTCCTTTCAGCCACCAACTCAGCCTCCAAAGCTTCAATCTTGGCCTTTCCTCTAGACCTCTCCCGAGAAAGGTCAGCACGACACTCGCATAATTCGGCTTGGGTACGTTTCTGGAGCTGCGTTAGCTCTTCCACTTTGGCCAAGGCACCAAGATCTTGGAACTGCTCACCGTGGGCCTTGATAAAGTAATGAAGTTCCTAAAAGACGGCAACTTTCATAACGCGTGCACGCTGAACCTCAGGAGGAAGCTGCAGTAACCTATTCTCATCCTCAGGGACGCGGAACATCTCGCAGGCCAAGATAGCCGTGGGCTGGTCCCGCGACAAGGGGTCTGATACACCCAAGGCACGGAACCCATCAGTCCCAAATTTTGACAAATCCAGTTGATGGGAAGGGGGCCCTTGGGGCCCGTCAGGGGAGAGATCAGCAACAAAGGAAGGGGCAGAACTATCGATTGAACCACCGGTATCTCGAATGGAAGTAAGGAACAATGGGTAAGGAGGCTTTGAGGGAAAGCAAAAAGAACCAGTAGTACCCTGAACTAGTGCTTCCACGTCAGGGATACTACCAATGGGTGAAGGGGGAGGCTCCATGACGGGAGTGGAGTCTGCCACCGACGGCGATACCATTACAGACGCGGGAACCCCGTTAGGAGGAGATGACCTCGGAGTCGAGGAAGTGTCACCTGGCGGCGCGGCAACCTCTCTAGTGGCACCAGGTGAAGCAGCAGTGCGAGAAGCGACAAGGGTTGTCGCTGGGGCAGAGGTAGGCCGAGCAGTCATCTTCGCCACCCGAGTCTCATTCTCCTCCCTCAGCCTCTTTCGCTGAGCCGCGGAGGCTGGGCGAAGACTCAGCTCTGTGTCCATTTCCTCCATATCCTCAGCCCCGTAAGAAAATATCTTTGTCTCAATTATTGGCGAACCAGAGCCGGACCCCCTCTTCCGAGTTGGCAACCAATTCTCCACGAAGTGAGAAGCGCGGGTAGAAGTACCGCTCTCCCTCGAAAGAGCCGCGTTCGAAGCCCTTTTCTTTATGGGCATGCAGTGATCAGCCGGGGCCCCAGCAGAAGTAGAAGGAGTTGACGCCGGAGGTGGAATAATCTTGGGAGGAGCGTCACCCTTTAGAAGTGGACGAGCGACAGTATTCCCTGCGAGAGGCTATGTTAGTAAGCAAGGGATAAACAAGATAACGACAAAGCCCAAAAACTCACCTATGGTGCACTCAGACAAAGGCCTATACAAGGCAAAGTTTCAGATCTGGAAAGACGACTCCATCTCCAACAAGGCGTTGGCCTGGCCTAACTCTTCCCTAGATAAAACCCCTGGCTTCACCCAATTAACAACATCCATGTTGAAGCCAGAGCACCACAGATGGGAGGGAAATTGGACAATAAAGAAACCGCTCTTCCAGTCTTCGACGCTCTCCTCAAATCCTTGAAACCTTTGCCAAAAAGGCCCGACTAAGGCGTCACCCCACCTTGGGGTAATATCAACGAAGCCATTGTGGCAGACTAGAGTCAAAAACTTACGAAACAAAGCGATAGAAGGAATGAGAATATTTTTCAACTCGCAAGCGCGACGGAAAGCGTAGATGCCACTCCACGAGGAAGGGGTGATCTGCGCAGGGTTAAGCCCATACTCATGCAGCACATTTTCTAGTGTGGTGATAAGATTCGGGCTGTTTGCTGAAGGGTGGCAGAGGATGATGGTTCGCGAGCTCAATTGTCCACGGCGCCTGGTGTACCTGCACAGCACCGGAGGGGGTCTCCGGCGTAAACACTCCGATGCTTAAGTTAGTTGTGATTGTATAAAATAGCAGAGTTTTTGCCAGCAATCTTAGGTTTACCTCCCTCCTTTGTGGCGGAGGTATTTATAGGCAAAAATGGAGCATTTCTGAGTGATCTTGGTAACTGGCCTAAATCTTAGGTCTACGTCCTTCTCGAGTCACTTGGCTTGGCCTGGGATGGGATAACGCCTTGTGTCATGACAGTGTGTGTGTCAGACCCCCTCGCTGATGTCGACCATCCCAGGGTTGGTCACATGGGAAGAGGCAATAGCCTCGATGCTGTCGGAGTGGTAGGAGCAGCAACGTTACCCCCCCCCCCCACCGCAGGGTATTAGACGAAAATGCCCTTGTCGTTAGAAGTATTGTTATCACAAGCCCAACCGAAAATGAGCCCGAGTGTTTACCAAGGGCTAGCGCTTCATCCTTAAATCTTGCCAAGTTAACTGGTTTTTCATGCGTAGAGATGATCCGTTTGCCGAGAAAATACGTTCCTTCCAATCGCAATTCTTTTCTAGCCTATAAATTGTCTTTTGTCGCGCTGCTTTTTTCATGACCATTTCTGTGCTCCCTCTGATTTTTGACTATGGATGATCTTACGAGAAACTTTCTGATCTCGAAGTCGCATAGCCTGAAGAATCTTGTTGAGTCTGACATCGGCTTCCTGGAGACCATGCTGACTAAAACCTCTGAGGATGTCTTGGAGCTTCAAAGAATGATAACTCCTTTGCTGTCCAGACAAGGGGATGCTTCTATGGAGGATTTCAGTCCTATACAGAGCGTGTCAAAGCTGGGTGTTGCGATCTCCCGCATCGAGGTGACCATCACTATGTTGCAGCATAGGAAAGACCTACTGGTGTGCTGCTTGAAGGGTATGAGGGTTTCCTCCGCCGAACTGTCCTTAGTGGCGGATGATCTAAGGGAGATCCCTGCTGCTCTTGAGGACGATGAAGTTGGGTCCCATGCTTGACCCTTAGCTGCCGCCCCTTTGTTTTTTACTACTTCTGTGTACGCGCTTGAGCGCTTAGGCCATTTAGGCCATAATTAAATAAAATGCTGCTTTGAACATTGTTTCATCTTCTACCTTTGATTTCTCGTTGTTTATTGCTCTAGTCAGGTACGTTCGTTATAAGCCCAACCGAAAATGAGTCTTTTTCTATAATGGAAGTCTTTAATGCCCCAATTAACAATAAATGTTTACTTGATCGCCCCTTGCGCCGCGCTTCCCGTGGTGGGTGATTGATTTTTGGTGCCTTTTGATTAGCGCAGTTCTCGAGCAGTTGCGTGCGCCGCATCAGATTCTGTAATTATGATTGTTCTTCACCAGGTGTACTTATTGCTTTCAAGAGACACGCAAAGAGATCTCAGCTATTTAATGGGGTCTTCTTCCCTTTTCCTCGTTCACCTTCTTCTCCTTATTCCTTTTCTTGGATTGCTTGCATATCAATGGCAGATTCCTACTTCCTTGATACTGTGGCGCGTGACTCCCCGCCGACTCCTCCAACTTCACCCGATTCGGATCATCCTCCTCCATCTCCCCCATGGAGGCCGCCAGTCCGCCGGAAGGGCCGCAAGAGGCCAAGGAAGGAGACTTCTGAGGCAGTTAGCGTCCCTTCCCCTTTCTCCGCACGGAAGGACAATGGATAGCTTCCTTCTGTGACTCTTGTCTTGGCAAAAGATTCTCTTTCTGACACAGATTCTGGGACAACGGTTGCTAGCGTTGCAGAAGGGTCGAGCTCGGCATTGCTGGGTCAGGAAAAAAGGGTTGACGAACCTTTTCCTCCTTACAATGGAGGTCTGCCGCTCTCAGATGACGACGACATTTTTTACTATGACATGTACTGGCCTGATGAGGATTAGTGGCCTAGTGTTAGGGGTGCTGTAAGTGTCGTATGGCTTTTAACAAATAACCTTGATGTTTTCTTTCTCTTGCCACCGCGTTATTTTATTAATGGCTGATATGGAGGCGTTAGCCTTGCTGAGCCAAACGTTCTGCGATGGTTTGGCTTGGCCAATCATTAACTGTCGTTTGGTAGGTCGTGGCAAATAACTGCCTACTTCTAACTTCTGAGCACGATTCCACGTGGCCCCTTTCTTTTACACGCGTCCTCGCGCAACTGGTAGTTCAATTAATGCAGTGATATTTGGTCCTTTAAAAAGGGGTTATCTTCTCTTTCTAATGTTTTTGCCCTTATTTCAAATTTTTTGTTCTTCTCTGCACTTTCTCTGGAAAAGGTTCTCGTCCGTCCCCCGTCCTTCGCCGATTTGCCTGCGGATCTTTCCTTTTAAGGTATCACTTCATCCCTTCAGATTTTCTGTTCATTAGTTTGTTATGGTTGTGACTAGAACCAGACGATTCCTCTAGAGGCCCATAGATCCAGAAATCGTGCAATCATCCAGCATTTTCTCCTACGACGCGGTTTGAAACGCTGAACTGGAGGAGAACGGTATCACCTTCCCTCCTGGGTGTGCTCCTACTGTTCCCGAGAGCGACATGCGTCTTCACGATCCACTGTGGGGGAACTATAGATTGGTTTATTTTAAAATGTTCCTCTATGGTTTTCGCCTCCCCGTCCATACTTCAATAGCGACACTGTTGCGGGAATACAAACTTAATCATGTCCAGATAACTCCCTCTTCTTGGTGTGGGGTTTATGCCTTTCTTCGCGCTTGCGAGTTGGAGGGCATTCTCGCCCCATCTCTCAATTTATTTCGCAAATTCTTTAGCATGACCTGCCACGATTGTTTAATCAGTATTACTCCAAGGTGGGATGACGCGTTTGTGCAGTCGTTCTGGCAGCGGTTTTGCGGCTTTGAGAGGGTTGTGGCCGATTGGAAAAATAGCTTTTTCATTCTTGAGTTACCGTCCCGTTGGTGGCGCTGTGGTTTTAATCAAGAGCTTATAGGTCCCCTTTGGGCGAACCCGGTGGTGCTGACTAGAAGCGAGCTGGATCAAGCTAACGCTTCGCTAGATAAAAGTATACGCTATCGCATTCGGGAGTTCGCCTCATACAAGCTTCTGAATGAGTGCGTTATGGGTGAGTTTGTCTTACTTCTCGTTCCCCTTTTCCACCTTTTGTTGTTCTCACATATTCCCTTGCCAGGAGATACTGATGGCCAGTTGCCCGAAGAGGCTAACGCTCCTTTGAACGTGATGTCGCTTAGAACGATACCGTCTTCTCCTCCTGCCGCGCATTTTGGTCCTCAAGGTATTCTGCCCAAGAGGGGAAAAACTAAAACAGTCGCTGGGAGGGGGCGGGCGCGCGTCATTTCTACGCGAGCTTCTCGCTTTATCGACAATTGGCTACCGCCACGCCGCGGAGGGATAAATATAAGTCAGCCTTCGACTCGAATACTTGACAGTGACGACAGCAGCCAAAGCGAGGACATGGATGCCAAACCAGACCTTTGTCATGCCTCCTTACTTCGACGAAAGAGACTCAGAGTGGGTATGAACGGGCAGGCTACCAGGCCATCCTCTGACCATGCTAACGCGAAGGATACCGCGGCGCCTATCATTTCTTCTATGGCAAGTACTTCTCAACCAACGAATATTGCTGACGCGCCAACTACATGCCCTCTTACTGCTACTACAGTTTCCTTGGTGGCGGATTCTCCCTCTCCACCTAATGCTCCTGACTCTCCCATTTCTCAATTTATTCCAGACGTGGTGACAACGACTTCTCTAGCTCCTGAGCCGCCGCTCAAGGTTCCTCCCGAATTGTTTTTTACTTTTGTCTCAGAGGTGAGTAATAAAGGCTCCCCTCCGACTCCAATGTTCAACCTCTCTCCTGATGGTCCCAAAGGGACTCCGCGCTATCGCATGGATTTAACGAGATTTGGCATTAACAGTCTTCGCGTTGCGGGGGTGCAAAATCCTTTTTTGAGGGACGAGTTCACGACACCTCTGATAGGGAAAATGATGAGCTCTTCTTCAGAGAAAGAGAAATTCCTCCAGCTTTCGTCGAGGGCTCGCTACATGCGCGTTGTAAATGATTCTCTAGATATCTTCCGCTACTTTCATTATGCGGTGGAGGCTTTTGACAATGAAATGCAAAACTCTGCCCACGCCATGCGCGCTCAGAAAGTGTAGCTTGACCAGTCGCTAGACCGAACGGGGTTGCTAACGTGTCTTTATGACGATTTACAGAAAGAGCTGAGTAGAGAAAGGTCCATAGGGAAAGCGAAAGCTGACGTTCTGGAGGCAGAGTTAGCTTTGGAGAAGAAGAAAAACCTTCTTCTTTGCGAAGAGATGCTGGCTCGAGATGAGGAATTTGCCAGGCTTCCCTGAAGTTGGAGTGTTGGAAAAAGAAGGTTTAGGAGGCCCTCGCTTCTGGGCTCGCTGTCCGCTTCGGGAATGATTCCTTCAGTCCAATCGAGGTTGCCGATTGTGCCTCTGCCATAATAGACAAGGTTAATGGAAACTACGCCTCTATCTTCGATGGAGAGAAGTCTAGGGACGGTGGCGGCAGTGCGTAATGGCCTCTCTCTTGATTGCTATCGTTTTTCTTATTTGTAAAGACATTTTTCATTTGTTATTCTTGCAATAAGGCTAACGCCTGAGGTCATCGATGTTTTTTCCTCAAACGCTGGGTTTGGATGCATTGTCAATGTTGTTTATGCTTTGCTGACATTTTTGCTACCGCGCCATTTCTTGAAACCGCGTGTCAAAGCTGGTGCTACTTTTTAGAGCATTAAATGCTATGAATCCCCTTATTAATGCGATCGAAAGGTAATGATGAGAAAATACACGTGTCTTTCTTGTAATGAAGCGTTTGAAATAGGCACCTTCTTGGGAGTAGCAAAGACTAAAGCGTCTCTCTTTTGAAGTTGTGTCCTTCGCGCGTGTCGCGCCCTTCCTTTATGCTGCCTCGCCATGTGTCGATTATTCACTGGTCGCGCCTTTTCAACCCATTTTAGGGTTATATATAATGTTTTTTTTCCCCGCCTTCTTTTTTCTTTTTATCTCCTTCTTCACTCACCGCTTCCTTTCGAAAATAACTCACGTCGTTCCTTCTTCTTTGTTCTGGGATTCTTGGGGTTTCTTTTACAAAGGTACACGCATTACTTCCCTCTTTTACTCTCTCTTTTCTATTTTACTAGTTATGGCAAAGACCCGCTCTTCAAAATCTGCTGAGGGGGAAAGTTCCCAAAAATCTGCTGGGGAGGAGAAAATTAATAATACCCCCACTTCTCTTGATACCTTGCCCTTAGTTCATCGTTGTCTGTCCGATTTCAATGTTCAGTTTCCTCAGGGTTACTCTACTAGTGTCGCTTCTGACCCTTTCCGCCTTAATAGTGCATTGCCGGGCAATAGTAAGATATTATATGCCAAGTTGTTTGTCCATGGGTTTCGGCTTCCCCTTGACCCGCTTGTAAAACTGTTGCTGGCCGATTCTGATTTGAATCCGGCCCAACTGAGTCCTAACGTGATTTGCGTTGTTAGTGCTTTTGCGGCGCTATGTCGGTTCAAAGGGATTAAGTCCCCTTCGCTAGCGTTGCTTCATAACATTTTCCAATTGTACTCTCGTAAGGGGGTAATATCAATATCACCCCGATATGATGATGACTCACTGAATCCCTTTACTTGGAAACTTATAGGTATCGAGTCTTTTGTTCCTCGCTGGAAGGAGGAATTTTTTGTTGTTAACCTGCCCGAGCCTTTGTGGAGAACCAGTTTCAATGAGGAAATCAAAGATGGGGCCTGGGGTAGCAGAAAACCACTCTCCGATCCGAAGGACAGTTGGCTAAAGACGCTGCTCCAAATGGGCTTTAGCGTTGACACTCGTAAAGTGGCAAACAGAGTGCCAGTTACAGAGTGTAAAATGGGTGAGTTTTTATCCTTCTTTTTCCGCATCGCTAGGAAATGCTAATGCTAACGTTTTCATGACTAAACAATGGTTCCGCCTGGTTAGGAGCCCGAATACATTCGGAGGAAAAAGAGAAGGGAGCAAACGAGAAGGACCCAGGCTGCCACTGCCGCTATTGCTGTTGCTGCCGCTGTTGCTGCTGCTGAGGGTGGGGCTATCGGTGCTACTTCTGTCGCGTCACTTTCTCAAGGAGTTGCCGCTGCTACCAGCACAGTTCAAGCATCGTCTTCACGGGCGCGCGTTACAAGAAGGAAAAGAAGTAAGAAGGCAACCGCTGTGCCCCCTGCTCTTTCTCAAGCTACGGCTTCTTCAGAAGTGTCTGCTGGTTTGATTCCTACCGGGATTCCTTTGGTCTCTCCCTCTGCTCAGGTATCTCTATTCGCTACGGCTCCTGGTTCCTTCGTTCTTTTGCCGTTTTCTTATTGTATTTCCTTTCCTTAGAAGGTTGGCCCCACTTCCACTTGTTCTCCTTCTCACAAAGACATGTCCTTTGCGAGTGAGCTTGTCGAGCACCGGAAGAAGGTTCGCCATGACCTTCAGAGTAGTCCATCGTCATCTGGTGTTAATCCATCCTTGACGACTGCCTCAGGAGGTGGTGCGCCTTTCGGGCAGCCTCAAAATGTTGGTCCTGCTATCAATCCTCATGCTTTTGCTGACTCTCCCCTCCATTCTGCCTCTGGTGCTATCGGTTTTAGTTCAGATATGTTGGGCTATGAGACAGTCGCTAGTGGTGAGTCTTTTGTTTCTGCCGTAGGGGGTTCTGATCGCCCTCCTTCTCCTCCTGCACTATCTTTTGTTCCCTTGTCTCCACTTGCTGCCGTGAGGGGCAATTCTGCTTCTAGCTTTATAGTTGGTGTTACTCCGTACGCTCCTCCCAGCTTTCCCACTCATAATATTAATCTGGGTGGCCTTAAAGAGAAAGTTTTTCAGGCTTCGGAGCTTGATAGCGTTGAGGCTGTTCTTGCCTCTACGTCTCTGTTGGCGGCTCGAATAATGTCACATCAAGGAGAAAAAGGTGTTTTTTTAGCCAAGAGTCACCAGGAGCGTATGGATTTCCTTCATTCTTAGATGTTTTCTTCCTTCTGTCATGCTCATTACTTGGGTGACGCTTGCGCCACGGAGGCGGCGAGCAAGCAAGGAGAAATAGACAGATTGACAGCTGAGCGTCAGGGTCTTTTGGATGCTGCCACATCTGCCAAGCAAGAGGCGGAGTTGGCTAGGCAAGAGGCTAATGCTGCTAAACAAGAGGCGGAGGCTGCCAGGCTTGCCTTTGAGGAAGAAAAATAGAGAGGTGCCGCCTTAAACATACGACTTTCTGAGGAAGAGGCTTGGCTGACGTTAGAAAGGCAGAGAAATGCTAAATTGGCTGCCGATCTCAGCCTTTCCGCTGAGAAATGCCATTGGTATCTTTAGGAAGGGGCGATGCTTATGTCCGAAGGCTTCATGCGCTATCACGGGATGGATGATCTCTAAATTAAAACCCTTTCTGAATATTTTGAGGAGAGGTCCTCACATGTGTCCGACGAGGGTTTCTACAATTCAAAGGCCGCCCAACGGGGAGAAAATAACACGCCAGGCGCTCCTTAGGTCTCGCGCTTTGTTCCTTGACTTTTGATATTGATATGTCTTTGACTATCCTTGTGAGGATATTTTGTAATTATGACTGTATCAGCTTCTCTTTAGGCCATTGTTTTTGTCTATAATTTCTTTTGTGGTCCTGTCTTATGATATTACTGCCATAATATGGTTAGTAGACTTTATTATTAAAATTACAATAATGTGGTCATCGTACCTTATGTGGTTAGTCAACCGTTGTGTTTGCATGCGCACACCATCCATAGTTTGCCAAGTTATTTCTGGCTTTAGAGGCTTGGTGCTTTTGTGACAGCCATAATAGCTCGTTTTCTGAGGAAGACTTTCTCATTGTGCCTCTGTCTGCTTTTTTCTCTTGTTGAGAATCAAGAATTTTATCCTGCATCAAAATTATTTATTATTTCCATTTATGTTGCGTACCGCTCGATGTCGCCTTTGTTGTTAGGGGGATCACTTAGCCCTATTAAGTTTGTTTATGATATTGTTGTTGCGACAGAGATATCTCTCCAGCTCAACTTCACCAGGTATCAACCGCTCGGTTACTAGCTACGACATCTCTCTTTATTTCAGATGCTATCGTTCGGCTCGGGGCGTGCCTCATCTTAGTGAGCCATCTGATCAGGACCGGCCATCACAAGGATAGGATTTTCACTCCCAAGTGTTGAAACCTCACGTCCCTGGAGCGTGCCTCATCTTAGTGGCCCATCTGTGTGAGCACAGCTACCACAAGGATAGGATTTTCACTTCCAGGGCGGAGTTACTATCTCCTTAGGGTGTGTCTCGTCTTAATGGCCCGCCTATGTTAGCACGGCTACCACAAGGATAGGATTTTCACTCCTACGGATGTCGGGACGTTCCTCGTCTTAATGGGACGTCTATGTGAGCACGGTTGCCACAAGGATAGGATTTTCACTCCCAGGGGCATTGGGGCGTGCCTCGTCTTAGTGAGCTGTCTGATCAGAACCAGCCATCACAAGGATAGGATTTTCACTCCCAATGCTATATATGCCAGGGCGTGCCTCGTCTTAGTGAGCTGTCTGATCAAGACCAGCCATCATAAGGATAGGATTTTCACTCCTGGCATTCTTCGTTATCTGTATATGATTGACCATAACGTGCACAAGAAATGCCTTTCATTCATGTGTTAGAGCAATATTAACAATGTCAAACAGGAGAGATTAGCTTCTAGTATGGTATAGTTTCAAACGGGATATATTCCAGGAATTTGGTAAGGGAGTACCGTCAAGTGTCTCCAAATGATACGCTCTTTTTCCAACGACGCGGTTGACGCGATATGGCCTGTCCCAATTTGGGCTGAGTTTTCCCATGCGTTGTCCTGCCGCTCGTTTATCTCTGAGCACTAAATCTCCCACTTTGAGCAGCCGCTCTCTAACTTGTCTGTTGTGATATCGCGTCATTCTTCTTTTGTAGTGCAAGGTTTTCAAGAGAGCCTCCTCTTGTACTTCTGGCAGTGCGTCGAGGTTAGCGCTTAACCTTTCTTCATTTATTTCTTCGTTGAAATATGCCACTCGAATTCTCAGGGTGCCAATTTCTACCGGCGTGACAGCTTCTGTGCCAAAGGCTAACGTAAAAGGGGTTTCTCCTGTGGTGGTTTTGACGGTCATGCGATAAGCCCACATTACATACGGCAGTTCGTCCGCCCATTTCTTTTTAGAACCTTCTAGGTTCCTCTTGATGCCACTGAGGATACTGCGATTGGTCACTTCAGCCTGACCGTTGGTTTGCGGATGTGCTACAGAAGAGAATCTTTGTTCGATTTGGAATTCCGCGCACTGAGTTCTGAAAAATTAGCTCGTGAATTGCGTTCCGTTGTTGCTAACCAGTATGCGAGGTACCCCAAATCACATTATGACTTGATATTTAAAGAAACGCTAAATTTTTTCCGTCGTAATGTTGGCTACCGTCTCTACTTCTGCCCATCTCGTGAAATAATCTACCGCCACAACCACAAACTTTAGTTGGGACCTAGCCTTTGGAAACGGGCCCAAAATATCGATTCCCCATTTGGAAAACGGGCAAGGGGCAACAATTTCTAAGATTTGCACGGCTGGTCTTCGGGGGATCTTGGCGTATTCCTAGCATTTCTGACAAGATTTCACAAAGTTGTGACAGTCTCTGCGAATGGTGGGCCAGTAAAATCCTGAACGGAAGACTTGTGCCGCTAGGGTGTCGCCTGCCACGTGCATGCCGCATATTCCTTCATGGATTTCTCGCAAAGTGTGGAGGTCTTCCTGCTCCGTTATGCACTTTGCAACTAGATGAGAGAAACACTTTCGAATCAACTCTCCATTGTAGTATATGCATCGTGCCGCTTGCTTCAAAAATTTCCTCTTTTCACTGCTATCTAGTGGCAGCTCGTCATGTTTCAAATATTTTACAACGGGGATTCTCCAATCCCTTTCTGCCTCTTCCACACAAAGAGACGCTTGTTCTTCCATGAAAGAGGGTACTCGTATCTCACCGTAGTGCACGTCCTTGGGTATGGAGGCTGTCGGGTTAGCTGCCATTTTAGCGAGATTATCGGCCTCACTATTATCCTCTCGAGGAATATGCTCGAAGCAGACTTGAATGCCTTTTCCCTGTGCCTCCTTTAGCTCACGCTTTACCTTTGCAAGGTATTGGATCATGATGGGTTCTTGAGCTTGGGAATTTCCTAAGACTTGATCTATTATCAATTTAGAGTCCCCCCGTATCTTTAGCTGCGAATCGCGCATTGTTCCCTCATCATGCGTAGCTTCAATGAAGAAATTATTGCCTATTCTGAGCCCAGCCAGCAACGCTTCGTACTCGGCCGCGTTGTTGGACAGCGGCTGCAAAATTCTGATGGCATAGCGTATCTATATGTCGTCAGGTCCAATCATGAAAATTCCAACACCAGCTAAATCTTGATTTTTGGCTCCGTCCACGCTGATGATCCATGTGTCACTGTAAGTGTCTGGAGACGGGAGATCTAAGTCTTCTATTTCCCCTTCCGGTGGGCCTACCAATGGCCCTTGTGTAAACGTGCATTCTGGTATAAAGTCTGCTAACGCTTGGGTTTTGATGGACGGTCGGGCCTTATATTGCAACCCATATTGTTCGAGTTCGATTGCCCAAATCATCATTCTTCCTGAAGACTCAGGTTTCCTTAAAATTTTCCCCAATGGTTGATCAGTGAGTACTACGACAGGATGAGCTTGGAAGTACCGATCCATCTTCCACGTTGCCTGTATGAGGGCAAACGCTACTTTCTCAATGCGATTGTACCGCAATTTGGCATCCTTTAGTATGTGACTGACAAAGAATACGGGGCGATGAATATGTCCCTCATTTCGTACGAGGACAACACTGACCACCTCGTCGGCAACACCCATATACAAATATAAGGCGTCGCCTGGCTCAGGTCTTGTCAACACTAGGTCAGACGAGAGATAGGCTTTTATATCGGCAAACGCCTCTTCACATTCTTCTGTCCATCCAAAGGGGGCTCTCATGCGGATGACTTTAAAGAAGGGTAGGCACCTTTCACCTTGCTTGGAGATAAACCGTCCTAATGCAATGATGCGTCCCATGAGCTTTTGCACTTCTTTGACGGTTTGCGGAGATATCATGTCCTGAATCGCCTTAACTTTCGAAGGGTTAGGCTGGATGCCTTTCAAGCTTACCGCATAGCCTAAGAATTTGCCTGTTTGAAACGCAAACATGCATTTTCGGGGGTTCAGTTTCATCTTATATTCTCTCATCACGCTGAAAACTTCTTCCAAATCAGTCACATGGTCCTCGAAGCTTCGACTTTTAACGAGTATATTGTCCACATAGGCCTCCACCTTTTCCCCAATTTGCTTCTCGAAAACTTTATTTGCCATGCGCTGGAACGTTGCCCCTGCATTTTTCAATCCAAACGGCATTGCTGTGTAGCAATAGGTGGCCTTTGGCGTGATGAAGGCAGTCTTTTCTTCGTCTTCCACGGCCATGGGAATATGGTGATATCCCGAGTTAGCATCTAATGAGCTTAGATAGGCGTACCCAGCAGTTTGGTCTACCAACTGATCGATTTGGGGTAGAGGATAGCAATCTTTGGGACATGCGTCGTTCAAATCAGTGAAGTCAATGCACATACGCCAATCTCCGTTAGGTTTTGGGACTAGAACAGGATTAGCCAACCATGTCGGGTACTGGACTTCTCGGATGAAGCCAGCATCTATGAGTTTTGATATCTCTTTCTCGATGGCTATCATCTTTTCTGGAGAGAAAGCTCGCCGCTTTTGCTGGACTGGCTTGGCGTTAGGGTTAACATTGAGTCAGTGTTCTGCTGTCTCTCGCGAAATTCCAGGCATATCTGCTGGCTTCCACGCGAATTCTCCTTTACATTTATTTAGTAACCGGGATAGTTGTGCACTTTCTTCCGCGCTCAATTTTTCACTAACCAGAAAATTCACTTCTTTGACCCCGCTAACGGGAATTAGCCTCATGTTGTCTACTGGCTGAGTGTGTTTTTCCTCTCTGTCCTCAAAGGGATCATCTGCTACGCACACGTAACGGTCGCAACTCTTTTGGGTCATGAGTAAGTAGCACTCGGCGGCTAACTTCTAGTCTCCTTTGACTGAGACCACTCCATCCCACGAAGGGTATTTCATCTTTAAGTGCTTTTGCGATATTGCAGCTCCAAAGTGGTTGAGGTATGGCCGCCCGAGTATGGCATTGTAAGGCAATGACAGGTCTACAACCAGGAACAACAGCTCCTCCGATCGTTTGGACGTATCCTCTTTAAAGTATACTAGTAATGACGTAACTCCTGCCACCAGGATTGGGACCCCGTCTACTACAATTATTGGTTTTTTACAAGGCGTTAGCTCACTGTCGGGGCACTTCATCAGGTTGTATGCTTCAAGTGAGAATAAATTGACCGCACTCCCGTTGTTGACAAGGGTTCTCCTGACTCCATGATTGGCGATGACGGGTGTGACTACTAGCGCATCGTTGTGGGGATAGACAACGCCTTTCTCATCCTCTTCGGAGAACGATAGCACCATTCGATCTAACGCGTTTATTGTTTCACTTTTTGCTAACGTGCTTTCTCTCTTTCGTTTGTCACCAGCAACGGGTGTCACGGGTTCATCGAGATACGGAGTGCCTCCTGCTATAATATTGATCATAGGAACGTCATCCTCGCTTACCACAAATGATTCCTTATTTCTCCCAATAGGGACGACGTTGGCTCCCGTGGCGTAAGGGGGCGCTTGCCTATCACCAGACGCCTTATCTACTGGATTGTTTCTGATTTCTTCTCTTGCTTTAGTGGCAAATTCCCCAAGGTAGCCTTCTTCGACTAGGCGCTCTATCACTAGTTTCAATTCTCTGCACACATCCGTGGAGTGCCCTTTGACTTTGTGGAATCTGCAGAATGCATTCTCCCTTCCTCCCATAATTACTCCTGGTTTCACAGGAGTTGGGTAACGGATAGGCAGGTTTAGCTGCTGAACTATCGCTAAAATTTTTGCTCGTAGGAGTATGAGGGAAGGAAGGTTAGGATCGTATATTCGCCCTTTGGGCGGATCCGCTTGCCTCGTGTTAGGGGAGTTCCTAAATTTTCCTCTCGAGAAGTTACCCCTCTACCAATTTGAGGCTTTAGGAATGTGGTCTTTCCGCTGCCCATAGTCATCGGTTGGCTGCGTGTCAGGGGTTGTGCTAACGCGAGCGCTAGGGGCTGGATGCATATCTTGGGGTATGCTCTAAATTCGTTCTCTGTTTTTTTCTTCCTTCATTCTCGCATAATTGTGAGCTTTCAACCTTAACGCGTCTAAAGTCAACGGCGGGTCCACCATCAAAGTATCTCATAATTTTCCATAACGGCAGTTACATTTCAAAGCTTCTACCGCAAAGTCAATGGTGACCCCGGGCGTTAGCGACATCTCCAGATCAAAATAACTCAGAAAATCCTTCAAGGATTCCTATAGCTTTCGATGAATATCAAATAACGCTGCCGCGGATTTTCTAATAGGAACAGCCGTGCTGAACCGGCTCCGAAATTTAGCTTCTAGTTAAGAGAAATTGTCGACGGAACCCGCCGGAAGTCCCTCGAACCAAAGACGTGCCACACCAGATAGCGTCATTACAAAGATTTGACATAACGCGGCGTCACTGTGAGTCTGAAATTGTACAAAATCTTTCACCTTATTAAGATGAGAAATAGGATCCTTTGTGCCATCGTATGACTCCACAGGAAGTTTTACATGCCGATTGACCCGGTGATGTCTCACGCGGTGGCTGAATGGATGACCACTGTTATCATCAGGAATCCCCTGCGGTTGGCGAGGAGGAGAAAACTCGTTAAGCTGCCTTTGATCTCGAAAATCATACTCACGATGTCGTCTGGGAGATCGGCTGCGACTTCTTGGCGTTCGAGTTTGATGTCTTCTACTACTCGATCTCTCGCTATGCCTAGGAGATGGGTCTCTGAACATCTCATCCCGCCTATTATCCCAATGATCTCTATATTCACCGTCCCATCGCTCCCCTTCAGTAACAGGAGCTTCCCTCCTATGCTGCTCAGACGGTTCAGCGCGTCTATGCGCGGGTTGCATGACTCCATCAGGGGCGGATGTCAAAGGTAGGGATAAAGGAAGGCCTCTAGGTTTTCAAGGTGACAGCGGTCGGTCAGTGACGATAGATGGAGTAAAGACTATATGAGAGGGCACGCTGGGTCCCGAAGTATGAGGCGTAAATCCTGCAGCTAATTCCGTCAGCTGGCCTAACTGGGCTCAAAGGGCCGATATTGAATTCGTGAGAGGATTGCCTGCACCATCTACCACACATGCCCTCGAATGGGGGATAGAGTAACTGGTTCTGCCATCTGAGATAAAGGAGTATATGCCTGAGATGCAAATATTTCCGTCGCTTGCTCAAAAGAGGGATTTGACATGCCCGGTGGAACTTCTTGCACCGTGATGGAAGCGTCAGTGGTGGCAAAAGCGAAGAGTCGCCTATGAGTAGAAAGCGGGAGGCTAGAAGACTGGGACAGTGTGGGATTTGAGTAGGAATCCATAATCGTTGGAATTTTGAGGGAACAGAGCTTGGCTATTAAGGACGCTCACTTAATAAAACCAAGGCTCTCAATGAAAGCACCAATTTGATAAGATTCGGGCTGTTTACTGAAGGGTGGCAGAGGACGATGGTTCGCGAGCTCAACTTTCCACGACACCTGGTGTACCTGCACAACGCCGAAGGGGGTCTCCGACGTAAACACTCTGATGCTTAAGTTAGTTGTGATTGTATAAAATAGCATAGTTTTTGCCAGCAATCTTAGGCTTACCTCTCTCCTTTGTGGCGGAGGTATTTATAGGCAAAAATGGAGCATTTCTGAGTGATCTTGGTCACAGGGTGCTAACGCGCCCGTCAGGGGGGGTTAGAGTTTCCCGTTGACGTATTGTGCTATCGTTGCGTTAGACATATATATGGGGTAGGCGTTACCTAGGCAAGGCAACGTCTACGTCCTTCTCGAGTCACTTGGCTTGGCCTGGGATGGGATAACGCCTTGTGTCATGACAGTTTGTGTGTGAGACCCCCTCACTGATGTCGACCATCCCAGGGTCGGTCACATGGAAAGAGGCGATAGCCTCGATGCTATCAGAACGGTAGGAGCAGTAACGTTACCCCCCCACCGCAGGGTATTAGACGAAAATGCCCTTGTCGTTAGAAGTATTGTTATCATGTGGTATGAACAGGGAGGTGGAACCCATACTGAAACATCTTAAAATAAAGCATCCTACGAGTTCCCCAAAGCCTGCTATGGAGACTCATGGTGCTAGTAGGAATAGAAGGACGGTAACCACTAGGGAAAGTAATACCATTGCTTTCTAATTCGAGATGCAGAATAGTGAGGCAAGTAAAGATGCTAGGGGTGTCTTCGATTTCAGGATCTCGAGAGACTGCCCCAGGAATAACCAGAGAGCCGGACTGAGATCTTGTGCAAGGCATGACAGATAAGTAGCAAAAAGAAAAATCAAAGCAAGATCGAGCAGAATACCTTGAAAAAGAAGACCGAAATTAATAGGCGGATCGTCTGGATACGAATGAGAGAATTTTCTGGGAGCGAGTGAAAAAGCAAAGAGAAATGTGAAATTTAAAAGAAGAGCAAAAGGGTAGAAAGAAGGAGCAAATTTCCTTTTAAAAGAGACGGCTGGAAACCAGGCAACCAGGCAACCCATCACAGCAAGACACGTGTAAAATAAAAGCGACACTTGGAAGGACCCTAACAAGAAACTTAAATTCAAGCACTCGTCTCGAACTTCGCAAAGGAAGCATCATGAATTACAAGAAGTCAAAAAAGATGGTTATATGAAGCGGTAAATAGCTGGTCAGCGTCAGTTACCCCATGAGACGGCACAACATGAAAGTAAAGAAGGGAAAATCATAATATCATTTTATTTAAAAAGCCAGCGGCATCTACAATAAGCATGACGTACATGCGTCAATCCTCATTAGCCCAGTCCATGTCATAGCAGTAATCGTAGTCCTCTGGAGGCGACGGCAACCCACTATTGTAGGAAGGAAAAGGCTCGTCAATCCTGCAGGGCCTTTGGCCAAGCCTAGGCACAGGGCTTGTCGCGGGAGCAGCCTCCTCTATTGAAACGGCGTGGGAGCCCTTCCCCATAGTAGATGCCGCTGACCTCGAGTTGGCATTCGGAGTAGAAACTCTCTCCCCTGAAGGAGGACGAAGGGCAGACAGTAGCACTTCATCACCCTTCTGTAGCGCGAAGTAGTGAGGATCATAACCGGCAAAGAAAGACTCGAAGGCCTTCTTCTTTATTTTCTTCAAATTCTTGCGACCCCGGCGTTTGGTAAGGTGTTTGTTGGGCCTCTACGGAGGCGAGGAAGGAGGATGGTCGGAGTCTGGCAAAGTCGGAGGAGTCGGGGGAGAGTCACGGGCAACAGTATATAAAAAATGTGAGTCAGCCATGAAATATCGTCAATAGTAAGAAAGAAATGAGAAGAAGAGGGATGAACAGGAAAAAGAGAGAAAGAGCCCCATTATATAGCCAGGACAAGGAAGTGCTCCTGCCTTCTCGCGTGTTTTCGAAAGTAGTTAATATGATCAGGAGCAACGACCATTAGGGGGGAAAGATCCGATTTTGTAACTACAACTGTTGAAAGTCTGCGCCAACCAGAAGGCGCCGAGATCATTGCCCAATCCGTTAACGCTGAAGAAACGGCGCAAAATAAATTCGGGAGCGGTTGGGAGAGAAATTTATTATGCGCCGGTCAAGTAAATGAAAAGGTGCGGGATCCCAAGTGACATTAAACCCACTGTTGGTGGGTGCGGGGGTTATTTTTCAAACAAGACGTTGTACGAGGAAGGAAAATATCAACAGCGCGACAATCTAACAAGGAAAACATTTTATTTATGTAAGGGCCTAACGGCCCGGGATTACACAAGGTAGCACCAAAGGAAACATAAAGAGACAGGGCAGAAGGGTCCCCACCACTGGTCGGACATTCGACCCAGCGTCGTCATCTTCCCACTCCATGAAGGGAATATCCCTTAAGGCATCCGCAATAGTGGTCAGTTCGGAAGAGCAGGCCCTCATACCTTTCAGGCAGCACCCCAATAAGTAGCTAAATTTGAGAGACAGCCACCGACAGCTTCACCGCCTTCTCCACAGGGCTGAAGTCCTCCATGGTGACAGCATTCTGCCTAGCCTGCAGGGGGGTCAGCATCCCCTGGAGCTCCAAGATATCCTCAGAAGTCTTGGTACTCAGCGATCCCAGAAAATTGATGTCCGCTTGAGTCAGGTTCCTTAGGGTGTGAGCCTTGGAGAGCAGAAAGTTTTTGGTACCTTCGTCCATTGAATGAGAAGAGGTGAAGAAAGTTGAGAGAGTTGTTGTGAAAACAAGGGCAGAAAAAAGGCCTATTTATAGACTCAGAGAAAAGTGTTTTGAAAAGATGTGTTTATCGACTGTCGAGCCCTCATTAATGCAGAAACCCCTGAAGAGACAAGACTGAAGACGAGGCAGTAGCCCTTGGTAAACACTCGGGCTCGTTTTCGGTTGGGCTTATGATAACCATTGACACCACCCTAGCGGCATCTCCGTCATCGCACCTGGCAACGAGGCTAGAACAATGTACCTACCAAGGGGGACATGGCACTGTTCCTACCGTCCCTAGCCTAGCGTCCAGCCCTGGGATGATCGACATTAGTGGGGGGCTCTCACGCGACATCCGCACGGCGACATCCCAGGTGACGCATGACGTCACTCCATATGACGTCACCTCGCATGACGTCACTCCCTAGCACCCCAGCGATATCCACCAGAGATAATGCCTACCCCCTGTCGGTAAGGTCCTTCCTTTACCTATAAATACCCCCACCATTCCAGACAAGAGGGTAAGCCTAAGACAGCGTGCTGAACCCCTACCATTTTCACCACTCATACTGACTTAAGCATCAGAGTGTTTACGCCGGAGACCCCCTCCGGCGCTTTGCAGGTAACGAAGACAACTGGAACAGTGTTCCCGACCAATCCTACTTTGGCCGATCCTACTCAACAAGCTTCGGACTCTTATCAAAGACGAAGGCGGCGAGGTGGAGGGCAGTGGTGATGAGCATGAGCTCAGGAGGTAGGATTTGCGGATGTTGGTATGTTGAGGTTAAGTAGACTGATCTGCGAGAGAAAGATGGTGAAAGTGAGCCATTGCTGGCGAGGCCAACGACGGTTAGTGAGGTGGCAGATATGGCTGCCATTGTTACTGTGATGGATCTGATGAGAAGCTGACACCAAGAGCAGCAAGAGAGAAGACAGCCCAAGGTCCTTCATCCTACTCGTCATCTTTTTTCACTTTAATTCTCTACCCATTCTTTTAGAGAAATGTTGGTCCTCCCTCTCCTCCTGTCAATCATTTCCTTTATGGAAAGTAAAGCTACCTGCACCTGTCAAATCTCGCTTAAAGGGAGGATTTGACAGCTTAGTAAATATTAAATAGGTAGTCCATTAATTATATGGGTCAGACATTATAATTTATTCGAATCGTATCCGCTCGATCCTAATAAAATAATGCGCGAACATTAATATATTATTGATAGGTTCCACTTACGGTGGATTAAACCCAAAAATACTCCTATGGTATTTATTTGGATTATCAATTACCCAATCGAAAATAAACTCGGGTGTTTACCAAGGGTTGTCCTTTCGGTATATCATGGAAGAAATAATTTCATACCTTCATTCATAATTGTTTCAATGTTTTGGTCGATAACTACAACCGTTAAAGCAATACATTGGTTGCAAATCCTTAAAGCTTAATTGGTCAGTTTATCGAATAATTTTTTGCATGGCTACCGGAATGGCTATCGGGTAGCTTCTCACATGGCTTCTGGATGTTTACCGGATGGGTTTTTCACATTGCTAACGAATGGCCTTCCGGACAGCTTTTTCATGGCTAAAGGATAGGCTTCCGGACAACTTTTTCTTGGTTATCGGATGGGCTTACCGACAGCTTTTTCGTGGATAACGAATGGGTGTCCGGACAACTTTTCCTATGGCTAACGGATATGCTTTCGGACAGCTTTTCATTCCATATGCAAGCGTCTATTTGCACAACCTACAAAAGAGCAACATTTTTCCTTTCTGTTTGTGTACCTACGTCGTTAGATATCAAATATATTCCAATCAATAAAAACAACGAAAAAAGAACCAAGTCTTTTCCATTCTGATTGCGCACCAACGCCTTTAGGAGAATACAATGAAAATTTACGTTTATCTGCCCAGCTAATAGGTTGTGGATAGAGCGATTAATATCTCGAAAATTTTTGCATGAAACGTAGCTTTGCTTTCTTCTCTTTTTCTTTTCAGAATCGGAATTTCTGGAAATTACAATCACAGAAAAACACAGACTATACACTTTTGCGGTTAGAATATATGTCAAAGCTAGTAAAGTATATATTCGTTGGGCGAAAAATCTTTTTATATTGATATTGACAAGCGTGACTGTCAAACAATTACATTTTAACTTAATAATGCATTGCTGATAGGTAATTTACCTCACTAACCCGATATAGTGCGTAACATGCTGCCGATATCATTTATATCGCTTGTAGTTTTTAACTTTTTGTTAATACTTGTGTATTGTCATTTACATCATGTCAAGATTGAGCCAGCACATGCGTTCATCGATACCTGTTGGCTTCTAAGATGAGAACAAAGCGTGTAGAAGTTGGCTCATACGACCGTCATCTCATATCATATAATAGACAAATGGAGTTGACTTCTTACAAGCACATCAAGTATACAAACATGGTATCCGTTAAGCACCGATATCTTATTTTTCACTTTGCAATTATTTGTTTAAAACAACAATATACCATTTAATAAATAATTTTTCGAGGCCAACAAGACATAACTTAATCATAACTAATTTTTTCATTGCCCATACAAATTAATAAATATATGGGGTATTTTTCATCCAAAAAACTCTCAATGAAATCACCAAAATGGTAATCTCTCGGACGGGGGGAGGATGTTTCGGTCACTGCGCACCGCGGACTTGATGTCGTGAACAAGGTCTGCTTCCGATCATATACCTAAAAAAGCACTGAAGATGATCGCCGGTGTACACACTCTGACAATCAAGTCAGTACAATACTGAACTAAGAGTTATCGGTAACAATGATAGACGATGAGGCTACTGTTTACCAAGCTCTAACCAATAGTGGCTGGGGGTTTTTTAGTCTTGTCTTTGGTTGGTGAGTTATCACAGTTTCTCTCTGTGTACATTAACTTGCTTGGAACACTAACGGGTTTTTCTCTTTCTTTTGCACAGGTACCGGACGATTGGAAACCGGAGTGCCTCCAAAAATAAGAAAAAATGCACGGTATAAAGAAAACAGTCCCCGCTAAGAGAAAAAATCCATCAGGTATTTCTTCGGCTCCTCCTGCACCGATTGAATTAGAGTGCACTAATTCTCCCTCTAGACAGATATCGGACGAGGGTTTTGAACTTGTAGTGGACGAGACTACAGCTGAGCTCGAGAGGGAAATGATACCGGGGGCGTCCTTTTTGCCGAACGACTCCGATACTTCCTCATCTTTAGAAGCTCCCCTAGTGAGAAAGATGGGAATTGAATTGAAGGCTATTGCTGCCAAAAGGGCCAGTATAAGGTTTAGCTTCACAGACATCCATTAGGCTTGGTCGGTACATCACTAGGATGCAACTTAATATAAAAAAGATTAACAATAAAATGTTCAAGATTCTTGATGGTGTCATCAAGATTAGAGAAACACCATTATGCGAGGAGAAAACAAATCAAACCAATAAGATATACTTGATGTGTTTGTTCCATATAAAGACTCCAATTAACTTCATGATAATGACAACTTAAATCTTACTAACAACCACCTTAAAGACATCACAATTTAAATGTATATAATGAGTTACTTTTACAAAAATAGACCCCAATCCAAGTGACCATTTCTTTCCATAGTGACTATTATAAAATTCTCTCTATGCATGACAATTACAAACACTTCATGGAGAATCTTGATGATGTCCCATATAAGTTCACACTAGTGAGTTTATTTCCAGCCCGCTACAAATATGTGTTTATGTATAGTCCATTACTAAATAATTTAGTCATTTTATTCTTTCATCTTATTATAATTTGCTTTTATTTTTATTTTTTTTAAACTTTAGCTTGTCGCTGGGACTAAATATGTTCTTTTTCAAGGGTACCGTAATGATTCTTATATTAGGCATTTGTTGTTGCTTGTTGCTCAAGCTCTTTAGTAAAAATGTCGTTGTATTTTTCATCGATGGCTTGTCCAAGAAAATCATGATGACAAATACAAAAGAGAACGCCATGTAACATCTTAGTATTTCACACCCGACTTCATGTAGTAGTATAAGACTAAGGTATAATAGGGTACAAAACCTGACAAACTACATAACTGTGATAGAGGTAAATTTTCTTGGTTATTTTATGAACCCTCGATAGACTCACCTTCGAATATCTGGAGACTTCCTAATCCGTCTAGCCCATTTGTCTCCATAGGAGTTTTGAACCAGTATCACTTCCACTCTTTTATGACTCCCGTACCCTATTAGGCTCACAACATGGGTTGCAGCCCAGTAGAATCCGTATGCCCGTAATATATATATAAGAGAAGGATATCCCATCCATTCTTCTGGTGTGTATAGGACTCTGGGATCTTGAGCAGCTCTGTAGATCTCTGTATTATCTAGTTCTTGAAAATCATATGGTGATAGCGAAATCATTTTGATATCTTCAAAATTATCTCTGTCTCCATCTATTGAGAACACGAATACTCTTTTCTTTGCAGGGATAATTTCAAAACCTCTAGCTACTGGAAGTGTGGAGTCAATTATACATGTCAATTTCTTTCTAACTGCCATATTTCCTGTGATTAGAAAGAATTTTTCTCCAAATTCTTCTAAATAGCTTTCAATATTTCCCTCTTCTTCTAGCTTAAAGGTAATCTGATCTACCATCCTCATGTGAAATAAAGAAAGAATCTTTTGAAAAGGCATATCTGTGATATTAAGATCTACTTGTAATTTAAAAAGTCCCGCTGTTCCTCCTCCTTTGTGACTAGTAATTTGTCCACCATTGATAAAAAAAGGTTTCTATATTACCTTTATTCCTTTGAATTTCCAATCTGCCTCTTCAAAATGCATCCTTACTAAGTCTTTCTGTGCATTAATCAAATCTTCTAGATGTCTACTTTCTGTTTTTTGTTTGATTATTTCTTCTCCCTCAGGCCATTGATCAATTAAGGGCTTTAGGGTGAACTGTGTTGGCATATCTAATAACCTAGCTCGAAGTTGAGTGAAACTTTGATTTTTAGGCTTATTTTCTTTTATAAATTGATCTAGCTGTTGTATTTTGGTATTTAGAATACTCACTGTGGTGTTGTTCTGTTTGAATTGCCTTTCGGCTTCATTCTTTTTCTATTCCAGGAAAGCTATTTGCTTAGCTGTCTGTTGCTGTATTTGTGCCATCTGTTCCTCTAATTTTCTGTTTCTATCTTCTAGTCTAGCTATTAGCTGACTAGGATCTTCGCGGGCTACTTCTGAGTAAGGTCTAACTGTTTCGGGCTCAATATAGAAGTTTGGGCCTAATTGGGCCCTCGCCTCTTCTAAAGCCTCGGCAAAACTGTGATAGCCCACAAAAATGGGATTTTGACACATAATAAAAATTTTGATTGTGTTAAAACTGTGAAAAACTCCTGTTTTTAATCCCCTATATATCACGTAATGTGAAAAAGATTTTTTCTGTATTTTGGGATTTTTCTCTGAAAAGTACATGCTTAGAGCATTCAAGCATTGTACCTTGAACTGTGTTGCTGTTGGAACTATCTGTATATGCCAGATATTATCTAGCAAGCACTGTTGCTCTCTATCAATGTTTAACCCCTCAAAGGGTTTAAACTTTCTATTTCCTCCTTCTGGAAATTCTGTGAGATACATGGTTCCAAATCTAATCTCCTTCTGTGCTCCCCTTATCTAAAAGATTTTGTTGGTCTGTGAAGATGAAGTCTGTATTTCTGAGGACGATGATCCTCTTTCTATAATTGTGACTGGCATGGCTAAATTATTTCTGTACATAATTGTTCTGTCTGTCAGAGTTTTTGCTTCTTCTAATTTTTGTTCTGTCTGACCCTTGGGCTTTATAACCCTTTTCTTCATTTCTGCCTGTGTCATTTAAAAAACTTTTTAATATTTCTAGATAATAAATCTGCTAAGCTGTTGTTTTTTCCTTTTATATGTTCAAAGCAAATTTTATATCCGTTTCCCAGTATCAAATTCTGTAAGTTAACCCATCGGGTTCTGTTTATCTTTTTGCTATTTTCATTATTTAGAAATTTTACTATGGCTTCGCAATCTGTTCTTACTGTAAACTCATTCTGTAGATATATCTTAAATTTATCTAACGCATTTATTAATGCCTGTATTTCAAAATCTAGACTAGTCCAATTTTGCCCTGTTCTGAAATTTCCACTTGCATAAGCAGCAATTCTTTCTGTGTCTTTATCTGAATATTTGTTGGGTTTGCAGATCATGACTGCTCCCCATCCTTCTTTGCTACCATCACATTCTATAATAATATAATCTGTTGTTAACGGTAGTTCTAATGGCTTAATTTTTTTAACTTGTTCTTTTATCTTCTTTACTAATTCTAAGTCTTCTTTGTTAAAGTTTCTTTAACCATTTTTTGTTGTTTTACTGTATAATGGTCCTACTAATTTACTTAGGTTAGGAATAAATTTTCTAGCATAATTTAGTTTTCCTAAAAAAGCCTGTATTTGTTTTAATCCTTCTAATTTATCTGGAAAATTTAATATTTTTTTCAGCTATATGCGGCAGTAATTCTATCTTTCCATCTCCTATTTCTAATCCTAAAAAGGATATCTTTCTTTTATATAATTCCATCTTTCTTTTACTAACTACTATACCATGGTTTTCTATTTCCCGAAAAACCTGTTTTAAATGTTCTCCATGTTCTTTAATAGAATTACTTGCTACTAAGATATCGTCTATGTAAACTAAACAGAACTCATATTTTAAGAATATTGAGTCCATGAATCTTTGAAAAACTGCTGGTGCATTTTTTAATCCAAAAGAAAGAACATTCCATTCAAAATGTCCTTCTGAACATGTAAATGCAGTCCACTGTTTGAACCATTCTTCTAATTTTAGCTGATTATATCCTGACTTTAGGTCAAATTTACTAAAGATATTTTTATTCTGTATTAGTCCTATTAAACTGTCTTTATTAGGAATATTATAAGCATCATCTATAGTGTTATCATTTAATCTTTTGTAATTATAAACTATTCTTGCTTTTCCTCTTTTAATTTCACTATGATTTCTAACTATAAATGCTGCTGATCTATGTGGACTAATTGATCTTTTAATTAATCCTTGTTTTAACATTTCAGGAATTTGTTTTCTAAATTCTTCTTTATCTAAAGGGCTATAGTCTATATTTGCTGTTACTATTCTTATATCAGGATTTTTAATCTGCATTTTAACTTCATAGTTTACTTTTAGTAATATCTTCACTTATTAATCCTATTTTTTCTAATTTCTGTATAATGGGATAATTTTTACTATTTCTGATATCTGGTCCTTTTTCTAATTCTAAGGCTAATTCTTTTCCAAGCATAGTATATGTTTCATTTTCTATATAAGTTGTTCTTTTTATATCTGGCTTTAAAAATTCTAAAGTGGGTTGTCCACCACGCTTTTTTACCAACTCCGCTGTTTGTATATATTTATTTGTTGGAAACGTATATACATTTTTACTGACTGTTATACTATTTCTAGCTATAGTAACACTACCATTTAAACTACATATGAAATTTAATCCTAATAGAAAATCATTACTTCGTGTTTGTTCAGGTGCTATATTAATTTGTGGAATATCATATTTAACACTGCAGAAATGTTAGGTAGAGAACCTTAGACGCCTGCTACTGCAGTATACCAAGGAGAATCACATATAAAAGGTAGAGGGGCAAGAATGCCAATAGGAAAACTTTACAGTTCAAATATGCTAGTAATAGAACAACAGAGTCCTCAGTTATGGCCAGATGAGATACTAATATGGGAACAAACAGTAGTTAGAAATTGGGAAACCAATAAGAGAGACGATATAGATATGTTCTCTTATTTAGAAACAACATTAGGACCAACAGCATTAGGGATTTGGCAAAGTAAAAAGTTAAAAGACCCAGAAGGAGTAAATACTATTAAATCATTAGGAGATAACCCATATAATTTTACAAGTCAAATTAGAATTCTACTATTAGGAGTAGACCCTGCTAAAGAAAATACGTTCATACAAGATACGGCAGTAAGAAATTTAGAACAACTTAGTATTACAGATTTTAAATACATCAAAGAATTTAGCTCAGATTTTGCTAGATTATTAGCTCAGACTGGTAAAGTTATGGATGATGATTTATGTAATAAATATTTCATCAAACTTCTAGGAGACTTAGGCAGATTAATGCACGAAGAATGGAACAGAGACTGTGGTCATATAGTAGATTTAGGAATAGGACCTAGAATTACGTATGTATTCAAAAAATTAGAAGATAAATGTAAAGATGCTACAATGCAAGAACAGATTAAGCGTCAAGCTTGGGCGTTTTGTAAAACAGCAATTTACACACCACAAGCATATGGATATTATGATAAAAAGAAGAAATTCCTTAGAAAAAGTACATCCTATAGAAAAGACAAACCATGGAAAAATAGAAATAAATATGTTAAAAAGCCTAGAGATAGAAAATGTACGTGTTTTATTTGTGAAGATCCAGATCATTTACTGTAAAAAAATGGATATATATAGTTGAGGAAATATTTACTAAGAGAATGATTTTACATGGGAAATGATACTTCATTATTTCATGTTTATACTACAACATATTTTGCTTTTCAAATGATCTGGATTTTTTTTCATATTTCAAGAAACAATAATGACTAAGTTTGAGGAAATTGATGATGACTATGAGGAGGCTCAACTTTTTATTTTTGATTTTACTTTTAGATTATTTATGTACTTCAATTTTTTAATCTTCATACGTTTCCTACACTAAATTTAAAAATAAATGTTGATGCGTAATATTACCATTTATCTTAGTTTGAACAGCTAAGTATATGTGCGAATAATCACAAAAATTGATTATATAAAGCCTCTATCACTTCAAGAAATATTGTTGTATTTGTCATCGATAGCTTGTCCAAGACAATCATGATAACAAATACAAAAGAGAATGCCATATAGCATCTTAGTATTTCACACTCGACTTCATGTAGTAGTATAAGGCTAAGGTATAATAGGGTACAAAACCTGACACACTACATAACTGTAATAGAGGTAAGTTTTCTAGGTTATTTTATGAACCCTCGATATACTCACCTTCGCGTATCTGGAGGCTCTTCCTAATCCGTCTGACCCATTTGTCTCCATCGGAGTTTTGAAATAGTATCACTTCCACTCTTTTATGTCTCCCTTACCCCATAGGCTCACAACATGGGTTGCAGCCTAGTAGAATCCGTATGCCCATAATATATATGCTGTAAAAAATAGGATATATATAGTTGAGGAAATATTTAATAAGAGAATGATTTTACATGGAAAATGATACTTCATTGTTTCATGTTTCTACTACGATATATTTTGCTTTTCAAATGATAATATTTTACCTTTTTATTTTTCAATGATTTTTTTTTTCATATTTCAAGAAACAATAATGACCAAGTTTGAGGAAATTGATGATGACTTACACATTATTAGGAGGCTCAACTATTTATTTTTTATTTTACTTTTAGATTGTTTATGTACTTCAATTTTTTAATCCTAATACGTTTCCTATACTAAATTTAAAAATAAATGTTGATGCGTAATATTACCATCTATCTTAGTTTGAATAGCTAAGTATATGTGCGAACAATCACAAAAATTGATTATATAAAACCACTATCACTTATCTTAGTTTGAATAGCTAAGTATATCCTTATTAATTAGAACTTTTAGTTTTTCTAAATATTCTCTTTGTGTATCGGGGTCATTTAAATAGATTTCTTAAAATAGTAAAGGAAAATGGATTAGTAATCATCGATAGCTTGTCCAAGACAATCACAATGACAATTACAAAAGAGAATGCCATATAGCATCTTAGTATTTAACACCCGACTTCATGTAGTAGTATAAGGCTAAGGTATAATAGGGTACAAAAGCTGACACAGTACATAACTGTGATAGAGGTAAGTTTTCTAGGTTATTTTATTAACCCTCGATATACTCACCTTCGCATATCTAGAGGCTCTTCCTAATTTGTCTGACCCATTTGTTTCCATAGGAGTTTTGAAACAATATCACTTCCACTCCATTAATTCTTCCATACCCCATAAGGCTCACAACATGGGCTGCAACTCCAATAGGATCCATAGGCGTGTAATATATATATACTGTCGAAAATAAGGATGGTCATAAATCAAGCTTTTTTCCTTTAAAATAATACTAATTTTATACTCCCATCAAGTCCTAGATTTCGAAATTCTCTTGATTCAAATGATAGCAACGATGAGATAGTATATATATTGTTCAGAAAATGTTTGCTAAGAGAATGACTTTACATTGGAAATGATACTTCATTAATTCTTATTTATACTGTGATAAATTTTGTTCTTCAAATGATAATATTTTACCTTTTTATTTTTCAGTGATTTTTTTCATATTTCAAGAAATAATGATGACTAAGTTTGAGGAAATTGATGATGACTTACACATTATCAGGAGGCTCAACGTTTTGCTTTTGATTCTACTTTTAGATTATTTATGTCCTTCCATTTTTTAATCTTAAGTACGTTCCCTACACTAAATTTAAAATTAAATATTGATGCGTATTATTACCATCTATATTAGTTTGAATAGACTAGAAAATGTGCGAACAATCACAAAAATTGATTATTTTAAGCCTCTATCACTTCAGGAAATGTTGTGGTATTTTTCATCGATGGCTTGTCCAATACAATCATGATGACAACAAAAGAGAATGCCATGAAGCATGTTAGTATTTCACACCTGATTTCATGTAGTAGTATAAGACTTAAGGTATAATAGGGTACAAAACCTGACACACAACATAACTATGATAGAGGTAAGTTTTCTTGGTTATTTTATGGACCCTCGATATACTCATCTTCGCAATTACAAAGGAGAATGCCATGTAGCATCTTAATATTTCACACCCGAATTCATGTAGTATAAGACTAAGGTATAATAGGGTACGAAACTCGGCACACTACATAACTGTGATAGAGATAAATTTTCTTTGTTATTTTATGGACCTTTGCTATACTCACATTTACATATCTAAAGACTCTTCCTAATCCATCCAACCCATTTGTCTCCATAGGAATTTTGAAACAGTATCACTTCCACTCCTTTATGTCTCTTGTATCCCATTAGGCACACAACGTGGGTTGTAGCTTTAATAGGATCCGTAGGCCCGTAATATATATATTGTCAAAAATAGGGATGGTCATAAATCCAGCTTGTTATCCTTTAAAATAATACTACTTATATATATAGTTGAGGAAATGTTTGGTTAGAGAATGACTTTACATAGAAAATGATACTATTGTTTCATATTTATACTACGATATAATTTGCTCTTCAAATGATACTCCCTCCGTCTGCGATTAATTGTCATTTTGCTACTAAATGTTATTGTACACATTACTTGACTTTTTAGTGTTTGCTTTACTTTTTGTTACTATTTCAGAAAGACATTTAATGGAGGATGGAGGGAGTAATATTTTAAATTTTTATTTTAAAGTTTTTTTTTCATATTTCAAGAAACAATGATGACTAAGTTTGAGGAAATTGATAATGACAACACATTATCAAGAGGCTCAACTTTTTGCTTTTGATTGTACTTTTAGATTGTTTATATACTTCCATTTTGTAATCTTAAGTACGCTTTCTACACTAAATTTAAAAATAAATATTGATGCGTAATATTACCATCTATATTAGTTGAATAGATAAGTAAATGTGCGAACAATCATAAAAATTGATTATATTAAGCCTCTATTGATATGATCCTCGTATCGTAAACCTCGTGGGCCAAGCAGCGCGCACGCATAGGCGCACTAAGAAGCCCAAGTCGGCTAGAGTTTGGCGATGTTTTAACTTAGTCGTGGCGTTACAGGGATAACGTGATAAGTGCGACTAGGGCTAGCAAAGCATGGCGTTTACAGGGATAAGCGTGATAGGTGCGTGAGCTAGTGTGCGTAGACCAAAGCGTGGAACTTGCAGGGATAAGTGTGATAGGAGCGTGAGGGTTTGTTTGGCGTTCACAGGGCTGATCGTCATTGCTAATATTCACAGGGCTGAATATTGGTTGCTAGCAATCACAGGGCTGATTGTTGGTGTTGCTCTTGTTCACAGGGCTGAACGTTAGCGTGTGTGCGTACTACAGGGCTAGGCGTTCGTGACAACCTTGACTTTGCTCAAATAGGGATTTGCAAGTCGTTAACCTCGATTAGTAGTATGGGCTGCTAATTGTTTCAAGAAGGAGTATCTAAGGGATTTTTGTCTAATTCCGCGCACCAAACCTACAAGAGAACAAGATCATTCACTTATGCGCGTCTTGGCCTAGCTAGGATCGTATCAGTTGGTAGCGAAGCTCAAGGGAGTTCTAGGTTTGGTAAGAAAATCCCATCTATCTTTTAGTTTTTTTTTTTTAGTCAAAAAGAGTCACAAAATCAAAAGTGTCATCAAAATTTTCTGTTTTGAGTCTTTGTCGATTTAGAAGTTCTAAATCAAAGTCGAGTCCTTTTTTTGAGTCGGTTTAGGAGTTCTAAACCAAGTCAGTTTGTGTTGAGTCTATTTGTCTTTTTAATTTATTTATATAAGTCACAAAAACCAATCTAGGTTTAGCCTTTGGTTGTGTTTGTTCCGTCAAGATCGAGAGTGTTGCGCATCCTAAATTACTTGGGTCGCATCATTCGGTTTTGTTGTGTTTAAATTAAAAAAAAAATCGGCTAGAGATCCGAATTGGAATCCTAGTCGGATTGGTATTTTATTCTTGGTTCAAAAGTGTCAAGTCCGTGTGGGAGTGGAATAAGAATCTAAGTCGGATTCCTAATTCAAGTCCATGTAGGAGTTGAAGTCCTAGTTGGTCATGTGAGTCTATATAAGCAAATCGTTTGTGGTTTGTTTATTTGTCTATTTTCTTTCATGTCAAGTCTATAAAAGGTCACAAAATACAAAGTGTCTTTTTTGTTTATTTTGAGTCATGTCGAGACCGATTGAGGAGAACAACAAGGTGGCCAGTTCGGCAAGGTTGAGAGGAAACCGTGAGGGGTTGGCAAAATCTGTTGCTAATTCTAAACGGAAAAGGGAGAGTGAAAACAACCCCCAAGAAAATAGAGAGCTTGGGTTTATTGGAGGAAAGATCGGAACATCAAGGAGGGAGGGTTCGGCCAAACCAATCCCAAATCAGTTGGTAATATCTTTTCCTTCATCCTCTTCGTCTTCATCATCTATGTGTTCTTCTGCCCAGGACAATTTTGAGATGATATCCCAAGAGGAAGGCGAGATTAATTCGAGGACGAATCAAAAGGATCAAGGAGGGAGGCAAGTCGCACTCGCAAAACAGAAAGTACTTTTGCGGCTTGCTTTGATCAAACAGGACTTGGTTGCATGTGTTGAGTTTGGGGATTTCTTTGACCCCATGGAGGAGTCCGCCTTTGCAAACAAACGGGTGCAGCTCAAGGAGGACAGCGACTTTACCTTTTGGAATTACTTGCGCCAAAGGTATATCGGGCCGAATGGAGTGATGGAGTGGTTGAGTATTTCACTTTACGATTGGAAAAAGACTACATGGAGTCTATGTACAGCCACGGAATATGGATTGCGGTTAGTGGATTTATTGTATTGGTATAATTTGTCCTTTGACACAGGTTCTAGGTGCAGGGGCGAATATTATCATGCATTCGGTTATGGGCCGCAATCAGTGCCATCAAAGCAAGTATGCGTCCTTAGCTCACCTAAGGGACGCTTGGAGGCTTTGCGAGTTGTCCCCACTAGTGCACAGCAGAATTTGAGGGCGAATTCTTTCCAACAAGAAGGGGATGATACGATCTTCGTATCGTAAACCTCGTGGGCCAAGCAGCGCGCACTCATAGGCGCACCAAGAAGCCCAAGTCGGCTAGAGTTTGGCGACGGCCAGGGTTTGGCAAAAGAGAGCACGGATTAATATTTCATATTTTTATGTGCTTTAATTACTATGTAGAGCTTCAGCTTAATTAGGAGTTTATTTTGTTTAGGATTTATTTTGTTTAGGAATTAATTATTTAGGTAACTATCTATTATTAGGATTCTACTTAAGAATGTACTTCCTAGCCTATTTAAAGGCTTGTTTTATTATTAATAAAATTCAGATCAGATTTTCCACATAAACACCTTACCAAATCCCCGCTTCATTATTCTACCATCTTATTGTCTCGATCTCCGGAGCAAGCCGTACTTGTGTTTTAACTTAGTTGTGGCGTTACAGGGATAACGTGATAAGTGCGACTAGGGCTAGCAAAGCGTTGCGTTTACAGGGATAAGCGTGATAGGTGCGTGAGCTAGTGTGTGCAGACCAAAGCGTGGCACTTACAGGGATAAGTGTGATAGGAGCGTGAGGGTTTGTTTGGCGTTCACAGGGCTGATCGTCATTGCTAATATTCACAGGGCTGAATATTGGTTGCTAGCAATCGCAGGGCTGATTGTTGGTGTTGCTCTCGTTCACAGGGTTGAACGTTAGCGTGTGTGCGTACTACAGGGCTAGGCGTACATCAGCGGGCGTACTACAGGGCTAGGCGTTCGTGACAACCTTGACTTTGCTCAAATAGGGATTTGCAAGTCGTTAACCTCGATTAGTAGTATGGGCTGCTAATTGTTTCAAGAAGGAGTATCTAAGGGATTTTTGTCTAATTCCGCGCACCAAACCTACAAGAGAACAAGATCATTCACTTATGCGCATCTTGGCCTAGCTAGGATCGTATCATCTATCACTCCAAAAAATATTGTTGTATCTTCATTGATGGCTTGTCCAAGACAATCATGATGACAGTTACAGAAAAGAATGTCATATAGCATCTTAATATTTCACACCCGAATTCATGTAGTATAAGACTAAGGTATAATAGGGTATGAAACTCGGCACACTACATAACTGTGATAGAGGTAAATCTTCTTGGTAATTTTATGGACCCTCAATATACTCACCATTGCATATCTAGAGACTCTTTCTAATCCATCCGACCCTTTTGTCTCCATAGGAGTTTTGAAACAGTATCACTTCCACTCCTTTATGTCTCTCGTACCCCATTAGCCGCACAACATGGGCTATAGCTCTAGTAGGATCCATATGCCTGTAAAATATATGCTGTCAAAAATAGGGATGGCCATAAATTAAACTTGTAATTTTTTAAAATATATATATAGTTGAGGGAATGCGTGCTAAGAGAATGACTTTACATAGGAAATGATACTCCATTATTTCATGTTTATACTACGGTATATTTTGCATTTCAAATGATAATATTTTACCTTTTTATTTTTCAGTGATTTTTTTTTTATATTTCAAGAAACAATGATGACTAAGTTTGAGGAAATTGATGATGACTTACGCATTATCAGGAGGCTCAACTTTTTGCTTTTGATTTTATTTTTAGATTATTTCCTACACTAAATTTAAAGTTAAATGTTGATGCGTAATATTACAATCTATATTAGTTTGAATAGATAAGTAAATGGGAGAACAATCACAAAAATTGATTATATAACGTCTCTATCACTTCAGGAAGTGTTGTTATATTTTTCATCGATAGCTTGTTCAAGACAATCGTCATGACAATTACAAAATAGAATATCATGTAGCATTTTAGTATTTCACACTCGATTTCATGTAGTAGTATAAGACTAAGTTATAATAAGGTACGACTCCCGACACACAATATAACTTGATAGAGGTAAGTTTCTTTGGTTATTTTACGGACCCTCGATATACTCACCTTCGCATATTTAGAGATTCTTCATAATCCCTCTAATCCATTTATTTTCATAGGAGTTTTGAAATAGTATCATTTCCGCTCATTTATGTCTCTCGTACTCTATTAGGCTCACAATGAGTTTTGAAAAGTTTTGGCTTAATCATTATCAAAACTTATCACGGGATAAGAGAAAATGAGGAATTACTAAAAACTATTTCTCATAGAGTAAAAGGAACCTTGTCTTTACCTTTTCCTTATCGTGCTATAACCAAATCATTTTGAGTGTCATACCTAAACTTGCTTAATAGCCGAGTCGGGCCTAAAAGCCCAACAAATATTTAACCATGTCGAGCCTTAACAAGCGTAATTATATGAGGCCCTAGCCCAATCCTCTAGGTTAATGGGCAGCCCACGCACTTAGTGGGTAGTTATTTTTTTCTCAACAACATATACACTCATTCTCTATATTACTTCCATCGCCACATTTAGACAATAAAAATTACTAAGAAAATTACACTTTTTCTTGATTAAAAAAGTGCTTGTTGAAAAAAATAAATAGAAGTAAACTGTCAAATGATTTATCAAGGTAATTAAATCTCTGGTTCTTTCTTCTAATTTTTATACCCATCCATTCATATATATTTCTAACAAAATATACTGCCACAAATCATGAATATCTTAAAAAGTAAAAAGGATAAACTAAGAGAAGAATTAGAAAAATGGTGTGCTTGTTATTGACTTTGTTGGATTTTTTTGGTATGAGGGAGATAGACAACTAGCAGTGACGCAAGGAGATGAAAGATTATAAGGTTAGTTTGAGTTTATATATGTAAGCATTAAATGGGTCGGGCCAATATGAGGGTCTAAAAGTAGGAGGCCAGGCTCGCCCTTTAACATACACAAGTTAGGGCGAGCTTGAAAACATGAAGCCCTAGCCTATCTATTTGTTATAGGCTTGGGCTGGCCAAACGGGTAGCCCATCTGTTAAGTCGGTCTAGTCACATTTATGGGACCTACAAGCAACCTGAGAATTACAACATGCATAAACAACCTTTTACTTATAAGCAAAAAATGATTTATTTATGTGATACGTGACAAAAACTATCGATGATTTTAAATTGGACATAAAAGTTATGCTATTAGAGTTTTGGTCTTGTTACTAATAGTAGGTATAAAGGTATAGTAGTGTAAAACATGTAGGTATGATGTGGGTTTTGTGGGTGATCAAACCAGAGTAAGATTTATGTTTGTTGATTTTTACGCCTTTTTAGTAAGTTGGTATCTATAACAATATAGGTTTTAGCCCTAAGGTACATTAAAAACTTTTCAAAAAGGTATAAGAACAATTTGATGAAAAGAAAATTATTTTAGTGATTGGAATAATGTTTGTTAATTAAAATCTTCAATTATATAAAATGAGAGTATAGTAAAATTTGATAAAGGTTGAATATTGTAAAAAATTGTTCATACAACAATGACTATGGCTCCCTTTGGCCCCCAGGTTCTACCTGGGGAAGTGCTGGGTGGAAAAGTGCTGTGTGAAAAGTACTTCCTGAAAAATGAGTATGCTGTTTAGTAAATATTTGTTAAAAGTGCTGTGTGAAACGAGAAGTTGTTTATGCTGTTTGGTAAAAACTGCTTTTAAAACTATGGTTGGAATGTAAAATGACTATAAAGGGCACAATGCATTTTTATGGTTTAAAAATCTGAAATGACCAAAATGTCTCTAAATTTAATGCCGATTCAGCTGTTCGAACCAAATGTTCGATTAATACACACACAATTTAATTTGATAAATACAATATTTTAGTTAATTAATAAAAAATCAAAAATTCGAGCAAACTGTTAATCGGATTATCAAATTGAAGACACCTAATTAATCTAAAGGATGAGTATGAATTATTAAACAACAGATAAACTAACAATTTAAGCAAATTGATTAGCAATTGGATTTATGAAGATTTTGGCTTAAGACTTTTTTTTTATTTCTTCGTAACATATTTTTTACAATCCAGAAATTATTACTGATGGTCCATGTGGAATGATTTTATGAATTAATGGAGCCACAACATTCATACCAAAAAATTCTTCATTCGGACATTAGTAATAAAGTGAAAAATAAACTGAAACCAATCTGCAATTTCAATTTCAATCAACCAACTTCCTGGGTGGGGCATTTTATCAAACACTTACAAGTCGCAAAAAATAAACTGCTAATCAGACATGCAAAGTGATGACCATAACCTGCCTAGACTTGATAATTACAATGACAGGCATTTCAAATTTCAGCATGATTATAAATTTACAAGCACATAGATACATCAGGATTGTAGTTACAGCACAATTTCAAGCACTCTGAATGTAACAAAAATAAGAACAGAAACAGAGTGGCCATTGCCTTCAATTACAATGCTATATATAGTGCTTTCTACTTGATAATGCCATGAACACATTGCAAACCCTTGATTTGTTTAATTACCAAACAATTTTCATTGTCAGATGCTTCTACTAATTACAAGAGAAAAAAAAATTATGGTGAAGTGATCAATTCACAGTAAAAAATAAAAACAAAAATTACAACCCATGCCTCAACAGTAGCTGACACATAAATGCTTCGACACAATTGTTCCAAGTGTTCCAATACAAACTGGAATCCACAAAGAGCTTCTGTGAGTGATAGGGCATGTTCCACAAAAAGATCATCTCCTTTTCTCTTGAATCTTGGATGCTCCTTTTGCTAAATTACAAAGACTATGTCACCAGTAACTGTATCCGGCTGCAAAACATCAAGTCCAAGAATTTTACATTTTAGTCTAATCCTGTTATCTACAAAACTAGATCATCACAAACCATACGAAGAATTCAATCACACCCAAATTACTCATATTAAAAGTCACAGTATATCAGTAAGAGACCCATTTCTATTGTTTAATCAATCAAATTAATAAAACTAAACCCAAACACAACCATACCAATATTTACTATTATTCAATCAAGCATTATACAAACATTGTCTAATTTAAACTGCAAAATGCTTTCTCACCTCTGCAAAATGCTTTTTCTTGTTGCAATAATAACAGAAGCTCAGGAAATCATCAGAGGGAAATGGGCTTGGAATTGCTGAGGTTGTAGCAACCTGAGGGTATCCTCTTTTGCATCAAAACAGCAGCAATTCAAGCAAATCAACCCAGTATTTAAATTGATCAAACCAACGATTAACCCAATAACAATTAATCAAGCATCAAAACCTATCAGCAATTAATCAAGCATCAAAACCCAGAATTTAAATTGATCAAGCATCAAATTAAACCCAGAATTTAAATTGATCAAACCAGCAATTAACCCAATAGCAATTAATCAAGCATCGACCCCGTTCTTCTTCCTCAAGTCATCGTCGGTATCCACTGCCGGCCATCAACCAGTCGCAACCACGAAACCCATTGCCGGCAGCCGACCAACAGCAACCACAAGATCGACAAAACGATAGCAGCGATGGTAGAGCGACGTCGTGGATGTGCACGATCTATGGGTCGACGACGAGGACGGAGGCGGAGGCTGTCCTGCGGCGGGAGTAGATGAAGAGGGAACCAACGACGACGAGGACGGGGGCGACCAAGAGGAAGGAACGGCAGGTGGAGATGGTAAGGATCAGGTTCCGGTCAGAAGAGGAGAGCGAGGTGAGAGAAGGGAGGGTGAGAGGAGAGCGTGAGAGGAGAGCGAGGTGAGAGAAGGATGAGAGGAGAATGAGGAGTTTTTTGTTTATTTATACCTGGTATTGTTGTAAATATGAAGAACTTGAGTAAACAATTTTGTCCATTTAAGTTTTGGTACCTCCTTCCCGTGTTTCTCAGGAAGCTTGCTTTTGAGAAAGGAGCAATTCAAAGCTTCTTCAAAACCTAGATTTTCTAAGGTTTTGAAGAAGTGATTTAGTTGAAAAGGAGGGAGTCATCAAACACCAAACTTCCTTTTGGGTTTGGTCTAGAGCTTTTGGCACTAGAACCTTGGGGCCAAAGGGGCACTATATCATCTTTTGGTGTATTGTGGTAGACATTTAAATCTTCGTTACATAGTTGTAAGTATTGCAGTCACATTTATTTGACATTATGAATGACATTGTAAGTTACACTCACAAATATCATAAAGTAATGTTATATGAGGGTCTCAAGCAAAAGGGGTGCATGCAAAAAAGAGTGAGAATTATTTATTAAAAAAAAAACTTCCCTAACAAAGTGTTAAACCCACCCTCCCCTCGAGAAAATGCTAACCGGAAAAAAATATAACGATTGTGGTAAATCCTAAGATAATAATAGTTTAAACTATTTTTTTACAACATTTTTAGATTTTTTATATATTTTTTAAAATTTTTCAGTACATGGATCATACTCACCTTAAAATTTAAAGTTATACCAAATTCAAAATAATTGAAATATGAAAAAAAAAGGTTTAAAACTCACCTTCAAATCTCTCTTCCTTGAAACCCACCTTCCAATCACTTAAAACCACACTCATCAAGACAACATTAAATAGTATAAAGTTTTACAAGTTAATGTACTTAACTGTCTATTTATAGATTAATTAATATTTAAACTATTAACTATTTTACTAATATAATTATACTAACTATGTGTCAAGTTATAATTGATGTTTTTCCCTTTCTAATTAGGTTATATTATTATTTTTATTTAAAAATAACTACCAAGTATATTATTATTTTCTTGTTTTTACTTTTTTAGTAAAAATATTTGTTGGAAATAAGCTAAATTTTATTTTAATATCAACAAAATTTTAACAATTTTTTTCTCCAATAAATTAGATTAGTTCAAATATAAATCTAGGAGGAGTCAAATCTGCCTCACATAATTAATTTTTTTTTATAAGTGAAGGTGAGATTCAAAATCAAAACTTTATTAATACTTGCTACTAGACGTAACTAATCGATTACTTGCAATTTTTTATTTTATGGTGAGCCGCCGCGGCATAGTTGCACTACTTAATTTTCTTAGAACTTTTATTCTTAAAAAAGAGAGTAACAATATGTTTTTTTTTTCAGCAAACATGTATGACTAATAAAGATAAAACAAACACTAAAAGACCATCAACAATGATTAATTAATTTATTAATTAGATTTTCTGAATATTCTTAAATTTAATCTTGAAATAATATTATTAATTTTGATGTGCAATAGTTGCATCCTCTTTTTTCAGTAGTATTTTTATCCTTGGAATATAAATTTATATAAAATATAAATATTCTGTTTCGAGAATAGTTGCCAATTTGCTATTTATATCCAAAACATTTTTTGTAAATGGCGTTAGCCCTCCATATCGCTCGTTGGCTCAGTCACATAAAAAAGCGCCATAGTTTTCATTCTTGCTGGCGAAACTCTCTGCCTCCGCCGACTAACGAAGTTATTTCGCCGGCGAGAACTGCACATCACTATCGGATTCGGGTATGTGGCACTGTTTCTCTTTTCACTTTTTATTTATTGAAGAGATTTATGGTTCTTTGGTGTGTGCTGGATTTTGTAAGTAAGGATTGAGAAGATGTTCACACTTGGATGAGAGACTGTCCAAAATTCACACCGGTGATTAGGGTTTTTATCTGTAATGAGGAGTATCTTACAGATAATGTCAAATGGGTGCTTCTTTGATGTGTAATGTGGTGTTATGCAATTTTTGCCAATTATTTTCGTAGTTCTGGGATATGTTCGTTTTGTTTCTTTTGAGATGGTTTAACATGGTTTTGTTATCCCAGCTAAGCTTGTAACTGATAGTTCAATTTGCATTGTTCTCCCAGGTTCTTGCTTCCTTTAGAGACTTCTTCCGATTTTATTGTTATCAAGGAAGAATGATATGAACTCATGGCATACTATCAGTCCTTAAACCCTCACATTCATTCATTCTGGAGGAGCTTTAATTACGTGGGGAGAAACTTACCAAAGCGAGTACATAGTTTGTCCAGTCTCAAGGCTGTTTTTCCTTTTCAGACTTCAACATTGAATCTCTATGAGAAGGTTATCCTCAATTGATGTGTTTGCTGGTTTCCCTTATACCTGGTTCTAGTTTTCACCTTTTCTTTTTATTTTTGAAATTCAGGGATTCTGTAGTTTGACTAGTACAAGTTCAACATTACCTCCCATTAGGTGCACTGTCTCTCAAAATACTACACTAACCTCTTTGGAAGGTGAACATACCCTGCGTCATGATGTGCTCCTTGCCTCACTCAAGGGTGAGGAAAGACTGGTGAATGCAAGCCCTTCCAATGGCAGAGTTATGCTTATAGATGGCTCATCAGTCATCTATAGAGCTTATTACAAGCTTTTAGGTAGGCCATATGTTTCAATTCTTTTCACAAAAGATTATATTAGCTTATTTTGCTTGCATAAATTTTAAAAATTTATGTTTTAGGATTGTTGTAATTTGACCTGCCTATTATCATGCTTTTGAACTAGTGTAATACACTCTTGTTAGATGTTGCTGGCTATTTTTGAGGTTTTCATATGAAGTTTTCTAGTTTCATGGTGCTGATCATTAATTTTGGTACATATGGTGTCTTGATGTGTTATCTTTGAGATATTAAAAGTTAGATTGCAAAATATCATTTGTCTTTGAGGGAATGAAAAGTTGATATCTTAGGATGTACTTGGGATTCACTTTGAAAAGTTGGGCAAAGTTTGTAGAAGACATAGATGAAGCAGTGATTAAAATTTATGCCTTATGGCCTACTTTTTGGCATCTCGCGATTATCCTCATAATTTAATTCGATCATTTCAAAGAGTATAAAATGCATAAATTGCAGAATGCTTATCTCATTTCTTGGGGTTTTGTAAGGTTATAATTGTTTCATTGATAATTTGGCGACTAGATAGTTCAAGTTTGTTGCTACATTTGTCTTTGGAGAAGTGAGCCAGAGTATATGGTGGTTTGAAAAAAATAATAATGTGTGTACAGTTAACTGTGTTTTAGAATCTACGTACAACTAGAAAGAATTTGAAATCAATACAATGGCCAGTAACAATATTAATTTATTGCTCGTTGAAATGATCCAGAATTCTTATACTTGTAGAGAGAACATGTAATAACAATAGCATACGGTCTATCTGTGTTCGTTGAGGTTATTATCTTTCTCTAGTGTTGTGAGTGCCTTATGTTTTGTGGTGTAATCAAAATCTGGCATATTTAAATTGACCCCAACCCTATTCATTTTCCCTTATATTTCTTGTGTTTGAACAGTTGTTCTTTCTTGTCTTCTGATTGAGAGCAGCCAAGTTACATCATGGACATATTCCTCAAGCAGATGGCAATGGAGATTGGGTTTTAACTATATTTGGAGCTCTGTCTCTCGTAAGTGCTTTCACTTATTAGGCCGTGCTCTTCATTTCATTGCCTTAAACTTTGATAAAGGAATATATTTTATGCTTATTGGTTGACAAGGTATTGCATGGGGCAAAATGAGGCTGTATTTGGAAGTGATAGCTTGTGGAACTTTCTGGAACAATTCATATTATAAGTTTTCGTGATGTTATTTGCGGCCTAATTGTCATGAATATAGAAGTACAGTAACAACTATTTTATTGTGAAAAAAAGGTGGAGCCATGGGGTTCAAATAATGACATTAATTATAGGTTTCTGTCCATGGTCATGTGAGGAGGGCCTGAGGTGCATTAGTAGCACATACCCAAAGGGAGGAAAAGGAAACACTGATATGGATTTAATCTTTGCACAACAATGTATTAAAGAAGAAAATAATGATGGAAGCCAAGCTTGTGGAGATTGCAGTTAAACTATTGATTATCTTTAGGATTACAAAATTTACACATCATTTTGTACCCTTTTTTTCCTTCTCTTTTCATGTTTAATGTCTGAGCATAATTATTGTTTATTTTGCAGATAATTGATGTCCTGGAGTTCATCCCTTCCCATGTGGCGGTATGATTCGACTCACTCACACGCACACACACACACACACACACACACACAGTTTGGTATGTATAGATGTGAATGGCTCATATGTCATTTTGAGACGCCAAACATTTTGTGAATTAGCTATTTATATATGTGCTCAACCATTTATTTTTTAGCTAGCCTTGTCTAGGAGTTGTTTTAGATCAAAATCAGCTGGACCATTTGAAAAACTGTTTCTAGTTCTCGGTATAGTAGAGTTCCTAGTGAGAGCCTCAGTTTTACGCACTGCACTCAGCATGACAAAATGCTAGATCAGCTGTAGCTTTGCTGGAAAGAAACTTTGAAACCCGTACTTAAAATAAATAAATAAAAAACACTTGAATACATTACCATGAAGCTGTGCGTCTCACATTTGGAGTATGTTGATGAAAGAAGGATATTTTATTGGAAAGAAATGAATATAAGATCTCAACAAAGGGGACCTGAGAATAGTTCACAGACCATGCTCTAGTTATTGGACAGAAGAAAATTTATTTGAAGGGGATTTCAACATGTATATTTAGTGTTTATAAGCAGATAAAGTTTTCTTAAGTTGAAGGCTGAATAGTAGATCTTTGGACAGTCACTGGCTAAGGGATTCAGAGGACTTAGATCCTGTATTCAACTCCCTTCAAACATGAGATGTACCCTTTCCTAAAGAATGATGTGTTGAGTCTCTCTCTAACTTAAAGTTAAGGTTCTTTTCAGTAAAGGATTAGTGATCTATCACCTGGTAATAATGAACCATTGGAAACCTTAAGTAGTTGTGTGACGCTATTGAAACCTTGAACACATCTCACTAGCACAATTATGTAGTGAGCTCAGCCATACTGGTTATTGCAAAAGTTATGGTTTAGATCATGCTGGAGTAGGAATCAAATTATTTCCAGCTATTACGAACTTCAAATTTTCAATAGTTGCTGATTCATCATGTTATGCTTTTAGGAATGGTGAGTGTATTAGAATATAAATATCCTGTCGCCTAGGGCTTTGAATTATTAAGTGTCAATATGCTGATTGGTGTTGGAAATGGGTGTCGATGAGGGTCATCACTCAGGGTTGTACTTCTTTTCTAAAATTTCCTTATAACTTTTTGCTGCATGGAAGTGTCTAGTGTTATGCAGTTCAATTATTATATGTAATACTGGTGGTTTAAGGCGAAATGAGCGTCTCAGAGATGGAATCCAGTTCTGCAATCTATTTTTGTTGTACTTTGATAAGAAAATTGTAAAACTGTTGATTATTGCTTGGATTCCTTTTTGAAGCAGTTTTGCTGCATGCTAGTTCTTATATTGCCTATTAAAGTATGAAGTGCTTTGCATGTTAATTGTTAAATTATAGTGTTCACTTTTGTTTTTATAAAAAAAATTATGCTGAGATTTTCTTTCTTGTTTGTTGCTTTAATATTTTCTCTTCCAATCTGATGGTGTAGCTTATCAATCTCACTGTTTCCTTTGCAGGTGGTTTTTGATCATGATGGTGAGATTTTAAATTTTCTTCGTGCTTTTACTTCATAACGGATTCTGTTATTTGTTACTTATGCTTCTTTTCCTCTACTTTTGAATGCTGTAAAATAGCCACAAACCTTTTAATTGTTGTGTGGAATGTCTTCGTATTTTCTGTTCTAGGACTTGTTGGTACATGTTCAGAATCTCTTCGTCAAGTATCGAGCCCCTTAGCTTTTGTAAAGAAAACCGTCATTTGCCGAAGGATACACTTAGTATTCTTTTTTCTCTTGCCTTTTCCTTGTGCTTTTGTTGTGAGCAATGAGAAGGGGATGACATCATCTTCTTTGGCTGCTGATAAATTCACGGCATGAAGTTGACACTATTGCTGCGTAAAAAGTTATAGCATGCGTTATTACATGACGTCATATAATGTAATATTGTGACTCTGAAGTAGGAAACTTACCCTATAAGACTTGCCCCTGACTCACCCTCCGTGGATGAACCTTGCGGGGGAACCCTAATAACTGCCATTGTGAATCTAAGTTTGGACATGCAGTGCAATGGACTTCGTACTTTCTGTGCAATATGCATGAACATGTTTGTTTCTACTCTACACATACAGAGATGTGCTGAAAAAGGGTCACCGCATACACACTTCATGTGTGTAAAGGATGCCAAAGTTCATCATGAAGCCACTTACTACTTAAGATCGTTTATTAGATCATATATCAACACCACAAATCACTTAAGAACATCACTTGAAATAAATCATATGTTATTTTGACTTGTGAGGCTAGTGAATCCCAAATAGACAATGTAGGTAGAATCATTATTTTGAAGTTGAGGGCTGGTGATAATTGGGCATGTTCTTCCACTTTTTGTCATTGGTGAATTTGTATGAGTTGAGGGATGATTTGGATTTTGATTTGTGAAACTGTTGAATTTCAGGAGTTTCATTTGATGATTCTTGTGTTCCATCCAAACAAAATTTCAGGGCTAAAGGTATGTTTTGCTCATAATCCTACAAAACTTTTGCATAATGAGGCTGAGAACCGGTAAGAAAAATTAGGACCTACTTAAATAGATAAATTTAGACACCTGTAGGCAGTGTCTTCTGGGTCCGATGTAAGTCTGATTCACAGCTATGACTCTGGCGTGATAATTTTATTGTGCTGATTGCTTCAAATTCAGATGCCCCTCATTTTCTCGGCTTTGTGTGCTTCGCAAATTAAACTGTGGCAATGTTTATCAAATGGTTTATACTTTCTAGGTATTGTTTTGTTGAAAAGACGGTTTAAAAATGTATTTTTATGGTGATGATTAACTCTTGACCATACATTGTTTCAAAGGATTTACTCATTTCTTTTTTCACCGCATTAAGTTATTTATTGGATTTTCAGTTATGTTTCAAATTCTTTGTTTCAATCTCCAGACTTGATAAATTTTTGACTAGGACGAAGTGTAGAACTTTGCTTTCGCCTTCTGCTAATTGGTGGATTCAAAATTCTTTCCATTGTACATTTTATCATTGATTTTAATGCATATAAAAATAAATGCACATAAAGTCTAATAGGACAATCTTAATCTTTTAATGGTGGGGAGAATGGTATTTTTCTTGGAATGTCAGGGCATTTTGTCCTTTTCAAATAAGCCAAGTAGCTAAGTAGCACTTCCTGATTCTTTCTTTTTGATCTACCAAACATAATCCTAGTTATTAAGAGTGGTTCTTCAGTCAAATTTGAGCAAGCCTGCTGCTCTACAGTAATTGAAAAGAGTGTCAGCCATGATTTCTTGTAATAAATATAATATTGTTCCATCTCCAGGGAATTCCAAGCCAATGGACCTCTCTTTCCTTGAAAGCCTTGAATTTAAGCAATCATATATGCTTCCTTTATTTCTCATAGAGTATATGCTTTCCCTGTTGAGAAATGTACTTTGGAGCTCTCCTAATTTATGGAATTGGTTCTCTTGATTACGTTTTTTTATTCAAAAGAAGTATTCTCCATTGGGTCTATCCTTTTGGTGAAAGTTTGAGTTAAATCTCCAATGCAAATAAAATTAGAAGTAAGGCAGGATGGAATGAAGGTTATTGTAGAGTACAAGTAGAGATAATTACTCGATAGGCAGTTAGATGTTTGTTGTATTTAGGCTGTAGTTCCCTTGTTATTGTACCCTACTAGTGGGGGCTAATCGCTCACTGTAGTCTAAATGGACCTATTCACTACATCTATAAAGAGTTTAGCAAGCATCCAAGACATATTGGTGTAGACTAACTAGGAGAGGAATTGAATAAAGTTAACTTCTAATCCTATCACTTGGCAAGAATTCCCCTGTTAAACTTTGTGCTTTCCTTGTACCCTTGAATTGAAGCTCTTTTGCTCTTTCCATTGGAAGATTAGATTAAGCTTTTAATTTGGCCGGTATTCAGTCTTCTGGTTTTAGAATGAAAAGAAATCAAAGGTGCCACATGGTTTCCTTACCCTATGTGGAAGCTCTCTCACATGCTTGAGTTAAAATAGGCTGATGGATAGAGAGATTATTTAGCCAAAACCAGATCATAAGAGTGAATAAGTGAGTTAAAGGCTCACTGCTGGAATGAGGGGAGATCTAGGGACAATTCCCTTTGGTCACTCTACTCTTTGAAACTTCACAGATTAATATGAACACTTTATGTCATTCTAGTGATATTTAATCCCATCTACTGCTGGAAGACATTGTAGGGAAGAATTCTTGATTTACCCGTGTGAAGCTGCAGATGAACAAGTTATATATGGATTGTGATTTGTAATTGATGTACCTTGCAAGATGCTTTTCCTGGAACGTAACATGGCTTAAGAGGCCTAGTCTTTTTCTTTCATGTTTTGTGTGTTTCTTTTACTTCCATTTATATCTTTTTGCTTTTGCCAGTGTTGAGGTGGATATTTTTTGGATGCCCCATCTGAAATGCGCATGAAATGCAAACTTCTGATTCTTACAATTTAATTGCCGGTAAAGCAAGTGGTCGTGTCTTCTAGTGACCAAACAAACCCTACTCCATGACAAAATTAATTATATTTCATGTGGTCCTTTTAACTTCTATACTGTACATAACACACTGCCTATAGTTTCCAGCAGTATCTTGTAATTTTAAATGGTCCAAAACCTATAATTATGCATTTAATATACCAAGACATCATGGACAAGATCCCCCTTCTTTGTCATATCAAGCACCTGGCTTTGTGCTATTTTTCTTGCTTCTCCAATGTGGTTGCTAATGCCAGTCAATCAAGATTCATCTAGAGGGAAGAATCTTGGCTCTAAGTTAGGCTACTGCCATATTTCCCCCAAGCACTTAGATCATGAATGAAGTTTCCAGGGTGTTGGCTTATAGCCAATATTATGGGTGATGTCCCTTGCAATGGAGGGAATAAATGGAGGTACAGATTCACTGAAATCTATGTAACATGACATGTTGCTAGTTTGTAGGCCAAAGCGTTGAGGGTATGATATCTACCAAAATAACTCGTGGGATGTGCATCTAAAAGAAATTCTCCCATGCCTGATTCAACAAGGCTTTATATTGCTGCTTGGGGAGGTTCACAGTTCCTTTTCCACCAATGAGCTATGTCAATGTTCATAATTTCTCATGAAACTAAAAGCTATCATTTGCTTTTGTGCTAGTGGTGCTTAACTTTTTGTAAAATTTAGTTCTTGCCAGGGAGAGATTTTTGAGTGGCACTCACGAAATGTTGCATTGCATCACGTGTCTATTTGCAGCCATGTATTTGCATGGGCATTGTTTTTCTTAGTCTCTTGTCCAATTGGAAATCAGTTTTCTTCATGGTACTCTTAACTCATGAAACTAAAAGCTATCATTTGCTTTTGTGCTTGTGGTGCTTCTATTTTTGTAAATGTAGTTCTTGACATGGAGAGGTTTTTGAGTGGCACTCATGGAATGTTGCATTGCATCACGTGTCTTTTTGCAACTGTGTACTTGCATGGGCATTGTTTTTCTTAGTCTCTTGTCCAATTGGAAATCAGTTTTCATCGTGGTATTCTTAACTCTTGTGTAGGCAAGAATTTTCGTCATTCCCTATATCCTGCCTACAAGAGCAATCGGGCTCCTACACCTGATACAGTAATTCAGGCATCACAGTACTTTAAAGCATCCATCAAAGCTATGTCCATTGAGGTGATTGAGGTAAATGGCCAAACATAACAATCTTTTTAATTGACTCATTTTTCACAGCAGTTAATCATGCACGAATGAAGGCAGATACCTGGAGTAGAAGCAGATGATGTCATTGGAACTATGGCAAAAAGGAGTGTTAATGCTGGGTACAAGGTAATGATTTCTAGTTCCAGTTCTGGAAAACATTCAAGAATGTGTCATCGAAACACTGCAATGTTCCTTAGTTAGAATTTGTGGAGGGGATTGATAAGTTGTTGGAAATAATTTCTTCTATTTTCCATTTTAAAATTGGAAATCTAATTTATTGTATGTTGTCCCCTCCTGCACCCCTATCCATGCCAAAAAAATTAGAATTGTTTGCTTTAGATGTTTTACTGGAACAGCTATATGCCTTTCTGTCCTTGGTCAGTTGGTCTGGTAATATTGTCTGCTGTTTGTGGATTAACGGTCAATGGTACTGTTCAGCTTGTACTCTTTGTCTTTTTTTGTGCTTGCATGAAAAGTAGTCTTACTCAATAAGTTATTTGTACAGATGATCCAAGCCTATCTTTTATTTTTCCAAAGACCCCTTCATGTTTATGGAGTTAACAAAGTAAACTGAACTTTCAACGTTTGGTAAGTGTCACAACCCCAATTGGAGTAGCTAGTTAAACTACTTTATTTTGCATGACAAAAGGAGGAAAATCCCTCATACTGAGAAATAACACCTGATCATGTTTAGGACTGTAGTTCCTAGGGTTATAGTTAATGGAGTATGATTACACTGATAAGCTCCCTCTGAGGACTCATGATTAATATTTCGCTGGAGGAGTGACCGTTATCTTTTATATGCCCCCTTCCCCTTCCTGTAGGGGTGTCAAACAGACCCGGGACCCGAATTCCCTGTCCCGAGACCCGGGTTTTTTTCCGGGACCGGGACCAATATTTTGTCCCATATTTTTCCGGGACCGGTCCCGGTCCCGGTCCCGCTCTCTCCCGGGTCTATTCGGGTCAGGACCGGGTCTGTCCCGGTCCCATATTATTGGGTAAAAAATTGAAATTAGTTTTTTAGGGTTAGGCATTTTTAATGTTGTTTTGCCGCAGCAGCCCCATTCACTCATTCTCATTTCTAGTGTACCCCCTTCATCATCCACTTCATCATCCACTTCATCATCCACTTCATCATCCACTTCATCCACTTCAGTGTCTCGTAGAAGTGAAATCGATTTTCAAGCAACGGAAGTCATTTCTTGACGTAGTACTACTATGTTAATGGTATGTTATGTATAAATTTATTACAAATGTATGCCTTCATTTGGTTTAGTTTTGTTCAAATATGTGTTTGATTATTTTTGTTATTTTAGAGGAATTTGATTCGATTGAAATGGGTGATATGCCTCAAAAGTCGGAACTTGAGCAATATTTGGATGATCAAAGGATTGATAGGAGAGCTCCGTTAGATATTCTAGACTTTTGGAAGACTAGTCAATTTCGATTTCCTGTAGTTGCTGCGATGGCTCGTGATATTCTTACCATACCGATTTCAACAGTAGCTTCTGAGAGTGCATTTAGCACTGGTGGTAGAGTGCTTGATCAATATAGAAGTGTGCTTTTACCTGAAGCTGTTGAGGCTCTAATTTGCACTAGGGATTGGTTGTATGGATCTGAATGTGATAGAGCTCGAAGATGGAGAGAATTAGAGCTCATATTTATATGTTTTCTAGACCATGTTCTTGTTTGTATTTTGAAAAATACTTTCATTTTGTATCAGAGATGTACTGTCTTGAATTAATTATTAGTGTACTGTTTTGAATTCATTATTTTGTAGCGTGTTAGTTTATCGTGCTTCGTATTTTGTAGTTGGAAATTGCAGCTTTGAATTTTGGAAGAACAATAATTTTTGGCCCATAATTATTGACGGGACCGGGTCTAGTCCCAGTCCCGGTTCTGGTCCCGGCAGGTCGGGACCGGGACCATAATTTTGGTCCCATATAAAATATGGGTCGGGACCGGGACCATAAATATGGTCCCATATAAAATCCGGGTCTACTGGTCCCGGTCCCAGACCCGGTCCCAAGTCCCATTTTGACACCCCTACCTTCCTGCCAAGTTTAGCAGTCATCATGACTCTATTTCGGCCCGTTCATATTTTAAACATAGTCCCGAAAAAAAATCTCTTTCAAAGTTTAGGACATTTTGTTTAAAGTTATCTTGTGTACATGTTTAAATCTTTGCTGTCATAATAAAAATTCTAACAGGTTTTGCCATGCTACATGGATTGTATTGGGAGAAACTATTTACTATTATTTTCTTTCTTTCTTCTAGTTTGTTTCTCTTAATTATACTTATTTTTTTATAGGTACGAGTTGTTTCTCCCGATAAAGACTTCTTTCAGATTCTCTCTCCTCATTTGCGCCTTTTACGGATTGCACCTCGTGGCTTGGAGTTAGTATTCTTTTCATACATCTTAAATGCCTTCAAAACATTGTTTATTTCAAATTTAACTTCTATTCTGTTTTTCAAGTTGACCAATTTGAACTGAGGTGTTGAGACACTTTCCTTGTTTGCTTCATGCCACATGCATCTTTCTGTCATGATTCTTTGACTTGATTGTGAATGGTGGCAAATGATAGTATATCTTGTTGCATGACTAATTTGTCATCTTTCCAATTAAACATTGGTCCTCGTCCTTACTGATTCCATTGAAACATACACCTACATTTATATTCTTTAATCTGAACTGGTGAATGTTGGGATAGTTTGGTCTATTGATGAGTCTAAGTCAGAGAAAATCAATATTGATAGACGAGCTGAATCATAAATTTGCTCAAAGGTTGAACAAAGAGAAAAATACTTGGCAATTTGTAGTAAAACCTCTAGACTTCTGAGTTTGATAAAATAATAAAACACCACAAAACATAGTCCTGCAGCCTATTATCACAGCCTGGCCAGAATGTCTAATTCTTCTAGATGGATAACTTAATTAATTCTAAAAAATTTACACTAGTCCTAATCTTTTAAGGATGGATAACACTAATAACCCAAATTATTCATGCAACAAGATATACTATCATTTGCCACCATTCCTTTTGCTTAAACCTTTCCTTAACAAAAGGAAAGGATCTCCTGTCTTCCTGTGACTTTAACTCTTTATGGCATTTACTACTAAGCTTTGTCTTGCTTATCAATTCTTCATTATTTCCTTATAATTTGAATATCCTGTTAGACTGGTCTCGGAATTTTGTATTAGTAAAACAATAAATGTTGGTGAGAAAATCCTCGAATTGTTTATTAAGTTTGTTGGTTGATTGATATTGCCTTTTTTATCACTACCTAGAATAAATTTATTTCATTTGCTTCTGCTGGATTTTTAGACATTTTGTTTTGTGTTTATAGATTGAAGCTGTTATAATTGTTACGTTCCTTGGCCAGGATGGTTTCATATGGAATAGAAGACTTTGCTGAAAAGTATGGAGAGCTGAAACCAACTCAGTTTGTTGATGTGATGTCTCTTGTGGGAGACAGATCCGATAATATACCAGGTTTTCTTTGTTTGTGTCCCTCATTAACTGAATAAGAAGTTCTATTCTATCTAGATGGTTTGATCATTTTTCTTTGACGGAGCAGAATCTGTCCTTTTTACGGTGCCGCAGAGGCAGGCCATGCATTATTACCTTATGCATTTTATTTATTTTTCTTTTTTTCCCGTGTCTGCTTTACAATCTGATCAGCAATCATATGATTTTCCTTTCACACTGACGGAACACTTAGTAAAAAATGTTACAGTGAGACATTATTCAAAATGTAATCCTGTGGAAATTTAGACATGAGACCCACAGCAATGGATAATCTTTAGACTCTTTTAAATATTCAGATTTATTTGTAGTTTTCGGTTTATCAGACACCCCACCCTTTACTGAAAAATGCGTCATACTGCTGGCTTTCATCTTCTTGTCTAATATTGTAATCAAGTTTTATTAATTATAAATAGATGCTCTGAATCGGACTAGTATTTGTATTTTGGTGATTGGAACCTTTTACCTAACTGATACAAATTATTTAATTGCGAAAAAAGAACAATGTTTGATGTGGTGGCTACTAGATATAGAAGGAATTTTTCTTGCTTGAGGCTTCAAAAGAAGTGATGCTTCAAAATAAGGCTCAAGTCAACAAACCCGATACATATAGAACGTCTAAAAAGTACCAAGTATTACTCCAAAACTTTTGATAAAAAACTACTTAGTCTCTAAAGTAGTCTTAGTTTATCCCTAAGCCACTTTTTTCTTGGAAAGAAGTCATATGGTGGTTAAATAAAAGCCAGAAAAAACATCATCTTTTAGAGCGAGTTCATACTGGAACCCCTGAAAACTCTTAAAAATGGAGTCATTTGCTTATAGTTATGTCATTGTCTTGTTTCAATCTTTTAACCAATATATTATGATGAACATATATTCTATCCTTCAATCTTACCACATTGGGGCACCAATTTTGTGTAAAGTCACAGCTGTTCTCAAAATTGCTGACAGAACAGGATTTTCTCATGTCATTTGATTCTTTTCAACTTATATTTCAAAATTGAAGTGTGGGAGGGTCGCTACTATATTGAAAGGTTGGCAAGACTATGCATCTGGCCTTCCCTTAGGTTGTAGGATTAGCTATGGTAGTGAAAAAAAAAAAATTCAAGTAGCCCTTGAAAAGAAGTTACTACTGTAGTTAAGCATTTTTCTTCTCCTCTTCTTGAGTGTGAAAATATGTGCAATCTTAGTGACTGATATTCCATAGTTATTTCATAATTTGCAGGAGTGAATGGAATAGGGGAAGTGCATGCTGTGGAACTGATTAGTAGATTTGGTATGTTAAGGATATTCAGTCTTGTGAATTATGTGCAAAATAGGGTGTGCATATTGGATCTCAATTTGGTGAAATTTGTCAATATGGGTTTTTTTTATGAAAAGTATGGGAGAATTTTGTTTTGCAACCGAGTGGTTTTCTATTTTCATTTACTTTGAAGCACATCTGTTGACAATGTTGACCTGATGTTTATTGATTTTGGCAGGCACATTGGAGAACTTATTGGAATCTCTTGATCAAGTAAAAGAGGAACGTTTGAGAAAGGTAGAATTGTTCAGTTACATGGTTTATGACAACAGCTGATGAATGCTGCTAATACAGTTCCTTGGCTCTTTGTTGTCTGAATCTTCATTTGTTCTGCTTTTTTTTTTCTAGTACTGGCTATGGGATTTCTATTTTTGTTTAGTATAGGAAGAGTTTTAGTTTTTCAAAGGTGAATGGAGTTTTATTGGAAGAACGATTTTCACAAGACATCATCCATGAAGTAATCTAGAATCTAAAAACAGGCAAGTCAAATGGATAGGCCTTGCAAAGACTATTGAATAATTGTCAAAGAAACCTCCCTAAATTCCCCTTGAACATAGCTCCATAGCGGACCAGAAAAGCATTTTAATTCCCTGTCAATTGTCTATGATTATATGTCCTAAATTTTTTGGAGTTGCTACCTGTCCATGAACATCAAGGGATCATAAACATGAAAACTCTCCAAATAATATTGTAGAGCTTCCTTCTCAAAATTCTTCGTTTGCATCAAGAGCAATTCCTCCACTTTTTGAGACATCAGTTTATTTTAATTTTGCTTGAATTAAAGTTATGAGTAGGATTTTGGTTGGGTTTAGTAATAACTGTCAAATGAATGGGGATGTATACAATTTCTGTCAGTTAGCATAAAATACAACCAATGCCCTTCAGATTTGAGTATTACAGTCAACCAGCTCCTTCTTTCTCTTAATTCTCCCTCCAGATTTTAATCAGTTTCACTGTTGGTTGAATGCTATGCTACCAAACTGCTGTATCTGAATTTTCTTTTTATATTGACTCCATCCAAAATTGATGCTTGTGTATAGTACTATAATTTATTGCCTGGTCAAAAGAATAAAAGTAAAGGTCTAGTAGCTTGGCATAGAGGAAATTGTATATGGCATATGAAAATCAGTTGCTTTATGTGCCAGTCTTGTACATACAGATATCAACATTTGTACCTAAGCTTCAAAGTCAGTTTATTTGCAAGGTCTATGTTTGACAATTGTTTCTTTGATAGTCTTTAAAACCATAAAACTGTAAAATCTTTTCCCTGCTTTGTTGGAATTTATGTTTTCCTTTCCGGTGGTTTTTGTGGCTGACTGTTCTGTTCTTTTCCTCCTCTGTCATGCAGATCTTGAAAGAAAATGAAAATCAAGCTCTCTTGAGCAAGAATTTGGTAAACATTCCGCCTTGTCCTTTGATTATAACTTTCCTTGCAGAGCCTCTGTGTGCTCACAGTCGATCTATGCAATTTATTGTGTGTGCATTTTGTACTCTATGCGCCAATGCTTGTGCAACTGATAATTGTGGAAAATATGGCGCACACTTGCCTCTGCTGTTCACCTAAAGGTCAGGGGTTCAAATCCTTGTAAACCAAAGAAAAGTTTCACCTCAGCTTAGGTGCACAGCATTTATGCCCAATCTTGTTACAGTTTAATTTAAATTTGATGGTTCCACTTTGCTTGGAAAATTTAGCCGACTTCTTTAGAGGTGAGAACTATTGATGCAGATAACGAGAGGCCTAGCCAGATAAAACCTGGTTGGGCTTTGATCATATTTGGCATTTCTCATGCTTCTCATCCAAGCCATGCTGAGTCCTCGTTTTGCTTTTGCATTCCTTTTCTTGTCTAATTGAGTGAGCATCCATCTCTTCCCCCAACTTTTTCCCTGTAATTTCTCTCTGTATCTGCTGTTAGTTTGCTTTGTTGTGATGGCTATTTCTCCCATCAAAGTTTCGTGTCTTCATTGAAAACTCAAGGTAAAACCTGCCCCACATTTATTCTTGGAACAGGTTTTGCTATTGCTTTTGTACATTGGATAACTTCTACCTACCAATGCTATCATACAAATGCTTTTATATTTAATGTCCTGCACCATATGGACATAGCTCTGATGTGTAAATATTTGTTACAGGCATTGCTACGTTGTGACCTTGAGTTCTTCATGGTACCGTTTTCCATCAAAGATCTGGCATTTAAGAAACCCAAGGTTTGTATATTTAGTTCCTTTTCTTTTCTTATCCAGTATCAAATACATTACAGTCAGTCAGCACCATTAAGCTCCAATATTCATCCCATGCTAACAAGTTGTTTTTTCACTCGTCTTGAACTGACCTGATAAAATTGGGTGGTGTTTGAAAAAAAATAACGAAAAGTCTGATCTAGTGCCAACCATATAAATGAAATCTGGTGGGCTTGGGGAAGTTGAGTGGGAATGTCAATGTTTTGTGGAATGTAGATCAGCTCGTCCACAAATACTCTGCGCAAGAGTATACATGCATCAAACCAGACTATAGACTATAGGCCTTTTTCTTGTTAGATTTATATTGCAGCCATTGTTTCTTACTCCTTTCAAGAAAAATGTTCAGAGAATCCTGGAATAAATAAGTAAAAATAAGTAAGTGGATTTGGCTTAATGCTAACTGCAGCGGATAGATGGCATAAATGGCAATATACTTTGTTACTTCTATGCTGGTGTCCTCTTAGATATTTACCAGTACGATGCTTCATTGCTTTTGTTTTACTATTTGAACTAATGAAACTTTCTAATCCTTGCACAAACTGGTACAGGATGATGGGAAGAAGTTTACTGGCCTTTTGACAGCCCTCAGTGCTTATGCGGAAGGATGTTCAGCCGATCCAATCGTCAGAAGAGTTCTGCATTTGTGGAAGAGGCTCGAATCACAGTCTACTGCCAGCCGTCTCGAGGAAGCGTGATATCCCCTGCTTTATAGGATGTTGTTCTGTGCATAGGTTGCAATATAACATGCAAACTTGGCTAGTTTTTTTGCACCACTGATAATCGCAATTTCTCTTCGGTTAGTGGGGAGTTTATCTTAAAAACTTGTGGCCTAGATCTTTTGGAACTCGAGTGTTAGAGGAAACAGCTGTTTTGGTCCATGCTTATGCAAAGCTTCTCTCGCTTAATATGTATAGTGGAACTATGTTGGAGAGTTTGTTGTCCTTTTGATCATCATTTGACCAGGACATAAGCATCATCAGGAAAAGAGAGAGAGTAGGCTTATAAGGTAATTTAGCCCCTGCATTTGTTCGAGATTCTCAGTTAATACCAATGTGTTTCTTAAATTGATTCTCAGTTAAGCCCTTGTTCTTCAGTTTACTTTATTTTCTGATTTTCTGTGCACTTAAACATTTAGAAATTTTGAATAAATATGGAGCTTTGCTGATGTGGAATAAAAAAAACAATGGAAAAATAATACTACTATTGTGGCATTTTGAGATTAACAAAGTGTGGTAGTACTACTACTACTCTTTTTCTTCATTTAGTGTACACTAGTTACTGCACGCACAACGCCGCGCGCAACGTAAATGAGTTTATAGTATAATTACTGTAATTAGTGGAATTTAACCCAAACTAACCCGAAATAAGCATATACCTGTGCTACTTATAATAAAATTAATATTATTATAATATAACTTTTTAAAAAATGCTAATAATAATTCTTTTTAAAATAAAACTTTAAAATCATGTGTTATATTTACTGGAAAAAAGAGTAATGGTAATTCATAATTAGAAAAATGCAAAAGCACATCATTGTCATAAGGCACCACCAATCTCATGACAAGAAAAACTTTGATTTTATTAGGAAAAAATACCTATTAATCGAACAGAATTTATAAAATTTGATACTCGAATCGGAAATGTAAATGGGTTGGGTTATGAATAGCAGTGAATGATTGCCTTTTTTTCTTCTAATGAAGTAACTAAAACCAACAACGACAAAAAAAACAGTTAAATGATAAAATTTGGTACCTGCATAAATGGGTCAGGTATCCAGCCCATTGGACAAACCTGGTCCTAAAGATACCGGATTAAATCGGCCTAAACCAAACCGATGGAATTGGATCCCAAACTAAAAATCTCATACCCGATCATAAGAATACTTGATTAAATCAGGTAAAAAAACACGACCCAAACCGAACCGATATAGTTGGGTACCTGAATTGAAAATGTAGATAAGGGTACCCGATTAGATCGGATAAAAAAACAAAAGAGACGAACCGAACTGATAGAATTGGATCTCAAACCGAAAATGTACCATACCCGATCATAAAAATACCCAATTAAATCAGGATAAAAAACAAACAGGCAAAATCGATCCGATAGAATTGAGTACCGAACCGAATGAACAAATGGGCGGGCAACCTTTCCTTTTGTAAATTGGGCCAGCCTTTTTTTTAAAATTGTGAATTAACTAAACTACCCTAAGAGCAGTAAAAATATAAAACTACTTAACATGCCTAGAGTGGTCATTTTAGAAAAAACAACTACTCTTTTAGGATTAGTATGGGATGAGGGAAAAGAAGGGAAAGGGATGGAACTTTTTAAAGTTCCTCCGTATGGGAATAAAAATAAATGATGGAAAAAGAGGGAAAGGAGAGTAAGGAGGGGGAATGAAAGTAAATTTTAGAATTTAACTTCCCTCCTAACTTAAAAAATATTTACTCCCATAAGTGGGAGGAAATGAGAGTAAATGGAGGGAAATTAAAATTTTAACTCATGTGTTCCTATTTTAACCCCTTAAATTTATCTTTTTAATGGTAATCAATTAAATATAAAAGTAAATTCACTCATCATTTTTTCTCTTATTTTCTCTCTCCTTAGAATGACACTCATACAAAGGAAATAAAAAATTATTTCCCTTCCTCTCCTCTCCTTTCCTTTACCTCGTTAAATTTCTCCTCTTTTCCCTTGTGCACTTTAGTTCCCATAAAGTATCGTTTTTAGGATAAATCTCAATCATCTCCAACCGTATCAATTAATAAAAATATTAGTATTTCTAACATTATTTATTTAAATATACAAGTTATTTTCAAATTCATTTAAACAAAAATGAAATGTAACTCTAATAAAGAAAGAATAAGACCTAACTTTTTATTGCCACATCACATTTAATATTTTAAAAAAAAAACAAAACTTGATTTTTATGAGTAGTGATGAAAAGCAAGCAGAATGGAATTCGGTAGCTATTGTTGTTATTGCTCTTCAGTTGATGGTTCTTCTACTTCTTCAGATTTTTCAAGCTCTAGAACCACGTTGAACACAAATTCATTTCCCGGTGTAAACAATTTCTTGAGTTCTTCCGCATTCTGGGTTGTGTTGATCTTGTTCTCCTTCACCTAAAGATTTTCCTGTGTAACATTTCAAAAAAAAAGGTCTTCCTGTGTAAAATAAATCAAGAAAACTAACTTTCATACTTTTTTCGCTTAATGAATTGTGTATATATACAGTAGAAACTCGATAAATTAATACTCGATTATTTAATAAACTCTCTAAGATAATATTTTTGGCCGGTCCCGACTCGGGGATAGGGTGCTAAATTAATAATTCGCTAAAATTATAAGATAATACATTTTTGATAATTTCTTTAGACCCCATATAAAATATAAATTAATAATTCCTTATATATAGCATATTACATGAATGATTTATATATAGCTTTTGAGTGAGACTTGGATTATCCTTGTTGTGCTTGCATAATGCTCTTCGAATCTCGTCTGTCATTGTTGTTTTTTTCACACCTTTAAGATGGGAAGCCATGTTGTGTGTATGATTTGTTTGTGTTAACCTACAGTATTTTGATCTTGTTTATATAGAAAATATTTTTAATGTCCATAAAGTGATACATTGAACACAAGAAGCATAATAAGGTGGGAGATTGAAGGTTTCTTTCAAATTGAGCCCTTCATTTGATATACAGTACATGCATTGTATACAATAATTACAGTAAATGGAAGCTTGAAAGGTGTTTGTAAACTAAGTATTTTACTATAAATTAATAAAATATTAATTAATATATAAATTAATAATTATTAATTTATCGATTAATTAATAACTCTTTTAATTAATAAATTTTGGTCGTCCCAAGTGTATTATTTTATAGAGTTTCTACTGTATATATATACTACGAAGGGGAAAGCAGGTAACCTTCTTTACGAAATCTGCCATGGTTGAGCTCACTATTTCTTGTATAACAAAGTTAGTGACCCGATCTTCTCCGAGGATCTGAAGTAGGAAGTCACGTGTACGTGTATCAATTATACGTAGGTCATACATCTTTTTTTCTTTGCTCAACGACCACCGATGAACTCTTATCAGAAAATGAGATGCGCCACAAAGTAAACCGCTCGGCAACCGTCAGGGGTCGGTGAGGTTGAAAAACTACATTTTCTCCTAACATTTTGTTTTTCGTGTTGCCATCTGTAACACTGAAAAGAATGCTGTTTCATGTCCGTATCAGCATCTAAAGCCAGGACCAACGCTCCTAGAGGCTACAGATGCAAGATGTCAAGCGAAGGTATATTCTGGTCGGTCCCCAATCCTCAAAAGAGTCTGACTTGAAAATAAAGGGCGGTTGTTAGTTCAAATTATTACAATTCGAGGTGTCAAACAAGAGACGGATTCTAGTTATCATCCCAATCTTAGGAGAACCAAATTATCCAAAACACCTACTCTTTGGGAAGTTAGGGGCAAGCCAATTCAAAAAAGGAACAAGGGAGGATAGGATGCATTCAAGTCATGAAAAAAGTATCAAACAAGGCATTGAACATGGTAAGGAAAAACAAGAGTGGAAACGACTCACCTTTGTTGTTTTTCCTGGATGGTCCCCAATGTACATGCAAGAAAGTAATATTGTTAAGAATTATATGAATTTACAAGTTCACAAGATGCATATTATGAATATGTATATGAAGCATAAGAACTCCCAAGTTCATGAGAAAAAGCCTATTTCACAAATTCTTTAAGCATAGGGAAAACGGGTCAGTTGCCTAATAACAAAAGACCACCTTATCTTTCACTAGAAGTGAAATTTGCTTCAAACTACTAGGCAATACAGGCATGAAATATTAGTATGCAAAATTAAAAGTAATGACTAGATTTGGGGGTCTTAGAAACCACCAATAAGGTGATCAAAACATGTGATGGCATGTACTTCTATTTGCTGGCTTTCACGTGAAGCCTGATCAAGACATGAGGACAGCTAAACTGATCAACACATAATAGATTTCAGCATAGACTTGCTGTGTGCTCTTATCTACGTCTTATCTCTTTCCATGTTTTTTTCCTATCTACAAGCCGAAGGAGTTAACTTAAATTCATATAGAAGAGTTGGCGAGAGTAATTGGAATTAACACCACAAGCCCATGAAAAGACATTCTAGCTGAAGTTGTAGCGCTAATGTGCAATGCTAGCCCAACGGAAAAAGTTTGACAAGGGATTGTACATTTCACTTATATACATGAAACCGAGCCAAAATATTGAAGGCAGAAGAGTTCTGTAATAATACTATATTATTAGAGATGAAATTACCCCCCTTTTGTCTTCGAAACCCAGGAACTCGGGGTGCTGTTCGAGCCAAATCGGTCAACACTTTACCGAACACTTTTCTGTCTCATTTCCACTCAATTCCACCCTTACCTAACAATTCATGAGCACATAGAACTCTAGTAAAAGATAAGATCTCAAATAACAGCCTCATTAATGTAGCTTAGCACATCTACAACCTTGCAAAGAAGACCCCTACCTGAACCTTATCTTCATCTTGAGCACATCTACAATGTAGGATTGAACAGTAAGGAAAAGAAAAGATGTTTACTTTGGTGAAGGAGGAGGATAATGATGGAGCTGGAAGAAGAATGTGATGGAGTTGTTAGGAGGTTATCGCCATTAGTAGTGGTAGTAGTAGAAGGATTGCTTGCTTGTTCTTGTTGTGCGGAGGAGGAGACACAGAACAGGCCACTAAATTACAAATACTTCATTTTTCAGCTCCCTTTGTGTTTAGAAGCCGATTGTTGTCATTCAATTCTCAAAGGTTACCCACTGGTTTAGGAGTACTGAATGACAAGTCGTTCGTACCAAATACATGACTCATTTTTCTGCCTAATTTTAAAATCCAAAATCCTGTGGGTAAACTTATGTCACTGCCACTTCTCACTTATAAGTTTTTGTCCAAAGGCTTAAAATCCATTAATCACACAGCAGGTAAATAGATGAATAACAACATGAAACAACACATGTACACACATTTGGTAATTTTTGCAAATATCACTTGAGAACAACACATGTAGACAGATTTACAAATAAGCTATAACAAAAAAAATTAGAAAATTTTATTCAATTTTTAAAGTCATTTTCGTTAAATCTTGATAACACTTGAATAAAATTAAATTTCTATGTAAAAAAGAGAACAAATCACCCAAACCACAGAAAAATATATATACTACTAACATTAGTATTTACTCCTACTATTAGCTAAGCCCCAACCCTTTTGAGGACACTGAAATTTAACGTTGCTCTTTCAACGTCATAAAAGAGTCCAATCTCGTCATCCACATTCAATGTCCTCCTCTTCACAAATTCTTTTCTCCACCCACTAATCAAAATGTAGCTGTTAGAAGATTTCCATTGCTTGAGTACCAATCTATGCTCAGTTTCAGAATCCACATCCCAAACGGACACCTCTTGCTCTCCCTTACTCTCAATACTCAAAACAGCTTCATCATCTAGTAAATCCAGAATGTAATCCTTCACCAATGTTCTTGACAGCATAAGCCTACTATTATCCCCAATGTCGCTCATTGTCAACTTCTTCTTAATCTTCCATGGGTCTTCTCCTTCTAAAACACCATCATCTTCTTGATTGCACAAAACCCCATTGCCAATTTCTTCCATCTTCTTCTCAATTTTAGATAGGTCTTCTTCTTTTACATCACTTTCTTGATTGTGATTGTATTTCAACAAAATAAGAGCATCAGCTACCTCCATCTCATCTTTTGAAAAGCAGTGTTCTTCTTTTTCATCAGCAGGCACAGACGATCCTCTGTTTCGTGAAAGAACAGAGGAAACAGAGTCAAGAACGGAGCAGTTGTTCTTGGAAATCAAACCATCATAATAATCAGATTTGCCAGACCGCATTGAACACCTGGTTCCTGAAATTGAAGGGAAATCAAGATTCTCCATCACCACATAAGGATGCTTAACACAACCGGTTCTTGCTTTCTTGACCCAACTAGTAGGAAACTCCCAAAAAATTGCCAATTCTTGATGGGTTCTCTTCTTGGTTGCGTCACAGAAAAAAGGGATTTTCTTCCCTTGTTCATGAGTTGAAGAAGAAAGGAAAGGATCGTAGGGTTTACTCTGTTTTTCCTCCATGGCTAGAGGGACGAAAAACCGACAGAAAAATTACAAAAAGGGAAGAACAGAGTGCGGAATTATGTTTACCAGAGACCCTTTTTATATAAAAAAGAGAAGAAGCAACGCAGTCAGAGTCGAGTAAGGATTTGGTTGACTCTATAAGTACTAATTGGTGTGGGAATCGGAAATCAACTCCCGGAACGGAAGAAAAGAAACACAAGGGGAAATCAAAGTAAGATTAAGATTATTGCTTGCTTCCTCCTATATGATTAGGCTAATCATATAAAATTATCTAAATAATGTGGTTTTATTTATTTATAAATAACATAAAAAGAAACACTATACTTTAAACATTTTATTTTATATCCCCTATAGTTTGAAAGTTTACAATATAAACTTTATTTTTTCCTACAAGTTGCAATTTTAATATTTCTAATAGTTAAAAAATTCAAAAAAAATGGATAAAGGATTTAAAAAATGCAAATTTGAAGGAAAATGTAATAATTATGGAAGTGTCCACCCAACTAAAAATAAATAAATAAATAGATAAATTAAAACAAAACTAAAACAGAAAAGATTCAAAAATAAATTTCAAATAAAATTTAAGAGTTTTTTTTTTCTTCAATATTTTGTCCAAATTTCATATTCATTTACAATTTTTTATGATTTTAGTTGAATTCTTTGAACATTTAAAGGTTAAAACTGCAACTTTTAAGAAACTATATGGTTTATGTGGCAAGCTTTTCAAACTATAAGGAACAAAATAATTTTTTTTTTCTCTTTCGAATCTTAAATTTATCCAGTAAGAGGACAATCTCCTATTCCAAATATTTGTATGTAAAATGTGAGACATCATGGTGAAAGGCTACTTCTTAGAATTTGTATAAAATAAAATGTCACGACGATAAGTCCATCGAATTTCGACACAAAATAACCTATAAATGGACACCATTATATTTTTAATATAAAATACTATTGATATATAAAATAAAATAAAATACAAATAGAAAAATCATTTTTTGTTTATTCGCGTCAAAATTGAATGGATTAAAAATGTTCATACGTGGCATGCTCAATAATTTTAATGGAAATAGTGAGATTTATGGACAAAATGTTAAATTGTTAAATTGGGAAAAGTTCGATGATCCAATTGACGAAGTTGAAACATTGGTATTATATAGGTACACTTTTTTTTTTTGAAACTATCTCTTGCATTACTAAAACAATCGTGTTACAATGAAAATCTATAGGGCATATTCCATCCCAAAATTCAGTCTAACCCCTCTCAAATACTCTTCTTGCAATAGCACAAGTAACTAAATTAGCAGTCCTCCTAACATGTATAAATTCACCATATTGAAATAGTTGTGCCAAACAAAAGATGTCAGTCGCAATCACTCCCAATTCTGAGAGGCTGATTGTTGGCAAGGATAACACGTATCATCTCAAGACAATCATACTAGATCCGGATCTTGTCAAGACCGGAGCGCTCTCTTAATAGCTAACCCTTCCGCCACAGCGACCTCCATTCGAAACTGAGCACACTTATATCCCAAAAAAATGCATCTGCCAATGATGTCCCGAGCAATAATCCTCACCCCTATCTAGTTAGCTCCTACAACAACATTTGTATTAAGGCAAATAACATCCTACCTCAGGTATCTCCATTGGGTCATAGTCACTTGTGATGTTGTGCCCCATTCCTCATCATTGCTCCTACTAACCATTTTATCCTCTCTCAACAACCATGCTCCACAAATCAAGACCCCAGAGTTGAATCCACCAATTGCCCATAATTTGGTACGCTCCGGTTTGATGTTTGTAAGCCGACATGTATATGGAGCTTTGAGGGGGGATCTAGCCCTTGAACTTGTCACACAAACAACACGAAAACACACACAAATAATGGAGGAAATGACACGGACACGCAACGAAAAAGAAACAATGAAAGACACAAGAGAAAAGAAGGATGTTACTGAAGAAGGGATATAGTGGAAGACTTGAAAAGGAACTTGAGTACGGGGAAGAACACTTGAAATATACTTGAATATATTGAAGAACACACTGTTGCACGGTACACAATGCTCACAAATATTACACACAAATTCGTTCGCAAGAACAACAAGTCAATGAATGCAAACACTAGGAATGATTACACAATAAAGGTGATGGTTTACATTTTACTTGCGAATGATCAAAGCACCATCAAGCTTAGAAGTTCACAAGAGGATTTTAGGTGAATAAGGAGGATTAACCTCAACTCAATTACAACATTCACTCAAATGTCTAAACTAAGGAAGCAAATGGTGAAGTCCGACTTTTATACTAGGTGGTAAAATGAGCACTTGTGACAATTTTGCCCTTGGTGAACACTTCCTTCTTGTTACATGCCATGGCTATTTTGATGGGATTTTAAGCCCATGTGTAGTGGTAAAGGTAGCCTTGGCTCATGGTGACTCGGTAGCGTCCATGGTGGTGTGCACGGCTTCATGGGTTGCTAGGGATTACGCGGGTGGCTTTATGACTTGCTAGGTTTTGATGCGGGAAGGCCTCATGTGTTGTTCGGCTAAGGAACGAGACTTGCAATGGTTGCGATAGATGCGGGAGGTCACGCAAGTGGTCTAGGGTTGATACGGTAGCTTATGGGAGGCCATGCGAGTGGCCTAGGGTTTTCCCGATAGTGTGCGATTGTAGCCTAAGGTTGGCGCGAGCCTCGCCTAGGGTTTGCACTAGGCGTACACATGGCTCCTAACCTCCGGTATGGTGCACGATGACCATCAACACTCGGTCTTCGGTTTGGCACGCCTCTTTGCTCATCTGGGCCTCAATCCATAGCATTAACTTCTTGGTCATGCTACGGGTGATCGGTCCTTGTGGTGTCGTGTCTTCGAGGTCCAAGGTGGACTTGATCGTATCAACACTCATATGCCGAAAAAATGCATCTCCAATGTTGTCTCGAGCAATAATCCTCACCTCTATCTGGTTAGCTCTACAACAACATCTGTATTAAGGCAAATAACATCCTACCCCGGGTGTCTTCATCGGGTCGCAGTCACTTGTGATGTTGCACCTCCTTCCTCATCATTGTTCCCATTAATAATTCTATACTCCCTCAGCAACCGTGCTCCACAGATCAAGGCCCCCTCGATTGAATCCACCACCAAATTAAAAACTCGGTCATTTCTAGAGTTCCAAATTGCCCATAAGATGGAGACCACGTCCTCCACCACCAAAACAGAACTCGTGTTTTTTAGATAGACCAGTCACTGCACGAAGCGTGCGTTAGGCATACACAAGCTATTAGATGGTAAGTGACTCGCCCTCCAGATGCTAGTAGCAACCACACAATGTAAGAATAGGTGGTCAACCGTCTCAGCTTCCTACTGACAACATGAACTCCCCTCATCTCTAATGATGCCTCTCCTCATAAGATTCTCCTTCGTTGGGAGACCATTATGGACCAGCCTCTAAGTGAACATCTTGAACTTTGGTGGGATTTGGAGCTGCCAAAGAAAGGTCCACAAGAAATCGAAGGAGCCCTATTGAGCGCCCCCAACCATGTCCAATAATAGCATATGATAGCCACTCTTCACTAAATATTTCCCCTTCGTAGTTTGGCGCTAGACAACTCTATTTGGTGGACGAAAGCAATTGATCTACATTGCTAGTATGGCATCATTCTCCTCAGGCACAAAAATGTCTCGGACCAACGTCACCTTCCACCTCCCTAACTCATAATCCATAAGCTCACTAATCGTTGCATCCACCTGTAGCCGAGACATCGGAGACTGATCTAACCCTGTTGGTGAACTCGGTACCCAAGGATCACCCCAGATTCGGATACATTCATTATTGTCCACCCGCCAAATACACCCTTTTGTAAGGCATCCCGACTAGCCATAAAGCTCCTCTAAATATAACTTGGGCGATGACAAGGCCGTCGCAAGCCCTGCATAAAAATATAAATTCAACTCAGTGCTAAGCTACAAATAAAATGTAGATAGTGATGAGAGGATCGATCCCACAGAGACAAGCTTGACTAATTCTTGTTGTTCCTGAAAATAACCAAGTAGAATACCAAGTTTTGAGGTGAAATCTTGTTTAAACAGTATTGCAATGGAATGAACGAAAGTTGTATGCAGTAAAACAGTAGTAAGTAGAGAAAATCAGTGGAGAAATAATCCCAGGTAGAGATCTCTTTGAGGTGACAATTCTATGTTGTTGATCATTGACAAATAATATTTTCAAAACGGTTTCATAGAGAAGTTTGAGAAATCAAGTCTGTTTAGATTTTCAAGTTTATTAAACCCTTCTCTAGACCTACGGATGAGTTCGTCAACATCCCAAGCGCCAACCTGGTCAAGTGGTAACATTCCCACCAACTGTCACGCGGGAGGTCCATTCGTCCCAAGGCCTTGAGATGGAGATCATCATCCTGGCCTAATTCTTTCCTTCTTTCTCTTAATGCTGGACCAATCGCAGTCATTAGAGAATGTCTACATGTGTTCCCCTAATCATGGATAATACTCAATTTCAGAGGAGCTGACAATATTCATTCAAGCCAAAATCCAAGTTGGCCAAACTCAAACTTAACATGAACAAATTGGAGTTAAAACAAGAAGAAAAGAAATACGAAAACCATTTCTATTTAAAGATCAACATAGTCTCAAAACAAACATAGATTGTCTACCTCTAGATCCCTACCAGGAATCTAGAGGTTTAGCTACAAATCATAACCGAAAATACAACAAGAAGTTCAAAACTGAAAATAGAGAAATGCTGGAAAAATCTGGAAAATGTGGGTGAAGTGCTGATTTTCTCCTCTGGTTGCTCCTTCTGTCCGACCCCTTTACAATCCGAATCTTGCTACCTTAAAATAGTCATTCATCTGCCTGCCAACTCCTCTCCAAGGACAGTCAACGCCAGCTCACAAGCTCCCAAGAACTTGTCCTCTAAGTGCTTGTACATAAGTGAGAATATTCTTCATTTAATCAAGGAGAATGTTGATTCATTCTTCCAAAATGTCTTCAAGCACATGAGAATAACATATAGGGGCCCAAGAAGTCTAGTGTCTGCAAATAATGTATCCCAAGAAGACAGGAAATGCACTAGAGATTAAATAAATCCGGCACGCGGATTCATGGAAAGTGCAGATCCAGCTGGCCTTCCGGAGGGTCGCTTCTTGTCGAGGCCTCGAGGAGAGCTGATTTCGGCAAAATAGAGAAGTGGCCCTGGGACGAACGAACCAACTTCAAGGCAGCAAAAACAGAAAACGGGACTCCAACACCATATGATTGATTTAGGCTCTAATCTTCAAGCTTTCTGCTCCTTTCCTTCAGATTGATGCTCCAAAGGCTGTTTATAGAGAAAGGAAGCAAAAGGACTCAAAGTAGCAAACTTATCATCTCAATTACTAGGAAAAGAGATAATAAAACAAACAAAATAAACCATCAATCAGGCGACTTCCCAACGCCCTCCAAGAAATTCCCTAATGGGAAATACTTAGCCTTTAAAACCCTAGCCAATAAGGAAGTCGGGTGTTGGATGATCTGTCATCCTTGCTTGGCCAATATTGCTAGGTTAAACTCTTGCGGTTTGAGAAACCCCAAAACCTCTTGCCTTTTATGACTTACATAATACTTCCCAGGAGATCCAACTAACCTAGCAATGTTCCTCAACACCTCCCCACCAATATTGCCTCATAGCTCGCTCCATCTCCTAAAAAATTCCTCATGTGACGTCGTGGTTGGTCGGTGGGATGGTGACGGTGATGGGTTTTTGTAGTTGAGGCAGTGGCGTCGTGGCTGGTCGACGAGATGGGTTTGTGCAGACGGTGGAGAGATCAGTGCTGCTGTGGTGTGGTGGTTGGGGCTGTCGTCGGTTGATTTTTTTGGTGGTTTGGGCGGGTGATTGTGTGGTGGAGATGGGTGGATCGTGGTGGCGATTGAAGGAGAGAAGATCTAAGGATGATGATGGTTTAGGGTTTTTTAGGGTTTGGCCGGGTCTCGGGTCTAACCCGATGAGACCCGGCCATATTCGGGTAGGGACCAGACCCGGTCCCGACCAAAAATGGGTCCAAAATGTTGGACCCGGTCCCAACCCAAAACCCTGAGTCCGGGTCAGGTCTACGAGACTCGGGTCCAATTGACACCCCTACTCTTGACCAATGCTACTGCTGCAAGTATAGGCTTCTAGGATGGTCAACACTGAATTTGGAACCTCACAAGGAGGAGAAATCTTTTTTCGTATGGGAGGATGAGCAATTCCAATGTTGTCCTCAAAACTGGAATTCATATTGCCTAGCCCTGGTTATAAGGATCGTTTAGTTTGGAAGTTAACATCGACTAAAATTTATACAGTGGAAACCTTCTATGAGTATTGATTATAACAGAAAGACCCTCTCAATAAAGAAACATTGCAGCAGTTTGGAGAGGTTTAGTACCATCGAAGGTCGAAACACAAAGAACATGCTCTTGAGAAGGCGCATAATTCTAGCTTCGGAAGATTTCTGCCCCTTTTGTACAAAAATCTCAAATAATTGATCATTTATTACTTTTTTTTAATAGGCAGTGGAAAATTATTATTAAAGTCATGAGAACATGACAAGGAAGAGAACAAGGATCCGGAAACAAGCCCGAGGCTGAGAGAAAGCAACCCAGCAACCTGGACAAAAACCCAGCTAGCTAAAGAACTCTACCCTCCCCACGAATGAATCCACGCAGAGGAAAGCATCATCTGAACCGAGTTGTAGGGGAACAAGGGATCTTTACCTTTTATCCAATTCTGCCAAGAAGAGAAAATAAGGTTGACGGTGCGGAAGGTGCAAAATGTCTCAAGTTGAAAAATCACTTTGTTGCGTTGTGTCCAAATGTTCCATAGCACCGCGTATAGCAACATTTTCCACATCTCATGGACCTGCTTTCGATTAGAATCAACCAACCCACTCCAACTCAGCTATAATTTTGCCACATTCCTCAGAGGCACCCATAGAATTTCCATCCAACGCATGATATGGTCCCAAATAGGGGTGACAATCCGACAATGAAGAAGAAGATGGTTAGAGCTTTCTTCCACTTCTGAGCAAAGCGGGCAAAAGCTAGTCTCCAACGTAAGAATGGAGTGTTTCCGAAGGAGCTCCCTCGTAGCAATGCGGTCCTGCATGGTTAACCAAATGTAGAATTCCACCCTGTGGGGAACCAATCCGTCCCAACACGAGTCTAAAATAGGGTTTTTATGTGTTGATGGTTCTCTATTTCCCTGCAATAGAACTTGACTGAGAACATGCCCAAAGCTTCAAGCTTCCACGCCAGCACTTGACTATTTTGACCCATACTCGGTTTGATTAACATGTCTTGCAGGTTACTCACCTTATCCACCTCCCATTCAAAGAGCCCTATCCTCCAAGACCATCTCCAAGCCCAAACCTCACCCTACCAATCACCGAATTCACTAATGACGCCTAGCTGATTACAGGAAAGGGAATAAAGGCGGGGAAATTGGATAGCTATGGGCACTCACCAGGCCCATAAATCCCACCAAAACTTCATATCAGTGCAACTGATCATTTATTACTCCATTGTCTCAAATCTTGAAAAATGAGGGTAAAGATATTCGTGTGGTGGGTGTTAAGAGTGCAGTTCCTCAAGCAATTGTTGATTTTTTCTTCCAGTGGGAAGAGCTTGTAAAGGGGAAAAAATATTGGAGAATCTGGTTGATTTTGTTCTTTGTTGTTATACAGACACTGTGGCTCAACGGGAATGACTTAGATTTCAATCAAAAGTCCCAAAGAAGAACAACAACCTGATAGACGTGGTTATGAAAGATTTACAATGTGGGTAAAGGCAGTTTATGAAGAGTTCCCTTACAACGCTTTGGATCTATCGCAATTTGCAGCTGGTTTCATTAGTTGGGAAACTCTTATCATGCCCGTCAATCTGTTCAGAGGTCTTAGCCCTCAACTGACTAGTTGAAATGGAATATGGATGGATCCGCAAATAGTAAACCAGGGCACATTGGTATTGGTGGAGTTCTGACTCTTGTGAGAGATAATCAAGATATAGTCTAAGAATATCGTAGACTAATTAAAAACAACATACATTGTTCCTACAAGGTTCTATATAGGCCTTGACTTTGGAGGTCGACGAAACTAGTGAAAAAATAATTGCCCAACTAATTAAATGCTTCATCTATATTTGTCTTTTAAGGCTATGGCATTAGAATTAGAAGAAATTAATTACTCTCCCTATTTTTATACAAAAATACTTTCATGTATTTTTTATTAAAAGGGTGAATTTGAAAAAGTAAACAAATATTTTTAGTTTTACTCAAAGTAATAATTATTTAGGAACAATTATTTCTTGCTAAAACAACGGATAAATAGTATTTTTTTTTTCTTCAGAAAAGTTTAAAAAAAATGGATCGCATGCACCCTTAATTATAGCCATAAGTTATCAAGAGATGTAGACAAAGAGTGGCATTTTATTCTAAGGCTGCGTTTACTTACGGAAAATTTGTAGAATTTTCTGTTTTGCGTTTTGCAAAATTTTCTGTTTTTGCAAAACATAAGAAAATTTGTTTCACAGCTATAGTACGTTTTCTGTTTTCCAGCTTTAGAAAACTCAAAATCGTATTCACCTAACAACTATTTCTTATTTTTTTGAAAAATAAAATCTACTAATTTTGTTAAATCAATTTTATTTTAATTAAAAAACAATGCTAATGCTTTTTTTTAAAAAAAATTAGAAACTAAATAGTAGCCCATTTTAAGTTTGTTAAAGATCAAATATAAATATGCTAAACATATTCATGTCTAAATTCAAAAGCACAAGCCATTTAGGGCCTGTTAAATTTTTGAAAATTTTCAGAAAATGGGAAAATTTTGCAAAATCTGTTTCACAGCAAATTTTTCAGTTTTGCAAATTTTTCAGTTTTGCAAATTTTTCAGAATTTTTAGAATTAACAGTACAAATTTAAAAAATTTTGCAAACGCCATATTTGAAGTTTTGCAAAATTTAGCTCAACCGATCCATATTGTTATAGAAACAATGTTATTTTAGACATGTCTACCCTCGTAATTTTGCTATGCTAAATATATTAATGGTAAAGATCAAATATAAATATAATAATTCCGTTCATGAAAATAAAATGCATATATAATAATCTTGAATTATTTGTTAATGACGTGAATACTACAAATTTGAACATTCAAAACATACTTAATTTTGTTTTTTGGTCGGACACCAAGTTGCGACATGAGTACCATCTATAGCACCTATGCATTTCTAAAAGGGAAAAAATAACACATAGATAAGTTTAATATTCAAACATAACCCCTTATTTTTATTTAGTCATCATGAATTTATAATACACGTGCATATCTAAAAATATGGATACCATCTAGCATTTACTTGAATCTCTGGTTGAATGGGTCCTCTTTCAACATGTCTAATCAAATCAATTTCTAAACGAACTAAAGCGTGTATCACACCCTTAACCCAACGTGAGACTGTCGCAGTTGAATGCTGAAATCGTTCTACCACCATCCTTTGAGTTATTCTATGACATAATACAATCAATCTCATTGCCACACCCTCTTCCAAACTAACTGCACGTGAGTTCTGTAAGTTCAACCCTCTCAACCTGTCACATAAGTTCAGAAACACATGTGGCCTCATTCGAAAACTGTTGTAGCATCTAATTGGATTTCCCAGTAAAACTTCAATAATATATGCTCTACCAATGAGCATAGATGTGCGGCAAGGTATTCAATCAATGAAACTATTTTCACATTCCATTAACATACGGAGTTTAGTAGCCTCCTCTAAGTCATCGTCGTCATCATCAGTAAAACTAGCACTACTTGAATTAATAACAGAAGTACTAGAACAACTCTGAAAATATTGTGACATTTCACCTGCAATATTAAACAATGCATTTGTATTAGTTATAACTTATACCAATTACGACTAATATAAGCGGAAAAATTAACAATATTGCAGCAAAGTAAATCAATCCGCAATCATTCAGGGCACAAAGCGAGCAGATGTACGAGCAAATATCAATACGAACACGCAGTGAATACTAACAATTGAGCGCAATTTTGGAATTTTAAAATAACGAACAACAAACGTCATCAAAATAGCGAAACGACCCTAGATACCTGACCGGAATGATGAGGCGAGAAGAACCCAAGTGGCGGCGGGGTCAGAGGTGGCCGGAGTGAGCCACATGCGTCTACGCGTGGAGGAGTCTAGCGGAGACGTTGGCTGCACGTGGCGGCGCGTCGCCAGTCAGAATACCGCGCTTCCACTTACTCCTGACTCGACTAATCCTTGCGCTCCTTCCTGTGTCGGCGGTGATAACAGCAGACGCCTGGAAGTGGTCGGAGTGAGAGAGGCTGAATGAGAGGGTGAGAGGGGAGAAAAATGAAAGAGATGGATTTGTTTTTGGTTCAGTGAAACGAAGGGTTTGGAGTGGGAGATGATATTAGGGGTATTAGAGAGTGTTACAAGCCCAAGCCCAACTCCCTCTCCATTTTTTTTTAATTTTTTATTGTATGGTATACCGAATTATCGACCGAACTAATGTTAATGTTTGTAATTTGAATGTTCCAAGATTATATTTTTACTTATTTAGTATTTATTAAACTAATGTTTGTATGTAATTCGATATTACCGTAATACCATATCGAAATTATTGAGAGTATTGGTTAATAAATATCCAATAAATATTGTTCTAATTTTACTCGTATGAATTTAACTAGGAGTATTGATTAATTAAAATAATTAGAATATTGGAATCAATTTACCAGGGTTAATTTTAAATAAATATCAATTATGAAGTATTTTTAGCACAATTTTCCAGTTTTCAAAACTGTAAAATTTTCAGAAAATTTTCTAGTTTGCAAAATTTTCGTTGTGAAACAAATTTTGGAAATTTTGCAGAATTTGCAAAATTTTCAAAAAAAATTCCGCTACTAAACAGCACCTAAGCTTTTCTTTCTTGTTTTCCTCCTCCTCAATTTTTGTGGTTTAGTATTAATTTGTAAAAGAAGTACTCCACGTACTAAGTAGTTATCAATAATTAATTAAATGCATCCATAATTCCAAGCTTAATAACGATGGGAATATCAATAAATACGTAACTAATTGCTTGTTGTACGGATGGTAAAAGTACTAATAGAGTTTTGAACTTAGGTTCGAATTCTATCTTGGTCAGTACTACTTTTTTTTTAAAAAAAATTAGTTGTCGAATTATCATTTTTACGTAAAAACACACTCTATATTCAGTTTCCAATATAAAATTCCTTACACAACTGATAACAAATGTAAATTAATTGTAATGTTAGTCATTTCTTTAGTTTTTGCTCATTTAATTAATTACCTACGATAACTAATTATATACACCTTAAAATTAAGAAGAAGAAAAAAGGGTGGTTAATAAAAACAGCTTTTCCATGCCATCAGCAAAAGCCAAAAGCAGTAAGCATAAACCATGCCAAAGTTGACAAATCATAACAGCAAAGGGCAAAGGGAATTGCAATTCCTATGGGCTATGAAATATCACCTTCATGAAAGGATATGAAATAGAAATACTAACATATTGAGGGACCACTTTTCTTTTTATAAGGAATTGCATGTCTTAATCTCTCCAAAACTTAGGACCCATGTAACCAATTTGCACTATTTCTGATGCTAACTTAATTAATTTTTTCCTCATTATATATATACATAATAATAAAAAACCCAACTAATAATAATTAAGAATAATTATACAAATATCTAGATACCAATAAGTTTATAATCCAATGGTACTTCCAGCAAAACAAACGATGTTTGGTTCCGAGTTCGAATCCCTTAACTCACAATTCTTATTTACGTCAAGATCAAAAAATAAAATAAAATAATATCCAGATAGGAAGAAAAAAAAAACTTAAAAGATCAACTTAGCACAAGAACCACAGATGATTTAATCAGTAGCTCAGCTTAGTAAACCACTAGGAAATATGAGAAAGAGAAAGGCACCACCTACCTCTATATTAATAATGCCTTCTAAACTAATTAAATGAAACAGAATCACATTTCTTGGAAGAACAGATTCTACCCATATGAGGGAAAGAAATATCTGCTCAATCTTCACCAATCACTTCCAGATTCCAAATTAGCCTGCTGCCATGCAATATTGATTTAAACATCATGTTCTTAATTTTCATTTGGTGAATTTTTTTTCAAGACAGCAAAATTATATATATATATATATATATATATATATATATATATATATATATATATATATATATATATATATATATATATATATATATATATATATATTAATAACCAACTATATATATATATATAACTTCATGTATATATATGTATGGAGTATTTTTATCTATCCCCCCTAAGCTAAGAACCATCCTTTCGCTAAGAACTCCGGTGAAACCCCACCCGGTCCAGCCCCGGTCCCAGATGTTTTCTTTCTGGGTCCAAATTTACTTAATTACCCTGCCAAATCATGGAGCAACTGTGCTCCCATCAAATTCCTGTACGGCAAATTCTGTCCATCTCCATCAAGAAGAGAGTACTGGACTTGGACTTGTTGGCAATCTTGATCAATGTGGTCTTGATGATGATCTGATCTTGTGTAAAAAAGTGAACTTTGAGATGCAGGAGAGAATGCCAAGCTCACCCCACTCCCTCCATGTTGCTGCAACCCTAATGTCAACGACACCCCACCACCACCACCATTAGCATTAGCATACGAAACCCCACCCGCCCCAGTCGCGGCATTGTACGAGGAAAAGTCCAGCTCCATGGCACCATAGGATGACCCAACAAAACTCTGAAAATGATGGTGGTGGTTTTGGTTTTGAAATGATAATTTGGATGTGGTCTTTGGGGTGTCATTACTATTCTTGTGGTCTGAGTTGGAAATGATGGAAGACAGACATTCTGAGTCTATACGAAGGAGTTGGTCTGATGTTGGCTTTTGGTCTGAATTAGGGTTTATAAGCTGGGTTTGATAATAATTAGGCCGGCTATTAAGAATGTTGTTGTTGTTGTTGATGTTGTAGTCCTGATCATCATCAAGATCACCTGTAACCCCATCTGAGTTTGAACCCATGTTGTTGTTGTTGTCGTCGTCGTCGTCGTGATCTTTTGTTTCTTCTAAATACATCTCTTCCACCATAGGTTTCCATAGCCTAACTCTTGCATTAATGAACCAATTGGATACCTAATTCCATAATAACCGAAACAAAAAACAAGAGGAGGCATATCACATATATGTTTAATGTTAAATATTAACTCTCTTTTCAATAAGACAATATGGGATTAATAAAATAATTTAAGGTTTAACTTCTTCTTTTTCTTTCTTATATTAAAACTGTTAGATCCTAAGAAGATATGCTACATTGATAACATAAACTAATTCTAATTAATTAGGAGGATTAGACTAATAATTAATAGTAAAATAAGAAATTAAAAATGTGAAGAGATGTGGACATACTTGGCTTCTTGAGAGGCCTGTTTGGCGGGCTAAGATATGTTTATCAACATCACTTGGGTACCTGCAAAAGGGTTCTTAATTACCACATATGTATGAGACATAGGACATAACATATACATATGTTGTCTAGCTAGCTAGTGATGAACTTATTACATGTGTGGTGTGTTGATTTGTAAGAGAAAGAGAGATGGGGCCCCTTCCTCCCTCTGTAATAGAATCAAATCCACACACAAAAACTAAAGAGAAGACACAAACATAAAATGGAAAGGGGAGTAAATGATTGATAAAATATCATAACAAAAACAGAAACTTGGGATCTTTAATACTACTGTATAGAAGCTGATAATTAGAAACTATCAACAGTAATTACCAAGATGTTAATTAATTAATTATTAGCATGTCTTCTTTTTCAAATTTTAAAAATAAAAAATATCTAATCTTTGTAGAAGAGAAGAGGGATCTATATGTCAAGATTAAGATGACTTACGGGTGGAGGAAATGCTCGAACAACCAAGCGCGAAGAACGGAGACAGATCTTTCCGGTAACCCTCGTTGGGGCCGCCATGGATGGCTTTCCATCATGCTCATTTGTTGGAAAGCTCTCTGTTGTCTTAAGGTTTGGTCAAGAATCCTTAGCCTTGGTGTTTCACCTTTGGTTGTGCCTGGTGCAACAGGATCTTTCTCTCCCATGGCTTTCTTTGTGGCCTGAATTTGGGCTACAATCCCATCTCTTAAACATCTAAAATGCTTTGACATGGCCTTTGATGCCAAAGCTGAGTACACTGTTGCTGCTCCATTCCCTGCCACTGCTTCAAAAGATGACACCACTGCCTTCATTTGATCACAGTAGTGCTTGTATCTTCTATCCAGCTGATGATGATAAAAAAATCAGACATCAAATTTGAAAAAGAAAAAGAAAAACCCAAAGAGTTGTTATTTTTTATTTATAATATGGATAAAAAAGAGAAAAAAGAACTTTGGGGGAAAAAGAGAGGAGAAAGGGATGTTGAATTGTCAAGATATTATGTGGTGGGCATTAATGGATAGGAGGACCCAAGTAGCTAAATTAGTTCAAGAATCAAGTTTGTAAGTCCCCAACTAAATGAATCAATCAACTACCTTGTAAAAGGTCCAATCTTTCTTCTCATTGATTTAGATCATCAAGAAAATGCATGCTGACAAAAATAAGGTAAAAAAGAAAGGATCTTTCTCTTTTCCTTTTTACTTTCTTTCTTGTTTTTTCAAGAAAAAAGGTTATAAAGTTGAGAAGTGAAACCTCTTCAAGCATTGAGAGCAACTTTGTTTTCCTCTTCTGGAGTTCCATGAATTCAAGGGAGTAAAGAGATTGCTGCTTCCTTGAAGAGCTACTACTGTTCTGATCATGATCATCCCACTGCTGCTTGTTGTGTAGTTTCTGGTTCTTGTGCTTTGGTCCATCACTAATTTGTTTAGTCCCAAGACTGCAGAATTCATTCAAAAGGTCTTGCGCCGGGCCAAGATACTTTGAATTCCTCATTTGGAACTGTCCATGATGTTGGTTAGGATGCTGATGATGCAAGCTGTTTGGTACTTGTAACATGTGTTGTTGTTGTTGTTGGACATCAGCAGGAGAAGATTTGGTGGTGAAAAACCTCATTTCTTGATCTTGTCTTAGCTCAAAAGACTGCAATCCAATAGTGGAAGGATTGGTGGAGCAAAGAGAGAGGGAAAGGCCTTGGCTTGGCCTCTCATTCCCTTCACAAGGAAACACACACCTCAAAGAAGAATCGTCTACCATCAACCTGTTGCTGCTGTTGTTGTTGCTGCTGCTGTTGTTCTCTTGCCAACTGGCAGCAGAATGAGCAGGAGGCCCACCATCACCACCAACCATTAGATTCTGATGATCACTGTTGAATTGATCATGATGATGATCATGGTGGTGTTGGTAGAAATCAGTTGTGGACTCATTAATTGGCTTTGAAGAGGAAGAAGAAGGCCCACCAGTTCCACCTGCATCTACAGCAGCAGAGTTTCCTCCATGTTTTCCAAAGAATCCTTTCCAGTTATTAGAACTGTCACTTTGCTGCTGCTGCTGCTGCTGCTGTAGATTCTTTGAAAACCCTATCATCTCCATCCCATTTGTCAAGTTGAAGATCTGATCAGCTGCTGGGTTGATATTGGATTCAAACCCTTGGATCTGGTTCACAAAATTTGTACTTGGATTGCTTGATGAAGAAACAACATGATGATGATGATCTGAGTAAACAAAACCAGCTGACCCTGAAGATAGTACCATACTACTCCTTGATTTATCTTCTTCACCACACATCTCTCTTGCCATATATATTTGCCAAACCAACTTTCTTTACAGTTGATTCTGCAACAAGAAAACTCATCAAGATCCACACCCAAGAATCCAAAACACCATGAAAGCACAGTTACAAGCCATTCATTAAAGAAAGATCAAAACTTGGAACTAATAAAAGTGGGAAAAAAAGGCAACCAAACAAAAGAAAGAAGAAAGAAAGGTAGAAAAGATGAGAACTTTAATTGATCAGTTGCTAATTATGAGAGAGAAGTAAAAGGAAAAGGCTTTACCAGTTAAAGAAACAAAGAAGTAGACTTTTTGTTTGCTAAAAGTGGATTCAGAAGCTGAGCAGTGGTAGCAGTAGTAGTGATATGAATTATCAGAAGAAGAACTTTGGAAGAAGAATTAGAAACAGTAGAAGTACTCTTCTGTTTTTCTTTTTGGTTTTTGGTTTTCTTAGGCTGCTTCTCTTAAGAAGCCAACATGGAAAGCCATGAAATGAGAAGCCATCATAAGAAGAAAAGATTACATATATCTCATCTCAGAAATTCAGACATAGAGTTGATGATGACTCTCTTCTTCTTCTAGCCATGAGCAATATTCATCATCTATCATCATTTCCTCATATATGCCTCTCTCTCTCTCTCTCTCTCTCTCTCTCTCTCTTCCTTCCACTTTCTTCTCTCTCTCTATCTTTAATATTTATGATTATTATTATTATTTTCTCCTCTCCAATTGTTGCTTCTCTTTCTGGCTCAAGGTGGGTCAATGCATAAAGATATATAAATATATACATCCAAAATAGACTTCCTAGTAAGAAAACCACATAAATCAATCATCCCCTCAATTATTTCACACCCGCCAATTTAAAAAATTCAACCATAATCAACAAAAGAAATGCTATAATAATCCCCCCAATGGCCCCTCCTCTTATAACAAAAGCAATATAATATAATATTTTAATTGATTGAGTAAATATACTAGTAATTAATATTAATATTAATATTAATATACTATACTATGATTTGCTTCCTTGACATTTTACCAATAAATTACCAATTAATTAAGACCCTTTTAATTAATTAATATGATAATGAAAATTACGATGTGTAATTAGACAATTTAGGTGAATGGGTGGATTAGGAGATAGGTAAATAAGATTAAGAAGTGTCATTTTTATTAGGACGTGTACATTTTGGCATATGATATAATCTTACATTGATAGATGGATGACCGTATGGTAAAGAACATAAAAATAAAGAACATGCATGAGAACATAAGAACAGTATTTTGAAGCTTGACGCGAATCCCGAAGGATGATGATAATACTAGAGTCCCAAGTAAGAGTTGTGTGCAGGCTTTTCCAGATGGGTTTCATTCAGTACAAAGACTTATGTTTGGAGGAACTGTCTGTTTGTCTGCACAACTCTGAAAAACTGTGGGCCTAACCTATTTCTTTTAGTGCTTCTCATCACCAATCTCTCCTATCTCCTTTTCTTTCTCAACTCTCAACCCACTCCATCCGTTACTCTAAAAAATCAAATTATGCGTACTAAAAAATTAGCCAATAGTAAATAAGCATGATAAAAATGATATAATGTTTTCATTTCATGATGAATTTTAAAATTTAATAAATGAAAAAAAAAATAGAGAGAGAAAAAGTGTTCCCATAAGAAGGGATTGGGTGGTCCAATGTTTCACCCAATTTAATCTCTTCCCTTTCTCTCACTTAATTAATGCCTCCATTAAAGTGTATTATCTCCTCTCCATAGCAACCATTGCAAATTGTTTGGGGACCATAACCCAACCCAAGCCAGCATCTTTCCCTTCCTTCCCTTTTTTTATTTCTTTATTTAATATTTATCATCAAATCATAATCAGAAAATATTTGTGCATTCCCCACGCGCGCTCATGTCATGCGTACGCGTACCTATACGTCCAACGTCTCACCCTTTAAACGTGCGTGCTTTGCAGCATTTAATTACCACTGCATGAACTAATTAATTCCATAATACTAGGCGAAACGAGATTTATATCATAATATATAATTAATTAGCATGTGCTACAACTGTCGGAAAATTTTAGCATATGCTCTTGCGAACCACCGATTATTATTATTTTAGCTTTATGGCGTAAACTAGTCTCGTGCGGTATATTATTATTTATTAATAAAAAAATTAAAAATATATTATAAACATAATTAAATCAAAGTTTTAATTTTTTAGAAATATGAATTCTTTCTTATCTTAATATATATATATATAGTCAAAAGTTGTAAAATAATTAATTACAATAATCAAATAATTAAAAGATCTCATAATATAATTGAAGGTGTTGATTGTTTTTATAAGATTGTTTAAGTGCAAAATGAATAAATTTGGTTAATAAATACAACTTTATTGATATTTATTAATCATTTATAAAAAAGACGCAGTTACAAACAGGGACGGATCCAGGAATGATTTCTAGGGGGCGGGGTTTTGGGGTATTTTAAAGGGAAACCAAACGAGCTGAACGAAAAATTGAACAAATGCTTAAGAGTATTTGTATCCCCGAACTAAATAACAAATATTTAGATAACTTAACAAAAAGATAAATAAGAAGACAATATAGAAAAAAATTAATTATACATTAGAATTCATATAATATACGTACTTCTTACAATTGTTCTCTACGAGTTTTCATTTTTTGAAATCGTTGAATGATTCTCTCATTCTCTACACTATCAAAAACATCTTTTTCAACATATTAATACAATTAGCCTATTAATATCAAATATTTGTAGTAGTATATATAATAAAAAAAGAAAAAAATAAATGAAAAGAGAAAAGAATATCAATATAAGGCATCCTTTATTTTTTCCGTAAGCCATGGTTGGCAAAGGTAAGCAAATCAGTTTCATAATTTTCAGCAAAAGGCTAAACTTTCATTGAGGAATATAATCAAACACCTTTTAGGCTATTTGAATAACTAAGATAACAATTTGACAGAGATGAAGTACAATTTCAAGCAACAAAAGTCAGACTAATTAGGAAACGAGACAAAACAACCATTCAATAAAATAAACAAAGAAATTATTGTAGTTATAACCGGAGCATTTTTAACCGATGCAAGTATACAGATATGGTAATTTACCTGATTAGGATAACCGGAGCTCAAGTGAGGAGCAGCAGCGACAGTGATGGCAGCGACAACAGCGGCGTGAGGAGCAGAAGCGATGGTAGTTGCGGCGTGAGGAGCAGAGCTGCAGAAGCGATGTTGATTTTAGAATCAGAGTAAACAATTTTTTGGAGCCCAACTGAACTGCCCAAGCCCAATAAAATAAAAAATCATCCAGCCCAAGGGTGGGCAATTGCCCACTCTTGCCTGGGCTGGATCCGTCCATGGTTACAAATGACTCATTTTATAAAAAAAGTATGCCCTTATCGGTTTTTGTGCATTAATGATGGAGTAAAATTTGGGTACATATGATGTACCTACTACTCAGTACATCATGATCTAGGATGATGACACCTACTCTAAATAGTGTCCAAAAGTGTCAAGAATAGTAGTATTCTAGCACTATTTGGGGTAGGTGTCATCATCCTAAATCATGATGTACTGAGTAGTGGGTACATCGTATGTACCTAATGACTCATTTTATAAAAAAAGTATGCCCTTATCGGTTTTTTTCCATTAATGATGTAGTTACATTAGTCATTAATTACTCTTAAAAGGAGAAAGTTAATTTCACTTTTGATACTGAAATACCTCAAAATTAATATATACATGAAGCATGAAAAACATCCTTTGAAAATGAAAACGACCGTTTATCAAAATTATATATATAATACATTTTCACGAAAACGAAAATCATATAGAATTAATATCCCTATGAATCTTTTTCAAGTTGTTGTCCATGTTCGAAAACCTAGCTCCCAAATGCAATAAAAACATAAGATTTTCTTTTAACTACAAGCTATGAATTTACATTGAACACTTAAAAAGATGTAACAACCAATGTTGTAAAACCCAGCCGATCACCAGGTTGATATTTTTTAAAAACATTTACTTTTTGGTTTGACCGAAAAATCAGTTTACTCGACTGGTCGAACCGAAATAAATTATGAACTCATGTTCAGTATGTTAGCTAACAAAACCTTAATTATTATACCAATATTATATTTGTGATACTAAATTAGAAAATATAAAATAAATATAAGATAAAATTTTCATTTCTTTAAAATTTCTTATATTTTATACAAATATTAAATTTTATTTACTAATTTATTAAAATCACAAATCTGTCTGATTCAACCTAGTTGAACCTCTGATCCTTAACCCTATCTCTAACTGGGTTTATGACCGAGCCGGATTTTACAACCCCGTAACAACACTCTTAAATACTTGTCGAAAAGCAACATTATGATAACAAAATTCGTAATGCTAAAACTTAATTAAAAGGTTTGACAATCTCTCATCCCTTAATTGTCCAATTTAGTGTGAATAAAATTAATTTTATCTAAACGAACTAATTTGGAAATACACTTAATTTTGATATGATTAAGTATTAGTAAAGCATTTAAAATTTTGTGAATAAATGCAAGTAAAGTTGACAAGGCAAAGGAATGCGAGTGGGGGGAGTATAGCGCCATACGCTACCAACAACAAAACAAATGCTTTAATATTTTTGTCCCGAGAGAAAAGGCAAAGTGGTCCATTTGGTGCAGTGCAACAAAGCCTTCTCCTCCGCTTGCCAAATTTTTAGATTTTTTTATTTTAAAAAAATGATTATATTATTAATATTATAATACCAGCGACCGAAACTTCACGATATATACTAACCAGTTGAATTATAATTTAGTGTCGGTAACCGAACCCTGACGATATGCATTAACCGATTGACCTATAACCTAGTGTGAACAATTACACAAATGCTGACGTCACCAATCTCGTGCTTTCTCTTTGATTGTAAGTTGTACTTCCTCCCATATTGGTCAGTCAGTGCACACTACGCACCCTCTGCATCTGCGCATCTTATCCCCCTAACCATATGTCTAGGGATCAGAATGCTCCTGCTACTACTGCGAGTCTGCGACTTGGTACCTACCTAGCTTCTTCTTCTCTTTTCTCTTTTATTTTTTGAATGTGTTTTATTTATTAACGTTTTAAATCACGGTAATCAATAACGATCGTAGTATAATTCTGTATAATTACGGTTATTGTGGTTAAATTGCTCTCTGAATGCTAATAAAAAAAAAATTACTTTGAAAATTATCAATATTTCTTATCAAATAAATATATAAATTATTAAAAATTATCAATAAATAATCCATAAGTTTTACACATGTATTTCTAATATGAAAGTCTTAAACAATCAAAATTATCAAAATTATAGATACAAAATACACTCATGTATCATTCACTCTTGTAATTAATGTTTAGGAGGATTATAGTAAAGATAATAATTGTATATCATTTTCTTCCCTTTGTTTAATTTTGATATAAATATGTTGTCTTGGTGGTCGGTGAAAACAAAAGTAAAAAAAATATTTCTCATGATTTCTTGTCTTATTGCTACCTAAATTTGCTTATTGGACAGACCGAATCGGACTGAGTCTTGGACCTAAAATTTTAAAATTCTCGTAAACCTATGTGAGTCGAACCTCGACAAACTTTATATTGATATATTTTTTCAAAACCAAGGCTTGATTTTCTAAACTTAATACTCCCTCTGATCCGAAATGTATGACTTCCTCGCATCCCAATATTCAGTAGGGGACGCATATCGAGGAGGTCTGATGAGGCACTATTTGACCCCAAAAAATTCCGTACTTTTTTTTGAACGTACGTTAATCCTTAACATACTTCCGAGAAAAAATTCGGGGTAAAATTGTCTCAAATAGTGACTGTTCCGGCCGTCTTAAGATACGTTCCGGAACAGTAAAAGCAAATGCTCAAACGTCATACATTTCGGACCGGAGGGAGTAGATTGTCAGTGGCTTAACAGATTTATTAATTTAATAAAAATGGCGTCATATTTAATGAAATAATGTCATTTTTTATTTTTATAAAACTAATCATAGTATACTTTCTCCGATCGGATAATTAAAAAGAAGCGTATAAGAGATGAGGCCCTAACTTAAAACAACTATTCCTTTTGATTCCATCATGATCAGATTGGGCTGAAATTTGAAACACAAGTTCTTCACGTGACTTGGAACAAATAAACTCTTGGCCTTTGGTTTGACTATCAACGCACAACATTGAGGCCTAGATTGGCCACATTCGGCCACGGAAAGTCTGTAAATTTACTTTTAAATTATTTACACTTTTTCGTAATTATTTTATATAGTATTCAAATTTAAAGGTATTTAAACCTCATTTTTTACTGTGATAATTAAGAGTTAGACGATTTTATTATTCTACAAATTTAAAGGTACTTTTCTATATATTCTTTAAATTGAGATAATTTTTTCATAATTTCTCTACGGTATGTTCATAATGGATAAATAACATAAAATGATAACTTTTTCAGACGATATTATTCAAAACAAAAGCTAACGAGAAAAACGAAAAAAAGAAAAAAAGATCAAACTTACATATTATAATTTGAGAGTCAAATAAGGGATGATATTTAATACTATATGCTTATACTTGAACTAACAATCACGATTAATATCCGTATTAATAGCTTATAGCATATTGGTAGTGTTGGTATTGGAAGGCGCGGCGCAGTAGTAAGTAAGTGCTGTACTCCAAAAGCTTAGGTAACTTTCATTGGAATTTATATGTTAAGAAGAGGTCTTTTTACCTGAACCCTGAAAGCAATTTGTACAATTCTCTCCATATGTATAATACTATAGTACAAAATAAATTATTTAATTTAATTTTTTGAACTGGGTGCGTGTATTAATTAGTATTAACAATTGAGCACCCACAAAAGACGGGGTGATGCTATTGCTAGCTAGCCACCTCTGTGTGTTTTTGAAACTTGGAACTACTACTGCTGCTGCTAATAATAATAATAATAATAATAGTAATAATATGATAGGTCATCAAATTGAAGGAAAGGTAGGGTACTTTTTTTTTTTTTGTAGGGTAGGGTGGCCCGTAAATTGCTTATGCTAGTACAAACAAGGACCATCCTAATGCCTAGCTTATAACTTTATAAGAGGCAGGAGAGGTGTAGAGAAGTACTGGGTTAGGTTTTCAATTTTTCAGTTTTTTGTTTTTTTTTTAGGGTTATAATTAAACAGGTTGACCGACCCTGTAGAGGGAGAGGAGCTAGCTGGATAGTACTACTAGCTATAGGGTTTATCAAGGATTCAAGTGGGTAGCGCTCGGAATAATAATAATAAAACTACTCCCTCCAATTTTGTACAGCTGAGCAAATTAATGTCGTATAAATAATGTACCGCAAAGTGATATGGTTCCATCAACGTTGTATGCTATGCATAGAAAGCAGCTGGTATGATCACAAAAGGACTTTGGTTTGCAGGACAACTTAAGAAACCATGTTAATTACCTTGTTTTTTGTGTAGTGATTAGTGTTAATTTGGTTATGTATTAGCCACTTAACATTAATTAATTCTATAACTTGTAAAATTTCAATAGGATCAATCATTTTTTAATTTAGTTTCTATTGTATAATGTTTTTTAATTTAATTCTTATGGTAAAATAAAATTAATTGCTGCAGTCCCTCGATTGCCTATGATCGACATATAATTAATGCCCACGTGTTAGTTATAGTGCTATAAATTTATTTATTTTGGTTTTTATGGTGATACAAACTTGTTTATTTCGATCCTTATGATAAAATAAACTCGTTTAGTTGTAGTCTTTTTATTTGATATTTATTTTTGTATTATAAATTACTCACACGGCAACACAAAAGTCGGTTGCAGATCATGAAGGAACCTCGTTAACGGATTATATCATACCATAACGTCAGCACTAGTCTTGCTTGCTAGGATGGCTATTATTAGTTCGCTAGATGAGGTTGTACTTCTTGTGTTACACCATACCCAAATGTTGTTAATCATCTGCTCCAACAAAAGATGCATTAATATTACCTGCGGTTTGCTTTCACCAAAAAGAAAGAAGAAGAATTGTTTCATTTACATTCTCAGTTTACATATATATCATTTTCTTATTAACTCTTTTTTTTTTATATTTATTATTTTTGCAAAAAATTCTTGTTCATCTAAATAAGAGGCCTGCACACCTATACCAGCACTGTCATAGAAACTGGACCGGGCCAACCGGTCCGATCGGTTTAGTATTCTAGAATAAAAGTACAATTGAAATGTGAAAAAAGAAAAAAAATTGATTGAACTCGGTTGAACTGTACTTTTAAATTACTATAGTCTAGGAATTTATTTTCGTTTATTTTAGATTTATAATTTATAAATTATAAGTATACTTATCCTATTAACTCATGGTCTGGACTCATTAACTTAAGAGCTAATGATATTTATTTGATTATGATACTTCTTTTTATTTATTTAATTTATACAATTCGTAAGAATATTGGTATATCTTTATAGAAGCCGTTTATTTTTAATTATATTTTTATAAAAAAAATTGGGTGATATATATATATATATATATATATATATATATATATATATATATCTATATATATAATCTTGATTATAGCTAAGTAATTAGTATTAAATATAAATGTTACTTCTTCAAACTCTATCTACGTACCCAACTTTGTCAAAATGGCGGCTACAAGAATATACCATTTCTCTTCATGCGGCAGAGCAGCCTAAGTATATGCTATGCTTTAACAGCACCAAATGTTAAATGTTATGTTATGTTTTTCTTTTTCTTGATAAACAAAAAATTAGATGGAAATTACATTAAATGTTATGTTATGTTTTTCTTTTCAGTTATGTAAATATTGTTTTGTTGTGCTAGCCGGCAGTTGATCCTGACTCTCCTAACCCTCACCGAATAGGCCCCCTCGTGTACGTACATTTGCGAATAGATTACAAGTTTAATCTACAGTATCATAAAAAATGTAGTTTATAAATTTTAAATCTCTTTTGTAATAAAAAGATATTGGAGATACTTTTACGACGCAAAATGGCGCATTTATATATATTTATTGACAAAAAATTAAAGATTAAAATTGAAAAAACATTAGGAAATAGTAACATAATTATAAGAAACAAAAACAATATTTATATATTTAGGAAATTTAAATGAATTGCAATTTGGCACTAGCGTAGTGTGCTTGATAATAGAACACATAAAGGCGGCCCACGTAGGAAAACTTTGGTATTTTTGGGTGGGTAAGGGTCACCTCATGATAATAATATATAATATATAGTCCAAAAATGGTGAGGTGGGTTTAAAAAATGTGGGTGTTTTTTGTTTTCATAGCCGTTAAAACCATCATCATCAAAATCCTCCTCACCCTTTTTTTTCTTGAATAAATGGACTTTTCTTGAATGGACTGTGGAGATCCGATCCGAATTAGCAACATACCAATATAGTTAAGAAGGTGTCAATTGTCAATTATGGTCTTGAGATCAATTTTCCTAATTAATACTAATTAACCATCATTAAACCAAACTTATTTAAGACAAAAAGAAGCTCTTACCCACCTTCTTAAAAAATGCTATTGAAAGTAAAAGATTTCTGAGCATTAAACAAAACTAAAACATTTTAGTGGGTAATTTCAGGGAATTTAGTACACATCATGTCACTTTTTTAATCGTTTTTTCTATTTCTAAAAAAGGAGGAAAATAGTGTCTTACATGTAATGAGAAATAAGTGCTCCTCCTAATTTAGTATTACTTTCTATAGAATGTTCTAAATATGATAGTTCTAAAAACCGACCCGGAGTGACCCGTTGGACTGATTTGAATCGGGTTTAATTGGGGTTCGCTCGGATTGACCCGTTAAATCGTTTCGGGTATTTCACATATTGAACCATTCAATCTTATATAATTGAACCGGTGTCTATAATGGGCTGGCCCATGCCTGTAATGAGCCGGCCTATCAAAATTTCCATACTGAAAAAAATAAAAAAATAAAAAAACACAAAACGACGTCGTTTTGGTTCGGCAAAACGGCGCCGTTTTGGTTTGACATCGACCCAGCCGGGTCGATAGTGAGTTGACCGGGTCGTCAGTTTTGTGAAAACCGGTCGAGTCGATCGGTTTTTTTCGATTCGATTGCAGGTCCGGTTAGATAGCTGAACCGAACTGAAAATCTCTTCGAGTCACGATTTTTCCAGTCCGACCGTCAAGTTGGTTCGGTTTTTAAAACTATGCTAAATATATTGGATTAAAACTAATCTTTTCGTTCTAGTTGGCCCATTAATAGATTAAATTTCGTATAGTAGGTAATTTGTACAATAATTTTTATGTAGACTTGGATTGTGTGTTTAAACTTTTTTGACATGAATGTTTAGTTAATGCTTTTTAGAAGTTTTTTTTCATTAACGGATATTTATTAAGTATGGATAGGTAATGATATGTATATGGTTTGATTTAATGTCAAAATAACTAGTAATGGTATGAATATGGATATAGTAAAAATTAAATAGTATTGATATAATTTAGGTGAATATCGTGGATATCCATATCATTGTCATCCCTACTTATTAATGGAATTTTGATTTCACCAAAGGAATAAATAAACAGTTACTCCCTTTAATAAGGAAATACTTATTCCCTTCCCTTTATTTTTGTTAGTATCATTTTAAATGTTTTTTTTTAATTCCCTAATAATTTATTAAATTATTAAATTATTGATTAATATTTATTTGTCTATTTATTTAATATGGATGGAAAAGATTGTTATTTAATATTAAAATACTCTAAAAAATTGTAATCAATTATTTCTTAAAACCACATTTTATATGAAAGAGAGCAAATAATTGACCATAGTTTTATTAAAACCACCAAGTTTATGTTTCCCTTTCTTTATACAAACTTCTACTTTTTCTTCTCTTTGCCTTCACATCATCACCTCTCCTTATCTTCCTCACCCTAATAGTTTATGAAAAACATAAAACCATAAAGTGGTATCAAACGGCCTCTTAATTCGTCATATTTAGGTAGTACACGTGTAAAACTAAAACTTCGTATGTTATTAGTGAATCTCTATTCTCTAGGGTAAATCATTGAGAATTGTAAAGTGTATTTGTCTTATGAGAAATGAAGCTACAACGTAAGTGAAATGCGGTATTTTCTTCAATTCAATGGCCCATATGTTTGGAAAGGAATAGTGAAGGATAATTTTTCATCCCTCAACTATTTGGTAATAACTTAAATGCTGTCAATCAATTTTATAATTATCATAATCGGGCCGGATATATCAAATTGGAATTTTGAGGTCAATGGTTGAATAGTTTAGTTCGAGTAATATATAATAAAAGTGCATATTTATATCATAAAAATGCCATAAATAAATCATTGCTTCACCAATGGGACTGGTTATTCCGGTCCAATTTTCATAACAATGCTCTATTTCTTTCAATAAAATTCCTCTCTAATGTTCATTATATTTATTAATTTTTATCATTGATGTTTTTTTTTTTAATAAGCTGACAATTTTATTGATGAAGCAGTCATGGCGTACATGACAAAGCTACAGAAGAAGCTGCATCCGCAGCTAAGACCACAAGGATAAAGCTGCAAAAAATCGGAAATTAAAACCAAAAAACGTACCCGAAACCATAATTACAACGAGGGAACCAATAGAGTCAATTTCGCACGCGCGTCAGACACAGAGATTCAAGCCACACGGACGAGATAATCATTTGCGTGGCAGAGTACGGAAACGCCGGAATTAAGTTCCTGATCCATCGATGCCAATCTCCAAAAATTTCCCGCCCCAAACAGAAGGAGCAATTGTTAACATTACTGAACACCTTCTTGTTCCTTTGACTCCAAAGATGCCACACCACTACGTAGATGAGCATCCGCCATATCATATTAGATTGCTTATTCCCCCAGTCAGCAAGTCCTTCCCAGCTCCTCCACATGTCTTGCAGAGTCCTCGGGCTACACCACGATACCCCTGCCCACCTTAATATGAAATCCCAAACCCGACTCGCTGGTGGGCAACGAAGAAACAAATGATTAGAACATTCTATAACATTAGAGCAGTAAGGACAGCCACTTTCCTCCTCGGATATGATGTTGCGACGCCTCAAGAAATCCCTAGTTGGAATCCTATCTTGCAGCGCTACCCAAATGAATGCTTTTACCCTGAACGAGACCAACTTCTGCCAACAAGATGAGAGAATGCTATTCGACTGTCCCACGAATGTAGAGCTTTCTATGGCATTACCCAGCGAGCTAACCGAAAATTGCTTGGAATTTTCGAGCGACCACACAACATCATCAATCGTTCCAATCCTCCTTGGAGTCTGCAACATCGCCACCATATTGGAGTGTTCATCCGCTTCCCAATCAAACAAGGTCCTACGCCAACTCCATTTCCACTCCCATATGTCTTCTCGCCACTCTCCAAATTCCGTAATCTTCCCCAATTTAGCTTCCGAAAGATGATACAACCGAGGGAAACGAAGCGCCAGGGGAACCTGACACGACCAAGTATCCCACCAGAATGTGAACGAACTCTCATCCCCTAAGATCAACTTAGTGTGCGCGGTCCATTGGTGAAACCTATCACCCCCTCTTCCCCAAATCGCCATGATGTCCTTCCAAGTAGGTGATAACTCTCCGAGGTCTTGCTTCCACAAACTTCCCACACTAGAACATCCGTATTGAGATCGAATGATTTCCACCCAATGTTTATTCCCCCCTTTTAATGCCCCCCAAATCCACTTGAAGAGCAGAATGTCGTTTCTCAAGCTCAAATCTCTTAATCCCAACCCTCCCATCTCCTTCGGACGCGTAACCAAATCCCACTTAACCTTGGATAAACCTGACCGACTATCCCCCCCGCTCCAAAGGAACTGCCGCATAATCTGTTCACATTTCTTAGTGATCCCTCTCGGCATTTTGAAAATAGACATGTGATATAGCGGGAGGCTAGCTAGCGCAGATCTAATCAGCGTAATACGTCCCCCCAAGGACAGGAGAGGCCCTTTCCAGGTCGCAAGTTTCTCCCTCATCTTCCTCAATAATCCCGACCAATTAGAAAGCCTCCTCGGATTCATACCAACAGTGGATCCAAGGTAACTAAATGACAGAGTTTCATATCTACAACCAGCTCGGCGCGCCATAACCTCGCCCAAGGGCCTATAGAGATTAACCCCGACCAATGTGCTCTTATGGTAGTTTACTTTCAAACCAGAGAAAGCGTCAAACCACCGGAGGATCCCTTTGACATTTTGTACTTCTTCTTCATCATTATTAACAAAAATCAATGTGTCGTCTGCGAACTGAAGGTGGGTTACAATCCACCCTGTTGATCCTCTAATTCCCCGAACAATCCCACGGTCGTGAGCACGAGTAAGTAGAAGGTGAAGCCCTTCCACCGCAATGTTAAATAAAAAAGGAGACAAAGAGCAGCTTTGGCGAAGCCCTCTGCTCACACTAAATTCCGCTGAAGGGGACCCATTGATCAACACAGACACTCTAGCTGAACTTAAGCACTGGCGAATCCACCCCATCCATTTCTGGCTAAAACCCATGTACTTCAAGACGTCGAACAAATAAGACCACTCAACAGAGTCGTACGCCTTCTCAAAATCCAATTTGAAAAGGAAACCCGACTGTCTGTTTTTCTTCAAGGAGTGTACCACTTCATTGGCCGTCATCACACAATCCAGCGTATTTCTTCCTTCCATAAAGCCATATTAGGTATTACTAACCACCGAAGATATGACTCTCGCTAGACGGTTGGCCATAATTTTTGAGATCACTTTGTAATAACTGCTAACCAGACTGATAGGCCTGAATTCCGCGAACTTCTTGGCTGCCTTAACTTTCGGAATCAAGGTGAGGAAATAAGTATTAGTCCCCCCAGGAAACCTCCCCCCAAGCCCTTTTCAAAAATCCCATGGACCAGCCGTCTGGACCTGGGGCTTTATCCCCCCCAAAATTCTTCACCACCTCCCAGATCTCAACTCTGGATACTTCCCGATCAAGATCTACCAACTCCAACCCACTCAATTTTTTAAAACCCAACTCTGTCATTAGAGGTCTATCCCATTTTACTTCCTTGAAGAAAGTCTCAAAATAGCTGGCTGCAGCATCTTTTATTTCTCCCGGGGCAGTGAGCCTACTATTTCCCTGAATAATCTCTGTAACATTGCAGCGCAATAAATCTAATTTCGCGGACAAATGAAAAAAGGTAGTGTTCCGATCCCCTAAAGAATCCCATTTCTGTCTCGATTTTTGCTGCCAGAGACTGCAAGCAAGACCCTGAGCATCCCACAGCTCCGCCTTAACTTCCTGAAGTCTAATGTTTTCTTCCGGCGAGAGATCCCTTATGTCCGCAACAGTGTCTAGCTGCTGCAATTCAGAGTTAAGCGCTTGTAACTTGTTCCCTATGCTCCCAAAAACTTCTTTGTTCCAAATCCTCAGCTTAGATTTAAGGAAACCCAATTTCTTGGTCACAGAGAATGGACCTGGGAACACTGTGCCTGCTTGTAACTAAAGAGATTTCAGCATCCCTTTGAACCTGGAATCCTCCCACCAGGCAGCCAAATCCCTAAATGGCTTAGGACCCCAGTCAGAGGAGACAGTATTGAGCAGCAACGGCACATGATCGGAGCCATTTCTGCCCAAAGCAGTCACCCTCAAATTAGGCCAGCTGACATCCCAACCAGGTTGGACAAAAATCTGATCAATCCGACTCCTGCTGACCGAATTAGCCCAAGTGAACCTCCTACCTAACAGAGGGATATCTCTCAGATGAGAATTGGAAACCCAGATTTGGAAATCACGCATACCTCTGTTCTCTGAAACCTCACGAGATCTATCAGCTGGCGAAAGAATCTCATTGAAATCACCCGCCAGAAGAACCGGATCCTGACAACCCGCAAGCCTGGTGTTCAATTGATCCCAAAGTCTCTCTCTGTTAGAAGCCTCCGAATGAACATATACATTTACCAACACGCACTTAAAATTGATCGATTTCACGCACCCCTCCAGCCAAATGAACCTGGCCTCTGTGATCACCCTGGAGACCTCAATAATATCCTGATGCCACATAGCCAGGAGTCCCCCCCGATCTTCCACAGGAAGGTACTGCAGCCCATTTAACTCCAGAACCATTCCATAAACTATTCACGAAAAAATCTGATAATTGATCCCTTTTTGTTTCTTGAATGAAAACCAACTCGATCTTTTCTCTTCTTATACACTGCTTAACGAATCTCCTTTTAGGCAACCCATTTAACCCTCTACAATTCCAAGAAAGAAGTCTAACCATGACAATGACTGATCTCGCTATTAATCTGCTCATTACTGCTTGAACAAACTCACTTCCCCTTCTAACCTTTCTCTATCAAAATTTCGAAAATATACCTCTTGAACATTATCCGTAAGAGACATCGCAACGCCCAGCTCCCAAACTGCCCCCGGCAGGATCGACTGGTCGTTCGCCCGATTCATGTTATGGATTTCGGAGTCATCCATTAACCCCACAACAGAGGTTGAGTCTGCACCCGAAACTGATTCAAGGATGCCGTTTTCTTGCACCAGTCGTTTTATTTTTGGGCGCTTGACCGTAACAAAAGGAGTCCTGGAGGAGTGATCATTTTCATTTTTAGACCCGAGGGAAGTTAGGGAGATCTTATCAAGCATTTCAGGCGTCTGAGTGTGTGATGCCAGAACTTCAGACTGATGAGGTGCCTGCAACTGTACCTGAAGATCCTCCTCAACCATGAGCTCGACCTCTTCATCATCTTCTTCCCCGCCCTCATCCCCCAATTTAACCCCTTCCATCCATTCGAGGTTAGAAATAACGCCTTGCATAGGTTCCTCGTGTAGCCTTACCCGATGATTCTGATCTTCTAGACGTACCATAACTTCTCTTTCCAGATCGCATGAGTCCACCGAAATCAGAAGATGAGCAACATCTAGCCTCTTCCGTTTCACGGTGATATCGTCCACAGAAATTAGTTGGCCAACCACACCCGCGATTGCGTTAAAAGATTTCATACCCTAAGCTTGAAGTGGGATCCCCGTGCATTGAATCCAACAAAGCCTCCCTCCACCTTTGATAGATTCCATCCATGGCAGCATCCTACTAAAGATCTCATCCATCGCTGGATTTTCTAGCTTCATAGCCCTGTCAAATTCCTCTTTGCTATGAAATTCCAGTAACACTATACCCCTACCCATCAGTTTGGAGTCGCAAATCATGTTCGCTTCAGTAAGAAGATCTTGAATATCTGGGGCATCTTCTATCCTATGCAAGACTCCTATAGCGCTTCTCGCTAGCCACTCTGTATTCTCTTCCGGAATGGACAGATCAATGATGACTTCAGTGTTGGAATTTAATGGACGATCTAACACCGGAGAGAGATGATGAGACTCTTTAGACTCTGCCATAACTGAGGCAGACCGCTTATTCTTTGTCTTGGTAATGACCGCGGCCTTCTTCCAAACTTTATCTTGAACAACCGCACGCGGTTTCCGACCAAATCTCTCTAGGCTACAGCGGATCGTTGAAGCCCCGATATGCTGTTTACTAAGAGCCGACTCCATCTCTAATTGATTGGCCACACCCTCAAGACGAACAAAGCCAAAACGTCGGCCTGCCTTGTTGCGGCGTCTAGGAATGAAGACATCCCGAACCCAACGAAATTTAGGAAGACGCCATCGCCGGAGAAGCAGAAATTCGAGAGTTTTATGGTCAACGTGAAGGGGAAGGTTTTCAAGATAAAAAGTTGTAATATGCCGCGGGTCCTCCCGCGTAGAGAGGGGTTGTTGATTCATGTAAAAGAGAATATTTTGCTTATATTAAAAAGCAAAAGAGATAGAAAAGGACCTTTGAATTTTGAAAAATACTCCACTCTTGTCTGCCACGGCTAAGTAGTCAAAAAGGTAAGGGGAAAAGTGAAGAAAAATAAAAAAGCCTCCAAACTTGTCGGCCAAAGCAAAAGTCAACAAAAAGAATTCTAGTCGTTGGACTGAAAAACAGACCGGACCAACTAGAACCAGGAAATAATGATCGGAAAAGAGGAACGATAAGGGTGGAGAGCAAGATTTATGAAGATGATGGAGGAGAGGAGAGGCCTCGACGCTGGAAAAAAGAAAGTGGAAAACGCATGAAGGTTGCCGGATGCCGATGACACAGAGGAAGAAGATGGACGATGGAGGAGATGAGAGGAAATTTCACTCCGATCACAGTGGGTGATCGGTGTTTAGGTACTCTCCGGTAGCAGTGGGCACACCGGAGAGGCAAGCCTAGCCGGGAGATGGCTAGGGATGCAGGAATCAACTGTCAGTGAACCTATCTAATGTTCACTTGGAGAGAGCATTTTTAGTTGGGTCATATATCCACGGGTTCCTTATCATTGATGTTAAGATGACATGTAATCATTAGTATACCATTGTATCAAAGTTAAGAATAGATGGAGGATGAGAATGGAGATAATTTTAACATTTTTTTTTAAAATTTTTGTGATAATTGAGGTGAAGAGTTTGCTACATATATATGTACTCTTGGGGCTTTCATGCAAGACGAACCAAATAGAAGAAACAACTTGTCGACCATTTACATGCAAGACGCTGCCGTTCTAAAACTAACTCTAATAAAAAATCAAAAAGATTTTTCGATTCTTAGAGTATGTGAAATTTCCTATCAGTGGACCTAGGGCAGATGGTTTTGGTGATGCTGACGAGTCCAGGCTACCCACTTTCCCTCCGTTACCAATTGTCAGCTGGCCCAACCAACCTGAGAAAGTTTACCCCAAAAGCTAAGCATTGCTGTTGGAGAGCCGAACTCTTATAAACCTCACTTGCTCATGGTCCACTTCCGATGGTATAACATGACACACACAGAAAAAGAAGAAGACCGAATTAGGTGAAGTGTTGCTCCTAGGAAAACACTTTAGGATTTTTAGATACAATTATGGACTGATACTAATATGGTGGATATTTTCCAACTATTGGATATTATAATAATAGTCCACTCTTTTTTCTTTTCTATCTCATATGATTCTATCATCCAATGATAAGAAAATTTCCACGCATATAGTATCTGAATACTATCGGTGTCCATTGCCTTTTTTCTCATTCCACATAGGAGACTGAATAGACATTTTCGTCCATCATGATATAAGAATCCAATAAGTTAGTCCATAATGCTTAAAAAATTAATTCAAATATTTGTCAATTTTTGAATCTTTTCTATAAAAAAAGTCCTTCCTAATGAGTCAATAATTAAGAGGAAGATTTCTTTATTGATTTGTTAACTACAAATCCAGAATTACACTGTATTTTTTGTTGGGGTTAATTCCTATCGACAATCAATTTGCGCAGCTAATAATCTTATCCCAAGAATCAATAACCTCTACCTATCAAACAAATTAAAAAGCAATCAAGAAAAGAACACCAAAATTTTAACGTGGAAAACCTCAACAGGTAAAAAACCATGGGACCAAGCCAGTAACAATCCACTATATGATGATCAATGTGTACAACCGAAAAACTCCTCTCTCAATTCTAGGAATTATCTAACATACAGAATTATCACCAATAGTACCAATCAAACAATCTAATCAATCAATCCGAGAAAAATAAGAGACATGAGAATAGAGAACCAAAATCAAATATTTACTGCTTCAACCGGGATAGGATTTCTACCACATAAGATAATTTCATCTCGATCCAACCGTTCAGATTGAAGAACCAGAAGTTGCGCACCTTCTGCCCAAATTTCACCTAGATCCAACCGTGAACGAAGACTCTGCGACAATTCTCCTGCAGCTGCATAGAGTTTGACGAAAATCTGTTTTCTCTCTTCTCTCTCACAGGATGCTCAACAACAACCCTAATTAATTCTCTTGTCTCTCTTGTCTCACAACCTAAACCACCACTCACCTTTTATAATGGTTTGCAATTGCAAACCTAATTGCACTAGGTGTAGGAAACCTAAACCACCTCTAACTCTTTTTCTTTTTCTTTTTCTTTCTTAACCTAAATCAAAAAATTATATGTGGCCCCAATTGGGCTAGGCCCACAACAAATCTCTCCTTCAGCCAATATGAGCTGTACTCCAACAATTCTCCCTCTCCAGCTCATATCATGGGGGAATCACTAATCTTCTATCTAGAGGTCGAGTTCGCTTCACCGGGCAGCACCACTGATCGCACGTCGAACAGGTCAAATATAATAGTGAAATAGGTATGGAATTGGGGGTAGAAATACAACTTATCACTGTCTACAAGAGTTTGTAGATGATGGTAAGAGGATCGTCCACAGAGACCTCTAGGAGATGTAATTCTTGGTTTGACTTCCTCGTCACTGGATTTGGTTTTGGTAGAATCTGAAAATAAAGACAAAATAGAAAGAGGTAAAATAGTTCAAAACAGTATTGGCCAAAGGCTTGGCCTAGACTGGGGTCAAGATTGTGATAAATCAAATAAAAGGGAATTCCAGGTAAGGGTGATGTGAGAGCTTATGTTCTTATGCTTCGATCATCGACTCAAGTTTATTCATCTCTTCATTCATAGCACTGCTATAGAGTGGAGGAACTCCTTTTCACTCCTGTCTTCCCTTTTCTTCAAATTACCTGGCGGGTACTCCCTCTCCTGATAATCCTAGCCAAGGGATACCTTGCTGGTTAAAGGGTTTATCCGTTTGACTGCTGTCTTGAATGGTTGTTCGCTTCCTCAATGGTGTAGGGGAAGACAATACCTAGGTCAAGGTGCTTCCCTGTGGAAACCCTAGGTTGTCAATCTGGTCTTGACCTAGATTACTTATTTCTTCTAGTCTGGCGCGAGACTAGTTGTCTACTCTATCTAGCCAGCGGGTACTCCCTCTCCTTCTAGACTGGCTGCAACTCTTCTCTGCTAGAGTACAAAGATGATCAGACTTTGTCTCTAGTGAGTAAGCGATGGATTAAGCTTAAGAAATAAATAAATACAAGCAAAGAGATTATTAAGCATGATTTGATCTCACGGACGCATAAGAACTCAACTCATCAACCCTTATCAAGAATCGGTGTTTAGCTACTCATACTCATGATTGAAAAGATAAAAATATTTAATTGCATAAATTAATTAATCCGAGATTTAAACAAATCCGGAGTAAAGTATAATGTTGAAAAAGAGAAGAAGGAGGAGAAAATCCTATGATGGACCGATCCGGGACAGGAGAACAATGTTCGGCTAAATAGCCCTAAAACTCCTTTGCCCTATTCCAACTCTACTTCCTAGAAAATCTCTAAAAGATTGTAATAATAATTTGTTTGAGTTACAATAGGAATAAAATCGCAATTACAAAAGAGGGAGATCCCATGCGGGATTCTTCAAGAGATATGCACTTCAGATCCCTCTAAGATTGCGGGACAACTGCTACTTGCCAGCTGCAAAGCCCAATGAAGAAACGGCCCAAGCGGACGTTGATGACTGCTTAATCGCAAAAGAGTCTTGGCCGAAGTCTAGGCCAAGACGATCTGACTGGTGCGCTGCTTCGGACGCGGAAGTGTCTTGGCCAAAGTCTAGGCCAAGACTGGGAAAATCAGCTTCAACTCTCCATATCAGAATCTCCAAAATTATGCCATCAGACCAGAACTGCCAAGAAAAGAGGAAATCATGGATGAATCAGTAGATTTACTGTCCAAATAAACAAGTAAATGGACAATAAAATATGATTAAATGCAATGCAATCAACCACAAAGCTAACTCTTCTCCTAGGTAACTCTACCTGGCCATCACAATCATTCAATCTTTTGTAAGTACCTTGTACTTTACTCTTAACTGCGATTCCAATCAATCGGTAAACATTATTGGAAGAAAGCTCTCCCTTCATGATTACAGTTGCCCTTTTGCTTACCCTCATCAATCTATCTCTCGCTGAGTATCTATACCCGAGAGAATCCAATCTTCCAAGAGAGATTAATTTTTTTTCAACTTCGGCACATATCTCACATTGCCGAGAGTTCTCACCAATCCATCATGCATCTTGATCTTCACATTGCCAATACCTTCAACCTCTAGTTTTTCGTTATTGACCAATGTGACAAATTTATCATCACAATCACCAAATGTACTAAACAATTCTCTGTTAGCACAAATATGAAAAGAACATGAAGAATCTAAAATCTAGGAATCTCTTATCGGATCCTCACTTTTCTGCACTACCAACAATTCAGCATCATCATCCTGAATAGTTGCAGCATCACCAATCTTTTCTTTACCCTTTTGCAGTTCTTTCAAATCAGTCATCATCTTCTGATAGTATGCTCTGATGTGACCCTTCTGGTGGCAATAATAACACTCTTTCTCACTGTAGTCTGCCCTTGGTCTTGAACTGGATCTGTTTCTTCCATTGCTGGAAGAAGCACCTCTTCATCTGTTTCTACCACGATGATCCCGTCCACTCGATGACCCTTCAGAAATCAATAGCCTGTCACTACTATTCTTGTTCTCCACTCCTAATTATCTATTAGGAAAGTCGTCACATCTTCCTTCTTCAAACTTGTCTTCCCTGCTGTAAGGGATTGCACCAGTGACTTGTATGACACAGGCAATGAAAAAAGAAGAAGTATCGCTTGCTCCTGATCTTCTACTTTCTCCCCTGTATTAAGCACTTTCGTCAACACCTGATTGAAATCTGACAAGTGCTTATGGATGCTCATACCTTCATCCATCTTCAACGAATACAAGTCCAACTTTAGACTAAGTTTGTTTGTCACAGACTTGGAAGCATAAACACTTTCTAGCTTCTCCCACATTCCTTTTGGTGTTTGCTCCCCCATCACAACATACTTTATTGATGGAGCTAATGCTAGTCTGATCTGACTCGTCGCTTTTTTCAGGATAGTTTCCCAATCACTATCTTTCATTCCTTTTGGCTTCTTATCATCAAGAGCGACGTCGAGATCCTTCATAGTCAACAAATCCATCACAGTTGTCTGCCACACTGCGAAATCATTCTCTCCATCAAAAGGCTCAATCTTTGCGCTGTCAGTCATCTTTCAAACCTTAAGCTCCGCTACTAGTTGTTGGGGTTAATTCCTATCGACAATCAATTTGTGCAGCTAATAATCTTATCTCAAGAATCAATAACCCCTAGCTATCAAACAAATCAAAAAGCAAGCAAGAAAAGAACACCAAAATTTTAATGTGGAAAACCTCAACAGGTAAAAAACCACAAGACCAAGCCAGTAACAATCCATTATATGATGATCAATGGGTACAACCAAAAAAATCCTCTCTCAACTCTAGGAATTATCTGATATACTCCATTATCATCAATAGTACCAATCAAACAATCTAATATCAATCCGGGAAAAACAAGAGACATGAGAATAGAGAACCAAAATCAGATTTTTTCTGCTTCAATTGAGATAGGATTTCTACCACATCAGATAACTTCTTACCGATCCAACCGTTCAGATTGAAGAACCAGAAGTTGCGCACCTTCTTCCCAAATTTGACCCCAATCCAACCGTGAACGAAGTCTCTGCGACGATTCTCCTGCAGCTGCATAGAGTTTGACGAAAATGCGACGATTCTCCTGCAGCTGCATAGAGTTTGACGAAAATCTGTTTTCTCTCTTCTCTCTCACAGGATACTCAACAGCAACCCTCTTACAATCTCTTAGATGCTCAACAACAACCCTAATTAATTCTCTTGTCTCTCTTGTCTCACAACCTAAGCCACCACTCACCTTTTATAATGGTTTGCAATTGCAAACCTAATTGCACTAGGTGTAGGAAACCTAAACCGCCTCTAACTCTCTTTCTTTTTCTTTTTCTTTCTTAACCTAAATTAAACAATTATATGTGGCCCCAATTGGGCTAGGCCTACAACAAATCTCTCATTCAGCCAATATGAGCTAGACTCCAACATTTTTACCCTATTATTATTATTATTATTATTATTATTATTATAATTCTTGGTATCCTTATGTCGCTCGTACGATAAGTCACCGAGAGGACTAAAGTCAATGCTAATGACAAAAATCAAATGAGATGTTTCTTCTCTGTTATTAAAGAAGTATGTTTTTTTCTCCATTTTCTCCCTGGGTGGTATGATTATATTTCAACAAAAAAAGAAAAGTTAATTAGTCTTTGCATGTATGGTTAATAGAATACTTACTTTTAATTTCTTTCGTATCAAAATCACAAGAAATTTCTTAATTACCTTTTTATCGGGTAGTAATTGACTATGTATTGATTATGTTATTGGTGATAAATTACCAGCATACAGAGAGATTTGGCTTCAAATTCGGCCTCCATTTTTTCATTAAAAAAAAAAAATACTTGATACCGATGAGAAATTTCAACGGATATGTGGTGGTCGAATTTTTTTGATAGAATTTCCGTTGTTATTTTTTCTTGAAGAAGATAATTTTCAAAACGTTTTGACAGTCCCTTACACTTCCATTAATTTTTATTTAATATATTAATTAATTTTCACTTATGATTAACATATTAATTCATTTAAACGCCTAAGAAGATCATTAATAATTAATAAGTTCATCAAAGGTTTTGAGTAGTCGCTCATTTTTTGTTATACTTGTTGGTCTTCAATAGCAACCAACTTCCTTTTCACTCAAAATTGGCTCTCCTAAGGCTTTGAGAAAAATGCGTCCTAGGTTTACTATGAAGCAAGCTAATATTTCATGGATACATCCTCCTGACGGATGGGTGGCCATCAATTCTTATGGTGCATTCACCCGAGACTCCGTTGGGTGCATGCAATGCTTTGAAACGGAGTTATGGGTGTATATATTTAAACTTACAAGAGGTTTAGTCGCGCGATTGACGTAAATTTTTTCTACAAGTAAATACTAAGAGTGTGATTCGGGTGATTACTAGTATCTTTCCAACCTCTCAATCGTATAAATTGTTGATTGATTCCATCCACAATCTCTTAAAGCTTGAATGGTAAGTCCAAAGAAATGAGTCTTAAGAAACAATCATAACTTTTTTCTTTGAGACTAATATTCCAACTTCCAAGAGTTGTGGATGAGGGCATCTAAAATGGACCAAGGATATCATCATATATATAAGTAAATAGCATAAATTGATGGCATAAACACATTTCAAACAAAACGACGAAAATAGATTACGTAGACGTATCTATATTATCAAATTTCGTTGTCCAAGATTAAAAAAATAAATAGAAAAGATGTAGAATTGTTCTAAGAAAAAGGCTTAAAAAAATCTAACACAATAAGGTTCAGATTAATCATACCAGTCGGATTGAATTTTTTTGGCTTAGTGGTCTTTCCTTTTTTAGTTTTGTTGTTCATTATACTTTTTCTTAATAGAATTGCTTTGTTTTGTTGTTTGTTTTATGAGGTTTAAGTCCTTTGTTCTTGAATTCTACTCAATTAAGGCACTGGTCAATTGGCTTGAGAGTAGAAAGAATTCCTTTATGATTCAAATTTCCATTCTTGTATAATGTAGCAAATGAAGATGCCAAGAAAGAATGATCCGGGGATTATTATTTTCTTTTATATTCTTTTTACTTTTTAAGAACGATCGAAATTATATAGTGGGTGGTACATGTTATAGCTAAAAAAATATATACTTTATGATTATTTTTTTATTAAATAACTAAATTAGTAACCTTTGTAAAAAGGATAGGAGTAATCATAAGCACGTAGATCAATTGATACAAAGTTGTTTTAGTTTAATTAAAAGTTTCGAGTTTGAGTTTTGGGTATATGTAGATGTATTAAGATTTATAAGAGAAAATTTTGACATCGTTTAAGGTCATATACGGTTCGCGTCAAGATTAGTCGGCACATAACGTAGTGGTCAGATTACTGGATATTCCCTGATTAAAAAAAAAAAGTCAGAAAGAAAGAAAAGAGAAGAGAAGAGAAGAAGTTGTTCTGAGTTCTGACGGCATGGAAGGGTATTCGAGAGCTTTTAGTTTCGATTGGACTAGTGCCATCACAAACCCATTCCTATAACCCATATGCTTGTATATGAGACTAACAAGTCTCTTGTTTTCTGAAAAGAGCAATTGGGCGGGCGCAGATTCAACTTCGACGGCCCAAATCCTAAGAAAACTCTATTCCATTTATCACCTGCAGTTTAAAATATTACAATATCAATTTTATAATTTTCTAAAACTTACAATTTTAACATTTCTAATAGTTTAAAAAAATCAAAAAAATATACAAATTTGAGGAAAACTGTAACAAATATGAGAGATTAACTTTAGGGAAGGCAATTTGCACCCGCGGGTATGGATACCCGCCGGATACCCGCAATTGTGGGTGGGTATTACCCGCAGTTTGCGGGTATTTTGCGGGTATGGATTTACCCGCACCCGCAAAGTGCGGGTATGGGTGCGGGTATGGATAGTGCTTTACCCGCACCGCAACCCGCAGTGCGGGTATTTACCGCGGGTATTAAATACCCGCGCAAAATAAATATACATGTCCTTAATATGCATCCACCAGGATTCGAACCTGAGTCTATTGCTTGGAAGGCAATATTCTAACCATTAGACTACAAGCAATTACTTGTCTCTCTTTGCACTAAAACTTAGATATACGGTAGTATTATTGTTATTCCATTTTGTAGTTAGTTGCAAAATAATATTAATACTAAATTCAGCTATTTTAAAGAATTACAATACTTAATTTATCCTAATTAATTAACAAAAACATACTACCAATTAAAATTAAAATTATATGCATAACATTTTAAATAAGGAGAATAAGGAAAAAAACATACTACCAATTAAAATTAAAAATATATGCATAAACTTTTAATAAGAAGAATAATAACATACTACCGATTACAATTAAAATTATATGCATAACATTTTAAATAAGGAGAATAAAGAAAAAAACATACTACCAATTACAATTGTATAGTTATATGTATATGTTATGCTCATAAGTCATATTCGATACTTGAATATTTATATTTATTCGACATTTTTTGAGTTTTGACGTGTGCTAGATATTTGTTAAACGTACTCCTTATATTTACTTGAGTTAATTGTATAGTTCAATATCAATATTTACTTGAGTTAATTATAACTTATTAACTATTGTATTGTAAAAAATTTGCGGGTATTTGCGGGTAATCCGCGGGTAATTCGCGGGTACAATTTGTCTCCTTTTACCCGCACCGCGCGGGTGCGGGTGCGGGTATGGATTACCCGCAAATTTGCGGGTGCGGGTATGGATAGTGCCTTACCCGCTCCATACCCGCTCCATTGCCTTCCCTAATGACAGACTCTTATACACCCATAGAATATGAGCTCCGCTCCTCTTTCTATCTCTATTTCTTCTCTGCTTCTTGAAAAAATAAAATCTTTTTAATTGTTTTGTCTTCTACATTTTAGAGTTGACTATGATTTTGCAATGCAGTTTTCTCATATTGCTTTGTATTTGGTCTGATTCCAGAAATTTAAGTGGTGGTGTTTAAAGCCCTAATTTGATGGAAGCAAACTTCTGTAAATTAGGGTTACGCACGCCTCCATATCACCCAAAGTTCTGTTTTTTTATTTCTTTGAATACATAAATTTCTTATCTGGATTAGATTGTGGTAGGAGAACTTATTGAGAAATTTCTTATCTGGGTCAGCGTTTATAATGTCGACGGCGAGGCTGCAGCAGAGGGTGGTGGCAGAGATGTGTGGGATGAATGGGATATTGATGCACGAGTTCAGGAGATTGAACGCGGCGATGGAGGAGCTGAGAGGGGCGGCGGTGGCGGAGGACAAGAGGTGGTGTAGGGAAGGCAATTTGCACCCGCGGGTATGGATACCCGCCGGATACCCGCAATTGTGGGTGGGTATTACCCGCAGTTTGCGGGTATGGATTTACCCGCACCCGCAAAGTGCGGGTATGGATAGTGCTTTACCCACACCGCAACCCGCACTAAATACCCGCACCGCGGGTATTAAATACCCGGGCAAAATAAATATACATGTCCTTAATATGCATCCACCAGGATTCGAACCTGGGTCTATTGCTTGGAAGGCAATATTCTAACCATTAGACTACAAGCAATTACTTGTCTCTCTTTGCACTAAAACTTAGATATACGGTAGTATTATTGTTATTCCATTTTGTAGTTAGTTGCAAAATAATATTAATACTAAATTCAGCTATTTTAAAGAATTACAATACTTAATTTATCCTAATTAATTAACAAAAACATACTACCAATTAAAATTAAAATTATATGCATAACATTTTAAATAAGGAGAATAAGGAAAAAAACATACTACCAATTAAAATTAAAAATATATGCATAAACTTTTAATAAGAAGAATAATAACATACTACCGATTACAATTAAAATTATATGCATAACATTTTAAATAAGGAGAATAAAGAAAAAAACATACTACCAATTACAATTGTATAGTTATATGTATATGTTATGCTCATAAGTCATATTCGATACTTAAATATTTATATTTATTCGACATTTTTTGAGTTTTGACGTGTGCTAGATATTTGTTAAACGTACTCCTTATATTTACTTGAGTTAATTGTATAGTTCAATATCAATATTTACTGGAGTTAATTATAACTTATTAACTATTGTATTGTAAAAAATTTGCGGGTATTCGCGGGTAATCCGCGGGTAATTCACGGGTACAATTTGTCTCCTTTTACCCGCACCGCGCGGGTGCGGGTGCGGGTATGGATTACCCGCAAATTTGCGGGTGCGGGTATGGATAGTGCCTTACCCGCTCCATTGCCTTCCCTAATTAACTTAACCGAAAAAATTGAGAAAATAAATATAAAATATTTTTAAAAATAGTAAAAAAGAACAAATTTAAATACTAATTGTAAATAAAATTTAAATAATATTTTTCATTATTTTAAATCCTACTATATTTATTACATTTTTTTGACCAAATTTCATAAAATTTTACAATTTTGTACTGTTTTATTTGAGTTTTTAACTATTATAAGGGTTAAAATTACAACTTTGAGGAAATTGTAGAGTTGAAATTGCAGGTTTTTAAACTATAGGTTTAAATGAAATATTTTGTAAACTATAATTTTTTTAAAGTAGTTTACCCTTTATTTTCTTTCATTTTATTAAAAAAGTCAGCATTATAATGCGAGAGAAAAAGAAATGATACAACTGCATTAAGAAGTTTAACGAAGTTTAACGGTGGACACTTAACTTATTAATTATTTTATTATTGATAAAAATACTAATATTAATAGAAACTTAAACCCAGATTGAATAGAATCATCGAGAATAAGCCCTTAACTCTCGTTTTTATTATTTTTTAACGAGAGGGAGGGAAACGAATGTAAAGATATAGGAAAATTCATGGAAGTTGGAACTCTTTAATCTCTACAATTATTATAACTTTAAACTCCTCAAATTGAGTGAATCTCTTGTAAAATAAATTATAATCTATATTAATATAAGAAGATGCGCTGAAAACTTAAGTTGAGGCTTGAGAGAGCCATATAAAATTCCTGAAATCTTTTTAAACTGACATGCATGTTTCATTTTTTTAAATTCTTATATTTTGACATTTGATACTTTCAAATGTTTTTTTTATAAAATTTGCAGAGTTTTTCTCTATATTTATTTACATTATTATCTTACCATTAATGAAAAATTATTTATTTTTAATGAAAAATTATGTCTTCTAACTTATAGAATTTTAAAAACTATGAGTTACCTAATCTTTGAGAGATTTTCAAACATGAGTTATCATCAAATTATTTTACTAGAAAATATATTTTTCGATATCGTATCATTTGTATGCTTCTTTCAAGCTCTGTACATATAATTTTTTTTCCATATTTTGTGATAATTTTATTTTACTAATATTTTTTTGTAATATTTAGTTTGTATATTCCAAAAACTGAAAAGAAATTCTACAAGATATTATATTCGTGCAACACGTGAGTTTGATGCTTAGTATATATGAAAGCGGAATGAGAGAGTTGAATCATGTGGTGATGCCATATCATTAACAAAGTTAGCTCATTTTTTGCCACTTGAATTGTTTAATTAAATATAAAAATATAACATATAAAGTTATATTAAATTGGAAAGATAATGTACATTAATTTAGTCATTAAAATTATATTTAAGAAATATTAAATTTTCAAGTTAGAATATAAAAAATAATGTGTTACTAGTTTATTACAACATTTATATCTTTTCTATCTAAAGAGATTTTCACCATTCAATTCATCTTTCAAAATTAATTTTTTTGGATATATCATCTTCGATTTTTATTCTGTACATAGTTTATTTTATGAATGATATTACATCTTAAAAATAAAGTGATCAGTATATTGAAACTTTATTTTAAATTTTTCATTGTTGTTATTATTTTTTAATTGAAAAATCTAGAATGAGAGGGAGGGGCTTACCAAAAAAAGGAGACAGGAACATCGGGAGGTAGCATGGGATGACTATGATCATATAGTTTTGTTAATTATTTATATACAAAATTTGAGATCATGATTGTTTAGTTAGTTTAATATAATTGTGATATTCTATTTATTTTCTTATCTTAACAGAGTTTTTAATTATTTCAAAGCTTTATACATCAACTTTTATTTTTTACACTAGATAATAAAATGGTCGAATGATATATGAGTGTTGTTACTCTCAATATATGTGAGCTAAAAAAATAAAAATTTAATTGTTTTAATTATAATTTTTTTCGATAAATTAAATGATTCGTGGAGGATAAGATAAATTGATGAATTATATTGATTTTGAATAAAATGTATTGATGGTTTGGATAGAATTGTTGAGTTTTAATTTTACCAACAAACAATAAAAAAAGGTATAAAAAATATAGAATTGTTAACGAGTTAAATTAAAATAACACGTGATGTAGGCTGAAATGTCTATAGTATAGATGAAAGCGAAAGGAGAAAGAAATTTGAATTATATGGTGATGTCACGTCAATAATGATGGCTACTTTATTTGTTACTGCGTACGCTCATGTATAAATGCAATTGCTAAAATTAAGATTTTCAAAACCGAACTGGGGGATCGAATTAGAGAGACAAAAGGTTCAAGAATTAAGGGTTCATTCGGGGTTGAATTGGGTTCATCCTAATTAACAATATTAAACTTTTTTTTTATAAAAAAATGTAGTAATATTTTATTTAATTTAGTAAGGAATTATTAATTTTTAAGTTTTCCACTTTCCATAAACACAATGAGGTAAATGTGAATAAGAGAAAATTAGGGATAAATATTCTTTAGTTACAAATAAACAAGAAAGTGTGGAAAAAATGTATCTAAACTTTAGAGCAAATTTTGAGGTCATTTAGACATAATTTTCCCAATTTAAACGGTTTGTACAGTGTTATCATGAATTTGTTTATAAATTTTGAACTCGATTCAACGGTTGCATCAAAAGTTATGCTCAATTGAAGATTGAAGTAAGAAAAAAAAAACAAAACCAAACCAGTTGAACCATGAAACCAAACTCCATTCACATGGTTCGTTGCTTGAACCGCTCGGGTCATAAGCTTTTTATCATTTCAACTAAAAAATGAATTTCAGGCCAAAACCAGACCGATAAGTCAATCTGTTCCAATTTTACATGTTGAATCGGTCAATCCGGTCTAGTCCTGAAAATCATGATTAAAACACACTATAATCTACTAGTTTCATGTTTAGATCGGATAGAAATTAATTCAAGGAAAATGAAAAGCTAACAAAAAGGCATTCCATGAAAATGACGTCACAACACATGACCTTGATGCAAGAAAAACTTACTACAAGTCCAAGTTCCCTATGGCCACCATTTCTTGTCCTTTTTGTAATCTTGTTTCATTTTATTTCTGCAGTCTTGCTTTGAAAAGTTGACATGTTTGCTAAGTGCTTCCAGAGCAGTAAATACTTCATTAGAGATGCAATTCCTTACTGTCTCTCTCTCTCAAAACCATGGCCACATTTTATTTCACCTTCTCCCCAACCTCATCACCATCATTTCCACCACAAAATCTGCTCACTTCCAACTCTGTCCAATGCTGTATAAACACAAGGGCAAACCCTGAATTTTCCTCAAATGGGCATATGAGTTTTCCTGAGAAGAATCATCTAAAACACTCAACCAAGATCCTGCCTCCTAGGCCTCGCCGAATCATACTTGTTCGACATGGACAGAGCGAAGGAAACATTGACGAAACTGCGTATACAAAGGTTCCTGACCCCAAGATTGCGCTGACTGAGAAAGGGAAATTTCAGGCTGAGGAATGTGGGAAGAGGATTAGAAAAATGATTGAGAATGATGGAGCAAGTGATTGGAAAGTCTACTTCTATGTGTCACCATATAGAAGGACTCGCGAAACGCTACAGCATTTGGCTCGACCATTTGAGAGATCAAGAATTGCTGGCATGAGAGAAGAGCCTAGGCTAAGAGAGCAAGATTTTGGTGAGTCTCTCCTCTAGTTCTGTTTCGGAATTGCTTGTTAGATCTTTGATTTCCTCACGCCAAATCTTTGAAATGGATGATTGCAAAAAGATCTCATCTTTGGTTGCCCTAGGGCAAACTTTTGAATTGCAAGATTGCGAAAAGATCTGATGTTTGATTTCTGCTTATAACCTAAATGAAAGTTGAACATTAGGAATATTTTGTTTTCTGTATAGCCATAGCAGAAAAAAAGGGGTAGAATTTGGGATTTCATTAGGGTACTCAACTGATTTTTGATTTGGTTTCCTACTTATGGTTTTTTTCAAAAAGGGAATTTTCAGGATAGAGAGAAGATGCGAGTTGAGAAAGTTATCAGGAAGCGATATGGCAGGTTCTTTTTCCGGTTTCCGAACGGAGAGTCTGCAGCTGATGTTTATGACAGAATCACAGGTTTAATGATGTTACTCATGTTTTGAATCCCATGTTGACATAAAAATACAGAAAAGGGTTTAGGGTTTATATCCGTTTTTGAACAAACAGGATTCAGAGAAACACTAAGAGCAGATATTGATATTGGAAGGTTTCAGCCACCTGGAGAAAGAAGTCCAAACATGAACTTGGTCATAGTGTCTCATGGTCTCACTCTTCGTGTGTTCTTAATGAGATGGTACAAATGGAGTGTTGACCAATATGAGAGACTCCATAACTTTAACAATGGAGGAATGATCGTTATGGAAAAAGGTTATGGTGGAAGGTATTCATTTCTCTCATCCTACATTAATACTGTTTTCTTTTTAGGTCAGTCTGAGTATCCTCTGTACTCTTCTCGAGTAAAAGACTGATCCCAGTCGAGCGTTGTGAGGTAGGCTTACTACATTAGTGTCTTAAACTGCAGGTACAGTTTATTAATGCATCATACCAAAGAGGAGCTAAGAAAGTTTGGATTGACAGATGACATGTTGATGGATCAAGAATGGTATAACACTAAAATCCCATGTTTAGATTTACAGTGAACTGCGGCCACTATCGAGCTCTCATGTGATGATATTAGCTAATAACCTTATTGATGGCCTCTGATATTAGGCAAACTACCGCAAAGCCAGGTGAACTGAACTATGACTGTCCGATGATGAACTCATTTTTCACCCATTTCGAAGAAGAAGGTTGCGATACTTGAATCAAGAAATACTTCTCTACAAGTTTTGTAAAGAGAGACGATTCTCCATCGTAGCAGACAGGAACAAGAGTCAGACTCTACATTCCACATCAGAAGCCAGAAAAAACAACCTGGGAATGCAGATTTAGGGCCGAAACATAGGAAGATTTTAGGATAAATCTATACGCACAACCTTTGAACCAAGTTTGCTACTTGGTCATTCGCGGCTATAAGAAACTGTAAAACAACTCCTCCTGTGTTCCTGATATGGAGATGCAACATTGTTACTGTTAGAGTAAGCAAAGATCCATTGTAAATAAATTAACCTTCTCATTGATCTGCTATTTGATGTAACAATATTTCACTGGCCCATCATCATCACCCAGAATTGTGGCCGCAAAAGAAACAAAATTTCCTTTTTTTCCCCTAAATAAAGAAAAAAAACGAGAAGGGAAAACAACTGCTAAGACTAACAAAATTCCCCTAGAAAAACAGTAAAAGAGAAGAAGACATCCAAAGTGAAACTGCAGAATCTAAATGCTCTCCCTATTGGAAGCAAACAAAAAAAGAGTGCTCCATATCCTACCATTTGCTGATGTAGCCAATGTCAATAACGAAAACAAAAGGAGGTGAACCAAATGCTAGTCCGTCGTCACAAACCATGACGAACCATCTCTATCAACTCCTTCCGTCTCTGTGAATCTACCTGTGTGCATAGGTCTAAGGTTTCGTGGAGAATCAACCAAAGCAAACCTATCATCTCGAGGACCAAATCTCCCAGATGCTCTCCTGTCTAGAAATGAAGAATGTTGATTGTAACCCAGCTCCCTAGAATGAGCAGCATTGTCTTTTCTGTCACCAATCCATCTGGTACTACGAGGAGGAGGTGGAGAACCATGAGCTGATCTCCCTCTCTGATTCCTGATTTCACTTCTGAAATTAGGGGACTTGCTAAAGTGATCCTGCTGCCTGAAACATGGATTCCCAGAATTAGGAGAGCGACTTCTTGAGGATGACTTTGAGTTAGATCGATAAATACGAGCATCCCTTCTTTCAATAGGAGAAAAGCTTCTGTCTCTCTTGGCTGAAGGATGTTTCAAGGGAAATCCCGCGCTATCATTGGGAACAGGACCATGATATCTACCCCTGGGGCTTCTCTCATCAACTCGCATACCATATTGCATAGATCTTCCCCTGCCCCTTCCCCTACCACGATTCAGACGCCTACCGGGACTCCAGTCCCTAGATGGTCTCATGGGCATAGGCAAACCAAAAGTATCTTCTCTATCATGAGGTGACCTATATCTTGTAAATCGCCGATGCACGTTATTTTCTTGCCCAGGGTGACGAAGAGGAATTGAACCGCGATAATTTGGTGAATGATGACGTCTTATCCCCCTATTGTTGTTTCGATAATCAACCCAGTGATCACCTCGGCCTCTAGAATAACCATGCTGAGCATATCTGCCCCTACTAACGAGAAAGTGACTCATCAGCATCACTAAATTCATTCAAAAGATAAAAATGACTAAAGGCTAAAAATGAAGTTAAGGCAAAGCATGAAAAGTAACCTAAATGATCTTAAAAGTGCAAAAGGAAACTTTTGGAAGTTAAAAGCAACACCTTTCTTTCCTCCAGGAGCCATCATTATATGTTCGCCCTTCTACAAACCCCCTTCTGAATGCTCTCGGCTCCACCATCCTTGTCCGATCTTCAGCATCAAATCCGCCCATATCATCAACATTTCTATTGGTCCTGCTGCTATTTCTGGTCCTCATATCATCCAGTCTTGCATCAATTCCAATATCCTTAGTCCCCTTGTCAGGCCTGGATTTAAAATCGTGGCGAATATCACCAGTATTGATGGCACTGCTTGCATCCTTTCCTCTCAAACTACTTCGACAAGGTTGCAAATCTGCACTTTGCGTATTCTTCATAATTTGTCCAGCTTCAGGGGCCAAATTGATATAATAAAGAGCATAATCTGCGTGCTCAGATTCCATGTCCTCACCATCATATTCCTCCCAAGTATGTTCAATTGATTCCCTGACTTCACCATCTTCATACTGAGAATCATAATCCACCACAAACCTGGCCCCTTTCACAGAAGCCTCATCATGTGAAACATCAGAGTCATTACCATTTTCAAAGGGTTCCTCCAAAGCAACCTTACCGGAACTATTTACAAATCCCTCAGAGCTGTCTCTGCATGGTTTAGAAGAGCTAAAACCAGGGGGTGAATCTGACAATTCCGTTGATGTATCTGGCAATGATGTCATGGGTTGTCCGATTTCCTCATGTGCTACATGACTGGTTTCATGAGCAACACGCCCATGAGGAATGAGTTCATTTTTCACCTTCGAATCAAAAGTTAAAACAGAAGACGAGGATAGTGACACTCCATCAGATTGGCAAAGAGAATTCTCTCTAGCATCATTAACCTGTTCAGATTTCAGTGGCTGGCAACCAGGGGGGACATCACTACTGTCACGCATATCAGCTGCCTCAGTGATGTGTTTATGTTCCCCACCAGCTGTATTATCAGATGAAGTCACATCAGTACTTTTCTCATTCTCAACCTGTGTACCACTAGAGATTATTTCACCTGCACTAGACGCACAGCCAGCTTTATTCTGAAAACATATGCCAGTAGCATCACAGACAGCTGCCCCAGAAACACAATTGCTTGAAGAGTGGCTGGATTTAGGAGTAACGACATTATCAACCCCTGCAATATGATGTGAAGCTAGGCTTTCAGAATTCCCCGTAGAGCCAAGAGTTAAACACTGAGATACAGAACTCTTATCCATGTCAGTAGATGCACTAGCAGTAACAGCTGAAATAGGGTTGATATATCCAGAGGAAGAAGCCAACTTTTCTGATAAGCAAATAGCACTGTCAGCATTCACACAAGTTTGCAGTCTAAATTCCATGTCCTGTGAGAATTTTTGCTCCTTACAGGGCATCTGGTAACCGCATCCAGGTTCCCCATGCACTACATCATCTTGAGAGCTCTTCATCTTGCCCATACAATTGTCGTATTTTGTACCCTCAGCTGTACCTTCTGCAACATCAGCATGTGAGTCTGAACATAGATAATCAAAAGGGCATTCCCACGTTTCCATGGGAGTATTCAAATCCCAGTGTAAACGACTAGCGCGTGAAGGGATCCCATGATCTCTACATATCCCTTCATCCTTTTTAGCCAAGACATCCTCCAAAACAACCACAGAATGGTCCCGCACCGACTCATTGTGCTCCTTACTTTCCTGCGATGCAAATTTCGTGGAGGAACTATCCATTCTAGGAGAGGCAACAAGCTCTTCAGCAGGTACTACAGAAAGACTTGAACCTGTTCCTTCAGCCGAAACTTCAGCTGAACTAAGGTGCTCGCTTGGAAAACTCTTAACAAAAGAATATGAGTTGTTATCCGTTGAAGGAGCCTCATGCAAAAGAGATCCCTCTACTCCAGAAACTTGCTCAACATGATTGACACCTCCTCCAAAACTTGTGCTGCAAGCCAAAGCAGCAAGCAATGAGATGCCTGAAAAGTCTTCATTTTCATCTAGGCATTTCCCTTCCATCACTAAGTTCTTACCCTGTATACCTTTTTCAGTATCAACAATCTGTCCTATGTAACTGTTGGAAGCAGTACAATCAATTGCCTCGAGTTGACTCTTTAAGAGCATTTCAGTTTTCTTGCGACACAGGGAAGGGCCTCTAGGTGGTGGAGAAGGAGATCTGAACATAAATTTCCTTTTCTTAATTGGCACATGCCCTGCCTTCCCACTAAAGCGGCATCCCAGAACACTTACCCCAAGCTGCAAAATAAAATATCAGAATATGAGATCAAGCAAAAAAAGTTAACTATTCCCAACAATAGGAGGATACGATTTGTCTCCCACCAAAATTATCATGAGAAAGAATTTTGAAATAACCTTCTCAGAGTCGGAAATAGTCATCTCAGGAATGGCAGGAACCTTATTGATCAGCTCATCAACAGATCTAAAGCCATTAGAAATTACATCTCTAGGCCGCCGTGAAGATGTTCTTTTTCCCTTTGCAAATTTCTTCCAAGTTAAACCAGGAACGATAAGGCTGGTTAGGTCCAAGCCAACATTACTATGCATGCTACCCAACAACGATTTGCTACCATTAACCAATAGCTCCCTGTCACATCCGTTGCAGGATGCTATTGCTGCCTGTTCTTTGTTCATTCCAAGAGTAAAGGCTGCCCCCCAAAGCAAAAGCACGAGTGGATCTGCAAAGTTTGCAAAACATGACACTCAGAACATTCATATACAAGACCGTGGACATCAAAAGTCTAGTATCTGCATTTGAGATCTATAATATGCCGATGTGATCCAAATAAGAACAAACAAATATTTCAGTGCCCACCATTGATTGGGAACCCTCATTGTTGCCAGTTAAGATGGGGAAGAAGGTTCAGAAGCTTCAAAGGCTACCGGGTGTTAAAACAATGCAGCCTGTGAAACAGTGTACATCTCATCAGAACTAGCCCCGGCACCCAAATAAGCATATCATAGATGCACGATAAAGCATGTAAAAGGCCAAACTGAATTCTCCCCCTTATAGGCTGGCTCAAAAGCCACAAGATCTCTTGACTTTCAGAAACTAAAGGCCAAGTTCCAAAACATGGGAGAGATTTTTCACAATAAACTAAAAAGGGAAGGCAGCTCTAGATCCCAGAAAACAAGAGAGAAATCCATCTTGTAGAATCACAAAGAAACCGGGACAACTTTGTGGAATTCTTCTCTTTGTCTATTGAGATTAATCAACTCAAGGACAAAAAGAGTCGCAAAGGGAGAGAATATGAGTCAGGAGTTATGCGCATGAATGGAAGCAACCATCCTCATCAACGCGAGGATGCACATAAATTAGGGTTTTATGAGCCTCCAGAAAAAAACCAGGCAAACAGGAACCGCCGAAATCAGGATAATAACCATAACAAGAAAACCTAAAAAACAGCTTAGAATTATCACTTACCTGTCAAAATAATAAAAAAATAAAATAACCAACGAACACCAATAGACCACCACCAAATCCGTCGTCCAAAACCAGATCTCTTCCCACTCCGGCTGATTCCACTCCAAACTGCTCCACTGCACACTGCGCCTCCTCTTATGTTCCGACTACCGTAAGAAACAACCCAGCTCCGATTCCGAGTCCGATATACTACAAATACGTTCTAGATCTCTCTCTGCAGCTTCCTTCCTTTCTTCTACAGAATCTTTCCGAATACGCGAGAGAGAGAGGGAGAGAGAGAAATGGACCGCGATCCCTTCCTTGGTTGCTATGGTATTGGCTTTATATTTTTCGAAATGTCAAAATATGGTTACCATTCACCACGTATTGGTATTGGTATTGGTATATTTCTTTGACCATACCGTCCTTTCCTTTATTGTGATGTTTCTCTAAATACCCTCCCCCCGCACCATGTCTAAAGTCAACAACCTCATCGCCCATCGCACATGACCTATCATATGATTCATATCCATCAATTTCTTCCCGACAGATCATTTATCCCCTCTTTTCTCTCACAACTAAATTATACTCTTCTGCCTTCTTCTGCCTTCCAAAGGTTGTCGCCTAGAAACAGTGAGAGCATGTAAAGATATATTTTTTTAATTTTTTTTGTTTTAAAACTAATTAGCTAATTTATCCTTCACCAGTATAAAAAATGTAAGATCGAGAAGGAAAAAAATATGGGACCGAAAAAGTAAAATGACAATTATTATGAACAATAAAAATTCGTAGGAAAGTGACAATTATTAGAGTATTTTTAAATTCTCATTCATATACTTTTTATAAATTATGAACATGATTTTCAATTTTGTTCTTTTATGGAATATTTTTCACTATGAAAAATTATAAGTAAATTTGGTTGCTAAATGAGGGTGAGTTGCAAATTAGATTTATGATCAATGATTAGTTAGTTACTTGTGTCATCGCTCCAAGATATTCCTTTCTTAACTCAGCTCGAGAAACTGAAGGTTTGGAAATTATTAAGTAAATTTGGTTGCTAAATGAGGTTTTTTTTTTCCATTTACGAGTTGGAAATTAGATTTATGATCAATGATTAATTAATTACTTCTGTCAATACTCGAAGATATTTCTTTATTTGTAGTTTACAAAATTAATTTCTTTCTTAACTCAGTTCGAGAAACTGAAGGTTTGGAAAAAAATTGAAATGTATTAAGTTAAATTGTTATCATCAGCACAAAATAATTATTTACCAATTATACCCTACCTACTTTGGTAACTGATAATACAAAATAAATACGCAAGGGGCAATACTAACCTTTCACACTAAAAGGGGAGTTCTGATATATACAAATACCCGGTAACCATCTAGTAGGCGATAACTTAAAATACACAAGTTGCTGGCTTCATCAGGTACACATATATTTTCATTTATATATCGGGAACACTAATGGGTTAAGAAAGCATCATCGGTAAGGTCAATATTTGCATGATAGCCGGCGCCTATCACTTTAACTTGAATGATCAACGTCCCCATCATGGCCCACCCACATGAGAAGAAGTATTAATACTCGGCTTCTTCTATTCTTGGGAGCAGACACAAAAGTACAATCAAAATAACACCCCACTCGCAATATTACTAGCCAATTAAACACCTTACCGGTATCCCAACTGTCATCCGACATTATCGATAAGGTCAATATTTGCATGACAGCTGGCGCCTATCACTTTAACTTGAATGATCAATGTGTCCATCATGGCCCACCCACATGAGAAGAAGTATAAATACTTTGCTTCCTCTATTCTTGGGAGAGGACACAAAAGGACAATCAAAATAACACCCCACTCGCAACATTACTAGCTAACTAAACACCTTACCGGTATCCCAACTGTCATCCGATAGTTTCCCGAATACTCATTTTTTTCTATTTACTGACTTGATTGTCGGAGTGTCTACGCCGTAGACCCCCTTTGACGCTTTGCAGGTGACTTGGGATCAGTAAGATCGTCATCAACAGCCCTACATCAATCCCTCAAATTACAAAATTGCCCTCATCCCTAATCCGGGATTATCAGTAACCATTTAACTAACCATATTTAACTTTAGTAATCAGTTTAAGTGAGCTTCTACAAGAATTTATCACTTTCTTTGCAATGCTAAAAATAGATTCCGGCGTCACAAAAGTAATCGGTATAGCCAAGAGATCTCTAGCTAATGGTGCAGGTTAAAGATACATGACCATACTTGACTTCCAATATTCCAAGACATCCAAATTACTTTCCAAACTATAATCTTGTCCCACATCTGCCAAGGAAGAATCTAGTTGAGACTTTTCCAATGAGAAACTTTGTGGCTAACTTTTGAATTGGTAAAATTCCTTTTCCATTTCATTACCAAAACTTGTGCTAGAAACATTGGAATCACCTTACCCTCCGCCACTAGATGAAGTAATATTTGATGAATTCTAATTTGCACCTCGCTTATATTCCTCAAAAACCTCTCGAAAAGTTACAAGGGGCCAATTAACTTTTGGAGAAATAGCTTTTTAGCCCCTATATTAACCACGAAAAATAAATCCTAGATAAAAAATGCACAATTCACCTCCCCTGAACTACATTTTGCGCGCAAGTAGCCTTTTCCATCCATTTTACTAATGGGTCCGATAATTGTGGCCCATAACAACTAGTTACACAAAAAAATATGTCGTTCCAATTAATTAACATATAAACTCATTTTGTTAAAAGAATCTTTAAATCATTTCATTAAAAAAATTTCTAGATTCTACATGATTCTTCCCGCAAATAAATCAACCCTGTGATCAAATTCAGAATTAAGCAAAATTAATCTTTGTTATCTCATCATCCAGTAATCAAGCAAGAACCAATACAAAAAAGAAGAAAAAGAAACTGTTATTTGTTGTTTGTTGTTTTGTTCTCTTATCTTCTGCTGCGATCCATACCGAACCTTTAACTATGAAAACAACAAACCAAGAGACTCAGACCCATCAACCAATCTCATCCCCTGCCATTGATGCATCACATCCACCGCATCAAACGAAGGAAGCCATCAGCCAATTTTCTTGACTCACTCGACTCACTATTCTCTCTACCTCATTTTCTTTTACAAATCTGGTATAAGTTGGACACCTTTCATCAATTCATGGTATCCAAGAAGTAAAATCAAATTGATGCCACTGTTTGACGATAGTGGGTGGAGCAAAATTATAGATTTGGAAAATTTTACTCACAATTTTGAGTTTTGATCTTTTGTATCTATGGCTGTTGTTGTTAAGATGACTACTAAAGTTGTTGTGCTTTCCAATAACACCGCCACCACTTCCATCACAATATGATCAAAACTACCACCACCATTGATGTGAATCCTCGCATAAACCCTAATTCGTCACACGCCACACGCGCGCGCGCCAAGCGACTAGAGCTAAGGAAGGAAAGGGAGCGTTCCAAGGATGCAGTGAGGACTCAAGAAAGATTAATACGGACCTCGCGTATGGAAACAAGGGCCAAGGCATGAGCAGACCAAGCTGAAGCACGAAGGATGCGTATAACGCATGCGCACACGCCAACGACGACGTCAAAGGAGACTGTCCGAGCCAAATCATGGAAGACGAGATTTGATCCTGACTCCAGCATAAGTACAAGACCATTTGGGATCTTAGGAGAGTCGTGTCCAAGTTTGGGGTCATTCGCACGGGTAGATTGCAAGATGGCTCGGAGTGACTTAATCACATGCACCAAGGGTGCGTACAAGCACAACAGACGCGTTCAAGAGGTCCAAGTGTGTTCGGGTGAGGTTTTTTCAAGCGACCAACCTTGTAACATGTATTTTTACATGTTAGAAAGGTTTGGACCAAGTTTCAGCCAAAACGCACGAGGGAATTGGAAGATGGCTCGAGGGCATATTTGAATGCGCATTGACCGAGCCATGGTTAAGTGCGACTAGACCAAGAGCGAGCCATGGTGCAGCCAACTGAGCGGAGCTTAGGAGAAGCTTCTGGAATTATTTAAGTGTTTACTTATTTGTTTTATTGTTAATTAAGTAGATAGAATTATTTAGCAATTAGAACTCCTAATTCTAGTAGAAGTAGAATTGCTCATAACGCTTATTTAAGGAGGCTGATTGGCACTATGTAAAAGTTATGATTTTTGCTAATAAAAATTGAGACTTTGTCTTAGAGATTCTTCTCTGTTTTGTTCGTGGACTCGAACCTTGAGTTTAACCTTCAGTTTCGCAAGCTAGGGTTAGTGATGCGAACCCTATCGCGCCCGACGTGCCCTTACCGCCCAACAAACCTATGACGCGCGCTCGAAGCAAAGACTTGCAAGTGAGGCTATCACACATCATCCACAAGGATCTTGAGTGCGAGACACGCATTGAGGAGGCTGTGCTACCCGAGAGAAACCCGCGCCTTGTATCACTTCTCATGGTCCAGACTGGAGATGACGTGATCACGCCATCCCTAGGTGTGATCACGCCCAAAACAGAAGCATGCGCGGAGTGGAGCTTGGAGATGGCGTGATCACGCCATCCTTAGGTGTGATCACGCCCAAAACAGAGGCAAGAGACGAGTCGAGGCTGTTGATCACGTGATCACGCCTACGACGACCAGTTTTGCGTCAAAGATGGAAACTTTCACACTTTCTATTTTAATTAGTTATTTTATTAATTAATTAAATTAGTTGAATTTATTTATAATTAGTTTAATTAATTAATTAGGAGTTCAATTAGAAGAAGGACTTCTATTGTAAGGATTTAGGGTTTCTCCTATTTAAAGGAGCCACCTTTTTCATTATAAGGTTACAAATTTTGATAATTAAATCAGAGAGGTTTCTCTCAATTGTTCAGCCTTGAACCTTGTTCCTATTTGAGACGGGACTCTCGAATAGATCAACAAGTCAAACCAAAAGTCCATTCCATTGAGTCGTTCCACCTAGGTTGGCGTTCACAAGTTGGGCGCAGGGTTAAGGTTTCAAATAAAGAACCTCTCTTGCTTGATTTGGGTTGGCTAGCACAAGTTGTTAGCAGGGTCAAATGCTTAAGTGAGTTATCTTTCCGCATTATTGAAATTCCAAGCTTTAACTAGATCGGTTTCACGTGCTACGGACCTCGGCAACCAAGGATTGTATCAGTTGGTAGCGGAGCAAAGACGTTCAAGTTTGGTAACTATCCTTTTACATTTCTGTTTTCTTTGTAAGATTGGTTCTTCTTCTATCCATTCTAAAACCAATCTCTTATGTGTTTGTGTTAGTTATTTTGTCCGTCGAGTCGATCTAGGGTTCTAGATCAAGTAGTGTCTTTGTAGGCATTTTCCAAGCAAATCGTCGTGTAATTTGTTGTGTCATTAATCTAGGTTATTTTTTGTCAAAAGAGTCACAAAAACCCAAAAAGAGTCGTAGTTAATTTATTATTTATCTAAGTTTATTCAAGTAAAAAAAATAAAAATAAAAAACAAAACAAAATACAAATTACTACACTCAATCATCGTTCCAAATCAAAGAGAATTATTCAAATCGGACGAGGAAATTGAAAATTAGCTCGAAAAGAACCTAGACACGCAAACCGCATCTAGGCGCACACATCATTAGCAATTTGCGAAATTATTTGAACGTTTCCTGTGTCTTTGAGCTCTTTATTGATTCCTATAATTGGTTTTCTACTCCTGCTTAGTATTTGCTTAGTTGATTGATTTTGCGGCTAATCAAATATCGAGCATCTAAATTGTTTTGAAGCTAGTTGTCTTTGAGAGTCTTTTTGGAAGCTTTTCCTTGGAATTCTTGAGTCTTATAGCGACTGAACAATTGAAGAAACTTGTGAGTGAAAATTTTGGTGAGATTAATAGAGAGCTAAACACGAGAGTAAACAAGTGAGGGAGCGTTAGAAATTTTTCTAGGGAAATTTTACGTTTGGTTGTTCCGTGTTGTGAATTTCAAGAATTCAAAATGGCGAAAAATATTAATGAAGGATAGGAAGCTATACTTAATTTCATGAGGGAGATACGCTTGGAGTTGGGACAGATAAAGGAATGAAAGATGACAACCATAGAGTAATTGAATCGCCTAGCAGAATTACCAAGAGATGGTGCCCCACCTGCGCGTGAGGTACAAAACCCTAATCCTAGGGTTGATGATCCGCCCGATGGTCATGTAGAAGATACGGAGGATGAGGGAGATGAATTCTTAAGACCCGAGGGTGGACCATTAGGTGCGGGTGCTACTCAAGGGCGCATCCTTACACGTGTGCTCCTATTACGCATGGCAAGGCTAGAGATAGGATACATCCATGCTAGAGATAGGAGACAGAGAGGTAGGCAACCTAGAGTCAAGGATCGGGTTGATGCTAATATTGGTAGCATCAAGATGAAAATCCCACCATTCGATGGCAGCGACGATTCAGATGCTTACTTAACATGGGAAAGAAAGGTCGAATCGATCTTTCTTTATCACAATTATTCGGAGGACAAGAAGGTCAAACTAGCAGCGGTCGAATTTGGGGGATATGCGGTTCATTGGTGGGATCAGCTCACTAGAAGTCGAATTACAATGCGTGCCGGTCCAGTTACTACTTGGGAGGATATGAAAGCCTTCATGAGGGAGAGATTTGTACCCTCCTATTTCCAACGTGACCTTCATAAGTGGTTACAAACTATGACACAAGGAAATAGAAGCGTGGGGGAATACTTTAATGACATGGAAATAGCACTAGCTAGAGCGTACTAGAATGAAGATGAGGAAGCCACGATGGCGAGGTTCCTTAATGGGTTACACAAGGAGATAGCCGACGCATTGGAGTTGACGTACTATACTTTGATGAGGGAGATGCTCCATATGGCTATTAAAATAGAAAAACAAAAGAAGAGGAGAGTTCCCCTTACTAGCCCAAATCCATCAGCTTTGAAGTCTACACCGTGGACGAAGACGTCTTGGGTAAGAGACAATAGGAGTGCACGAGATCCACCTAGGGTTTCACCGCACCCTTCCTGTACCAAGGGCACCTGATACGATCCTCACTAGGCGTGAATCGTTTCTCCTTAAGCGATCGTTGTCCAAGAGTGGATTCGTGCGGAATAGTAACTCAATCTTGCGCTGACCCTGCTGGACGTGATTATCCAACCAACCCAGCTACGCAATCAAGGATCTTGCTCGAACTTCTAACCCTCTAACCCTTGGTGAGGTTAGCAACCTAGATAGGTGAACAATAGAATGAACTTTCGATTTACTTGAGTTGTTCTTCGAGTGTTCAGACTCAAAGGATTCAAGGTTCTTAGTGAGATCAATTAATGCAAGTGTTTGGCTGAAAAAAATCTTATTTTATTAAGCCAAGCGGCTGCCTTTAAATAGGCATAAACAATACAAGTTTAACTAAGACTAGAAAACCTATTTTAACTAGAACTCCTAAGTAACTTCGAAATAGAACTTCTACTAGTCTAATAACTGTAAAAACTAATTAATAAATACAAATAAAGCCTTCTAGAACTTCCTAGAAGCATTCGCATCATCAGGCCAAGGTTTGGGCCGAATTCTCCAAGTTGCGGGCTGCTCGCGTTCACACTGCGCGTCAAAATGTCTCCCCGCCCTAACTGTTTATTGGCTTGTCCAATTGGGCTGAAACTTATCCCATTTGATAGATAAGACCCAAAAATAGTAGGAGGGTGCTCCTCTTCCTGGTCCGGTCCTGACTGGTCCGAAGAATGGTCGTTGGCGTTGACGGACGCGTTTTGAAGTCCTTATTCGCGTATGATTACTGTCAGCGAAAATGTCTCGACCGATAACAAACAAACGGCTTGTCCGTTTGACCTGAAATGTGGACACAATGAAGAGGACATTCTGAGGTTTCATAATTGATATAGATCGCACGATTCTGAATTCTGATGATCGAGATATGGTTCGACGAAGTTGTCCGTCACGTTTGCGCTTAGGACAGTTGCATGCTTGATTGTCATCTCGAACCTTCTTGAGATATACTCGTCCAAATGTTCTGAAACTTGGACACAGCCTTCCTAAGATCCCAATAGGTCTTGTATATGTGTTGGGTCTTTGATGGAAGCCTCGCTTCCATGTCATGGCTTGGCCGGATGCAAAGTCTTGCCCTAAGAGCCTCCAAGCCACCTTCCATGTCATCCTTTGTCTAAGGACTTGATCCAGCAATGATCCTTGCCTAGTTTCCATGTCTAGAAGTTGTTTTAACCTCTCTTTAAGCTTTGGAACGTCTTGGGCTTGATGCTTTGGGCTGATTGGCCTTGGTCGCAAGGCGTGTGCGCGTTGGGTGCGCGCTAGGGTTAGCCTCGTGGCTAGGATCGTATCAGCACCGCTAGTTCCCAAGCACCGTCGAAGACTTATAACAATAGTGGGTCTTTAAATAATTCGGCCAACTGAATCCCTACAAAGGATATTATTTGCTTTAAGTGCTCCGGGAGAGGAAACAGACAAGCTGAATGTCCAAATAAAAGAGTGCTCATAATTTGGGAGAATGGTGAGATGGAATCGGATGATGATTGTGTGGTGGAAGAGACTAAAGGGTTGGAGGAGAGAAAGGAAAGGTCTAGTTCAGATGAAGAAGATGAGCGTGAGCAAGACTTGACACTGGTGATTAGGAGAAATCTTAGCGCTCAAGCCAAGACCGAAGAGAGTGTAGAGGAGCAGCGCGAGAATTTATTTCACACGCGTTGTATGATTGAGAAGAAGAGGTGCTCATTGATCATAGATAATGGTAGATGGGCGAATTGTGCGAGTACTTTATTAGTACATAAGCTGGGCTTACCAACCACTAGGGTTTCACCGCACCCTTCCTGTACCAAGGGCACCGCTAGTTCCCAAGCACCGTCGAAGACTTATAACAATAGTGGGTCTTTAAATAATTCGGCCAACCGAATCCCTACAAAGGATATTATTTGCTTTAAGTGCTCCGGGAGAGGAAACAGACAAGCTGAATGTCCAAATAAAAGAGTGCTAGAGGATCAACTTTGGCTCGAGAAATTCTTTGCCGAGTTTGAACTCTCTAGTGATACGATCCTTGGATGCTAGGTTAGAATCCGAGGCGCATGAGTGAATGATCTTGTTCTCTTGTAGGTTGGGGGCGCGGAATTAACGAAAATTCCTTCTTGAACGCTTCATTGGATCAATTAGTATCCCATACTACTAATTGAGGTTAATGACTTGCAAATCCCTGTTTGAGCAAAGTCGAGGTTGTCACGAACTCCTAGCCCTATAGTACGCACGCCGATTTATGCCTAGCCCTGTAGTACGCACACACGCTAACACTCAGCTCTGTGAACGAGAGAAACACCAACAATCAGCCCTGTAATTGTTAGTAATCAATATTCAACCTTGTGAATATTAGCAACGACGATCATCCATGTGAATGCCAACACTATCCCTCACGCTCCTTCCACACTTATCCATGTAAGTGCCACACTTTGGTCCGCACACACTAGCTCAGCACCTTCCACACTTGAATCCATAAACGCCATACTTCACTAGCCCTAACCGAGTCCACAGCTAAGTTAACACAAGGACGGCTTGCTCCTGAGTCGAGAAAATAAGAAGTAGAAAAGGGAACAGGAATTTAGTAAGGTGTTTAGATGGAAATTTTGACTTATTTCTAATTCTATCTTAACTCTAACTAATTTAATTAAATAAAATAATTACAATAATTATCCTATCTAACTTGTACAAGACCACGCTTCATCATCTGACTCCTCTTCTCGCTCAACTTCAACTTCTAATCCTAGTCGGACTTGAAGTGCACCTCCCTTGCCGCGTTCACACTCCTCTCGAGCCATATCTTGATTTCTCCGTGCGTTTTCCTTCAAACTTGGTCTAGAATTCCTACTTGAATTATTACTAATGTGACATTTAGAATTTTGTAAAAAGCTCGAACCAATTTTATTTTGGCTCGGAGTCAACTCTCCTTGCGCATTGACTGCCTCAACGCGCACCCTCTTCGCGCGCTGACTCCCATCTCGGCCATGTGGGCTCTCGCTAGCCTCACTTGACTCTTCAAGGCCTTCTTAGCTGGCTTCCTCACGTTCTCCAAACCCTTGGCTGCTTGTGACGCCTCAATTAACCTCACTAGGGTTTGCGAGGATACTAGGATAGTATCATTCCCTCCTTCTTTAAAAAGATTCATCCTCGAATCTTCATCAAGATCACCATCTAGGGAAAAATTATAACGAAATGCTACATCCTCAACCTCCAATCCATACCTTGTATACAATCGGCCCAACATGGTCTCATATTCACTTCTTAAGGCCGTGACATATACAAAGTCTCTAATCGCCCTTCCTTCTTATTTGTTCAAAAATTCCCAAAACATAAGCGATTGTCTCTTCATTCTTGGCACCTCAATTGCGTAATTATCCACTAGATTATACTCATCCAAATATCTCTCGTACGCAACCAAGTCCATCTTGATCAAAACAAGCCGTAACCACTCTCTTTGGCATGCGATAAGCAATTCCCGCAGAATTTCTTCTCTCTTGCGCTTCCCAAGCAAATTTGAACTCTTCTCTTTGGAATTAGATTCCTCACATACCTGAAAATTAGAAGAAATACTAATAATAGGGTTAGTCTCTTATTTTTCTCGAACACTTAAAGTGTTTTCTTTCTCTTCTTTAAACTTGCGCTTGTATCTTGTAAATTCTGCCCAAGACTTCGCAAGCTTTTCTCGATCTCTTAGCACTTCTAGTGGTGCTATAGGCGCTAGAATGTATCTTCGCCCATCCTTGTAAACCTCATACCGATTGGTTCTTCCATAATGTACCGCGTTCATGTCAAATTGCCAAGGTCTTCCTAGAAGAACATGACATTCGGTCATTGGCACCACATCACAATACACACTACAATTAAATCTCCCAATGGCTAGCGATACTAAAACTCGATGTGTGACTTCTATTTTAACATCGCTAGTCATCCAATGAACCTTGTATGGATTCACCTTTTCGATGGTTTGCAACCCTAGCTTTGACATAAGTAACTCACTCGCAAAATTGCTAAAGCTTCCATTATCAACCACCACCGAACACACCTTTTCTTGAATCGAACACTGAGTGTAGAATAGATTATTTTGTTGACTCTCTTCACTTGATACCTCCTCATGCCGTGTGCACAAATTTGGCTTAATCATTAGGCTTAGACCTCCTTCGGTCTCTCTCTCGACGCGCTCTTCTTCTTTCTCATCCTCGCTACTCTTGGCGCCATCCTCTCGAATAATCAACGCTCTTCGATTTGGACAAGCGGTTGCTGTATGTCCTCGATCGGTACACTTAAAACACACTACCTCCCTCGTAGCTAATTTATTTTGATTAGTGGCTGAAGGATTTTCCTTTCCAACTTGTGAAGATGAATTGCTCACAACTTGTGGGCTTGGTACTAGAGCCGTCTCACTCTTAGTCCAAGTCGACTTCTTCCAATTTGGCGAGTTAGTCGATGATGAACTCGCTGCTATCCGAGACTTCCTTTACTTCTCTATTTTCTCCGCTAAGTGCAACATATCCTCTAAAGAGTTGCATGTTGTTAGCTCCAATTGATCGGCTATCTCCCGATTCAATCCACTAAGGAATCTCGCCATTGTTGCTCTGGTCTCTTCATGGATTTGCGTTCTAGCTAACGCGATTTCCATCTCATTGAAATATTCTCCAATGCTCTTGCTGCCTTGCGTTAGGGTTTGTAGTCGTTGATGAAGATCTCGCTGAAAGTGTGTTGGAACGAACCTTCTCCTCATCAAGCGCTTCATATCTTCCCAATTATCAACAAAACTAACACCTACTCTCTCTCGAGTTGAATTTAATTCTTCCCACCAATGGGCTGCATATCCTTCGAACTCAACATCGACTAGCTTTACTTTCTTCTCCTCGGAATAATTATGACATAGAAAAATCGAATTGATTTTTCTATCCCAATTCAAGTACATATCCGGATCTCCTTTTCCATTAAAAGAAGGAACTTTTAATCTAATACTTCCAAGGTTGTCATCGATTTGATTCCTCCTTGGTCCTCTAGGTTCAAACCTTCTTCGGTTTTTGAAGTCATGTTCTTTCGGTCCTTCCTCATTACGGCGCAATCGTTCAGATAATTCAGTGAATTGTTCTTCGATCGTTTGCTGCTTGAGTTCTATATTATCAAACCTCTTGATCAGCTTCTCCATGAGCTCGATCACCTCTTTCCTCTCAGCTTCAAGTGCTGCTTCAGCCATCATAATCACCTAATCAAATCTTGCACAAGAAAGTGCAAATATTTATCTCTATGAACATAGTTTAGTGTTTCGGGTGCAGCTTTTTACTCCGATGTCCAAATCATCTGATTCTTCTTGATTTGGAATCCTGACAGACAGACCTTTCCAACGAACTAAGACACATAGAAATAGAACTCCAATAGGTATATATTGAAATACGATTTCGACACTAACACTTTGGTGGACTATTTTAGGTGACTCTTTTGTATGACTCTTTTTGTGGACTGTTTTTGTGACTTATATACGACTCTTCTCTCAATCCAAATAAATAAATTGAAAACTAAAACAGACTCAAACTAATAAACAACTTGGTTTAGAAGTAGGACTTAAGACTCAACATAAACAAACTTTGGTTTAGAACTCCTAAACCAACTTGACTAAGAACTCAACCTTGATTTAGAATTTCTAAATCGACAAAGACTCAAAACAGAAAAGTAATGACACTTTTCGGAACTTAATTTTTGTGGTTTTTGACTCAACAAAAATTAAAGATAAGACACAAACAACTCACGTGAATCATTTTGAAAATTGACTCAAAATTAAATAACAGAAATGAAAAGATAGTTTGGGATTTTCTTACCAAACCTAGAACTCCCTTAAGCTCCGCTACCAACTGATACGATCCTTGGATGCTAGGTTAGAATTCGAGGCGCATAAGTGAATGATCTTGTTCTCTTGTAGGTTTGGGGCACGGAATTAACGAAAATCCCTTCTTGAACGCTTCCTTGGATCAATTAGTATCCCATACTACTAATTGAGGTTAATGACTTGCAAATCCCTATTTGAGCAAAGTCAAGGTTGTCACGAACGCCTAGCCCTATAGTACGCACGCTGATGTACGCCTAGCCATGTAGTACGCACACACGCTAACGCTCAACCCTGTGTACGAGAGCAACACCAACAATTAGCCCTGTAATTGCTAGTAATCAATATTCAGCCCTGTGAATATTAGCAACGACGATCAGCCCTGTGAATGCCAACACGATCCCTCACGCTCCTTCCACACTTATCCCTGTAAGTGCCACGCTTTGGTCCGCACACACTAGCTCACGCACCTTCCACACTTGAATCCACAAATGCCACGCTTCACTAGCCCTAACCGAGTCCACGACTAAGTGAACACAAGGACGGCTTGCTCCGGAGTCGAGAAAATAAGAAGTAGAAAAGGGAACGGGAATTTGGTAAGGTGTTTAGATGGAAATTCTGACTAATTTTATTATGAACAATCGTTACCTTTAAATAGGCGAGTACAAGTTCTATTTCGACTAAGACTAGGATTTCTAATTCTATCTTAACTATAACTAATTTAATTAAATAAAATAATTACAATAATTATCCCATCTAACTTGTATAAGACCACGCTTCATTGATAACAATACTCCTAACGACAAGGGCATTTTCATCTTATACCCCGCGGTGGGGGTAAAGCTGTTGTTCCTACCGCTCCGACAGCATCGAGGCTATCGCCTCTCTTTATGCGGCTGACACTGGGATGGTCGACATCAGCGAGGGGGTCCGACACGTCACTTTGTCATGACACAGGGTGTTATCCCATCCCAGGCCAAACCTGACATCTTGTGAGAAGCGTAGGCGTTGCCTTACCTAGGTAACGCCTACCCCCATACCTATATCTAACGCAGCGATAACACATTCTATCTACGAGGAACTCTAACCCCCCTGACTGGCGCGTTAGCACCTTATGACCAAGATCACCCAGAAATGCTCCACTTTGCCTATAAATACCTCCGCCACAAAGGAGGAAGGTAAGCCTAAGATTGGGGGTAAAAGCTCTGCTATTTTCATAGCTCTTACTGACTTAAGCATCGGAGTGTTTACGCGGGAGACCCCCTCCGGCGCTTTGTAGGTACATCGGGCGCCAAGGACGACCGACCCCCTCCGGCGCTTTGCAGGTACATCGGGCGCCAAGGACGACCGACCCCAAGAACCATATTCCTCTACTACCCTTCAGCAAATAGTTTGAATCTTATCAACGGGAACATTCGTATCCCTCTTTTGAGCAAGCAATGGGAACATTCGTATCTCAAGCATATACTCCTTTATCCCAGATAGCGGGACCCAGTTATTCTATCCCTCATTCGAGGGCACCTGCAGTAGATGGCACATGCAATCCTCTTGCGAATTCAATATCGGCCCTCTGAGCCAACTAGACCAGCTGACAGAATTAGCCGTAGGATTTATGCCTCATGTGTCGGGACCCAGCGTGCTTTCTCATGTAGTCTTTACTCCATCCATCGTCACTGACCGACCGTTGTCGCCTCGACAATATAGAGGTTTCCCGTTATCCCTACCTTTGACATCAACCCTTGTCAGTGTTATGCAACTTGCACATAGACGCGCTCAACCGTCTGAGCAGCATAAGAAGGAAGCTCCTGTTCCTGAAGGGGAACGATGACACGGAGAATATAGAGACCATTGGGATAACAGGCGAGATGAGATGTTCAGGGACCCATCTCCTAGGCACAGTGAGAGGTCGAGTAGCAGGAGACATCGAACTCAAATGCCAAGAAGTCGCAGCCGATCTCCCAGGCGGCATCGTGAGTATGATTTTTAAGCTCAGAGGCAGCTTAACGAACCTTCTCCTCCTTATCAACCGTAGGGGATTCCTGATGATAACGTTGGTCACCCGTTCAGCCATCGCGTGAGGCATCACAGGGTCAATCGGCATGTAAAACTTCCTGCGGAATCATATGATGGCACAAAGGATCCTATTTCTCACCTCAATAAGATGAAAGATTTCGTACAGTTTCAAACTCATAGTGACGCCGCGTTATGTCAAATCTTTGTTATGACGCTATCAGGTGTAGCATGTCTCTGGTTCGAGGGACTTCCGGCAGGTTCCATTGATAATTTTTCCCAACTGAAAGCTAAATTTCTGAGCCGATTCAGCACGGCTGTTCCTATTAGAAAATCTGCCGCAGCATTATTCGATATTCATCGAAAGCCACAAGAATCCTTGAAGGATTTTCTGAGTCGTTTTGATCTCGAGATGTCGCTAACGCCAGGGGTTACCATCGACTTCGCTGTGGAAGATTTGAAACGTAATTGCCGTTATGGGAAATTACGAGATACTTTAATGGTGGACCCACCGTTGACTTTAGATGCGTTAAGGATGAAAGCCCACAATTATGCGAGAATGGAGGAAGAAGAAAATAGGGAACGAATTCAGAGTATACCTCAAGATACACATCCAGCCCCCAACGCCCGCGTTAGCGCAACTCCTGATACGCAGCCAACCGATGATTATGGGCAACGAAAAGACCACATTCCTAAAACCTCAAACCGGCAGAGGGGTAACTTCTCGAGAGGAAGATTTGGGAATTCCCCTACCAGAAGGCAAACGGATCCACCCAAGAGGCGAATATACGACCCTGACCTTCCTTCCCTCATACTTCCAAGAGCAGAAATTTTAGTGATAGTTCAGCAGCAAAACCTGCCTATCCGTTATCCAGCTCCTGTGAAACCAGGGGTAATTATGGGAGGAAGGGAAAATGCATTCTGCAAGTTCCATAAAGTTAAAGGGCACTCTACGGATGTGTGCAGAGAATTGAAACTAGCGATAGAGCGCTTAGTTGAAGAGGGCTACCTCGAGGAATTTGCCACTAAAGTAAGGGAGGAAGTCAGGAACAATCCAACAGATAAGGCGACTAGTGATAGGCAAGCACCCTCTTACGCCACGGGAGCCAACGCCATCCCTATCGGAAGAAATAAAGAAACATTTGTGGTTAGTGAGGATGATGTTCCTACGATAATATTATAGCGGGAGGCACTCCATATTTCGATGAACCCATAGCGTCAGCACCCGCGACTGGCGACAAATGAAAGTGGGAAAGCACGTTAGTGAAAAGTGAAGCGATAAGCGCGTTAGATCGAATGGTGTTATCGTTCTCTGAAGAGGATGAGAAAGGCGTTGTCTATCCACACAACGATGTGCTGGTAGTTACACCCGTTATCGGCAACCATGGAGTCAGGAGAACCCTTGTTGACAATGGGAGTGAGATCAATCTATTCTCGCTTGAAGCATACAACCTAATGAAGCATCTTGACAGTGAGCTAACACCTTGTAAAAAGCCAATAATTGGAGTGGACGGGGTCTCAATCCCGGTGGCTGGAGTTACATCGCTACCAGTATACTTTAGAGAGGATATGTCCAAATGGTCAGAGGAATTGTTATTCTTGGTTGTAGACCTGTCATTGCCTTACAACGCTATACTCGAGCAGCCATACCTCAACCGCTTTGGAGCTGCAATATCGCAAAAAACATCTAAAGATGAAATACCCTTCATGGGATGGGGTGGTCTCGATCAAAGGAGACTAGAAGTTAGATGCCGAGTGCTATTTACTCATGACCTAAAAGAGTTGCGATCGTTACGTGTGCATTATCCCTTTGAGGATAGAGAGGAAAAACGCACTCAGCCAGTAGACAATATGAGGCCAATTCCCGTTAACGGAGTCAAAGAAGCAAATTTTCTGGTTAGCGAAAAATTGAACTCAGAGGAAAGCGCACAGTTAGCTCGATTATTGAATAAATGCAAAGGAGAATTCGCGTGGAGGCCAGCAGATATGCCTGGAATTTTGCGAGAAACAGCAGAGCACCGACTCAACATTAACCCTAACGCCAAGCCTGTTCAGCAGAAGCGGCGAGTTTTCTCTCTAGAAAAGATGATAGCCATCGAGAAAGAGATATCAAAACTCATGGAGGCTAGCTTTATCCGAGAAGTCCAATACCCGACGTGGTTGGCTTATCCTGTTTTAGTCCCAAAACCTAACGGAGATTGGCACATGTGCATTGACTTCACCGATTTGAACGACGCCTGTCCCAAAGACTGCTATCCTCTTCCTCGAATCGATCAGTTGGTCGACCAAACCACTGGGTACGCCTATTTAAGCTCGTTAGATGCTAACTCGGGATATCACCAAATCCCCATGCCCGTGGAGGACGAAGAAAATACCGCCTTCATCACTCCAAAGGCCACCTATTGTTACACAGCGATGCCGTTTGGATTGAAAAATGCTGGGGCAACATTCCAGCGTATGGCAAATAAAGTGTTTGAGAAGCAGATTGGGAAAAAGGTGGAGGCCTACGTGGACGATATACTTGTCAAAAGCCGAAGCTTCGAGGACCACTTGGCTGATTTGGAAGAAGTTTTCAACGTGATGAGAGAATACAAGATGAAGTTGAACCCCCGTAAATACATGTTTGCATTCCAAACGGGCAAATTCTTAGGCTACGTGGTCAGCCAGAAAGGCATCCAGCCTAACCCTTCGAAAGTAAAGGCAATTCAGGATATGATATCTCCTCGAACCGTCAAGGAAGTACAAAAGCTCACAGGACGCATAATTACGTTAGGGCGGTTTATTTCTAAACAAGGCGAAAGATGCCTACCTTTCTTTAAGGTCATTCGCAAGAAAGCCCCCTTTGGGTGGACAGAAGAATGCGAAGAAGCGTTTGCCGACATAAAAGCCTACCTCTCGTTTGACCTGGTGTTGACGAGACCTGAACCAGGCGACACCTTGTATTTGTATTTGGGTGTCGCCGACGAGGTGGTCAGCGCTGTTCTCGTACGAAGCGACAAACATATCCATCGCCCCATATTCTTTGTCAGTCACATACTGAAGGATGCCAAATTACGGTACGCTCACATTGAAAAAATAGCGTTTGCCCTGGTACAGGCAACGCGGAAGATGGATCGGTACTTCCAAGCTCATCTTGTCGTAATACTCACTGATTAGCCATTGAGGAAAATTTTCAGGAAACCTAAGTCTTCAGGAAGGATGCTGATTTGGGCGATCAAACTTGAGCAATATGGGTTGCAATATAAGGCCAGACCGTCCATTAAAGCCCAAGCGTTAGCAGACTTCATAGCAGAATGCACATTCACACAAGGGCCACCGGTGGACCCACCGGAAGGGGAAGTGGAAGACTCATATCTCCCGTCCCTAGGCGCATACAATGACGCATGGGTCATCCACGTAGACAGAGCCAAAAATTAAGAGTTAGCCGGTGCTGGAATTTTCATGATTGGACCCAATGACATACAGATATGCTATGCCATTAGAATTTTGCAACCACTGTCCAACAACGTGGCTGAGTACGAAGCGTTACTGGCAGGACTCAGGATAGGCAACAACCTCTCTGTTGAAACTACACACGATGAAGGAACGGTGTGTGATCCACAACTGAAGATACGTGGGGACTCTAAACTGATAATAGATCAAGTCTTGGGAAACTCCCAAGCCCGAGAGCCTATCATGATCCAATATCTTGCAAAAGTAAAACGTGAGCTAATGGAAATACAGAAAAAGGCATTCAAGTCTGCTTCGAGCATATTCCTCTAGAAGATAATGCTGAGGCTGATAATCTTGCCAAAATGGTAGCCAACTCGGTAGCCTCCATACCAAAATATGTGTACTACGGTGAGATACCAGTGCCTTCTTTCATAGAAGAACAAGTGTCTCTTTGTGTGGAAGAAGCGGAGAGTGATTGGAGAATCCCCGTTATGAAATATTTGAAACATGATGAGTTGCCAATAGATAACACCGAAAAGAGGAAAATTTTGAAACAAGCGGCACGGTGCACGTACTACAACGGGGAGTTGATTCGAAAATGTTTCTCTCATCCAGCCGCAAAGTGCATAACAGAGCGGAAATGCCTCCACACCTTGCGAGAAATCCACGAAGGAATATGTGGCATTCACGTGGCTGGTGACACCCTAGCGGCACAGATCTTTCGATCAGGATTCTACTGGCCCACCATTCGCAGAGACTGTCACAACTTTGTGAAATCTTGTAAAAAATGCCAGGAATACGCTAAGATTCCCGAAGACCAGCCATACAAATCTCAGAAATTGTTGCTCCTTGCCCGTTTGCCAAATGGGGAATCGATATTTTTGGCCCGTTTCCAAAAGCCAGGTCTCAACTAAAATTTGTGGTCGTGGCGGTAGACTATTTCAGGAAATGGGGAGAAGTAGAGGCGGTAGCCAACATTACCACGGAAAAAATCTGGCGTTTCTTTAAATATCAAGTCATAATGCGATTCGGGGTACCTCGCATATTGGTCAGCGACAACGGAACGCAATTCACGAGCCAATTTTTCAGAAATCAGTTCGCAGAATTCTAAATCGAACAGAGATTCTCTTCTGTAGCACACCCGCAAACCAATGGTCAGGCGGAGGTGACTAATCGCAGTATCCTCAGCGGCATCAAAAGGAACCTAGAAGGTTCTAAAAAGAAATGGGGAGACGAACTGCCGTATGTAATGTGGGCCTATCGCATGACCGTCAAAACTACCACAGGAGAAACCCCCTTTGCGTTAGCCTTTGGCACAGAGGTTGTCACGCCGGTAGAAATTGACACCCTAAGCCTTCGAGTGGCATATTTCAACGAAGAAATAAATGAGGAAAGGTTACGTGCTAACCTCGATGCATTACTAGAGGTACAAGAGGAGGCTCTCTTGAAAGCTTTGCATTACAAAAGAAAAATGGCGCAATATCATAACAGGCAAGTCAAAGAGCGGCTGCTCAAAGCGGGAGATTTAGTGCTAAGAGACAAGCGAGCGGCAGGGCAACGCATGGGAAAACTCAGCCCAAATTGGGATGGGCCATATCGCATCAACCGCGTCATCGAAAAGGGAGCGTATCATTTGGGAACACTTGAAGGTACTCCCTTACCAAACTCTTGGAATATAGCTTGTTTGAAACTATATCATGCCAGAAGCTGATCTTTCCTATTTGACATTGTTAACATTGCTCTAACGCATGAATCAAAGGCATTTTTTGTGGATGTTGTGGCCAATAATATGCAGATAACGAAGAATGCCAGGAGTGAAAATCCTATCCTTGTGATGGCTGGTCCTAATCAGACAGCTCACTAAGACGAGGAATGCCCTGACATAAACAGCGTTGCGAGTGAAAAACCTATCCTTGTGGCGACCGTGCTAACACAGACGACCCATTAAGACGAGGCACGCCCCAACGCCCCCGGGAGTGAAAATCCTATCCTTGTGGCAACCGTGCTCACATAGATGGCCCATTAAGACGAGGCACGTCCTGGCATCCTTGGGAGTGAAAATCCTATCCTTGTGGTAGCCGTGGTCACACAGACGGGCCACTAAGACGAGGCACACCCCAAGGAGATAGTAACTCCGCCCTGGAAGTGAAAATCCTATCCTTGTGGTAACCGTGCTCACACAGACGGACCACTAAGACGAGGCACGCTCTAGGGACGCGAGGTTTCAACGCTTGGGAGTGAAAATCCTATCCTTATGATGGCCGGTCCTGATCAGACGGCTCACTAAGATGAGGCATGCCCCAAGCCGATCGTTGGCATTTGAAATAAAGAGAGATATCCCAGCCAGTAACCGAGCGGTTGATACCCGGTGAAGTTGGGCTGGAGAGATATCTCTATCGCAACAACAATATCGGGGACAAACTTAGCAAGGCTAAGTGATCCCCCTAACAACAAAGGGCGGCATCAAGCTATACACAACATGAGTGGAAATAATAGTGATTCGTTCTTTGAAACATCATCAAAGAAATAATGATAATGCAGCGTTAGACACACGACACGAAGAAATAATTTCTTGATTCTCAACAGAGAAAAGAGTACGCAGAGACACTGCAGGAAAGTCTTCCCCAGAGAACAAGTCATTGCGACTACCGCAGAAACACCATGTCTCTAAAGACAGAAATACCTTGGCGCCCATGAATGGTGTGTATATATAAACGCAACGGTTGACTAACCGCCTAAGGTACGATGACCACATCATTATGATTTTAGTAATGAAGTTTACTAACCATATTGTGGCAGTAATATCATGAGGCAAGATCAACAAAGAAACTATAGACAAAAGGCAACGGTCTAAAGAAAAGCTGATATCGTCAAGATTACAAAATATCCCAAGAGGATAGATAAAGACATACCGACAGCAAAAATCAAAAAAGCAAAGTGCAAGGCCTAAGAAGTGGCTGACGCGTTGTTTTCTCTTTGCTTGGCGGCCTTTGCATTGTAGAAATCCTCGTCGGACACATACGAAGACCTCTCCTCAAAATATGCAGAAAGAACGTCAACCCGAAGGCGGTCCACCCCATAATTTCGCATGAAGCCCTCCGACATAATCATTGCCCCCTCCTTCAGATACCAACGACATTTCTCAGCAGAAAGGCTAAGCTCGACAGATAATTTAGCATTTCTATGCCTTTTTGACGCCAGCCCGACCTCTTCCTCAGAAAGGCGTGTGCTTAGAGCGGTACCCTTATATTTTTCTTCCTCTAACGCAAGCCTGGCAACCTCCGCCTCTTGCTTAGCAGCATTTGCCTCTTGCCTAGCCGTTTCCGCCTCTTGCTTGGTAACCGTCGCAGCATCCAAAATTCCCTAACGCTCAGTCGTCAATCTGTCTATTTCCCTTTGCTTATCCGCTGCCTCCCTAGCGTTAGCCTCATCCATGTAATGAGCATGGCAGAAGGAAGAAAACATCTGAGAACGAAGGAAATATATGCGCCCCTAGTGACTCTTGGCAAAAAATACATCCCTTTCCCCTTGATGCGACATTATTCGAGCCGCCAACAGAGATGTAGATGCAAGAATAGCCTCAGCGCTATCAGTCTCCAAGGCTTGAAAAACTTTCTCTCTAAAGCCACCCAGGTTAACTTGATGAGTGGGAAAGCTGGGAGGAGCGTATGAAGTAACACCATAAATGGGAGAAGCAGAATTGCCCCTCGCGGTAGGAAGCGGAGACAAAGGAACAAAAGACAAAGTAGGAGGTGAAGGTGGGCGGTTAGCAGAACCCCCTACGGCAGAGACAAAAGACTCACCACCGCCGAGTGTCTCAAATCCCAGCATGTCTGAGCTAAAACCTGCAGCGGCAGAAGTAGAATGGAGCGGAGAATTAGCAAAAGCGTGGGGATCACTAACAAGGCTAGCACCTTGAGGTTGACCGAAAGGTGCGCCACCTTCCGCGGAGGCTGTCAAGGGAGGGTTAACGCCGGATGACGACGAGCTATTTTGAAGGTCATGACGAGCCTTCTTCTGGCGCTCGGCGAGCTCACTTGCAAACGACATATCTTCGTGAGGAAGAGAATGAGTGGAAGTGGTGCCAATTTCCTAAGGAAATGAAATGTAATAAGGAAACTGCAGAAGAGCGGAGAAAGCAGTAGGGGCAACAGATAGAGGTACCTGAGCAGAAGGGGAAACCAAGGGAATTCCAGAAGGAATCGAACCGGTAGGCACTTCTGAAGAAGCGGTAGCCTGAGAAAGAGTGGGAGGCACGACGGTTGCCTTTTTGTTTCTCTTCCTTCTTGTGACACGCGCCCGAGAAGACGACGCTTGAGCAGTGCTGACAGTGACGACAACTCCTTGAGAAAGCGGCGCGACTAAAGTAACACCGGTAGCCCCACCTTCAGCGGTAGCAGCAGCAACAGCAGCAGCGGCGGCAGCCTGCTCCCTTTTCACTTGCTCCCTTCTCTTTTTCCTCCGAATATATTCGGGCTCAAAACCGGGCGGAACCACTGCATAATTATGAAAAAATATTAGCGTTAGCATTTCCCAGTAACGCAAAGAAAGAAGGGTAAACACTCACCCATTTTATACTCTGTAACTGCCACTCCGTTTTCCACTTTACGAGTGTCAACGCTAAAGTCCATTTGGAGTAGCGTCTTTAACCAACTATCCTCCGGGTCGGAAAGTGGTTTTCTGCTACCCCAAGCCCCATCTTTGATTTCTTCGTTAAAACCGGTTCTCCAGAAGGGCTCGGGCAGGCCAATAACAAAAAATCCTTCTTTCCAGCCAGAAACAGAAGACTCGATACCTATGAGTTTCCAAGTGAATGGATTCAATGAGTTATCATCATAGCGGGGTGATATTGATATTACCCCTTTGCGAGAATACAATTGGAAAATATCGTGAAGCAACACTAGCGAAGGGGACTCAATCCTTTTGAACCGGCACAACGCCGCAAAAGTACTAACAACGCAAATTGCGTTAGGGCTCAGTTGGGCCGGATTCAAGTCAGAATCGGCCAACAACAGTTTTACAAGCGGATCAAGGGGGAGCCGAAACCCATGATCAAACAACTTGGCATATAATATCCTACTATTATCGGGCAATACACTACTAAGGCGGAGAGGGTCGGAAGCAACACTAACAGAGTAACCCTTAGGGAGTTGAACATTGAAATCGAATAGACTATGATGAACTAGGGTCAAAGTGTAAAGAGAAGTGGGGGTATTATTGATCTTCTCCTCCCCAACAGATTTTTGGGAACTTCCCTCCTCAGCAGATTTTGAAGAACGAGTCTTCGCCATAACTAGTAAAAAGAAAAAGAGAGTAAAAGAAGGAAGTAATGTGTGTACCTTCGTGGAAGAAACACCAAGGATCCCAGAACAAAGAAGAAGGAGCGGCGTGAGTTATTTTCAAAAGGAAGCAGTGAGCAAAGAAGGAGATAAAAAAGAAAAAAGAAGGCGGGGAAAAATATTATATAACCCTAAAGGGGTTGAAAAGGCGTGACCAGTCAATAACTGACACATGGCAAGGTAGCATAACGGAAGGACGCGACATGCGCGAAGGACACAACTTTAAAATGGAGACGTTTCAGTCCTTGCTACTCCCTAGAAGGTGCCTATCTCAAACGCTTCATCATGAGAAAGACACGTGTCCCCCCTCATCATTACCTTTCGATCGCATTAATGAGGGGATTCATAGCATTTAATGCTCTAAAAAGCAGCACCAGCTCTGACACGCGGTCTCAAGAAATGGCGCGATAGCAGAAAAAATGTCAACAAAGCATAAGCAATATCGATAATACATCAAAACCCAACGTTTGAGGAAAAAACAGCAACGATCTCATGGCGTTAGCCTTATTACAAGAATAACAATGTCAAATGTCTTTGGGAAGCGATTGATTGAAGAATAAACAAATACAGATAAGAAGGAGACAATAATCAAGAGGAAGACCGTTGCGCTCTACCGCCATCGCCGTCACCAGACTTCTCTCCCCCTAAGGCAGACACGTCATCTCTATTTTTATTAACCTTGTCTATTATGGCAGAGGTATAATCAGCAATCTTGGCCGGATCGAAGGAATCACTCTCGAAATGGGCAGCGAACCCAGAAGTGAAGGCCTCCAGAACTTTCTTTTTCCACCGCTCCATCCTCAGTGGAATCCTGGCAAATTTCTCATCTCGAGCCAGCATCTCTTCACTAAGAAGAAGATTTTTCTTCTTTTCCAAAGCTAACTCTGCCTCCAGAACATCGGTTTTCGCTTTCCCTTTAGATTTTTCTCTGCCTAACTCCTTCTGTGAATCGTCATAAAGACGCGTTAGCAACCTCGTTTGGTCTAACGACCGGTCGAGCTGCACCTTCTAAGCACACATTGCGCGAGCAGAATCCCGCAGTTCACTGTCAAAAGCCTCTACCGCATAATGAAAATAACGGAAGACATCAAGAGAGTCATTCACAACGTACCTGGAGCGAGCCCTTGGTGAAAGCTGAAGGAATTTCTCTCTCTGTGGAAGAGCTCATCATTTCTCCTATCAGGGGCGCTGTGAATTCGTCCCTTGAGAAGGGATTTTGTACCCCTGCAACGCGAAGACCGTTGATGCCAAATCCCGCTAAATCCATGCGATAGCCCGGAGTCCCTTTGGGACCTTCAAGAGAGAGATTGACCATCGGAGTCGGAGGAGAGCCTTTATTACTCACCTCTGAGATAGAAGTGAAAAACAATTGAGGAGGAACCTTAGGCGGCGGCTCAGAAACTGGAGCAGTCGTTGCCACCACATCTGGAATACAATGAGAAATGGGAGAGTTAGGAGCGTTAATTGGTGGAGGGGAATCTGCCACTAATGAGACTTTAGCAGCGGTAGGAGGGCAGACAGTTGACACGTCAGCAACTTTCACTGGTTTAGAAGTTCTTGCCACAAAAGAATTGACAGGCGCTATGACAGCCGTTACGTTAGCACGGGTAGAAGAGACCCCGACAGCCTGCTCATTCATGCCTACTCTAAGTCTCTTTCGTTGAAGCGAGGAGGCATGACAAAGGTTTGGTTTGGCATCCACATCCTCGCTATGGCTACTGCTGTCGCTGTCAATTGTTCGAATCAAAGGCCGACTTATATTTATCCCTCCGCGTCGAGGCGGTAGCCAATTGTCAATAAAGCAAGAAGCTCGTGTAGAGACGACGCGCCCCCGTCCTCTCCCAGCGACTGTCTTAGTTTTTCCCCTCTTGGGTGGAACGCTCCGATGACTGGAATGAGTGGCAGGAGGAGAGGCCGGTATAGTTCTGAGCGGCATCACATTCAAAGGAGCGTTATCCCCTCCTGATGACTGATCATCAGCGTCTCCTGATAAGGGAATGTATGAGAACAACAAATAAGTGAAAAAGGGAAACGTAAAGAAAGACAAACTCACCCATAATGCACTCATTCAGAAGCTTGTATGAGGCGAACTCCCGGATGCGATAGCGTGTACTCTTATCCAGCAAAGTGTTAGCTTGATCTAGCTCACTTCTAGACAGCACCACTGGGTTTGCCCAAAGGGGACCTATAAGCTCTTGATTAAAACCATGGCGCCACCAACGGGACGGTAGCTCAAGAATGAAGAAGCTGTTTTTCCAGTCAGCCACAACCCTCTCAAAGCCACAAAACCGCTGCCAGAATAACCGCACAAATGCGTCATCCCACCTTGGAGTGATACTGATTAAACAATCGTGACATGTCATGCTAAAGAATTTGTGAAATAAATTGAGAGATGGGGCGAGAATGCTCTCCAACTCGCAAGCGCGAAGAAAGGCATAAACCCCACACCAGGAAGAAGGAGTTATCTGGGCGGGATTAAGCTTGTATTCCCGCAGCAGTGCTGTTATTGAAGCATGGACTGGGAGGCGAAAACCATAGAGGAACATTTTAAAATAAACTAATCTATAGTTCCCCCATAGTGGATTGTGAAGACGCATGTCGCTCTTGGGAACGGTAGGGACACACCCAGGAGGGAAAGTGATACCGTTTTCCTCCAGTTCAGCATTTAAAACCGCATCACAGGAGAAAATACTGAATGATTGTATGATTTCTGGATCCACGGGTCTCTAGAGGAATCGCATGGTTCTAGTCACAACCATAATAAGCTAAGGAACAGAAAATCTAAAGGGATGAAGTGGTACCTTGAAAGGAAAGATCCACAGGCAAATCACTGAAGGGTGGAGGATGGACAAGAACCTTTTCCAGAGAAAACAAAGAGAAGAGAGAAAATTTGAAATGAGGGCAAAAAGTATCAGAAAGAGAAGATAACCCCTTTTAAAGGACCGAATGTCACTGCATTAATTGAACCACTAGTTGCGCAAGGACGCGTGTAAAAGAAGTGGGCCACGTGGAATCATGCTCAGGGGTTAGAAGCAAGTAGTTATTTGACACGATCTACCAAGCGGCAGTTAATGATTGGCCGAGTCAAAACAATCGCAGAGCGCTTGACTTAGTGAGGCTAACGCCTTCGCATCAGTCATCAACAAAATAGCACGGTGGTAAGAGAAAGAAAAACATCAGTTCATTCATTAAAAGCCATACGACATCTACAACGCACCTAACACTAAGGCACTAATCCTCATCAGGCCAGTATATGTCATAGTAAAAAACGTCGTCATCATCTGAGAGCGGTAGACCTCCGTTGTAAGAAGGAAAAGGTTCGTCAACCCTTTTTTCCTGACCCAACAGCACCGAGCTCGGCCCTTCCACAACGTTAGCAACCGTTGCTCCAGAATCTGCGTCATGAGGAGAATCTTTTTCCAAGACGGGATTGGCAGGAGAAAATCGTTCATTATCCTTTCGCGCGGAGAAAGCGGAAGGAACGTTAACCGCTTCGGAGACCTTCCTTCTCGACCTTTTGCGACCTTCGCAGCAAGGGAATTGCCTCTTCAGACAGGGAAGAGAAGGGAGATCGTCAGAATCTGGGGAAGTTGGGGGAGTAAGTAGAGGCTTGCGTTCAACAATCTTCATTTGATGCGGAATTGAAATAATCCAGAAAAGAAATAAGAAGAAGAAGGTGAATAAGAAAAGGGAAAGAAAACCCCATTAAATAGCTGAGGCAAAAAGGTACCCTGATCTCTTCGCGTCCCTTGAAAGCAATAAGTACGCCTGGAGAAGAACAATCATAATTACAGAATCTGATACAACGCAATCAACTGCTCGAGAACTGCGCCAATCAAAAGGCACCAAAAAACCGCCCAATCACCCACCACGGGGGACGCGGCGCAAGGAACGGTCGAGTAAACATTTACTGCTAATTCAGGCATTAAAGAACTTCATCCCAGAGGAGACTCATTTTCAGTTGGGCTTATAGCAACCGTCCCTGACTAGAGCAACAAACAGCAAGAGATCAAAGGTAGAAGATAAAGCAATAATGGAAACGACATTTTATTTAATTATGGCCTGAACGGCCTAAGCGCCCAAGCGCGTACACAGAAAATGTAAAAACAAAGGGACAACGACCAATGGTCAAGCACGGGACCCAACATCATCATCCTCATGGGCAGTAGGGATCTCCCTTAGAGCATCCGCCACTAACGACAGTTCGGTGGAGGAAACCATTATGCCCTTCAAGCAGCACACCAGCAGGTCTTTCCTATGCTGCAACATAGTGATGGTCACCTTGATGCGGGAGATCGCAACAGCCAGCTTTGACACATTCTGTATAGGACTGAAATCCTCCATAGAAGCAACCCCTTACCTGGACACCAAAGGGGTCATCATTCCTTGAAGCTCCAGAACATCCTCAGAGGTTTTGGTTAGCATAGTCTCCAGGAAACCAATGTCAGACTCGGTGAGATTCTTCAGGCTGTGCGCCTTCGAGATCAGAAAGTTCCTTGTAAGATCATCCATAGTCAAAAAATCAGAGGAAATGCAGAAATGGTTGTGAAAAAGGCCAGTGCGACAAAAAGATAATTTATAGACCAGAGAAGAACGGCGGTTGGAAGAAAGGTATTTCTCGACAAACGGGTCATTTCTACACGTGAAAAACCAGTTGACTTGGCAAGATTAGAGATGAAGCGGTAGCTCTTGGTAAACACTCGGGCTTATTTTCGGTTGGGCTTGTGATAACAATACTCTTAACCACAAGGACATTTTCGTGTTATACCCCGCGGTGGGGGAAAAGCTGTTGTTCCTACCGCTCTGACAGCATCGAGGCTATCGCCTCTCTCTATGCGGCTGACACTGGGATGGTCGACATCAGCGAGGGGGTCCCACACGTCACTTTGTCATGACATAGGACGTTATCCCATCCCAGGCCAAACCTGACATCTCGTGAGAAGCGTAGGCGTTGCCTTACCTAGGTAACGCCTACCCCCATACCTATATCTAACGCAGCGATAACACATTCCATCAACGAGGAACTCTAACCCCCCTAACGGGCGCGTTAGCACCTTGTGACCAAGATCACCCAGAAATGCTCCACTTTGCCTATAAATACCTCCGCCACAAAGGAGGAAGGTAAGCCTAAGATTGTGGGTAAAATCTTTGCTATTTCCATAGCTCTTACTGACTTAAGCATCAGAGTGTTTACGCCGGAGACCCCCTCCGGCGCTTTGCAGGTACATCGGGCGCCAAGGACGGCCGACCCCAAGAACCATATTCGTCTACTACCCTTCAGCTAATAGTCTGAATCTTATCATTCATCATCCGACTCCTCTTCTCCCTCAACTTCAACTTCTAATCCTAGTCGGACTTGAAGTGCGCCTCCCTTGCCGCGCTCACACTCCTCTCAAGCCATCTCTTGATTTCTCTGTGCGTTTTCCTTCAAACTTGGTCCAGAATTCCTACTTGAATTATTACTGATGTGACACTTGGAATTTTGGAAAAAGCTCAAACCAATTTTATTTTGGCTCGGAGTCAACTCTCCTTGCGCATGCGTCTTGCACATTGACTGCCTCAACGTGTACCCTCTTCGTGCGCTGACTCCCATATCGGCCCTGTGGGCTCTCACTAGCCTCACTTGACTCTTCAAGGCCTTCTTAGCTCGCTTCCTCATGTTCTCCAAACCCTTGGCTACTTGTGACGCCTAAATTAACCTCACTAGAGTTTGCGAGGATAGTAGGATCGTATCATCTAGACCATGGGAAAAGAAAGAAAGGGAAATTGAAAACAACCCCCATGAAAGAAAAGAGCATAGGTCCATAAAAGAAATTCAAAACAACCCCTATGACAAAAACAAGCATAGGACAAGAGAGGGAGAGAAAAACAACACGCATGAAAAGAGTAAGCATGCGAGAGGAAAACACACGCATAAAAAAAGTAAGCATGCTAAGAGTGATCAAAAGAGAGTGAATCTTTATACTAGAGGGAAAGAAGTGAGGCAAACACTTCTAGCGCAAAAGAAAAATATTGGCGAAAGCCGCCATTTGATTCTTCTTCATTTTAGGCCTCTTTGCCTAAACGCTTCTAACACTAACAATTTCCCTACTGTCCATGTTGGTATTTCCTCTCTTTCGTAGGAATTCAAGGATGTTTTTCCCAAAGACATACCACCGGGCTTGCCACCGATTCGAGGGATCGAACACCAAATTAATTTCATACCCGGATCAACAATCCGTAATCAACTAGCCTATAGGAGAAACTCCGAGGAGACCAAGGAGTTGCAGAGACAAATGGATGAGTTACTTACCCGTGGATATGTACGTGAGAGCCTCTCACCTTGCACCGTACCTGTGATCTTGGTCCCGAAGAAAGATAAAAGTTGGCGCATGTGTGTCGATTGTAGAGTGGTAAATAAAATCACGGTAAAGTATCGACATCCTATCCCTCGCTTAGATGACATGTTAGATGAGTTAAGTGGTAGCCAAATATTTTCTAAGATAGATCTAATGAGTGGCTATCACCAAATTCGCATGAAAGAGGGTGATGAATGGAAAACGACATTTAAAACTAAATATGGATTATATTAGTGGATGGTAATGCCGTTTGGATTGACTAATGCGCCTAGCACTTTTATGAGACTTATGAATCATGTTCTTAGGAGTTTCATTGGTATATATGTGGTAGTTTACTTAGATGATATATTAATTTATAGCAAATCTATTGATGATCATATTTCGCACCTTAGAGAAGTTTTTCTAACCTTGCGGGAACAACAACTTTATGCTAAACTTAAAAAGTGCTCTTTCGGGTTAGAGCAAGTTTGTTTCCTTAGTTTTATAGTTAGTGTGCAGGGTGTGAAAGTTTATGAGGAGAAGATCAAAGCGATCAAGGAGTGGCCTACTCCTAAGAATGCAAGTGATGTGCGATCATTCCATGGCTTAGCGAGCTTCTATAGGCACTTTGTCAAGGACTTTAGCACAATTGTGGTACCCTTGAACGAGCTGACCAAGAAGAACGTGGAGTTCAAGTGGGGACAACAGAAAGAAGAAGCGTTCCAAACGCTTAAGGATTGCTTATGCTCGGTGCGCATTTTAGCCTTTCCGGACTTTGACAAGACGTTCGAAGTGGAGTGCGACGCTAGTGGGCTTGGGATCTGTGTGGTCCTTATGCAAGAGAAATGACCCATAACTTACTTTAGCGAGAAGCTAAAAGATGCTCAGTTGAGATATCCAACCTATGACAAGGAATTGTACGCATTTGTGCACGCGTTGGAGGTGTGGCAGCACGACTTGATGCCGCGCGAGTTTGTGGTGCATACGGACCATCTCAGTTTGAAGTATCTCAGGGGGCAAGGTAAATTTAACAAACAACATGCGACTTGGATGGAGTTCATCGAGTACTTCCCCTACCATATTCACTACAAAAAAGGTAAGGACAATATAGTTGCCGATGCACTATCGCGAAGGTACGCGCTTATTTCTTCTATGAGTGCTAAGTTGCTAGGGTTTTCATATATTATAGAATTTTACCCTAATGATGTAGAATTTGGTGAGATTTATAATTCTTGCATACATGCTGCCGAATCTCAATTTTATAGACATGATGGGTATTTATTCAAGCGTAAACGTTTAAGTGTACCAAATTGTTCCTTAAAGGAGTTGCTTGTGCAAGAAGCGCATTGTGGCGGTTTGATGGGTCACTTTGGTGTGACTAAAACCTTAGATGTTCTTAAGGATCACTTTTATTAGCCTAAGATGAAACATGATGTGGTGCGTTTCATTGCTAGATGTGTAGTGTGTTGTAGGGCCAAGTCAAAAGTGACCAACCATGGCGAGTACATGCCATTACCCATGCCTTCCCATCCTTGGACTGATCTGTCCATGGACTTAGTTGTAGGATTTCCTAAGTCTAAGGAGGGGATAGTATTTTTGTAGTGGTCGATCGGTTCTCAAAGATGGCGCACTTCATTCCTTGTGCTAGTACTAATGATACGACCCACATCGCTAACTTGTTCTTTAAAGAAGTAGTCCATTTGCATGGTGTTCCTACTAGTATTGTTAGCGATCGAGATAGTAAGTTTCTTAGCCACTTTTGTCGGGTTTTGTGGAAGAAATTAGGAACTAAATTACTTTATTCAACTTCACATCATCCACAAACCGATGGACAAACGAAAGTGGTTAATAGGACTTTAGGATCCTTATTGCGCACCTTGGTTACTAAGCATAATTCTACATGGACTGATCATATACCTTTTATAGAATTTGCTTATAATCACTCTATTTATTCGAGTACTAATTACTCACCGTTTGAGATTGTTTATGGTTTTAATCCCTTGACTCCATTAGATTTGACTCCTTTACCTTCAAGTGATGTGTCCAGTTTAGATAGAGCTCAGAAGGCAGAGATGGTGAAGCAAATCCATGAGCAGGCTAAGTGCAACATTGAGACATCGAACGAGAGGGTGGCACGTAAGCGCAATCAGGGAAGGACGACGGTGATTGGGTTTGGCTGCACTTACGCCGCGAGAGGTTTTCAGCCCAACGTCGAGCCAAGATGTCTAAAAGAGACGATGAACCATTTCAGATCATCAAGAAGATAAACAAAAATGCTTACAAGCTTGATCTTCCTAGTGAGTATGGTTCGATTAGTGCGACATTTAATGTGACTGACTTGACTTTGTTTGATGTAGGTGATGATGGTGATGAGCTGGTTGGAGCGAATTTGAGGGTGAATTCTTTCAAAGGGGGAAGGAATAATGCAAACCTTATCGCACCCGACGTGCCCTTACCGCCAACGGACCTATGACGCGCACTCAAAGCAAAGACTTGCAAGCAAAGCTATCACACATCATCTACAAAGAGCTTGAGTGCGAGACACGCATTGAGGAGGTTGTGCTACGCGAGAGAAACCCGCGCCTTGTATCACTTCTCATGGTCCAGACTGGAGATGACGTGATCACGCCATCCCTAGGCGTGAGCACGCCCAAAACAGAGGCAAGAGACGAGTCGAGGTTAGTGATCATGCCATCCCTAGGCGTGACCACGCCTACAATGACCAGTTTTGCGTCAAAGATGGAAACTTTCAGACTTTCTATTTTAATTAGTTATTTTATTAATTAATTAAATTAGTTGAATTCATTTATAATTAGTTTAATTAATTAATTAATTAGGAGTTCAATTAGAAGAAGGACTTCTATTGTAAGGATTTAGGGTTTCTCCTATTTAAAGGAGCCACATTTTTTATTGTAAGGTTACGAATTTTGATAATTAAATCAGAGAAGTTTCTCTCAATTGTTCATCCTTGAACCTTGTTCCTATTTGAGACCGGACTCTCGAATAGATCAGCAAGTCAAACCGAAAGTCCATTCCATTGAGTTGTTCCACCTAGGTTGGCGTTCACAAGTTGGGCGCAGGGTTAGGGTTTCAAATCAAGAACCTCTCTTGCTTGATTTGGGTTATCTTTCCACATTGTTGAAATTCCAAGCTTGAACTAGATCGGTTTCACGTGCTACGGACCTCGGGCAACCAAGGATCGTATCAGTTAGGCCAAGTAAAACTGAAGTTGCGGCCATTGTTTGCTCCTTAGGGTCATAGGGCTGAACCTAATACAAGCAAGAACCTCACTAGGATTCATTAAGGTTAGTAGGCACAGGGTTGTTTACTAATTAAGGCTTGTTCTCGTGAGTCTATCCACCAAATTCCGCGTCAATCTCAAACCTTCGAACTAGATCGTCATTCAAGTGCATCCTAAGCAACTAGGATCGTATCAGTTGGTAACGGAGCTCTAGGCATTCAAGGTTTGATTTATATCTTTACTATCCTTTTATTTTTATTTATTTATCTATTGTTGAGATTGATTTTCGTTCTACCCTATCTAATCAATCTCCTTGCAGGCTAAGTGTGTTAGTGTATCGAGTCGATCTAGGGTTCTAGACCTAGTTGCGTCTTGTGTGTGTTTTATTTTGTGTTGATTTAAAAAAAAACAAAAATTAGTCCCCCAAAGTGTCAAGAAAAAGAGTCACAAAATTCAAAGTGCCCATTAGTCTAGTTGTTATTTGATTACATTCAAAGAGTAAAAAAAACAAAAAAAAAAAAAAACAAAATTCGAAACAAAAAAGCAAATTCAACTACAAAAAGGAGGAGTATTCAAAACATAAAATAAAATGAAATAAAAAATACTTCAAGGTGTTAGCTTAGTAACACAAAAATAATTAGTGAAATCGGACAACGGAAGCAAAAGTTGGCTCAGGAGGAACAATCAACGCACCTAAAGAGCGCACAACGCACCCCATTCACGGTTTGTGAATCTCTTTGAGTCTTTCAATTGTGCTTGAGCTTTTTATTTGATTACATCCCATAAATCCTTTCTAATCCAGCCTAGCAAGTGTTTAGTTGGTTGATCTTTGCAAATAAATTATTTGTTAAGCATCAAAATTCCTTTTGAAGCTAGTTGTCTTTGAAATTTCTTTGGACGCGTTTCTTCAAAATTAAGTGAGCGTTGTGAGTTCAATAGAGATTTAAACACGAGAGTAAAACACATAAGGGAGTGCTAGTATTTTCTAGGGCAATTTTACGTCTTCTTATTTTAGTGTTTTGACGTTTCAGGAAGCATATCGGACGCTTCGTCCGGAAGCGTTGGAGACCCAGAGTTGAGGAAATTCCTCAGCACTATTTTCGGACGGTTGGATGACATAGATCATTGGAGAAAGGAGACGAATGTCCACAAGGAGGACAAGTCAGAAAGGCCACACAACGAGCCACCGTTCAAGCACTACGCCCAACATACCGATGGTGCTTTAAGCTCGTACATAAGAGGCAGGCCACGACGAGAAGAGGGCAGTGGGCCATTGCATCATGGTGAAAGGGAAGAAGAGGATGATGACAGAGATGATGCGGCCTCAAGACAAAGGCATGAACCAAGGGGCGAAGGTGGAGGCCCTAGGCGTGCGCCATCACGCTAGCCACATGCTCGCGAGGAACGCTGTGCACCTTTTGGTCATTGGCGTGATGAACAAGAGTATGAGGAAGAAGCCTATGGGAGGCGAGACCGGTATGAAGAGAGAAGGGATCGGTATGAGGAGAGGAGGCCTAGGTTTAAGGATCGAGTTGACCCAAACTTAGGGAGTATTAAAATAAAAATACCACCCTTTGAAGGAACAGACAATCCGGATGTATATTTGACTTGGGAAAGGAAGGTTCAATCCATCTTTCTTTGCCATAATTATTCAAAGGAGAAGAAAGTGAAGTTGGCATCGGTTGAGTTTGGAGGGTATGCGATCCATTGGTGGGATCAACTCAACGAGGCAAGGAAAGACTTGGTGCAGGTCCGGTCAATAATTGGGAGAATATGAAGATGTTGATGAGGCGCCGCTTTGTTCACGCTTAGTTTTAGAGGGATCTTCATCAAAGACTACAAATGCTTACTCAAAGGAGTGAGAGCGTACGAGAGTATTATAATGAGATGGAGATTGCGCTAGCTAGAGTGCAAATTATGGAAAATATGGAGGTGACCATGGCTAGGTTTTTGAGCAACCTAAATTAAGAGATAGCTAATCATTTGGAATTGACAAGTTATAACTCTTTGGAGGAGATGCTACACTTGGCAATTAAAATAGAGAAGCAAGTGAAGGCCAAGAACTCTAGCGCTATGTCTACAAGATTCGCGAGTTGGAAGAAGTCGCCGTGGGTGAAAGATGAGAAGGCTACTGTCCCAAACGTGCTACCTTATAATTATGGCACTAAGAGTGCAATCCGTTCAAGTGCACCCCAAGGGAAAATGGCTAGTAACCCTACTCCTACTACCGTACCTCTTAAGACATCAACCAAGGACATCGTTTATTTCAAGTGTGTCGGCCGAGGGCATGTTGCATCTTCTTGTCCTAACAAGCGAGTCTTAATCATCAAGGAAAATGGAGAGTTAGATAGTGACGATGACGGTGAGGGTGAGGAGTCTAGGTGTGAAGAAGAGGAAAATTGTGATTTGGACAAGGAGGAGACCGAAGCGGACCATGGTTTGTCACTTGTGGTGAGGCGAACCCTAAGCGTTCAACTAAGGCTAGAGGGAAGCGATGGAGAGCAACGAGAGAACTTGTTTCATGCCCGCTGTTTTGTTGGAAATAAAGTGTGCTCTCTTATCATCGACAACGAGAGTTTTACTAATTGTGCAAGTGATTTGTTGTGCACAAGTTGGATCTTCCGTTAATCAAGCGTCCGAAACCCTACAAGCTACAATGGATGACCGATGGTGACAAATTAGAAGTGGCGCATAAAGTGTTGGTCACATTTACCATTGGGAAGTACCAAGACGAGGTCTATTGTGATGTCGTGCCTATGACCGCAAGCCATATTCTATTGGGTAGACCATGGAAATTTGATAGACAAGCGTTGCATTAAGGGAAGAGCAATCTCTATAGGATCATCAAGGATGGGCGAGAATTTGTTCTTGCGCCGTTGACACCAACAAAAGTGAATAAAGATCAGAAGTGGCTCATTGAGTCTTATTCTAATTTTGAGAGAGAAAAAGAAAATAAAAAGTTGAGTGTTACGGAAAAGAAAGGGAGTAAAAATAACTCACACGAAAGAAAAAAATAATGTGAAGATCGTGAGTGAGAAAAACAGCCCGCAATAAAATAGAGAGCTTGCGAGAGGAAAACATATGCATGAAAAGAGTGAGCATGCAGAGAGTAGCAAAAGAGAAAAGAGTGTTCATGTCAAGGGTGAGAAAGTGAAGCAAGCATTAGTGATGCGCAAAAACAGCTTTGGCGCAAGCCATACAAAACCGTTTGATTTTCGGCCTTACACCTCTAACCCTAATACGTTTGAGTTCTCTACTCCTATTATTTCTTCTCATGTGAAAGAAATTTATAGATTGAGTCCAAAGAAAGAAGAACGAAGTCTTGGAGCTGTTTGGTATTCGTTGGTTTGTAAGTTTGAATTTGTTCATAATTTTTCACTTTTATATATTTCTAACAAATTTGCTTATGGATTTATACTTATGGTGCCATCAAATCCTTTGTCTTTGAGTTACTATGCAAGATTAGGAGTTGACAAGGATTAGGTGATGACCAAGATACCAAAAGAGCAAGTCATGGCTTATATGGAACGCATGGGCGTGTCACAAACGGACCATGGCTATAAGAGAGGACTTCACTTGTTCTTCAAGGTCCTTGATCGGGATACGATGTGCTTACATCGGACATGGTTGCCTACTCAATTCGAGGAGATAGCTACTGATTTGGGCGATGGATCAACCCAACCTGTTGCCAAGCGCTTAGACACCAATGACGGATTGGATATCTTGGGTAAATTCGAAACTAGTTGTGTGCTTATTATTCATGCTAACTTAAGGTATTGTGTCGTAGGTACTATTTTGGATCCTAAACAGGATTCAAGGGCGAATCCTTTCCAAGGGGGAGGGAATGATGTGAATCCTCGCATAAACCCTAATTCGTTGCACGCCACACGCGCGCTCGCCAAGCGACTAGAGCCAAGGAAGGCAAGGGAGCATGCCAAGGATGTAGCGAGGCCTCAAGAGAGGTTAAGATGAACCTCGCGCATGGAGACAAGGGGCAAGGCACGAGCAAACCGAGCTGAAGCACGAAGGATGCGCATATCGCATGCGCATACGCCAATGACGGCATCAGAGGAGACCGTCTAAGTCAAATCATGGAAGATGAGCTTTGATCATGACTCTAGCATAACTACAAGACCGTTTGGGATCTTAGGAGAGTCGTGTCCAAGTTTGGGGTCATTCACACGGGTGGATTGCAAGATGGCTCGGAGTGACTTAATCACATGCACCAAGGTTGGGTACAAGTGCAATAGGCGCGTTCAAGAGGGCCAAGTGTGTCCGGGTAAGGTTTTGTCAAGCGACCAACCTTGTAACATGTATTTTAACATGTTAGGAAGGTTTGGGCCAAGTTTCAGCCCAAACGTACGAGGGAATTGGAAGATGGCTCCAGGGCATATTTGAATGCGCATTGACCGAGCCACGGTCAAGTGTGACTATACCAAGAGCGAGCCATGGTGCAGCCAGCTGAGCAGAGCTTAGGAGAAGCTTCTGGACTTATTTAAGTGTTTATTTATTTGTTTACTTATTTATTTTATTGTTAATTAAGTAGATAGAATTATTTTACAATTAGAACTCCTAGTTCTAGTAGAAGTTGAATTGCGCATAACGCTTATTTAAGGAGGCCGATTGGCACTATGTAAAAGTTATAATTTTTGCTAATACAAATTGAGACTTTGTCTTAGAGATTCTTCTCTGTTTCATTTGTGGACTCGAACCTTGAGTTTAACCTTTAGTTTCGCAAGCTAGTGTTAGGACAAGTAAAATCGAAGTTGAGGCCATTGTTTATTCCTTAGGGTCACAGGGCTAAACCTAATACAAGCAAGAACCTCACTAGGATTCATTTAGGTTAGTAGGCACAGGGTTGTTTGCTAATCGAGGCTTGTTCTCGTGAGTCTATCTACCAAATTCTGCGTCAATCTCAAACCTTCGAACTAGATCGTCATTCAAGCGCATCCTAGGCAACTAGGATCGTATCAACCATGACCACCAAGAATTTTGACTCTGATTCCAAACCCAAGTCGGAATCAAAATTCACTGTGCAGATTTTGATCGGAAGGTAAAGGGGATGATGCGAGGGACAGACACAGTGGATCTGCATCCCGTTGGTGGCTTTGATGGTGGTGGAAAGCACAGAGATCAGACGAGGAAGCAGGCAGTAGTGGATCTCTAGATCCGACCACCATCGGAGCTCTACCTCGACAAACCACCATTTTTATTCACCTTCCTCCTCCTCTGTCCAACAGTCATCACCTCCACCACCATAGGTCATCGTCTTCGGTGTCACTAAACCCACGTCACCATCTCCAGTGAAACCATTTCCAGGCTGCCAAGCTCACTAAGTCCACCTCCTATCGGCTATCCTATAAACTTCATCCTAAAACTACTTTCCCACCATTCTTGTAATATAATAAAGCTTAATCAATTGTAGGTTTTTCTATGCCTAGATCTATGATAACATGTCTTTATTGTAGGTTTTTCTATCTTATTTCCGGCATTTTCGAGGGCAAGATACTTATGATTTGCCCTTTTTCCCATCTTTTTGCAGATCAGTGCCTAAAGGGAGAAAAGAGCGAAAACGAGCATATTTGGAAGGATTTCTGAAGTTTTGAAGATCGAGGTCTAGAAGCGCAGAGGTCATCGAGCCCGCACCGTTAATCGGACTAGTGAGCAGTCTCATACCCTTGACTTCCCTGCGTCAGATTAGAGATCAAGAGCCAAATGAAGGAATCCCAAATGCTTCTAGAAGGTGTCAGACGCTTCCAGAAGATTCCAGAATATCCTCTGCTAAGGACGCGGTCCCTCTATGTGTTGGCGTCCTCCCAAGAGCTGACACCCTCTCTCCCTTAGCTGTATTTTTATCCCCTAGTTAGTTCTAGCCTATATAAGCATAACTTTAGGGTTTTTGTAAAGGAGGCTGACTCAAGACACTAAAAACATCACTCTTTCTTTTACCCTAATTTCTAGGGATATTATTCTCTTGAATCTTGGAGCAGCCGCCAGTTTTGTAAAAGGGAGAAGCTATTCTCCTTTGATTTATTAAATCATTTACCAGTTTCCTCTAATCCTTTTCTTTACTCTTTCTTGCATGATATTTATTATCTACTGTTCGTATCTTGTTATGAGTAGCTAAATACCACCTTCTTAGTGAAGGGTGTTGCGAAGGTTGCAAAGGTTAGTTAGGAAGCCTAAAATGTGCTTAATATATTCTCTTGTCATATTCAATCATTTATCGTTTTAAGCCTTGCTTATTTAGAACTGTTGAGGGCTTGATCAACTGTCGATATTTCTGCATGAGTATTGTCATTCTCTTAGTTATAACTGACGCGAATCCTTGAGATAAAGTAGACACCTAGTGTAGACATCGCGAGAGGTCTTTCGTCTAGGGGTATTTGATTGTTTAGGTTATGTGATGCGAGCTTGACAAACTGAGATGTCACGCCCTAGATCTGTCTTGCCTCCACATCATGGGCATTTTGAGTAGTGCCTCCCCGCATTCGTGCCTAGGAGGACGGCGAAACGTCAAGGCCACCCCATATGTGGAAACGGGGGGTGGCTTCTACCTACGAAGATGAGTAGGGAGTCTACGTGGAAACATAACTCCTATAGCAGGTCTGTGCTTGAGTTTGGAATATTTTCATGCCCATGATTAACTGACCTAGAATGCAACCCGAGAACACCTTTTGCTATACAGGAACCTTCGTCCCAAAATATTTTTCCTCGGACAGAAAGTTTTGTTATATAACTCACGTTTGCGACTCTTTGTAGGAAAGCTCAAGTCTAAATGGTCAGGACCTTTCGTGGTCATGGCAGTTTTTGACCATGGGGAAATTGAGATCTAGAATCCGACAATAGGAACAATCTTTTAAGTCAATGGCCACAGGCTGAAACCCTTTTACGAGGGATTCAAGCCCTCGACTGTTGAGGACACAATGATGGACCTTCCACCTGTCGAGATCTAGATTTCTGAAACACGTCGAGGCCTCGACGAGTAAACAGGCCATACTGGAGGCATTCCGAATGCCGTCCCATTCCTTTCTAACTCAATCTCTTTTATTTTGTTATTTAAATTCAGAACCTTTCCCTTTTTATGTTTGGCTATTTTAATTTTCCTTTATTAGTTAAGATTTCTTTTCCTTATTTTTATCCCCTAGTTTCTCTCTTTTTCCTTTTCCCGAGCGATTTTATTCGCCTGTAAATATTATCTTCCCACTTATTCTTTCCTTTTGTCTTTATCTTCCCTAACTACTCTCTCTTTTTAAATTTTGAAAAGGTAGGCGGTTGGGATCCGCATGCCTATGTTCTCTCTCCTAGTCCCAAGGCGCCACGTCATTAAAAGGGGACAAAAAAGTGGCCCTTATTAATTCCCTGTCAGACACAACAGCTTTGGCAGCATGCTCCCCCTCATCTTTTCTCCTTCCGTCTTCCAGCTTTCACCTACGTCTCTCTCACCAACAACCAAAACACACTTCACTCCACTTACCCATCACCATCACCAAATTGACTCCCTCTCTCTCTCAAATCACCATCTTCCCTCCTACCACCATGCCTCGAGTAAAGCAAGTGGCCCATAAGCTCGCTACCTCAGACCCTGAATATTCCTCCTCCTCTCACAAATCTCAGCCTCGGCCTCGACGAGGAGCAACCACCTTCTCTGACCATTCCTCCTACCACCGAGCTAAACCCCACCTCCCCCGCCACTCACCAGTAGGACGGTGAGCAAGAAATCACCAGTACGGTTCCAGCGACCTCCACAATGACGAGATCCGACCGGGTTTCTAGAAAACCACCCACTTCTACCACCACACCCAGGAAACCAAAGGTTGAGAAAGCCTTTCCTGCGGCAAAAAAGGAGCTCCCGGTCGAAGAGGTCCTGCATGAAGAGGAGCCGGCGACCGGAGCTGAGGAAGAAGAGGTCGAATAGACCGCCGCTGGCGCCGACGATGAAGAAGGTTCCGGCGAGAATGAAGCCGAGGACGAGGAAGAAGATGAAGATGCTGAGAAGGAGAAAGCTGCAAAGGAGGCAACTGAGAAAGCTGAGAAAGCTGAGAAAGAAGCAGCTTTCAAAGCAGAGGCAGCGAAAAAGGCCAAGGAAAAGGAGACCGCAGCGAAGAAGACGGCTGCAAAAGGCAAGGCGAAGAAGACGGCCAGAGCCGACCTGCCACCAGAACCTGAAACGCCGGTGGATCGGAAGAGGAAGGTCACATCTCCCTCAACGGCCCCAGTCAAGCAGGTCCCGATAGAGAAAGTGCGTCGTGACCAAGACGACGATTCTGACGTCAATGGCTCGACGCAAGCACCTGCCTCTACCCCGCGAGCATCTTCAATCCAGGTTATTTCTGACCTCTCTAATCCCCATGAATGGCTGTCTTTTGATGATAAACCTTCCTTAGATAAGTTGCATGTTATGAACTCCAGAGGCGTTAGCCCGTGTGCGCGCCTAGATCTTGAATTTCTGAGAAAAATGGGACAGGACGCTCGAGTCCGAGAGCTCGTTGGTAGCATCAGTTGGGATTATTTTTTCTTTTTGGAGCACCCAACCTATGTCGAGCCCTCGCTGGAGCTGTTTACCACTTTTGGGGTTGGTTCGGACCATTTCAAGCCTAAGGGTAAGCATGGACCGAACCCTTCGACCCCTGAACTGATTAATTTTCGCTTAGCGAATAAATGGCTTAAACTATCTCTCAATACGTTCAATTGTGCACTTAATTTTGTCACGCCTGATGGTTTAAAATCCAATGCTTATAAGAATGCTTTAACTGTGATTCCCCCTGTTTTTTATGCTGATGTGGCTTTTCGTGAGTTATCTGAGAATCCTAATGTTGTTTTCAACCCCAAATCCTCTAAAACGCATGAAATTATGGACCTTGCCCTTATAATTTTGCATCGCGTTCTTGCTCTTACTTTTGCTGCTAGATTTGATTCTTTAGGGCAGTTAACCCTGCAAGAGCTATTTCTCCTTTGGTGCATGAAAAATAAGCGTAGGGTGAATTTAGGATTTTGGGTTGCATGTGCTTTTATTCATGTTCAGAATGGCTCTCGAGGCCCCATTTTAGGATCTCTGATTGCGTTGCTTGTTGTGAATTTGCGCAATATTGATTTGACCTCTGCTGGCCTTAGTGAGCCCATTGCTTTCAAGGATTTAGACCCCCATACACTTGATGTTATGGGGCATTTGTGCATCTCACATGGTATTTTGAGGTTTTCCATAGGTACCACGCCATCGGAAGAGAAGGTCTTCGGCACGAAGCATGGAGGAGATTTTTCCTATCCCAGCCTTTCAAGGCCTCAAGCCCCTGTTGCCCCTCGTGCCCTCGAAGGAAACTCCAATCGCGCCCCTGAAAGCAATCAAGCAAGCAAGCTATCTGATCCGTCACCCCAGACGCTCCTCAGAATCGAGCAAGCTACCACCCTCTTGATCCCCCCTGAACAATTCATCTTTCCTGCCCTCGAGGAGAGCCAAAAACATTTTTACCTGCTTTTTATTTTATTGTCATGTACTTGTTTTAAATTTCGTTGAACTTCTTGTGTGTTCCCTTCCCACACTGAGGACAATACGCAACCTAAGTGTGGGGAGGGATTTAGCTGTGTGTTTGTTCATGTTTAAATTTTCCGTTTGTTGCTTGATTGCATGCTTTTTTGGATTTTTTTTAAAAAATTAGATTTTTAGGGCTTTGCTAAATTTTTCCAAAAATCTGCCACTGCCCAGTTTTCAAAAACCTTTGTGAATGGACACACTTTTGATCACGTTTTGCACAAGTATGAATCACCAGCACCTTGTCTAGACCTAGCTATTCCTATTTTTGCCTGCTGAACCTTATATCCATATCTAGCCCTCGCCATCAGTAGTCACAAAAGCACCCTGTGAGCACTTGAGCTTCCATGCCTATTTCTTTCTTGTGTGATTAGGATGCTTTAGCTAGGCACTGGTTGATCTTGCATGATATCTGTCGCGCCCCGAAAATTAACAAAAGAGTCATTTGCGAGTGTGCAACGAAATTTGGGACCTTACAATACTCGGCGTAAACAGACGCCTCGCAACATGCAATGAAGTCGCCACCCTAATTTGGTTGCTAGGTTTAGGGAACCTTAATCGTCATGGCATAAGAAATATAATAAGTAAAAAACTAAAGGCACAAAAAAAAGGTCTGGCCCCAGACAAAGGTTCGGGGTCGTATTATGGTCTCGGGAAGGTGTTAGGCACCCGAGTCACATCCGAAAATGGTTACCGGTTGATGAGAGAGGTGTTTAAAAAGGTGTTTGATAAAATGCATTTTGAAAAAGGGGACCCTCAGAGGAATCGTCACTTTAGTCTTTTCAATGATCGTGACCGTTCAGTAATAATTAAAAAATCTTTTTGACGGGGTTACCGTTTATCGAGATTGATTGATTATTCCTGACCGCGACGTGATGGGACTGAATTTTCCGTAAGACTGAATGAGCGCCCTCTTATTTCATCATCGGGCCATGCATGATTAGATTGATTGCTATGTGAACCTATCATGGATTGCTAACAGAGTACAATATTTAAATGATAGATTTTGAAGTGGAAAAACTGGTGTGGGATCGAAAGTCCCCATGTACATGCAGTCAATATATGCGAGAATTAAAAATTACATGAGCATGGTATTTTAAGCAACTCTTTAAACACGTTGTTCATGGGGGTTGATTTTAGTTCTAGCAGTTCTATATATCATGCGTACGATTGATATTTACGAAAAAGCGTTGAAATAAATAAAAGGGAACGAAAGACGTACTTTCAAGCGAAGCTTAAATTTTAAACCTACAAAATGAGAATGTTAGTGATAGCTCGAAAAATAAATAAACAATTTAATGAATGCGAGAATTTAAATGCCAGTGGATATTCGTCGAAAATTTAAATGCTGGTTTGACGTATGCGAGAAATGATGGATTTAACGCATATGAAAGTTTAAATGTTGAGTTGATAAGTGCAGGAAATTAAGGGATGACAGTTGATTGCATGCGAGAAATGATGGATTTGACGCATACGAAATTTAAATGCTGAGTTGATTGCATGCGAGAAATGATTGATTTGACGCATACGAAAATTAAATGATGACAGTTGATTGCATGCGAGAAATGATGAATTTGACGCATACGAGATTTAAATGATGACATGATTGCATACGAGAAATGATTTATTTGATGCATACGAAAATTAAATGATGACTTGATACATACGAGAATTTAAATACTGATTTGATACATACGAGAATTTAAATGCTGATAGTTTGATTTGCAAGAAATTCAAATGATGATTCGATGTGTGCGAAAAATTTAAATGATGATTTGATGTGTGCGAAAAATATAAATGATGACTTGACGAAAAATTAAAGATTTGATGATTTTTGGTGCCTACGAAATCGATGTTAGTAATTGTTCGAGGATAATTAAAATGATAAATAAAAGTAAAGCAAATAGATAGGCATTTAAATTTAGACAAGTAAATAAATAATTAATTAAACATGGCATACGACGTAAATTAAATATTACATACGAGCTATTAATTAAATATGACATACGAGCTATTAATTAAATAAACACGAAAATAAAAGAGACTCGAACAATTGGCAAAATTTTAATGGGCTGGGCCCATGTGCATGCTGAAATTTTAAATGAAAATGAAAAAGGGGAGCAAATGGGCTTGGCTTAACCCAAGGCCCATCTGCCTTTAAAAAGAAAGGGACGGGCTTGGCCCGTCACCTTTCTTCTTCCCATAAGAACAGCAGCCACGCTGTTCTTCTTCTTCCTTGCACCGGCCACCATGGCCGGCGTCCAAGGAAGAACCAGCCCACTAAAACCGGCGGGGTTCAACCAAAAAATAACCTAGAAGTTCCCTCTACCCCACGGTGATAAAACCCAACGAAAATAGTAGGCAAATACCAACTAAATTAATGAAGGAAAAGCTTGCATTTTATATACAAAAATGAGCAATTTATTCCTCTACAACAAGCAAGCGAATTAGCAAATTGAAGGCAGGCGATTTATCTAGAGATTGAGCAGCAATTTGTGGCATTAAAACAAGTAAACAATTGACAAATGAAAGCAAGAAAAATCAAAGAGAAAATGGTGCCTTGCTTATTGTTTTGGAAGGAGCAGATGAGTGCCTTTTTCGTTTTTTCCTCCCCCCCTTTAAGGATGAAGAGCAAGGCTATTTATAGGCAAGGGCTCAAATGATTGTGTGGTGAATTGGGTGCGCGTGGGCGTCGGCGAGTAGAAAGGAGCAGTGCTGGTGTGGTGAGCAAGTTTGGGTTTTGTGGCTGGGAAGAAAGGAGAGAATGAGCCGTTGCTCTTGCATACTTTGAGTCAAAGTATGTTGATCCAACGGTTGTGATCAAAGTGAGTAAAAAATGCTTAATGTTTAAATAATTGGTTCGAACTATTAGTACGACGAAACTAGCGAGAAACTCGAACGAAAGCAACTACGTTAATATGATGAGTTTACCCATCTACCGCGAATGATGAGAATTTTTCGTTTAACGTGTTTATTTTCTCGTTCAAAAACGTGAAACGTTCGGACGAAAAATAATGACGTTACGCCGAAAATTACATGAAACGCTGTAGACCGTTGTGAACGGAAAAAAAGCTAGCAACTAGTTGATGGATAACATTTCAAATTCAAGCTATTGTCCGAGCGGACTTACTCGGGTCCAATAAAAGCTCGAATGAAAAAAATAAAAATACTAAAAAATGCGCTAAAATATTAAAAATCCTAAAAATCATGAGATGACCTAAGACAAAGAAAAAACTAGGAAACGACTGCCGGATAGTTAAAAAGGTGATTTTTAAGGCTAAAAATAATAATGATAATGATGATGAAAATACGCGACGAAAAATTAAAAACGCGATTTCGAAAGCTGACGATGCTAAAATGCAATGGAAAAATTTAGAAATGCTAGCGACAGTAAATTAACTAAAAATGACAGTAAATTAACTAAATAACAGAAATGCTAAAATTAAGTAAAAATGGAGTTAAAATTCGGGTATCAACAGTTGCCCCCTCTTTACTGTCTTATCGAAGTATTTAATAAGCAGTAAAGACGGTTGCCCCTATATATCCGAATTTTGGCGACACAACGGGTCTTACCTCAAGCTTACAATGATGATGTCGCTTTGGGAGGAGGTAGTTGATTGATGTCGCTTTGGGAGGAGATAGCTTTGATGATGTTATTCGTTGATGTCACTCTGGGAGGAGATATATATTTCGTTGTCACTCTGGGAGGAGGTAGTTTGTTGAATGTCACTCTGGGAGGAGGTAAGTTGATGTCACTCTGGGAGGAGGTATGCTTTTGATGGTGTTATTTGGTGATGAGGAAATTGATGTTGTCACTAGGGATTTAAAAAGGTGTCTATAAAATTGATGATGTTGTTCGTGGATGTCACTCTCGGAGGAGATAATTGGTTGATGTCACTCTAGGAGGAGGTAATCCGTTGATGTCACCCTGGGAGGAGGTAGGTTCGTCGATGTCACTCTAGGAGGAGGTATTGTTGTTGTCACTCTAGGAGGAGGTAATCGTTGTTGTCAGTCTTTATGGGATAATTTTGAGGTTGTCACTCTAGGAGGAGATAATCGTTGATGTCACTCTGGGAGGAGGTATGCTTTAAATTCTAGTCTGGGTGAGGCTATCGCATTGCCAGATGCTGGTATAAAAAATGAGGTTGCATGTCCGTGCGAGGCTATCGCTCTCCGGATGTTGACGTGGAAATGAGAAGGAAGGTCTGTGCGAGGCTATCGCTCTCCGGATGTTGACGTGGAAATGTGAAGGAAGGTCCGTGCGAGGCTATCACTCTCTAGATGTTGACATGGCAATGTGAGGAAATATCCGTGCGAGGCTATCGCTCTCCGGATGTCGGCGTGGCAATGTGGATGAAGGTCTGTGCGAGGTTATCACTCTCCGGATGTGGTCGTGGAAATGTGAAGGAAGGTCCATGCAAGGCTATCGCTCTCCGGGTGTCGGCTTGGCAATGTGGATGAAGGTCCGTGCGAGGCTATCACTCTCCGGATGTGGTCGTGGAAATGTGAAGGAAGGTCCGTGCGAGGCTATCGCTCTCCGGGTGTCGGCATGGCAATGTGGATGAAGGTCCGTGCGAGGCTATCGCTCTCCGGATGTTGACGTGAAAATGTGAAGAAATGTCCGTGCGAGGCTATCGCTCTCCGGATGTTGACGTGACAATGTGAAGAAATATCCGTGCGAGGCTATCGCTCTCCGGATGTTAGTGCTGAAAATGTAGTTACACGACCGTGCAAGGCTATCGCTCTCCGGACGCTGGTGCTGAAAATGTAGTTACACGACCGTGCGAGGCTATCGCTCTCCGGACGCCGGTGCTGAAAATGTAGTTACACGACCGTACGAGGCTATCGCTCTCCGGACGCTGGTGCTGAAAATGTAGTTACACGACCGTACGAGGCTATCGCTCTCCGGACGCTGGTGCTAAAAATGTAGTTACACGACCGTGCGAGGCTATCGCTCTCCGAACGCTGGTGCTGAAAATGTAGTTACACGACCGTGCGAGGCTATCGCTCTCCGGACGCTGGTGCTGAAAGTATAGTCACTCAAGGAGGAGTTATTTAGATATGCAGAAAAGTAGTCGCTCAAGGAGGAGTAATAATTATGCAGAAATGTAGAATTATGTAAATGAGAGTTGTAACGTACCTTCGCTCGGATATTGATTGACGGTAACATACCTTTGCTCTGATGTTGATTCGATGACTGTTTACGAATTTTCAAGATATGGTGTAGGGACGTGACCTGACACAATATTAACAGATGACATGTGCGGACGTGACCAGTCATGACATTAACAACACGATGTGGGGATGTGACCCTTTACAATGCTTAACAGACAACATGTGCGGACGTGACCAGACACAACATTATCAGACGACACGAGCAGACGTGACCAGATATGACATTAACAACACGATGTGAGGACGTGACCTGAACACAACTTTTTACGACACGATGTGGGGACGTGACCTGAACACAACGCTAGACAGACAAGATGTGGGGACATGACCTGAACACAACTTTTTAAGACACGATGTGGGGACGTGACTTGAACACAACGCTAGATAGACAAGATGTGGGGACGTGACCTGAACACAACTTTTTAAGACACGATGTGGGGACGTGACCTGAACACAACGCTAGACAGATAAGATGTGGGGACGTGACCTGAACATAACTTTTTACGACACGATGTGGGGACGTGACCTGAACACAACGCTAGACAGACAAGATGTGGGGACGTGACCTGAACACTACTTTTTAAGACACGATGTGGGGACGTGACCTGAACACAACGCTAGACAGACAAGATGTGGGGACGTGACCTGAACACAACTTTTTAAGACACGATGTGGGGACGTGACCTGAACACAACGCTAGACAGACAAGATGTGGGGACGTGACCTGAACACAACTTTTTAAATGACGAGGTGTAGAGGGAAAGCGAGTCTTACCTTGAACTTACCGTATGAATTGAAATGGATAGTGGTCGACCGTGAGGGAGCGTGATCCACCACGCGAAGTTGATTTGAATGTGAGGGAGCATGATCCACCACACGAGGTTGATTTGGGAGTGGTAACGTACTCCGTTTGATTGGATTTTGATGAAAATCCAAGATGGTGAGGGATTTACAACGATGTTGTCATCGAAGACCCATGGTTGAGGAGTGGTAATGTTCTCCATTCGATGTTGATTGGACTTTGATGAAAATCCAAGATGGCGAGGGCTTTACAACGATGTTGTCATCGAAGACCTATGGTTGAGATTTCACTGAAGCATATCTGTATCCTGCAAATTGAAAGGAAGCAAATACAAAGCAGCAACAGATGAAAAAAGGAGAGAGCAATTGACCTAAATATTCTTTAACCCATAGCTTGCCCCCAAGTTTTTTTTTTTGTTTTGAATGAAAATGATTTCTTTATTTAACAACATAAATTCAAACCCCCTCCCCCCTTTTTTTTTTTTTTGGATAAAAATGTTCGTTCATTTTTCGTTATAGGAACATGAATGGTTTAAGTCTAGATAGCGTCTACATCTTGTTCAAGAAATAACGACCTCAAGGACAAGACTTTCCCATAATTTGCAGTCGTAAGCAATCCTCACCTGATATTAGTGTTTGCACTCACGCTCTGAAACAAGGTTAAGTATTTTACGCTCATAAAGATGCAACTAACATGATACATAATTTTCAATTCGCAATGTCAATCCGAGTGAATAGACTTCAAATGAAGATGCACATGCATGGGCGTTCTAATAATCGATAGGACTTTTACGGAAAAGAATGAAAGGACATGAAATGTCCGGAGAGGAGCTTGTTTTGGGAAAAGATTGCTTTGCTGAGGAGTTGGAAGGCTTTTGATGAGTGATGCTTTGCTGATTGGCCCTGATGAGGGCGAGGTGTGCGAGTTCTTTCGCTTTTTGCTGGGGATGCTTTCTGGACAGAGTGCGTGAGCTCTGGTATCCTTGCTGGGGCTGCGTTCCGGTCAACCAGGGGCCTTTTTCCTCGATTCTTTGCTAGAGAATGTTTTCTTCGAGATTCCTTGAGTTGGCCTTGGGCCCTTTTCTTCTTGAGTTCTCACTAGGGATGCTTGCTTCGAGATCTACTACTTGAGTTGGCCTTGGGCCCTTTTTCTCGAGTCTTTACTAGGGAGTGTCGTCGCTATTCCTTTTGCAACTTGCTACTTGAGTTGGCCTTGGGCCCTTTTCTTCTCGAGTCCTCACTTGGGATGCTTGCTTCGAGATTTCTCGAGTTGGCCTTGGGCCCTTTTTTGCTCGAGTTCGCTGGGGAAGGTTGCTTTGAGATTTCTCGAGTTGGCCTTGGGCCTTTTTACTCGAGTTCACTGGGGAAAGTTTTCTTCGAGATTTCTCGAATTGAGTTTCCCCGGGCTGTGCTTGTTTTGGCTCTTTGACTGTTTGTATTCTTCGAATGTCTCTGAGCATTTCTCTCTTTTCTTTTCTTTTCCCTTTTCCCCTCTCTTTTCTTTTCTTCTTTTTTCCTTTCTCTTTCCTTTTTTTTTCCTTTTTTTTTCTTTTTTTTCCTTTTTTTTCTCTTTTTTTTTATTATTATATATTCCCCCCCTTTTTGATTTGATTGGAAATGCAACAGAGCAAAGCAAGCACAACCTTCGTCTTGATCTCTTCCCCTTTTGTCTTGAGGCCCGACCTTCGTCATTGCTGCTTCTTCGGTGATAGTCCTTAGCGATCTCCTGTTGACCTTTTCCGTCTCTTTCGTCGTGTTCTTGAACCTGACGTGCTCGTACTTCCGGCTGGCAATCTTAGCTGAAACTGCTCTTTGGCTCCCAGGGTATGAGTGATATTGAAGGTTTGGGGAGTGATGACATACATGGTGGAAAGAGGGAAGAAACGAAAAAAGTGGAGAAAATCATAAAAGTCCCATGTCATTTTATAGCTATCCCATGTCTAATTGCGCATGTACCCTGGATATTATGCGAACTCAACTACCATCTAGTCAGGCACTTACACTCATGAAAGAAATGAGGCGTGGAGGCCCAAAATACTCACAGGATATGTTTTGTGATTGCTTACGTCTAAACATGCCATGGATATAAGAGCTAACAGACAAGATCATGTATGTTTCATATAATTTCTAATGAACACACAAGTCATCCGTGTCGTGATAAAGTGGTGAATATGTTTGATTCAAAAACGTTTAAAACGTGGGATTTTTATTTTCCCATCTTCTCCCCCCCCTTTTTTTTTCTTTTTTTTTTGAGGAAATTTTTGCGAAAACTAAGGATTTTAGCCAACATGACGCATGCACTCTGGCAACAATGTAAATAGTGAAAATGTAAATTGCGAAAATGTAAATTTCAGAAACGGAAATTGCAAAAATGTAAAAGGACAGCTTACCTGAAAAATGAGCTCTGACATTTTTCGAAACTTTCTTTTGATCGTCACTTCACTTGCTTGCCCCCAATTTTACAAGTCTCGTTGCACCTGAAATGCAAAACTGCGGACATGTAAATTGCGAAAATATAAATTACAGAAACGTAAATTGCGAAAATATAAATTACAGAAACGTAAATTGCGAAAGGGGAAATTGTAAACATAAAGGACAACTTCCTTGAAAAATGAGTTTTGACATTTTTCAACGCCTTCCTTTGGTTGTCACTTCATTCGCTTGCCCCCAAGTTTACAAATCTCGCTGCACTTGAAATGGAGAGACCAATAGTAAATTCCTAGGAAACAGTATCCCAAGGTGTTGAATTAACGAAAAATATAAATATTGAAAAGAACACGTGGGTTGCCTCCCACGAAGCGCCCTTATTTATAGTCGTAGGCTCAAATGCCTTGCGTTTTGAGTCTTATGTTTTTTTGGATCAACATTCTTTTGAATTTCATTGCTTGCCCCCAAGTTTGCAAGTCTCGTTGCACCTGAAATGTAGAATCGCGGAAATACAAATTGAGAAAGCATAATTTACAGAAAAATAAATTGCCAAAGGGGAAATTGTAAAAACGTAAAGGACAACTTCCCTAAAAAATGAGCTTGGACATTTTTCCACGCCTTCTTTTGGTCATCACTTCACTCGCTTGCCCCCAAGTTGGCATTCTCGTTGCACAAAGCGCCCTTGTTTAAAGTCGTAGGCTAGACTATGTGTACGGCTTCCCTTCATACCCCCATCCTACAAGTAGGAAAGAAAAGAAACTAATCAGTAGTGTCTAAAGTTAGAAATTTTGACAAAAGTGGGGGTGTGAGCTGTCACACAAAATTTGATGAAAAGTGGGGGTTAGTTCGCCTCCTAGGAGCCATCGTTAACCTGAAAAAGACAAGTGAAAAGAATAAAAGTGAGTATGGGCGATGCAATCCCAAGGCCTCCATGTTGCTTATTCCTTTTTCCGGCTACACTTTCACTTGATATTTTCAGGGCGTGATCTCCTGGTTGTGGATGATAAGCGAAGGAAGCCTCTATTCATTCCAACGATATGGAGCAAACTGAGATGCTATCTGTGAAATCCAAATCAACAGGGGCAACCAATGCCGCCATGCTAGGAAGATCTCTTTTACTGTGTGGTCTCAAATAATGCAGGGCCTGACGCCTGGTGAACTCAACCGAGGGGAGAGACTACAATCTTTTTATGAATTTGGAGTTTTTTGTGATAAACTAGGAAGACATAGCCATGAGTGAGCGATACTCGGATGTTTTGAATACTTGGTCTGATTTTTCAGAATTTCGGTGAGACGATTGTGTTTTATCCCGGAGGGATTTTCTCTTTTTATTTTGCGATGGTTTTTTGGGTTTGTATTGGAGGGGTAATGGAAAGTTGAGGCGATTTAATAAATATCTGAAAGAGTACGACTTTATTAAAAGTTTTTACACGATGTAGTGAACTAGCCAGCTACCTAAATTCATCAAAAATGGCTAGACTAGGTGAAGTTAGGGATCCTAGTTTACATGAAAAAGAAAAGGTTTGTTGATATCCGAGTCTTCCCATGAAGGTGTCAATCCTGGACATCAGAGTTCTCCTGCCAAAGGTATTCCATCGAGGCCAGCTCCCCTTTCTGCATCTCTAACTCAGCCTCTAATGCGGTAATTCGGCTTTGCAGTGCCTGATCGTTGAAACTTCGTTCCCCGAAAATATCAAGTGAAAGTAGTATAGGTGCCGACATATTGAATGAGCAAAACGGGTCCTGTGGGACAAAAATAAAATTTTAAATGCAAAGTAACCTGCACGTGTAAGAAATCTGCAGTTCGTATAACAGAAAAAATCACGTCAATATGCCAACAAGACAAATAGAGCCACGACAAACAGGTATAATCATGATGCACGTGCTGGGGCTCTGATTCCGACACCTCTAACTGGCTTGAACGGTCCCCGGATGATACCATGAAAAGGTCCCTAAAGTGTCGTCCAATGTCCCGATTCCTTGCGAAATCGTGTAACCTTTCGACTAGCTTTAGGGGTTCATTCGAGTTGGGATTGGTGAACACTACCCAGGACATGTGTCCTAGGGCGTCACTACTACCCTCCTAATTTGGTAATTGTCCCCTGGGTGTAGGGCGCTATGAAATGTATATGACAATTGATAAAGCAAATAAATGAACAGACCAGCAATTGATCAAAGCAAATAAATAAATAAACAAATAAAACACCTCTCTAAAAAGATAAAACCGGCTCTGACCCTAAAGTCCCCAGTGAAGTCGCCAACTGTCGCGCCCCGAAAATTAACAAAAGAGTCATTTGCGAGTGTGCAACGAAATTTGGGACCTTACAATGCTCGGCGTAAACAGACGCCTCGCAACATGCAATGAAGTCGCCACCCTAATTTGGTTGCTAGGTTTAGGGAACCTTAATCGTCATGGCATAAGAAATATAATAAGTAAAAAACTAAAGGCACAAAAAAAAAGGGTCTGGACCCCAGACAAAGGTTCGGGGTCGTATTATGGTCTCGGGAAGGTGTTAGGCACCCGAGTCACATCCGAAAATGGTTACCGGTTGATGAGAGAGGTGTTTAAAAAGGTGTTTGATAAAATGCGTTTTGAAAAAGGGGACCCTCAGAGGAATCGTCACTTTAGTCTTTTCTATGATCGTGACCGTTCAGGAATAATTAAAAAATCTTTCTGACGGGGTTACCGTTTATCGAGATTGATTGATTATTCCTGACTGCGACGTGATGGGACTGAATTTTTCGTAAGACTGAATGAGCGCCCTCTTATTTCATCATCGGGCCATGCATGATTAGATTGATTGCTACCAGAGTATAATATTTAAATGATAGATTTTGAAGTGGAAAAACTAGTGTGGGATCGAAAGTCCCCATGTACATGCAGTCAATATATGCGAGAATTAAAAATTACATGAGCATGGTATTTTAAGCAACTCTTTAAACACGTTGTTCATGGGGGTTGATTTTAGTTCTAGTAATTCTATATATCATGCGTACGATTGATATTTACGAAAAAGCGTTGAAATAAATAAAAGGGAACGAAAGACGTACTTTCAAGCGAAGCTTAAATTTTAAACCTACAAAATGAGAATGTTAGTGATAGCTCGAAAAATAAATAAACAATTTAATGAATGCGAGAATTTAAATGCCAGTGGATATTCGTCGAAAATTTAAATGCTTGTTTGACGTATGCGAGAAATGATGGATTTAACGCATATGAAAGTTTAAATGCTGAGTTGATAGGTGCAGGAAATTAAGGGATGAGAGTTGATTGCATGCGAGAAATGATGGATTTGACGCATACGAAATTTAAATGCTGAGTTGATTGCATGCGAGAAATGATTGATTTGACGCATACGAAAATTAAATGATGACAGTTGATTGCATGCGAGAAATGATGGATTTGACGCATACGAGATTTAAATGATGACATGATTGCATGCGAGAAATGATTTATTTGACGCATACGAAAATTAAATGATGACTTGATACATACGAGAATTTAAATACTGATTTGATACATACGAGAATTTAAATGCTGATAGTTTGATTTGCAAGAAATTCAAATGATGATTCGATGTGTGCAAAAAATTTAAATGATGATTTGATGTGTGCGAAAAATTAAAGATTTGATAATTTTTGGTGCCTACGAAATCGATGTTAGTAATTGTTCGAGGATAATTGAAATGATAAATAAAAGTAAAGCAAATAGATAGGCATTTAAATTTAGCCAAGTAAATAAATAATTAATTAAACATGGCATACGACGTAAATTAAATATTGCATATGAGCTATTAATTAAATTTGACATACGAGCTATTAATTAAATAAACACGAAAATAAAAGAGACTCGAACAATTGGCGAAATTTTAATGGGCTGGGCCCATGTGCATGCTGAAATTTTAAATGAAAATGAAAAAGGGGAGCAAATGGGCTTGGCTTAAGCCAAGGCCCATCTGCCTTTAAAAAGAAAGGGACGGGCTTGGCCGTCACCTTTCTTCTTCCCATAAGAACAGCAGCCACGCTGTTCTTCTTCTTCCTTGCGCCGGCCACCATGGCCGGCGTCCAAGGAAGAACCAGCCCACTAAAACCGGCGGGGTTCAACCTAAAAACAACCTAGAAGTTCCCTCTACCCCACGGTGATAAAACCCAACGAAAATAGTAGGCAAATACCAAGTAAATTAATGAAGGAAAAGCTTGCATTTTATATACAAAAATGAGCAATTTATTCCTCTAAAATACGCAAGCGAATTAGCAAATTGAAGGCAGGCGATTTATCTAGAGATTGAGCAGCAATTTATGGCATTAAAACAAGTAAACAATTGACAAATGAAAGCAAGAAAAATCAAAGAGAAAATGGTGCCTTGCTTACTGTTTTGGAAGGAGCAGATGAGTGCCTTTTTCGTTTTTTCCTCCCCCCCTTTAAGGGTGAAAAGCAAGGCTATTTATAGGCAAGGGCTCAGATGATTGTGTGGTGAATTGGGTACGCGTGGGCGTCGGCGAGTAGAAAGGAGCAGTGCTGGTGTGGTGAGCAAGTTTGGGTTTTGTGGCTGGGAAGAAAGGAGAGAATGAGCCGTTGATCTTGCATACTTTGAGTCAAAGTATGTTGATCAAACGGTTGTGATCAAAGTGAGTAAAAAATGCTTAATGTTTAAATAATTGGTTCGAACTATTAGTACGACGAAACTAGCGAGAAACTCGAACGAAAGAAACTACGTTATAAAGAAAAACATGATGAGTTTACCCGTCTACAGCGAATGACGAGAATTTTTCGTTTAACGTGTTTACTTTCTCGTTCAAAAACGTGAAACGTTCGGACGAAAAATAATGACGTTACGCCGAAAATTACATGAAACGCTGTAGACCGTTGTGAACGGAAAAAAAGCTAGCAACTAGTTGATGGAAAACATTTCAAATTCAAGCTATTGTCCGAGCGGACTTACTCGGGTCCAATAAAAGCTCGAATGAAAAAAATAAAAATACTAAAAAATGCGCTAAAATATTAAAAATCCTAAAAATCATGAGATGACCTAAGACGAAGAAAAAACTAGGAAACGACTGCCTGATAGTTAAAAAGGTTATTTTTAAGGCTGAAAATAATAATGATAATGATGATGAAAATACGCGACGAAAAATTAAAAACGCAATTTCGAAAGCTGACGATGCTAAAATGCAATGGAAAAATTTAGAAATGCTAGCGACAGTAAATTAACTAAAAATGACAATAAATTAACTAAATAACAGAAATGCTAAAATTAAGTAAAAATGGCGTCAAAATTCGGGTATCAACAATATCCCTAGGCACTATTAGACATGGGAAAGCATCAATTTGACAGAAAACTTCACATCAATGTCTTTTTCTTTCTCTTCTTCCCCCTCCCTCTCTCTCTCTTCTCTTTTCATGCCCCCGACATTCCCCTTCTTTTCATATTCTTTCCTGAACATTCGTCTTTTCTTGATCTTTTTCCTTGGCAGGTGAGGTAGCGATCGTTGAGGGTGACGTCGAGGGCTAGACACCTAAAGCCCGCGCAAACAAGTTCAAGTGTGGGGAAGCAGAAGAAAATAAAAGACTTCAAAGCAGAAAACAGAAAGCAAAGATCTAGGGCTAGAAAAAGCTCAAAAATGTTTCGAGCCCTAGATCATCCAAAGAAATCGAGCCCCCAAAAAGTTTCAAGTGTGGGGAAGCCAAAGAAGTTACCATTGATGCTGGAAGCAGATCAAGGGCAAGCGTTGAATGAAAAATTAAAAGTTTCACGCCCCAGAAGGTTTTGTAATTGGTTCGTGCCCCCTCCCGGTCTCTCCTCTAAAAAAAAAAAAAAAAAAAAAAAGAGGCATTTAAATTTCAAAATAAAAGGAGGGGGGCATTAAGCGAACAAAAAGAGTATCCGCATCCGAAGCCTCAGGAAGAAGATTTTCCTGCCCCCGAAAAGAAGACCTCTGTCTAGCCCCAGAATCATCATTGTGCCCTCGATGAAAGCTGCCTTGCCACTTCGCCTTTTTCTAAGCCAAGGAATCCAACCAGGTTCTAACTGGTCCTTTCTTTTCTTTCCTTCTTTTCTCCCCTCATTTCTCTTCTGTTCATCTCCTGCTTCTCTCTTCCATATTTCTAGCTCATTCCATCCATTTTCTTTCTTTTTGCCGATGCGTTATTTTTCCGATTGTTGATTGCCCATGCGTGTGTTCTACAATACTCGGATTGATATGCAAGTTTGACTTTGTGCTGTGTTATGTGCATTTAGTTTTGAGCGTAAACACTTAGCCTTCCATGCGAGAGTGAGTGTAAACACGTATCTGGTAAGGACTGCTGATTAAGGGCTTGATTTGGGAAAGTTTGATCTTTGGGGTCTTTACCCCTCTGGTTTGATGCAAGTGCCTCCTAGGTGAGAATGGGTTTTGTGCGAAGTCTAGCTTGGTGCCGGTTTGTGTTTGTGTGTGGTTGCTGTGTTGTCTATTACTAGAGGTAGTTTTCAGTTTTGTGATTGCTCGAGGGCGAGCAATGGGCAGTGTGGGGATTTGATAGCACTTCTTTATTGTAGGTTTTTCTATCTTATTTCTAGCCTTTTCAAGGGCAAGATACTTCTGATTTGCCCTTTTTCCCATCTTTTTGCAAATCAATGCCTAAAGGGAGAAAAGAGCAAAAAAGAGCATATTTGGAAGGATTTCTAAAGTTTTGAAGATGGAGGTCTAGAAGCGCAGAGGTCATCGAGCCCGCGACGCTAACCGGACCAGTGAGCAGTCTCATGCCCTTGACTTCCCTGTGTCAGATCAGAGATCAAGAGCCAAAGGAAGGAATCCCACGCGCTTCTAGAATGTGTCAGACGCTTCCAGAAGATTCCATAATATCCTCTGCTAAGGACGCGGTCCCTCTATGTGCTGCCGTCCTTCTAAGCGCTGACACCCTCTCTCCCTTAGCTGTATTTTTATCCCCTAGCTAGTTCTAGCCTATATAAGCCTAGCTTTAGGGTTTTTGTAAAGGAGGCTGACTCAAGACACTAAAAACATCACTCTTTCTTTTACCCTAATTTCTAGGGATATTATTCTCTTGAATCTTGGAGCAGCCGCCAGTTTTGTAAAAGGGAGAAGCTATTCTCCTTTGATTTATTAAATCATTTACCGGTTTCCTCTAATCCATTTCTTTACTCTTTCTTGCATGATATTTATTATCTACTGTTCGTACCTTGTTATGAGTAGCTAAATACTACCTTCTTAGTGAAGGGTGTTGCGAGGGTTGCAAGGGTTAGTTAGGAGGCCTAAAATGTGCTTAATATATTCTCTTGTCATATTCAATCATTTATCATTTTAAGCCTTGCTTATTTAGAACTGTTGAGGGCTTGATCAACTGTGGATATTTCTGCATGAGTATTGTCATTCTCTTGGTTATAACCGACGCGAATCCTTGAGATAAAGTAGACACCTAGTGTAGACATCACGAGAGGTCTTTCGTCTAGGGGTATTTGATTGTTTAGGTTATGTGATGCGAGCTTGACAAACTGAGATGTCACGCCCTAGATCTGTCTTGCCTCCACATCATGGGCATTTTGAGTAGTGCCTCCCCGTATTTGTGCCTAGGAGGACGACGAAACGTCAAGGCCACCCCATATATGGAAACGGGGGGTGGCTTCTACCTACGAAGGTGAGTAAGGAGTCTACGTGGAAATATGACTCCTATAGCAGGTATGTGCTTGAGTTTGGAATATTTTCGTGCCCATGATTAACTGACCTAGAACGCAACCCGAGAACACCTTTTGCTACGATCTCTTTCCCTCTGATTTATATCTCTCTTGTTGCTTTTTGTGCCCTCGAGTGTCTTTTGTTATCTTGCCCTTGATTGTTGTTTCACTTTCGAGCCCCCGAATGCATGTTACTTTTATGATTGCGATTTACATTTATTTACTTATCTATTTTGTTAGCTTCCATATCTGCGTCGATTAATTCATTAATCGATAAAAACTTCCCCCGGTGTTTCTTGACTGTATTCTGTTGTATTTGTCCCTTGTCATACATCTTTATTAACGTTTTATTCCTTCAATCTCTGTGGTTCGACCCTGTCATGTCCTATACACATTTATTTATGCATTTAGGCATCAGGAAAATATTTAATACATTTGAGTGACGATCAATCTAATAATAATAATATGGGTTAACGGGTAGTGATGAAGAAATGGGGGAGAAGGAATAGTGATGGTGGCAAGGAATAATAACTATTTTCTCAGAATGAAATAATTAATTTGCAATTTTTATTTTAATTATTTATCGAGAAAGTAATGTGTGATCGACTGTTATGGGTCATAATTAGTGGACCTGTTAGTAAAATGGACGGAAAAGACTACTTGCGCGCAAAATGTAGTTCAATGGGAGGTAAATTGTGCGTTTTTTTTCCACTGGAGGTCTTTGTTATTCGCGGTTAGTATAGGGGGCTAAAAAGTTGTTACCCCTTAACTTTTTCTTTGGCTACCCTCTCACCATAAATTTTTTGATAAAAGAACTTCACACAATGAACTTTGTAATGAGGGTAAAAAATTACAGCACAAGACAAAATCAAGCTATAATCCTCTCAATACTTGTTAAATTTTTTTAGCATTTCATCAACCATATCATACAAGAAAACTATTGGGCATCTTTTAAGCTCCAACAAACGTATTTGAACTCTAGATGTTAGATACTTGGTACCCGAAAACATGATAGTCACATCATAAAATAATTTCAAAAACCAATGCAACCTACCTATTCTTCATTAGTGAGCTTAAACTTACAATTTCTATCCTTTTCAGCCCAATATTGAAAGACACATTTGAAGTAAAGAGCATGCCCAAGCATTAAATTGGTAGAATTCCACCTAATAGTGACATCTATACACAACTTCTTAGAAGTTAGCAAACCAAAAAGTCTTGGCAGTAATATCAAGAAACTTTTTCTCCCTATCAACAAATTTCTTAACAAACTTGATTGCCCCACAAATATTTTAAATCTCTTTATCAACTAGACTTATACTAGATTGCACAATAAGGTTTAAAATGTGTGCACAATAGCGAACATGAAAGAATTTATCACCACCCAACAATGCATTTTTTAATTAAGGCGACTTTTAAGAGTAGCAATCATAGAATCATTGTAAGTTGCATTATCAAGAGTAAGGGTAAGGAGCTTGTTTTCAATGTTCCATTATTGCATACTTAGACTCAACTCATCAGATACACATAAACCATTTATATGGGGGGGAAGTGTTAAAGCCCTAAATCGAATTATCTTTTTTTCTGCAATCTCCAATTATCATCTACCCAATAAACACTAATGCATATATATTCCTCATTCTTATGCTCTGCCTTCCAATTGTTTGTTGTCAAACATATTCTACCACTAGTACTAATTAACTCAGCCTTGACAAGTTCTCTTTCCTTCACATAAAGAGCAAACATTTCATTCCTAGTAGTGTGCGTATGCATATGCTTGAAACTAGGATTGTTTAACTTAATAAGAGACCTGAATATGAGATTTGAATTGTTGTAAAAGGCTGCTTGGTACATACGATGAACATGATGACTGCCCATCGAATTGCAACTGGATCACGCTTAATAAGTTGTTACCACAAAAGCATTTGGCCCATTTCTTTCAATCATAATTTGTTGTTGCCTACTATCTTCTCTTTATTTATCAGCACATTTCTAAGTGACACCTTAAATGATTACTATCATTCCCACAGGTCATCACTGTCTTGCAATGATCATATCCCTCCATTGCAACACTGTCTTGAAGTATTTCTTCCATATAGTCCCACACCTTTGAAGTTTTTCTTTTTCGCTTCTTGTTGCCTACGTCATATTATGTGTATCCATCTTCAAGATAATAATCATCCTCTAAGATGGTCTATGTTAGAGGTGGTGTAGCCAACACTATTGGTGTTGCTCGTGCTCTCGTTCTAGAATTTATCCTTGTAGAGCTTCTCACTACTACCGTTATCGTTGAGTTTGTTTGTGCTACTGCTGTAGAGTTTGTTTCACTTGACACCATCTCGATATATCTAAGTAGCATGAGTAGTAGAATTAATTAACAAATAAAGGTATAAAATGATGCAAAATTAACAAACTACATTCAATCATAGCAACTCACAACAACTAATAAAAAATTAATTCTATGCCATTGTCTACTGTCATCATTCTTAAGACTAACATTTAAGCTTATAAATTGAATTTCATACTCCTAAATTCATGTTAGTCCAAATATAGGATTATAAGATTCAATTAGAAAAATCATTACAGTAAATAAACATCGTCGACAACATCAAATGACATGGTAAGTTGTTCTGCTATATAACACGAGTAGAACATATGGCATCAATTCAGAGGCTTATTGCTTAATCAAAATTGAAAATCAAATTAATAAATGTTGAATTCTCTCATAGGATTACATTAAAGATGAATCAAACCTAATCAGGGAGCAGAACCAAAGTGAGAGAGCAAAAGAGAATGACTGCACTTTAATTAGTGAGAGATGCCATAATACAAAAGCATGTCTGAGTTAAGATTCAACAGATAAGTGGAATGCCAAAGTGCCTCTAATCTTTACTACCACAAGAAACTACAGTTTATAACTTTACTACCAATACTAGATGATTTCTTTTGATAAATCTACTTCAAGAGAATTGTCCTAATCTACTCAATTGATCATAAAACTTCAATCTTCCATATAAATACATTAAAATCAAAATCCCAAGATTCTAGAAAGTGCAGTCTGGAAGTGAAGCTATTTCTGCTAGAAGTACTTGCTTATGAAATTCCTTTAGCTAAAGTAGTTGTTGTTATAGTCTATTTATTGGTAGAGTTGGAGGCAAACGTATCTCTTCCTTCAGCTAGATATTGTAGATAAGGATCCTCTAGGTTATCTCCAAGATTTAGATAAACATAAGTTGGGTTGTCATCTACATCTGATAATCCTTGAGTATCTTGCTGAGTTGGTGATGACATGTATCCACCTCCTTGACTAGCTTGCTGAGTGGATGCGAATTCCATCTGATTTTTCTTATCTATCTACTAAGGTGGTGTTGTCATAGATTCAAGCTTGAGTCCTTTTGAGTGGTAATACTTCTTGAAGTCGTCTTGCTACATCCTTGCGTATTCAGGTGGTATGAATTCCCATGGTGCATCTTCTTCCATTATTGGTCATATCTCTTTAGGGATTTTGCAATTGAGTTCATTGATTCTTCTTTGGTAGAGCCTCATGTATTTTTCTTGAAAATTGATAGTGTGTGTTTTTATGTATGTTTTCCTCATAATTTATAGACTTATATTGGGCGTGATGCTGCCAATTCTCCTTTGAATTCATACTTTTTGCAGATCCGGGTCCAAAGAGGAAAATATGCTGAAAAAGCCCTTTTTAATGGAGTTTTGTTGAGGATCGTGAAGCGTCAAGACCAGTGTCGAGGCCTAGATGTGAGCCATGCTATCCAGCCCTAGACCCGCATTGAAGCCATCTGGAGCCATATTTAGCCCGAGCTCGTTGCCGCATGTGCAGATATTTCTAGAATAATGCGGGATTCCTCCAGATTCTATTTTGGCTTTCCTAGGAATATTCCTTTAGGGCACACACTCTTGTGTACCCTCTCTTAGCTATCATTTGTCTTCTAGTGAGTCCTTGAGGGTTTATAAACATGACATTTAGGATTTTTTAGAACTTCTTCCATTATTACATCAGAGAATCATTTTGGGAGCAGCCGCTCACCTTCCTCTTTAGTTTCCTCGAGATTTTTCACTCCTATTTCCTTGTAGTTGTCGCCGGCAATACTCTTCAAACCAGAGCTTTAGCTCCAGCCGGTATTTATTGATATTGCATTTTCTTTTACTTTGTGTTCTTTCCTTTTATGTTTTACATTAAATCTGTTTTGCTATTTACTATTATGAGTGGCTAAGTTCATCCATTTAGCAAGGGTTTATTGAGGGTTGCATAGAGGTTGTCACGAGACCAAACCGTTCTTCATATTTTCCCATTGTTGTATTTGTTTGCTTGCCGTTTTTATTGCTAGATCTAGATGGTTTTATTAGGAGCTTGATCTCCTACTAGTTTACCTTCTTAGATCTCTGTAATTTCCTTGGTTATAACTAACGCGAAGCCTTGGAATAGAGTAGACACTAGACGGATTGTCATTAGCTTGGTTCGTTCTGTTTAGGGCAAGTGAGTGATTAAGGCAGTGCCGCGAGTCTGACAAGCTTAGAGGCATCTAGCCCTAGTCGTGTCTTTCCTTTTCTTCATAGGCGCTGTGAGTATTGCCTCCCCGCTTCGTGCCTAGGAGGACAGCGCAGCGTCAAGGTTGTCTCATATGTGTAAACGGGGGACAACTTCTCATACGAGAAAAGTAGGGGGTCTACGTGTAAACATGGCCCCTCTAGCACGTCTATGACTTGAGATTTGAATATCTTTGTATCGATGACTGACTAGCCCTCGACGAAACCCAGGAAAACCCCTTGCTAAGATTTCCCCTAATCTGATTTTATCTTATTTAATCTCTTGTTTACTTTGTTTATGATTGATATTTCTGTTAATTTTATTATTTTTTTCCTTGTTTAGTTATCTAGACCTCTACATCTCTTGGTTGACTTGTTTGACCAACAACACCCCCCCCCCCCCCTCTGTGTTACTGTTTGTTCATTTCTCTCTGTTATACATCTAGGGCAAGGTTCATTCTTCAGTCTCTGTGGTTCGACCCTGTTACCATTATACGCAAATTAGTTTGTACGTCTAGGCATCAGGTTTTATTATTATTTTTGACCCGTTTTGACGGCGAGTCAAATTTTGGCGCCGTTGTCGAGGACTGATTTGTACTGATTTCTTGTTTTTATTTGGATGACCAGGAGATCTGCTCCAGACCTACTACCACTTGATCTCGAGCTTACTAGAATAGAAAGAGGACTTCGAAGGCAAGCTAGGGGACCAACTATTAATCATAGAGGAATCCCTCATCCTGCCCTCGACGAAAATATCTCCAATCTGGATAATCTCGACCGTCTCTTTCTTGAAGGATTCCCTTTCTTTCATCCAAACCTCGACAACGTTGAGTTTGTCAACCCTGTTTTACCCAACATGGAAGATCCACCTCCTCGAGGGCCCAAATCCCCTAACAACCTGACTATAAAAGATCTCAATGCAGCCCTTGAAACACTGAGCAGTTGCATTGATTGGCCCGATGTTGCTCATGCATCATCTCCCCATTTTCTGTGGTATCGCCAAGGAAAATCCTCATAGACACCTTCAACAATTGCATTCTATTTGCGAAGGCATGAAGCCCACCAACGTCAGTATAGAGCAAGCTAAGTTGCGTGCGTTCATGTGGTCCCTCAAGGACGATGCCCTCGACTGGTTCTATGATCTCCCTCCTAAATCCATTCATTCTTGGGCAGAGATGTCAAAGGCCTTCACGGACAAGTATTACCCAGCGTCCATGGCCATGGTTACTCACAAGCAATTGGTTTCTATTCTTCAAAAGGATACGAAAAATCTTGATCAGTATTATGAACGCTTCAAAAAGATGCAAGCGCTATGCCTTTCCCACAACCTGACCGAGCATGCCCTCATCCATTATTTCTGTGAAGGATTATGGGCACACGACAAGGCCTTGCTGAATGCCGCTAGTGGTGGTTCTATATGTGCTCTCACTCTAGCTGCTTCCAAAGCTACCATTGAGCTCATGGTAAAGAACGCTACCCCAGCTGGTAGCAACAATAGTGATCAAGGCGCCCAAGTGGCGGCCATGCAAAATCAACTGACTGCTATCTCGGACATGCTCTAGAATATGTCCACAGCCTAGCCTGTCCAGGCCAAGGTATGCCAAATATGCAATTTTTTCTGATCATCCTACATACGCATGTCCTTACATTCCTGATGAAATTACGGTCAATGCTGCAAGAGTCCAAGTGAATGCTATGGGTAACTATAATCAGGCTCCGTATGGCCAGAACTATAATCAAGGGTGGAGACAGCCGAACCCTAGTTGGGTTCACAATGCTCAGTCATCCAGCCTTAGTGGACAACAACAACATCCGTATGGTAACCACCCTCCACCTCTCAACATGCAACATTTCAAGCCTCGACCGACTTACAATCAATATCAACGTGAACCCCCTCAAGATCAGACCTTCACAGCAGCACCTATTCCTGACCCCGAACAGCAAAAGAAGATTGATGACCTTGAGAAGAAGATGAGTATCATGATGGCGGAAATGAAAGAATTGAAAAACAGAGGTAGACTTCCTAGGCAAACCGAAGCAAACCCGAAGCACGAAGCATGTGCCATGACCATCCAAAGTGGTCTAGCTTTACCCCCAGCATGTACTACCCTCGACGTTGAATAATCTCCAGAATCTGAGCTCAAGCCCAAGAAGAAGAAAAAAGAGCCAAAAATTCCAGATGTGATGGTAGACCGTATCCGTTCCCCAAGAGGATCTCCATGGAATGATCTGAACCAACCCGAGTTTACACAAGAGTACATCCACAATATACTCGAGCTCCCTTTCCCGGAGCGTCTAGTGAAATCTACTAAAGTAAAGGAGGTGTTGCTACCCGATTTTTGACGCATTTTTCGCACTTTTTTTGTTTATCGCACCATTAGCCCATTTAAATCAAAATTCTACTGATTTTCGATCTTAGGCTATTTATTTTAATATTATGTACCATTTCATGTCATTTTAGTTTTTTCATATTTTTACTGTCTTTTCGTTCGAACTTCTATTGGTTCCGAATAAATTTCCTTGGACCGTAGATCGAACGCATTCTTTCCTTAATTGATAATTATTTACTATTATTTTCGTTTGCATCATCTCATTTATTTTATCCAATTTACTTTGCTATAGCATTTATTTTTCGTTCGAACTTTTAAGGATTCCGAGCAAGTAAATTCAGACCTTAAATCAAACTTTTTTCTTTATTTACTGATTACTATTTATTTTGTTGCATTTTATTGCATGTTTTAGTATTTTTGGTTCGGAATTTTATTCATTTCAAACGAGATTCCTCGTGTTGATAGTTCAAACCGATTAAATAAATATTAACCATTTTCCAAAGGTCATCTTATCTTAACCATTGATCATCTTGACCTTTCTTTTCCTCCATATCCAATGGCCAAGGAATTAAGCACGTTGGTACATGCATTTGCTGACACCGAAGGCATTTTGGTATATGCATTTGCTGACACCAAAGAAATTTTGCAACTTCATTTTCGTTTTGCAATTGTGCAACATGCCACGTCGCACCACTCGTTCCAACTACTTTGCTTGTCATTCTCCTCTCCTTAAGCCCTATAAATGGCAAGCAATTTCACACACAAAAGACACAATTAACGCACTTTCTTCCTATCTTTCGCACGCTATCTCTCCCTCTTCTCTCAAAATTCTCGCTCTTTCTCTCTCTCAGCGAGCAAGGTAAGTCTTTCCTTTTTCATTCTTCTCATTTAATCATCGAATTGCTTGCTCTAACATTTCCTTCTATTTTTTCTGCACATTTCCTTTTGTTTAATGAGATCATAGCCAAGCCCAAACGGGAAATGAAAGAATAGAAGATGGGCTGGTCATTTTAAATGATCATGGGCTTGGCTTGTGTCAAGCCTAAACAGAAATAAAGGGGTTGGTCTGATGGGCCCAGCTGTGGGCCCAATTTCTAGGCCCAGTGGCCTAGTCCAATTTTTTAGCCCGTTTAGTTTTCGTACTGATATTTCCGTATAATTGTACTGTTTATTTAATTTCTGTATGCTTGTACTGTTTATTTAATTTCCGTATGCTTATATTGTTAATTTATTTTCGTATGCTTGCATGTTTAATTATTTTCGTATGCTTGCATGTCTAATTATTTATTTTCGTATGCTTTTGCATGTTTAATTATTCTGCTTATGTTTAATCGTCAAAATTATTTTGCTTGCGTATGATAATTCGTATGCTCGTACCATTTAACTAATTACTTTTTCATGCTTTCAAATGCTTAAATAAATTATTCCGCCAGTATTTAATCGCTAAAAATTAATTATTTCACTCACGATAAGTCATTAAATATTTATCTATTTTTCGACTATCATTTTCCCGAACTAATAATATTGACTTTGTAGGGTAAATCAACAGCTCATACCCTTCACAAGTAAGCATTCCTCACCCTTTTATTTATTCCACATTTTTTTGCATATGCGCTTGTATGCATGACTATTTAGAATTGTTAAAAATAATCTGTTGGCCATAATCACATAATTTATGACTTTTTTTTATCTTTCCAAGCATGATTAAACACCTCTTTCTCCGGTAACCTTTTTAGGATGTGACTCGGGTGCCTAACACCTTCCCGAATCCATAATATGACCCCGAACCAATGTTCTCTTGTTCAGACCCACTTTGCCTTAACTTTTATTTTTATGCCATGACAATAGGTTCCCTAAACCTAGAAACAAAATAGGGTGGCGACTTCATATTCATTATGTGAGATGAGTCCGATTTCATCTCACATCTCGTCCCAAACCCGCGTCGCATTAGGAAAATCCAAAAAGGGGGTGCGATAGTTTGGCGACTTCACTGGGGATAAATAGGGTAGAACGTGTTAGGCTGTGTCAGTAGGATGGAGGCTTGGTTGCTCTTAGGTGGTGCTGAAGTGGAGTTGCAAGAGGGCCTATAGTAGGTAGAAGGGGTATAGGAGGGTTTGGGCTTGGCGCTTACTTGCCGTTCAATTTTGAGGGCTAGGTGGAGCATGTCTTCCAATGTGTCATAGGCATGGAAGTCCAATTGATAGGAGATGTCTTTGTGCAGCCCCCCCAAAAATTGAGCCATGGTGGCCTCATCACTTTCGTGCACATCCGCACGTATCAAACAAGTGAGCATTTCATGGTAGAAGTCACTCACACTATGGGATCCTTGAGCTAACCGTTGAAGCTTTTGATGGAGGTCACGGAGATAGTAGGAAGGGACAAACCGAAGCCTCATCTCATATTTCAACTCCTCCCAAGTATCCACCGTGGGCAGCCTCTCACGTTGCCTAGTTACTACAAGTCGATCCCACCAATGGATGGCCATATCCGTGAACTCAACGATGGCAAAGCGCACCTTCTTGTGCTCCGAGTAATTATAGCAACCAAATACTCTCTCCACCTTGCTCTCCCAATCAAAGTAGGTGTCCGGGTCATCCTTCCCTTTAAAGGTGGGGATGGTCATCTTAATACTCAAGAGGTTGCTGTCCACTCACTCCTCTTGTGGTCTACGGCCACCTTGCTCATGACCCTCCTCATACTCAAAACGTCTTGCCCCGTGGGCATGCTCGTAGGGTGGGGAACGGCGTGGCTGCTGGTATGGTCTATCTCAGAGGGCTAAAGGGAGTTGGGGTGCGGGGGAGGGATATAGGCATTAGCTTAGTGTAAGGGTATGTCAATGGGGTTGGTGATGGTGTGCGGGACATGGCGTGGTTGTCTAGGGTTTAGACGCGAGTCGGGGTGTTAGAAGGGGGGAAAAGAGCGGCTACGACCTTGAGGGTGGCCTATGGGAGGGCTTTGGCGAGGGCACCTAATCAGCTGCTCCTCTTTATCGCTATGGTCCGAAAGAGCCATCACACCCTCCGCATTGTCAAAGATGGGGGGTTCGGTGTACAAGTTTGCATTGCACGGGTCATTTGGGCGGGTTCTTTGGTGGTAATGCGTGGCTGGTTGAGTAGGTTGGGGTGGGGGTGGAGGCGGAGGTGGGGGAACGACTTGATAAGGTGGGGGTGCGGCTGTTTTAGGGGTCAAAGCAGCGATGGCGGCCAAGATGGCCTTGTTGGTGCTCTTTTGCTCCTCGCAAATGCGTTGCAAGGCAACCATTTGCACCATGAGGGTGGCCATGGCCGGATTGAGGGTAGAGGAGTCATCGAAGCCCTCCTCTCGATTCGTGAGATCAGTAGACATTAGTAACCGTACCTACAAAAAGAAACAAACGCAATTCACAAAATAAATAAGGGGGTTAGTCCCTCCCTCGCGTGTTTGGGCTCTCGTGTTTCACACAACACTCTAATGCTCTCTCTAACTCACCCTTTCGTATCTCCAAGCAAGACCAAGTAATGTAGCTTAGCACGACACTAAGACACAAGACAGCACAAGGAAGCAAGGAAAACCTGTGTGGAAGGAAAGGTAGAGAAGGCCGAAGAGAAATTCAAGGGAATGATGCGTTGAATTTCAATGACCTAGAGTAGAATTAGTGTTGGAAACAAGGAAGAAAACTCAAGACACTTAAGAAAAAGGCTAGCTCAAAATACAACTCAAGAAGAAGGGAAAAGGAACGAAAATATTTTCAGAAATGGAGACGAACAACTCAAAACTGAATTTTCGAGTCAAAACTGCACACTGAAATTGAATTGGAGATAAGTATATGAATATGACAGAATTAGAAGACGTCTTCAACAGAAGAAATGTTCTACTCAGAAATAAGTTTAAGCCATCCAAATTTCATAATTTTTGGAGGGCAAATACCCTCTCAAAAGGGAAAAGTGCGAAGATATTGAAAAACTGGGAAAAGGAAATCCGAAGTGGAAAAGGGCCAAATCAATTCAAAACTAGGTTTCGTCCACAAGGACACTTCAAAACCATTGTAATTCACTTCAATGTGCAAATACAAGTAGCTTCTTGCTTGTGACACCTTTGCTTATCTTCTCTTTCTTTTCTTTTTGAGAAGAGGGGGAACTTGATCACTTTTCTTTTCTTTTATCCTTCTTTTTTGTTTTTGATCAAATGTTTTAGTTCCCTTCTTTTAATTCTATTTTTGCTTGCAAAGGGTGAAGAAGACTCACTTGAATGACAAGTATTTTTTTTTTTAAAGAAAAATAAGTGAAAGACAAGTAGTTTGTATTTTTGAAAATTTCACTACGAGCCAAAAAATGTGATGTGGCAAGTGAAGATGATGTGTCACTAAATGTGTGGATGACCAAGCAAGTGAAGTGTCATGTGATGTGGAGGTGTATGACAATCACACAAGTGTAAGGATGCTATTTTTAGGGCCGGCCTAGGTTGAGGGACAAGCTGAAAATACTTGGCTACAAATAAAGCAAACACTTGGCTCACAATCAAGGTGATGTGGCCGGTTTTGGTTGGACAAGCAATTTCAGCACTTAGCAAGAATACAAACAAGTCCACATGGCTCTCAAGGCCACCATAGGAAGCTCCAATAACTTCAGCAACAAATACACTTAATAAAGATGAAATAACCACCACTTTGATGCACACAAACACCCAAAAAACTAGCAATTTCAGTTTTGCCAAGATCAAGACACTAGAAGACAAAAATTTCTCAAGAACACCTAATTTTTCAAATGAGCTAAGATTGATTCCTATGGTAGAAAACAATGTTTAAACCATAGAAAATGAAAATGAAGGTGTTTGAACCGTGGAAACTCAAGGAAAATGTGTTTGAACCGACTAGGGGAACGATTGTGAAAAACAAAAAAAAAATTCAGCCAAAAATGGAAGAATACACGGTTGGAAAGATGGATCCAGCCGTGGGAAAGGGAGTTACCAACCTAGAAGACATTTGGAGCTCCGCTACCATTTGATAACATTCGACCCTCCGTTGAATGGATTGAGGTCAAATAGTGGAGCCTCTTCGGATCTAGTCTTCTTTAAGAGGAAGATAACTTGAGCTTGATGATGAAGAACACGTTCTTGATGAATGATTGCGGGATATTTTGGATGTTAGGGAGATTTAAAGGCAGCGGCAATAGATGGAAGGAAGTGGAAAAGGATTTATGGAAAACAATTAGATAACTTGCAATCAAACATTTACAAGGATCAACAACCGAAACCTTCCCCTAATTGATCAACATGATCAAGCCGAAAGGTGTTAGTTGTTTGAAGAGAAAACCGGATTTAAGATCCCTAAGGCTTAAGCCAACTACTTGGTCTTGATATGGAGATGAACTCACAATTAAAATCAAAGACAAACTATAAAAGAGGCTAAACCCTTCTATTTATAGCTAGGAGTTATTACATGTGGAAAACCCACTACTACCCTTAACAAAGGGGGCTTAACCACGGGCTTGAAAGAGGTGGGCTTGGAGTCCTAGCATTCGGGCTCGGATGGAGAAGGGGTGCGCTCACAAGGTAGCCGAGGCCTTTCATGGGTTACTAGGGTGTCGGTGTGGAACTCCTCATGGTTTGCTAGGTCTAGGCGCGGTCGTGTGCGAGGATCCTCATGGCTTGCGCGGCCATCCCGTGAGGTCTTCGCGCGGATACGAACCAAGGACCTTGAGCTCATATCAACATGTATTTTGTGGGTGCAAATGTTAGAAGATATGCCCTTTTATGTCTGTCATGGTCCAGCCAATCGCTTCTTTGTGCATCTTCAAGATAGTCACCAATCTTTCTTCTTCATCCTTCGTCAGTTTAGCTGAAATGATAACAGGTAGGGTGTCGTCTTGGCCTAGATAGGCATATTTGAGATGATCTGCCATAGCCTTCAATTCTAGCTTTAGTGCCTACACAATAGAGGGTAGGATTTTAGGAGTTGTGGATTGCATAAATTTGCAACTTACTATTTTTTTCTTTGACTTGGCAGTCTTGGCCTTTTTCTTGGCCAAGCTCGAGGCCAAGATTGAGTCTGTTTTTTCTGGAATGGCTAAACTAGTAAAATTTCTTGGAGTTCCTTCTGATCTCCTGTTCTGTCCTCCAATTCCTTCAGCGTCTTTGTTGAAATTCCCCTGCTCAACACATACTCGAGGGGATCGTTAACATAAATATCAGCCATTTCATTAGTAATTGGATCTAAAACATCAAGAAAATTCACGCAATGTAAATCGTTAGGATGCTTTAATGCTTCGGTAATGCTGAATTTTATAGTTCTTCCACAGAATTCTAAGATTATACTCCTTTCGTAGCAGTCAATCTTAGCCTTCGATGTCCTTAGAAACGGTCTTCCTAATAAAATGTCAGTGGTGCAAGAAGGCAATTGAACATTCATTTCAACAATGTAAAAATCCATTGGGTATATAAAATAGTTTACCATAACCAGGACATCTGTCACGACTCCCTTAGGCCGGATGATCGATCTGTCAGCCAGCTGAATCACCAAATCAATTTCCTTCATCATACATATCTTCAATGTCTCGAACTCACTCAAAGACACCACGTTGATACTAGCTCCCAAATCACAAAGGGCTTTCTCAATTGTCTTGTGTCCTATCCTACATGGAATGGTGAAAGTCCCTTGATCCTTGCACTTCTCTAGAAGTTTGGCTTGCTACACTGCAGAGACACTATGAGCAAAATTCACCCTCTCTATACCTGCAATTTTCTTTTTGTTAGTGCACAGTTCTTTAAGAAATTTGGCATAAAAAGGGAACTTTCGCAATCAAGTCTAACATAGGTATGTTAACAGCTATCTTTCCAAAAATATTCATAAAGTCCCTTGCTTCATCTTGCTTCTTCTCTTTTGAGGATCTAGGAGGAAACGGTGGAGAAATTTCGATCACTTCCTCCTTTTGGTTAGGTTTGGCCACAGGTTTGGCCAAAACAGGATCTACTTTCTCTGCCTCTGTGGAAACCGCGGGTTTGGCCTGAGGTTTGGCCAAGATTGCTTCTGCCTCAATTTCTTCTTCCTCATCCTCATCCAACTCTTGTGACTAAATTTCTGCAATTCCTTGTCTATTTTCGCACCTTCTCTTTCTGGTAACACAATTCCACTTCTTAGACTGATGGCACTAACATTGTGCTTGGGGTTGTCCACGTTGGCAAAAGGTAATTTGCTTGGGTTAGCCATCTGATGGATTTGCTTCTGCATCTCTGCCAAACTAGATTGGGTCGCTTGCATAAAAAATTTAAGAGTATCTTCCATAGACGGACCAGCAATCTGTAAAGGTTGAGGAGCAGGTGGTAGCCGGGCTACAGGGTCTTCACCGGGATTCAGTTGTGAAGGGCATGGCACGAAATATTGGAATTTAATGGGGGACTGTTGTTGCTGCTGAGGTGCACCTTGGTTCTGGTGTGGAGGGACTGGGTCTCTCCATCTGAAGTTTGGGTGGCCTCTCCATGAGTATTGATTACTTCCTTGCGGGTAGTTCTCCATACTCCTTTGGTTGTGTGCGTATGCTGCGTTTACTTGAGTCATATCATCTGGGTGTTGCACCATATAACAATTGTGGGTTTGATGATCTTGTTGCTGGCATATCCCACATACTGAAGCTACCTGCTCTTGATTCGGATTCCCGGTGGGTATTGTACCTGAAATGTTAACAGAAATATTTTTGACCATGTCAGTTAATTCAGTCAACTTCTGTTCAACATTAATGGCATAAAGATTTGAAGGGATAGAATTTCTGTCTGAAGTGAGATTGTTCTGGCAATTGTTTGCCATAGTCTGGAGTAGCAGCTTGGCCCTTGTAACAGTCAGGTCTTGCAGCGCTCCTCCAGCTGCTGCATCCACTTGTGCTCTGTGGCTCAAAAGTATCTCATCATAAAAATACTGGATCATCGTTTGATCTGCAACTCTATGGGTAGGACAAACCTCTTGCAAGTCACGATACCTTTGGTGATATTCATTGAAACTCTCATTGCTTCTTTGCTGGATAGCAGCCATATCCTTCCTGGCTATCCCTGCTTTTGTCGCATTCCAATATTTGTTGAGGAATATGGTAGACATCTCGGCCCACGTTCTGACGGTGTTGTGGGGTAAGCTGTAAAACCAATTTTGGGCTACCCCCTCAAGAGAACATAGGAAGGCCTTCAGCTTTGCTCTTTCTATGTTCACTGGAGCAGGTTTCATGATATCACATTGAACGTGTAAATTCCTTAGATGCTTGAACGGGTTTTCATTCGAGTGGCCATAGAACTTAGGGAGATTGGCCACCATATTGGTCTTTATAGACCAATCATTCGGTACACCTGGTAAGTTGATACACGAAAAGGTTTCATGTTCCGCTGTTTTATTCAATTCCCTCATTGTCGGTTCTGGATGGTTTTCTTCCATGTCTTGAGCGAGGGCTTCGTCTTGGTCGGAGGATTGGCCAAGATCGTAGTCTGAATTATAATCTGTTTGGGAACTAGAGGTTTCCAATTCACTCTCTTCTGGGAATTTCCTCTTTCGAGCTATCTTTCTAAGTTGTGCTTCAGTATTAAATCTTTTTGTCTGTGGGAAGACCTAGTCATCAACTACTTAAAACAAAAGAAAAGAAACTACAAACATCGTTAGAAGTCCCCGGCAACGGCGCCAAAATTTGATCGCGTGTCGAGCACGTCAAATATAAGTGTATAATAGATATGAAAAATGGGGTAGAAATACAACTTATCACTGTCCACAAAGACTTGTATATTGTGGTAAGAGGATCGTCCACAGAGACCTCTAGGGGAATGTAGTTCTTGATTTACTTCCTCGTCACTTGAGTGAGTTGGTTTGATTCTGAAATTAAAGCAAAAACAAAAGTAGCAAAACAGTTCAAAGTAATCTTTGTCAAAGGTTTGGCCAAGATAGGGAGTCAAGATTGAAAATCAGATTAAACAGAATTCCAAGTAAGGGCGATATGAGAGCTTCAGTTCTTATGATTTGATCACTGATTCAAGGATATTTGTCTCTGTATCCATAGTACTGTTATGGAGTGGAGGTGCTCCTGTTCACTCCCGCTTCCCTCCTCTGCAAATTACCTGGCGAGTGCTCACTTTCTTGGTAATCCTAGCCAAGGGACAACTTACTGGTTAAAGGGTTTATCCGTTTGGCTATTGTCTTTAATGGTTGTTCGCTTCCTCAATGGTGTAGGGGAAGACAGTACCTAGCCCAAGTTGTCCCCCTGTGGAGACCCTATGTTGTCAGTCTGGTCTTGGACTAGATCACTTATTTCTTCTAGTCGCCTACTTTACCTATCCGGCGAGTGCTCCCGCTCCTTCAAGGCTGACTGCAACTCTTCTCTACTAGGGTCTAAGAATGATCAGATCTTGTCTCTAACAACTTAGCGATTTTATTAAGCTTAAGAATCAAGTGAATACGAATTGGAGAAATTATGAAGGATAGTTTGATCTCACGAATGCATAAGAACGAAGCTCATCAACCCTTACCAAGAATCGGTATTTAGCTAGACATAATCATAGATGGAAAATGAAAGTACTTTGATTGCATAAGAAAATAAATCCATGAATTCTGAACTTCAAATTACAGAGCAAGAAAATTATTTTAATGGTGGAAAAAGAGAGAGATGCGAGAGAGAGAGCAAGTTCGGCTATAAGTAAGCTAAACTCCCTTGTCCTCTCCTACCTCAATCTCCTCAGTAATCTAAAAAGATAATAATCATGTTTTTAAATTTGGAAAAGGGTGATAATGTTTAAAAGAGAGGGAGATCCTATCTAGGATTCTAATTTAATGTCGTCCTGATCCCTCTGATCTCACTGGACAGTTGTGATTGCCAGCTCGCAAAGCCCAAGTGAAATGCGGCCCATAAGTTCGCCAATGCTGTCTGCTCGAGATTTATCTTTCGTGAATGGGTCTTGGCCAAGCTCTAAGCCAAGACGCTTTGAAGATCAACTTTAGTGCTCTGCAAATCACTTTCCTCCAATAATCAGCCTCCAAGCTAGAACTGCAAAAGCATGGGAAATTCATGGAAAATCAATAGCTTTACTGCCCAGATATCATGTAATTAGACAGTGGAAACGTGATGAAATAGAGTGTAATCACGCAACCAAGAAACTAATCAACAACTCCTTCTCTTCAAAAAGCCTGCAAAAGACCAGACTTTTTAATAAAATGGTCTTCAAAAGAAACATGTCACTGCAGTAGCAGCAAGAAGTATCTCAAGAAGGTGTACCCAATGCCACGGAGGTACAGAAAGACGAAACACTTCAAATTTTTCAGGTAACTATGATGGAGATTCCTAAGGCGAAAGTCTTCAAACAAAAAATTTGAACGTTATTTTATCTGCGGTAAAAAAAGTCATTTTGCCAAACAGTGCCAGCAGAAGAAGATCCATATAACAAAAATGATCGAAGAGATATGTACTTATACTGGAGTCGACATCAACGATGATGATCTTGAGTCACTCTTCTCAGTTGATGATGAACATACACCAATATCTTCTACTGCTAGGAGATGATGACACTGGTTTTTTCATAGAATCCAGTGAAGATTTCTACCTTATGGATCTACCGGTTCTCTTGAGTTCACAAAAAGTACCTTTGATACTAGTCACGGTGCTAATAGGCAAATATGAATGCCCAATCCATCTCACTACATTTGTTGTTACTAAATTTGTTGAAACCACAATGGACCCTTCCATTCTACCTCTAAACTTCTAGAGTCCACACTAGCAGTTTTTCCAAACAGCCAGCAATGAGGTCTTCTTAACATATCTCATTAGCCACAACATCAAACTTCAATTCTTTCCAAGATGTTCACTCACAACTCAAGTTCTTATTTTTACCCTTTCTAGTAAAGATTTGGTTCTTAGCTTTGATATTTTCACTAAACTCAAAAGGCTTAGGATCTTACCTGATGGTATTAGCTTTAAACAATACTTTCAACTCTACCTAGAAAAGCCTCCTACATTTGAGTTACCTAGTTCCTATTCCATAAATAAAATAAAATCAAATAGAACATAGTTTCCAAATCATGTGCAACCAACCACACATATTTCCAAACCAAATGCTCACACCCACTTCGGGGGAAAAAAAATTCTTCATCACCCTACCTTTTAAGAAAAATAAAGATGTTAACCTCACAAAAGCCAGCCATTCTGGAATGAATCTAGAACACAAGAAACTTATAGTTAAAGAATGTCAACAACTCCTTGCTCAAGGATTTATTGAACCAACAAATTCACAATGGGAATGTTAAGCATTCTATGTCGACAAACACTCGGAACAAGTTTGTGGAAAGATGAGATTGGTAATCAACTACCAACCTCTGAATCAATTCTTTCAGGATGATAAGTTCCCATTGCTAAACAAGTCAACACTATTCTCTAACCTTTCAAATACAAAGATCTTCTTCAAATTTGATTTGAAACCAAGTTTTTGGCAACTTGGAATTCATCCAGAAGAAAGGCACAAGACAACTTTCTGTATTCCTGGTCATCATTATCAATGGGATGTCCTACCATTCGGCCTAAAAACAGTCTCATCAACTTTCAGGAAAGCTATAATCCGGATATTCAGCCCTCTCCTTCACTCAGCACTTGTCAACATTTATGACATACTCTTATTCTCTCTAAACATCTCAAGTCATCAATAACTCCTCCAATAATTTACAGACATTGTTCAACAACATAATATCATGCTCTCGGAACCAAAGATGCATATTGCAAAGATGGAGATAGATTTCCTTAGTAGCCACTACGTGTATTGGTCCCAATTTTACTGGTTGAATTGACTGCGGTTCTAAAAATCATGATCTAAAAAACACTTAAATAGTATGATTTATTATTTCATATTTAGTCAATGACCTTCTACCTACAATAGTTAGAGTTTTAATGTTAAAAAGTAATGAATTATTAAAACCTGCAAATCTTAAAGAAATGATAGGTAAAATAAAAATTGAAAAACTAAAGCAATAGAATAAGTGAAAAAAATGGTACATAGATTTTTTTAATAAAAGAATGAACAATGAAAATGGGGCAACATCGGTGGTAAAAAGTATGTGTTATACTAGAAAAGTCATGTGATAAGAATAATCTCACATACCAAGACAACGATTATTTTCGGATGTAAAGAGTGGGACAAAATGAGGGAGTTATTATAACAGCTGGAAATGTAAAACGGGTGTATAGCATTTTTTGCTTAAATACGACGTCTAAATGATAACGGAGGGAGTAGAAAAAGAGAAATATAAGTGATGGCAAAAAAACTCACTAAATCTATTTAATTGACGCAAAAAATTAATTGATTCTAGCTACTTAAAAAAATATAAATTTAGTAAATTATAATTATAAAAATAAAATCAACTTGGTACACAAACTCACTCAACTCATTTGTAAATAAACAACAATTGTAATAATATGTACGAAGTGCAGGCTAATACCTTATTGTACTCAAAAGAAGAGGACAAGCTACTAAAGTCAAAAGTGACATGATTAGTAGCAGCTACACAAAATGTTGTCACAGAGTTAGCGATTGGACCAGATTGTTAGTATCACTGTACACAAGTGGTTGCCAAATAGGGATGGCAATGGAATGGATATCCACGATATTCACCTAAACCGTATCCATACCATTTAATTTTCACCATATCCATACCATTACCATTTATTTTTACATTAGGCAAACCATATCCATACCACTAACTATCCATCCTTAATGGATATCCGTGAATATCCATTAATGGAAGAAAAAAAACCCGGAAGGTTTCTGTGTAGGCACCTTAAAGAACTTCGAAAATAAAAGTTTAAGCACACAATCAAAGTCTACATGAATTAAATTAAAAAATATCCAAATATACTAAAATTCAAGTCATTACAAATCTTCAAACTTATTATCAAATTGACAATTAACTCAAATCCAAATTGCAAACAATCGTGCTCGAGTTACTACATCTGCTTCCTCATCAGTTTCCGGATCGCACATACTTAACGATTGTTGTGATTCAGGATCTGAAAAAGAGATAATTAAATAAAATTAGTGTCGCGCCCCGAAAATTAAAAATTCGCGAGTGTGCAACGAAATTTGAGACCTTCAGATGCTCGGCGTAAAAGGACGCCTAGCAGCATGCAATGAAGTCGCCACCCTAATTTGGTTGCTAGGCTTAGGGAACCCTAATCGTCATGGCATAGGAAATATAATAAGTAAAAAAAACTAAAGGCACAAAAAAGGGGTCTGGACCCCAAACAAAGCTTCGGGGTCGTATTATGGACTCAGGAAGGTGTTAGGCACCCGAGTCACATCCGAAAATGGTTACCGGTTGATGAGAGAGGTGTTTAAAAAGGTGTTTGATAAAATGTGTTTTGAAAAAGGGGTTTGATAAAATGCGTTTTGAAAAAGGGGGCCCTCAGAGGAATCGTCACTTTAGCCTTTTCTATGATCGTGACCGTTCAGGAATAATAAAAAGATCTTTCGGACGGGGTTACCGTTTATCAAGATCGATTGATTATTCCTGACCGTGATGTAATGGGACTGAATTTTCCGTAAGACTGAATGAGCGCCCTCTTTTTTTCATCATCGGGCCATGCATGATTAAATTAATTACTATGTGATCCTAACATGGATTGCTAACAGAGTACAAATTTAAATGATTGATTTTAAAGTGGAAAATTGATGTAGGATCGAAAGTCCCCATGTACATGCAGTCAATGTAAGCGAGAATTTAAAATCATATGAACACGGCATTTTAAGCAACTCTTTAAACACGTTGTTCATGTGGGTTGATTTTAATTCTAGCAGTTCTATATATCATGCATACGATTGATATTTGCGAAAAGCGTTGAATAAATAAAAAGGACTCGAAAGGTGTACTTTCGAGCGAAGCTTGAAATTAACAGCGGTGGTGCTGCCGGCGGACGACGGCGATGAATGAGAGTGAGGGTGAGCGAATGGGGTTCAGGAGTGCAGGAATTGGACCGAAAAAATGGGGAGAGAGCAGTGTTGTTTTTCTTGCCAAAATTCGGACCTCTTGCGCGTTGAAGGGTGGTGGCTATTTATAGCCAAAGGTCGCGTGGATGGCCGGGCGAAGGAGCTGCGCGTGGTGGCCGGGAGCGTGTGCTGGCTGGGCTAGGGGAGCCTTGATGATGGCGGAGGGATAGGGAGCTAGGGAGCAGGTGGCTCGGGCGAGGACTTCGTGGCCTTGCTCGTGTGTGCACTGTGCATGTGCATTATGCACATTAATTCAAGGGTCATTGATCTGGTTCACTTTCCTTGGTTGACCAGATCAATGGCCATGATCAAATGGCCTTTTATCTGATTTAAATGGCCTCGAGCTGGTTCCCGCGTGCAAACGTTCCGACTTTTCGAGCCGAAGGTACTGGCGCGTAGAGAAAAATATGACAGGCTTAACCGTCTACAGCGAATGACGAGAATTTCTCGTGTAACGTGTTTATTTTCGCTTTCAAAAACGTGAAACGTTTGAACGGAAAAATAATAACGTTACGCCGAAAATTACACGAATCGCTGTAGACCGTTGCGACCAGAAAAAAATCTAGCAACTAGTTGATGGAAAACATTTTAAAGTCAGGCTATTGTCCGAGCGGACTTACTCGGGTCCAATAACAGCTCGAATGAAAATAATAATAAAATAATAAAAATACTAAAAATGTGCTAAAACATTAAAAATCCTAAAATTCATGTGATGGCCTAAAACGAAGGAAAAACTAGCAAATGACTGCCGGATAGTCAAAAATGTAGTTTTTAAGGCTAAAAATAATAATGATAATAATAATGAAAATACATGCCGAGAAAATCAAAAACGCGATTTCGAAAGCTGACGATGCTAACGATGATGCTAAAATGCAATGGAAAAATTTAGAAATGCTAGCAATAGTAAATTATCTAAAAAGGACAGTAAATTAAGTAAATAACAGAAATGCTAAAATTAGTTTAAAATGGCGTCAAAATTCGGGTATCAACAATTGCCCCCTCTTTACTGTCTTATCGAAGTATTCGATAAGCAGTAAAGACAGTTGCCCCTAGATATCCGAATTTTGGCGACACGGCAGCTCTTACCTCAAACTTACAGTGATGATGTCGCTCTGGGAGGAGGTAGTTGATTGATGTCGCTCTGGGAGGAGGAGATTGATTGATGTTGTCACTGGGGATAAAATGTGCTTGCTTGATGTCGCTCTGGGAGGAGGAGATTGTTGTCGCTCTGGGGGGAGATAGGTTGTTGATCCTGCAAAGATATATATAAATTTAGATCTATTCAGATATCGAGATAAACATAATTTGCAGAAAATGTAAATGACAACTACTCTATCAGAAATCGAAGGTATTTTTACGAAAACGTAAATGGCAGCTCCACTGGGGGGATAATTGCTTGACATGTGACTGACGTTGCTTCGGAAGGATAATGCACGATTCGCAGGAGTATGAATGATTTGTCCTAATGACGCCACTCTAAGAGGAGGAAAATAATTATGCAGAAATGTAGAATTATGTAAATGAGAGTTGTAACGTACCTTTGCTCGGATATTGATTGACAGTAACATACCTTTGCCCTGATGTTGATTTGATATTCGGGGTGACTGTTTATGAATTTTCAAGATATGGTGTGGGGACGTGACCTGACACAACATTAACAGATGACATGTACGGACATGACCAGACACAACATTAAAAACACGATGTGGGGACGTGACCTGACACAACATTAAAAACACGATGTGGGGACGTGACCTGACACAACGCTTAACAGACAACATGTGCGGACGTGACCAGACACAACATTATCAGACGACATGTGCGGACGTGACCAGACATGACATTAACAACACGATGTGGAGACGTGACCTGACACAACATTAAAAACACGATGTGGGGACGTGACCTAACACAACGCTTAACAGACAACATGTGCGGACGTGACCAGACATGACACTAACAACACGATGTGGGGACGTGACCTGACACAACATTAAAAACACGATGTGGGGACGTGACCTGACACAACGCTTAACAGACAACATGTGCGGACGTGACCAGACATGACACTAACAACACGATGTGGGGACGTGACCTGACACAACATTAAAAACACGATATGGGGACGTGACCTGACACAACGCTTAACAGGCAACATGTGCGGACGTGACCAGAACACAACTTTTTAGGACACGATGTGGGGACGTGACCTGAACACAACGCTAGACAGACAAGATGTGGGGACGTGACCTGAACACAACTCTTTAAGAAACGATGTGGGGGCGTGACCTAAACACAACGCTAGACAGACAAGATGTGGGGACGTGACCTGAACACAACTCTTTAAGACACGATGTGGGGACGTGACCTAAACACAACGCTAGACAGACAAGATGTGGGGACGTGACCTGAACACAACTCTTTAAGACACGATGTGGGGACGTGACCTAAACACAACGCTAGACAGACAAGATGTGGGGACGTGACCTGAACACAACTCTTTAAGACACGATGTGGAGGGAAAGCGAGTCTTACCTTGAACTTACTGTACGAATTGAAATGGAGAGTGGTCGACCGTGAGGGAGCGTGATCCGCCACGCGAAGTTGATTTGAATGTGAGGGAGCGTACTCCATTCGATGCTGATTGTATTTTGATGAAAATCCAAGATGGCGAGGGCTTTATAACGATGTTGTCATCGAAGACCCATGGTTGAGGAGTGGTGATGTTCTCCATTCGACGTTTGATTGGATTTTGATGAAAATCCAAGGCGAGGGCTTTACAACGATGTTGTCATCGAAGACCCATGGTTGAGGTTTCACTGGAGCATATCTGTGTCCTGCAAATTGGAAGGAAGCAAATACAAAGTAGCAACATATAGAAAAAGGAGAGAGCAATTGACCTATGAGAAATATCAAATATTCCTACCTTTAACCCATGGCTTGCCCCCAAGTTTTTTGTTTGGAATGAAAATGATTTCTTTGTTTAAGAAAATAAATTCAAGGCCTTTTTCTCTTTTTTGGATAAAATGTTCGTTCAGTTTTCATTATATGAACATGATTGATTCAAGTCTAGATAACGTCTACGTCTTGTTCAAGAAATAACGACCTCAAGGACAAGACTTTCCCACAACTTGCAGCCGTAAGCAATCCTCACTTGATATTAGTGTTTGCACTCACGCTCTGGAACAAGGCTAAGTGTTTTACACTCATAAAGATGCAACTAACATGATACATAATTTACAGTTCGCAATGTCAATCCGAGTGAATATACTTCGAATGAAGATGCACATGCATGGGCGTTCTAATAATCGATGGGACTTTTACGGAAAAGAATGAAAGGACATGAAAAGTCCGGAAAGGAGTTTGTTTTGGGAAAAATTGCTTTGTTGAGGAGTTGGAAGGCTTTTGATGAGTGATGCTTTGCTAATTGGCCAGGATGAGGGCGAGGTGCGCGAGTCTTTTCGCTTTTTGCTGGGGATGCTTGCTTGACAGAGTGCGTGAGCTCTGGGATCCTTGCTGGGGGTGCTTTCCCTTTGGCTAGGGGGCCTTTTCTTGAGTCTTCATTGGGGAGCGTCGTCGCTGTTCCTTTTGCGCCTTACTACTTGAGTTGGCCTGGGGGCCCTTTTTCTTCTCGGGTTCTCACTAGGGATGCTTGCTTTGAGGTTTCTTGAGTTGGCCTTGGGCCTCTTTTGCTTGACTTTATTGGGGAAGGATGCTTTGATATTTCTCGAGTTGGCCTTGGGCCTTTTTACTCGAGTTCGCTGGGGAAAGTTTTCTTCGAGATTTCTCGAATTGAGTTGTCCTCGGGCTGTGATTGCTTTGGCTCTTCGATTGTTTGTATTCTTCAAAGGTCTCTGGGCATTTTCTTTCTTTTCTTTTCTTTTCCTTTTTCCCTTCTCTCTTTTTTCTTTTTTTTTTCTCTCTTTTTCCCCTTTATTATTAATTAATTTTTTTTTATTATTGTTTTTTTTTATATATATCCCTCCCCTTTTTGATTTGATTTGAAAATGCAACAGAGCAGAGCAAGCACAGCCTTCGTCTTGATCTCTCCCCCTTTTGTCTTGGGGCCTCGGCCTTCGTCGTTGCTGCTTCTTCGGTGATGGTCCTTAGCAATCTCCTGGTGACCTTTTCCGTCTCTTTCATCGTGCTCTTGGACTCGACGTACTTTTACTTCCGGCTGGCGATTTTAGCTGAAACTGCTCTTTGGCTCCCGGGGTATGAGTGATATTCACGGTTTGGGGAGTGATGACATATATGGTGGAAAGAGGGAAAAAACGAAAAAAGTGGAGAAAATAGTAAAAGTCCCATGTCACTTTATAGTTATCCCATGTCTAATGGCGCATGTACCCTGGATATTATGCGAATTCAACTAGTATCTAGTCATGCACTTACACTCATGAAAGAAACAAAGCGTGAAGGCCCAAAATACTCACAGGGATATGTTTTGTGATTGCTTACGTCTAGACGTGCCATGGATATAAGAGCTAACAGACAAAATCATGTATGTTTCATATAATTTCTAATGAACGCACAAGTCATCCATGTCGTGATAAAGTGATGAATATGCTTGAAAAAAACGTTCAAAACGTGGGATTTTCAAGCCAAGCGACTATGCCTTTATTTCTCTTTTTTTTTTTTTTTTTTTTTTTCAAAAACTAAGAACCTTAGCAGACATGACGCACACACTCTTGCAACAACATAAATCGTGGAAACGTAAATTGCAAAAACAGAAAATGCGGAAACGAAAATTGCAAAAATGTAAAAGGACAACTTCCCTGAAAAATGAGCTTTGACATTTTTCAACGCCTTCTTTTGGTCGTCACTTCATTTGCTTGCCCCCATGTTTACAAGTCTCGTTGCACCTGAAATGAAGAGACAGTTAAATAATAAATTCATAGGGAAAAGGTATCCCAAGATGTTGAATTTAAAATTAATGAAAGATAGAGTAATTGAAAAGAACACGTGGGTTGCCTCCCACGAAGTGCCCTTGTTTAAAGTCGTAGGCTCGACTATGGCGTGCGTTTGAGTTTTGTGTTTTTGGATCACCATTCTTTGGAACTTCATTACTTGCCCCCCAGACTTCTCCTGATGAGGGACTATCTCCTTTTCCGCCCTTTCTCTTAAATGGACCGATTTGCGTGGAATCCCAACCTCATTCTTAGTTGTGGTGATACTTTCTTTATCGGTAAAGACATAGGGTTTATCAAAAACCCACTGAATCAACATTTATCCTGAAACGCGAATAGTACAAGACGCTCGAAGAGGGGGTTAACTATATTTATTTATTTTTAAACCAAAGGGGAACGCAAGTCCCTATAAACAAAACATGCATACATATTACAAAGAGACATCAGGAAGCGTGGCGGCGGTCTAATTACGCAGAGCCCCCCCCCCCCCCCCCTCCAGACTTCTTCAAGCAAATGGCCGAGCCCTATATCATCCTTCCACTACCCAAAGTATGATTTGGAATAGGGTTGATGGTCATGCTAGAACCTTCGAAAGAGATGCATTTGTTCTTGATCAAGCGATCAACCTTTCCTCTAAGGGCAGAGCAGTCTTCTATGGCGTGGCCTTGAGCTCCGGCGTGGTACGTGCATCTAGCAATAGGGTTGTACCACTTCGGGTAAGGAGGTTGTATAGGCTGAATCGGGATTGGCGCAATTTGCCCGGCTGCCAAGAGATACTCGTAAATTTCCTCTAAAGGAATGGGAAGAGGTGGTAGCGGTTTCCTGTTCCAGTGGGTGTGTTGGTTCTTTTGTGGGATATGTGGTGGAGGCGATGGGGAAGGTCGCCGGTTACTAGGTCCCGAGGAGACAAAGATGACATCTTCCTTCATGATAGGTGCTCCTTTAAGCGTTTCTTCTGGTGTGGAAGCGGTGATCCTCCCGGATTTAATTCCTTGTTCAACTCTCTCAGCCACCGTGACTATGTCAGAAAAGTTATTTGATGGATTGGATATAAGATAGGTGTAGTAGGGAGCCTTGAAAGTGTTTATGAAAATTGACGAGAGTTCTTTGTCATTTAGCGGAGGAGAAATTCTAGATGCTAGCCCTCTCCACCTCTGAGCGTAAGTCTTCACCGATTCGTCAGTCCTCTTCTCTAGATCCTGTAGATCAGAACGGTCTGGTGCAACTTCCAAGTTGAATTTGTATTGCCTGTAGAAGGCATCGGACAGGTCTCTCCATGTCCTGATCCTGGCTCTGTCTAGACCCATATACCAAGTTAGGGCGTGCTTGGTCAAGCTTTCTCGGAATAGATGTATCAACAACGGCTCGTTGTGGATCATCTCGGCCATCTTATTGCAGTATGCTCTGAGGTGGGTCTTTGGGCACTCTTCCCCAGTATACTTTTCGAAGTCAGGGATCTTGTACTTCGGAGGTATAACGATCCCGGGGACCATACACATATCGGCGGGACCAGTGGGATCAAATGGATCGGCCCCTTCGATTGCTCTGAGTCTTTCCTCGAGAAGATTCAGTCTGTCACTTTTCGGTTCCTCGGCCCTGATGGGGTTAGAACCGAAGGGCAGCATAGGTTCTGATGAAAACTGAGGTTGTGCTGGGTTGAAAGTGAGGAGCTGAGTTCCCACAGGTCCGAGAATTGTGCTTGGAGGAATAGGAGGGAGATACAAAGCCTCTAGGTGGGCTTGACTCTTGCTGGGGTCCACAGCAGGGTTGATTGAAAGGTGCTGAAGCGACGGGGAGATCTCTTCACCCGCCTTAACTGTAGGATGTGCAGTGATGGGTACAGTGAAGGGATTATCCCATCTCCAATGGCCCGGGGGGGTAGAAAGTGGTGGGAGTACGGAAGGTCCTATGACGGTGAGCGAAGAGAGAGGTCTTTTTGTTTGAGGGAGATCAAAACCTGGTGGCACTTCGGTGACAGCTTCATCTCTTTCCTTTTCGGCCCTGGTGGCTCTTTCTGTAGTGATCCTAACTTGCTCCTCTAACTCTGCGATTCTAGCCATTAGTGCTTCATCGGTCTTGGCCAGTTCAGTCATTTTTCATTTTTGAAGTCTAGTTAGGGGGAGCCTGTGCGGAGTAGCTTGCTTCCGAGGAGCTATCGTGAACCTACAAAAGGGGAAAACACAGAAAAGAGTAAATATAAGTGAGGATATACAAGTGATATGCAATCCCGAGGCTTCCACGTTGCTCATTCATTTTCCGGCCACACTTTCACTTGATATTTTCAGGGTGGTCGGAGAGGCGACGAATCCCAGTAGTTGACAAGATACGAAGGAAGCCTCTATACATTCCAACGATATGAAGCAAATCTGCGATGCTAACGGTGAAACCCAAACCAGCAGGGGCAACCAATGCCGCCATGCTAGGAAGATCTCTTTTACGCTATACTTTTGACGATGTAATGCCTGATGCCTGGTAAACTCAACCGAGGGGAGCGACAACAATTTTTATGAACTTGGAGTTTTTTTGTGATAAACTAGGAAGACATGGCTATGAGTGAGCGATACTCGGATGTTTTGAATACTTGTTCTGATTTTTTCAGAATTTCGGTGAGACAATTGTGTTTTATCCCAAAGGGATTTTCTCTGTTTGTTCTGCGATGTTTTTTTTTTTTTCTTGGGTTTGTATTGGAGGGATAGTTGATATGGAAAAGATGAGGCGATTTAATAAATATCCGAAAGAGTACGACTTTATTAAAAATCGTTTACAAAATATGGTAAACTTGCCAACTTCCTAAATTCATCAAAAACGGCTAAGATAGATGAAATCAGGGGTCCTAGCTAAAAGGAAAAGATTTGCCGATATCCGAGCCATTCCCTGAAGGTCTCATTCCTGGACGTTAGAATCTTGTTGCCAAAGGTACTCCATCGTAGCCAACTCCCCTTTTTTCATTTCTAACTCAGCCTCTAAGGCGGTAATTCGGCTTTGCAGTACTTGGTTTTTCCTTTCTCCCAAGTCTGCGCGAGTAGTCAAAACCCTTATCATTGAATCCCTGTCTTCGATTATGGCACTTGATGCTTCTCTTTTGTGGGTTTCACTGCTCAAGCGTTCCTTAAAGGCCCTGAGGGCCACCTTCTTTTGTACTGCTTGTACGCGGATGAAATCCTTGTGCTGCCTGTCTAGTTCATTCATCTGGACCTCTAAGCCACATTGACGAGCTTGGGCCATATCCCTTTCCTCTACCATCAGATCTCGTTCTTCTTGTGCTGCTCGCATCTGTTCTACCACTTGAGCGTAAGCCATGACATCCATTCCTTTGCTCACTTGCGATTCCCCTTCTTCTTCCATCAGTTTTTAATTTTCAGGGCGAGGTAAGACATTGTCGTTAACTCGTCTTGACCTCCACTGCGGATATTCTGGTATTGTGGTTGCAGGAATGCCGTGTCCTTTGAGGCAAAAAGGGTGGGCCCAGTCTTGGGCGTACAACTGAATGTTCTGATTTTCTCCAGCATGTGGCAGGTCTGGCCTTGTCATGCCGAACGTCACGGGAATTATTTGCGTGATGCAGAACTGTCTGAGGACGAGGGCAGGGCAATAGTGAGTGCATCCCCATGCTCCAATCAAAGGAACCCAAGGTAAGTGTCTGCAGCAGACGATGGGATTGGAAGTCTGCAGCCATTTGGCGTGCCAACTGAAGTCTTCTTCTGAGAGGTTTATGAATCGGTCGATCCAGACATCCTTATTTTCCATCTCCCATTTATCCGTGGTCATTGCGTTGATAACCCTGAGTAGAGAGCATGACCTTATGTAGCTTGCGAAGAAAATGGTCTGATCAGGAATCTGCTTGAAGTGGCTGACCAACCATACTGTCAACAACTGGGTGCGACAAGTAAGTCTCCCTTTCCCTTTTCTTCGACAAGAGTCCAAGGAGCGAAAAGTCTCGGCCAGAATGGCTGTTGTAGGATTGATGGCATTTGTTTCCATCTCATAAAAGATGTTGGCTACTGCAGAGTCGATGGCATTCCTCATTTTTGGAAAGAGGACAAATCCTACAATGGCGAAAGCCAGAATCCTTAAGCGTTTCTTTCCGTTGGACAATCGAAAGCGTGCTTCAATATCTGACCAGCACCAGAAGTAGTCACCTTCTCTGACACGAGTAGTGATTCCTAACAGCTTATCGAGCCTTATTTTGACACTCGAGGAGTCGAGTCGAACATTCTGGTATATGGCCGATATAGGAGAGGTGAACCACATCAGAGCTGAGTACTCCTCTAGCGTAGGAGTCAAGTCTACCTCTTTGTCGAAAGAGAAGCACCGATAATAGGGATCCCAGAATTTTAGGGTTGTCCGGATGCAACCCCAATCAGTCTTTACGTCAACTAGGGTCAGTAGCTTTCCATAAATACCCTCAAACTGTGCCTCTTCGTCTTCAGTCAGCTCATTTCTCAACATCCGAATCCTAGTTAAGTCAAAGTCCACAACTTCTACTTTGATCTTGGTGGTGATGTCAGGGGCGAACCCACGTTCCAACAGATCTCCTTGTGCGGCCTGATCGTCGAAACTTCGTCCCCCGAAAATATTAAATGAAAGTAGTGTAGGTGCCGACATGTCGAATGAGCAAAATGGGTCCTATGGGACAAAAATAAAATTTTAAATGCAAAGTAACCTGCACGTGTCAGAAAATTTACAGTTCGTATAACAGAAAAATCACGTCAATATGCCACGACAAACAGGTATAATCATGATGCACGTGTTGGGGCTCTGATTCCGACACCTCTAACTGGCTTGAATGGTTCCCGAATGATACCATGAAAAGGTCCCTAAAGTGTCGTCCGGTCTCCCGATTTCTTGCGAAATCGTATAACCTTTCGACTGGTTTTAGGGGTTCATCCGAGTTGGGATTGGTGAACACTACCCAGGACATGTGTCCTAGGGCGTCACTACTACCCTCCTATTTTGGTAATTGTCCCCTGGGTGTAGGGCGCTATGAAATGCATATGACAATTAATAAAGCAAATAAATGAACAGACCAGCAATTGATCAAAGCAAATAAATAAACAAACAAAACACCTCTCTAAAAAGATAAAACCGGCTCCGACCCTAACTTCCCCAGTGAAGTCGCCAAACTGTCGCGCCCCGAAAATTAAAAATTCGCGAGTGTGCAACGAAATTTGAGACCTTCAGATGCTCGGCGTAAAAGGACGCCTAGCAGCATGCAATGAAGTCGCCACCCTAATTTGGTTGCTAGGCTTAGGGAACCCTAATCGTCATGGCATAGGAAATATAATAAGTAAAAAAAACTAAAGGCACAAAAAAGGGGTCTGGACCCCAGACAAAGGTTCGGGGTCGTATTATGCTCTCGGGAAGGTGTTAGGCACACGAGTCATATCCGAAAACGGTTACCGGTTGATGAGAGAGGTGTTTAAAAAGGTGTTTGATAAAATGCGTTTTGAAAAAGGGGTTTGATAAAATGCGTTTTGAAAAAGGGGGCCCTCAGAGGAATCTTCACTTTAGCCTTTTCTATGATCGTGACCGTTCAGGAATAATAAAAAGATCTTTCGGACGGGGTTACCGTTTATCAAGATCGATTGATTATTCCTGACGGTGACGTAATGGGACTGAATTTTCCGTAAGACTAACTGAGCGCCCTCTTTTTTTCATCATCGGGCCATGCATGATTAAATTAATTACTATGTGATCCTAACATGGATTGCTAACAGAGTACAAATTTAAATGATTGATTTTAAAGTGGAAAACTGATGTGGGATCGAAAGTCCCCATGTACATGTAGTCAATGTAAGCGAGAATTTAAAATCATATAAACATGGCATTTTAAGCAACTCTTTAAACACGTTGTTCATGTGGGTTGATTTTAATTCTAGCAGTTCTATATATCATGCATACGATTGATATTTGCGAAAAGCGTTGAATAAATAAAAAGGACTCGAAAGGCGTACTTTCGAGCGAAACTTGAAATTAACAGCGGTGGTGCTGCCGGCGGACGACGGCGATGAATGAGAGTGAGGGTGAGTGAATGGGGTTCAGGAGTGCAGGAATTGGACCGAAAAAATGGGGAGAGAGCAGAGCTGTTTTTCTTGCCAAAATTCGGACCTCTTGCGCGTTGAAGGGTAGTGGCTATTTATAGCCAAAGGTCACGTGGATGGCCAGACGAAGGAGCTGCGCGTGGTGGCCGGGAGCGTGTGCTGGCTGGGCTAGGGGAGCCGTGATGATGGCGGAGGGATAGGGAGCTAGGGAGCAGGTGGCTCGGGCGAGGACTTCGTGGCCTTGCTCGTGTGTGCACTGTGCATGTGCATTATGCACATTAATTCAAGGGCCATTGATCTGGTTGACTTTCCTTGGTTGACCAGATCAATGGCCATGATCAAATGGCCTTTTATCTGATTTAAATGGCCTCGAGTTGGTTCCCGCGTGCAAACGTTCCGAATTTTCGAGCCGAAGGTACTGGCGCGTAGAGAAAAATATGACAGGTTTAACCGTCTACAGCGAATGACGAGAATTTCTCGTGTAACGTGTTTATTTTCGCGTTCAAAAACGTGAAACGTTTGAACGGAAAAATAATAACGTTACGCCGAAAATTACACGAATCGCTGTAGACCGTTGCGACCAGAAAAAAAATCTAGCAACTAGTTGATGGAAAACATTTTAAAGTCAGGCTATTGTCCGAGCGGACTTACTCAGGTCCAATAACAGCTCGAATGAAAATAATAATAAAATAATAAAAATACTAAAAATGTGCTAAAACATTAAAAATCCTAAAATTCATGTGATGGCCTAAAACGAAGGAAAAACTAGCAAATGACTGCCGGATAGCCAAAAATGTGGTTTTTAAGGTTAAAAATAATAATGATAATAATAATGAAAATACATGCCGAGAAAATCAAAAACTCGATTTCGAAAGCTGACGATGCTAACGATGATGCTAAAATGCAATGGAAAAATTTAGAAATGCTAGCAATAGTAAATTAACTAAAAAGGACAGTAAATTAAGTAAATAACATAAATGCTAAAATTAGTTAAAAATAGCGTCAAAATTCGGGTATCAACAATTAGATGAGAATATAAAATCAACAAAATTTAACACATTAATTAAATTACCATCAATTGCTTTGCGTAAAGTCCAAACCACAGAAGAGAGATTAGAATTTTAGCAATCTAAAGGCACAATGTCAATAGAAATCATACATAAATTCTAGCAACACTCCAAATATAAGGTACTACACATACAGATGAATTAGATAAAAATGAATACAATTCTTAAACAACCTTTAATAGAAATAAATTTCAATACAGTAGGTAACAAGATAAGACCAAGAACGTGAATGCATCATGAATTGGACCAAATCAGTGAAAATCGCGCAAGAGAAAAAGGTTCTCAGATGAACTTTCTATTTCTTTCACCATACTTATTTCATCGATAAAAAATCTTAGCAATTATGCAAAAAATAACCAAAAAAAGTTACACAAGAGGAAAAGTTCATTGTGCCATTATCAATTTTTATTTCTTTCGCCAAACTTATTTTCATAATAAACAAATCAGCATTCACATTAACAAAAATAAAAAAAGCATAACCAGCAAAGAAAAGATAGAATATGGCACCTCAAGAACGCCAGCACAATGAGGAGTGATGGCGTTAGATTGGAATTTTTCCGTTGAGGAGAAGGAAGTTTTTTGGCCAATGAAGGGGACGGGGTGACTAGCGATTACCTCGGTCATGTCGCCAATGATGAGGGGCAGCGTGGTGGCTGCCAATGATGTGGGATTGATGGGTTTGAATTTTCGGGAAGGGAACGGATTGATATTGGTTGTTGCTGGTTTGGGACAATAGAATGTATGTAAGGTTGGGAGGATTGTCACTTTTAGCAAAACTATGTCGTTTGGCTAGTTTGCTAATTATTATACAATTGTTATTTTTAAATTTTTTTAATTCTTTTAGCAAGACTATGTATTATATATTTCAGTTTAGAGCATAATATCCACTATATATATATATATATATATATATATATATATATATATATATATATATAGTGGATAATAAATATTCATATTGATATTCATTCCATTTACCAATGGATACTATAAATGGATAATTAATAGATATGGTTGGTATAGATATCCATTATTATCCAATCCACTGTCATCCCTATTGCCAAATAGGCCCCAACTATAGATGGACGGATACACCCATGGCTTTAAACATTGCCCGTTATGTTACATAACGAAATTTTGGCCTTTTGTTACTGTTATTTCCGTTATATAACATGCGGACCCTATTTTACACAATATCATCGTTATATTATTATTTTTTATTATTTTTGTCGTTATTTTCCCGTTATAATTGACCTAATAAAAACTCATATTTTTTAGCCCACATTTTTTTATTTTTAACACTTAGCTTAACTTATAAGCTTTGATATTTTCGTTATGGGTATGAATTGGTCATGAATTAGACAAGACAATTAAGGTTTTGATAGTTATTTGAGTTTTCTTTATTTTTATATTCTTAACCCAATGTATTCAAAATTTCAACATGCACGCTCTTTTTATGGATCCACTTACTTTTTTTATTAATTATCTTCACCTAGTACTAACACAACAACCATAACTATTAAAAAGAAGTGGAGATAATAGAGGAAATACTAATAATTATTACTATGATCATTATAAATATTAATTTATTTTGAAAGTGAATTATATATTAGTGTATTGATAATTTGATATATGTGTGTGATTTTTAATATTTTGACTTTTCAAGATTAAAGACCTATATGTAAAAATCAACAATATTTTTTAGAATTTCAGGTTGAAGTTTGTATGTTTTGTTATTCATTGATAAATTTAATAGATATGTTTATTTGATAGAAAAATATAAATAATTTTTTAAACTACTGAACTTTTTTTAGTATTTACAGATCAATTGTAGCCGCGATGACCGCGCACGACTATTACCTTATGTCGTTATTTTTTGTGATTTCCGTTACATTACAATTTCCGTTACGTTACCCATTTCTGCGATTTGAAACCATACACCTGAGCACACTAGAATAATTAACAACCATATAATTAACTAGCAAAACTTTAGGATTTTTAAAAAAGTTCTTACAAATCATTTATAAAATTAAAGAAATTATTGTGAAAATGTTACTCTGAACAAAAAACTCTTAAACCTATTTTTCATTATAAATTTAATTAATTCAACAAATTGATAATCATATTTCTTTAATTATATTATAATTTTTATATATAACCCCACTCTCATCACAACTATTTCCATTAACTTTTATTTCTAGCATTTTCACATTAAAAAGTATATAGTAAATTATATAAAAAAAACTCTAAATTTTATAAAATCTTACATTACGTCCCCAGTAGCAACCATATAGCCTCCCAAAAATTACAATTTTGATCTTTCTAATCGGTATAAAATTCAGAAAAATGGTAAGAGGTTGCAAGAAAATATGTAAATTTAAGAGAAATGTAACATATAGTTTGCTATATTTGTTATATTTTTCTATCAATTTTTTACATCTTTTACTATTTTTGTTATTTTTTAATTAAAAGGTTTAAATTGTAACTTTTAATAAATTATAAATTTATATTATAAGTTTAAAACTATTAGATGGAACTGAAAGATTTTAAAAAGTCCATAGTTTACTCAAAAATATATTGACCAAACACAACATAGTTTATATTGATCGTGAGTGTGCTTTGCATATATATTGACCAAAAATATATAATGTTTGATCTGTCTAATATCGAAATGTAACATTTGGCACAAATGGTATTGATTTTTTCTTAATTATTATTTTTTAAATAAAAAGATATATATGAAGTTTGTATTTAATATTTATATTTAGGGTGATTGTTACATCGTAAATTGTTATTTTCTCATCTTTATATATAGAAATTTATTACATTAATCCTATTTAAGTATTAAAATTATATCAATATGAAAAAAGTTGGATTTTGTACTCTTATTTTCTCGTTTTAATTTTGTATAACAAAGCTTCGTTTTTACATCTTGACTTTCATAGATGGATGCTGGATAGTATTTTATTTTTTCCCCTTTCAATTTCATTGTCATGTTGAAAAATGTCAAAAGATAAAAGTAATCACTAATCACCTTTGAAATTTGAATAATCAAACAAAACGGGTACTGTAGACAATAGTACTAATTTAAAACCCAAATTGCCAAAGATTTTCTCATTGCTTATTTCTTACTACCGTATAAATCAGGGCAATACCTTTTTTTTAAAACTAAAATTAATCTAGTTTGATTATTATCAGGCTTTAAAAGATGACTCACTTTTTATCGTTTTTTCGATTTATAAAGTTCGAACGTGAGTCAGGGTAATACTTTTTTTTTATTTCAGATTAAAATTAATCTCGTTCAAACATTGTCAGTCTCCCAAAAGAAAATGATTCTCTCGTGATAGTTTTCTCCATTCATAAGGCTCAAATGCAAAAAAATGACTCTCGTGATATTTTAAGATATCATATAATATCAATATCATAATATACATGGAGTTTTCTCCCACATAAATACAAAGAAAATCCTCAAGAGGATATGCTAAAAGAAAGTGATTCTCGTGATGGTTTTCTCCATTCATAAGGTTCAAATGCTAAAAAATGACTCTCCGGTGTTTTAAGATATCATATAATATCAATATCATACTCTCTCTGTCTTCCAAAACATGTCGTTTTGGAACAGAGGGAGCAGGTAATGTCCTTCCTTTCTCTTTTTTTTTTTATTTTTTTATTTTAAATCGAACTTTGATTTTTTTGTTTAATAACTAGTCAACCCATCCTTCAATAGTACAAAAAATATGGAACCAAAAAGACAAAAAAATATAGAATAAAACAAATAAAATAAAAATTATTATAAACAGTAAGAATCCGTAGGAAAATGACATCTTTAGAAGACGGAGGAGGGAGTAATATACATGGAGTCTTCTCCCACAATACAAAGAAAATCCTCAAAAGGATATGCTTTTTTGCCTTTACTCGAAGCCAGAGATGCAAATTGGGTGAGAGAAGAAAACAAAATGAAAGAATCAAAATATGGAGATGCAGGGTATCGATCCCCGTACCTCTCGCATGCTAAGCGAGCGCTCTACCATCTGAGCTACATCCCCATTTCATGCTCCTAAGGTGCGATTTAATGCATTTGACCTAGAATAACGTAACACATGGTCACCCATCATAGGAAGGTGCAGGGAAGGTGACAAAAAGGAAAGGAGAGATTATTTAAACTCACAACTGGAAAAATTGAAAATTGTTCTCTTGACTAAAGTGCATATCCACGCTATAAAATATATGAAGCTGAGGCATTAGATTGTCCCTTTCAATCAAACATTGTCAACTATCTAATTCATGTATATTAATAGCATGATTTAAATTACCTGAGTTTCACTTCATATATGTCGGCGAAAAAAAGAACATGTTGTTGTTGTTCTCGGATAAAGTTTTAATGATATCGCAAAATTGTAAATTCATTAGAATACAAACATGTTTACCACACATACCCTTTGCTTTTGTTTGGTCTTTCACTAGTAAGCACTAAACAGTAAACGTCACGGACAGTTTTACTGCTTTAGCACTGAATTTGTGGTGCAGAATTCCTGTCATGGGGTTTTGAGTTTCCTAGGAATAACAAAAAGTCTGAATTTCTTTATTTCTTTTGCTGACAGAGAAGATGGGAGTGGATGGAATCTTTCAACAACTTGCCACTGATCTTTAGCAAAAACCCCTAAACACATTCTTAAGAGAACATATGATTATTATTATTATTATTATATGGCACAAATTACAAAACCACTGGAGAAGTTATCCCCTGGAGCTGAGGAATAATAATACCAGAAACCCAATCTTCTCAAACACACAAAAGCATACTATAATGAATGTTGTAGCCATTTTCCTGTCTAGTTGCAGAGCAGGAAAGATATGCTTTGCCTAAAAATAAAGGAATCTTTTGATATGCAAACTTCAAACATAATGAGAATGCAAAAGAGGAATCTATTCTATTCACAACAAGTTGTGCAACCAAAGACAAATCCACATCCTACCTAATAAAGGAATGAAGAAAAGGATCAGCAGCAGGTAGGAAAATACCAAAATGCTACCTCACCACCAAAATGACTTGAAAGATGAAATAAGTTTTGCATTAAAATAAGTCAACATGAAGCTGCTCTGTTAGGAGGAGGAACAATTGCAAAAACAAATAGAGCAAGATTACATTTTATCCAGAGACAGAAGAAAAAAAAATGCAGAATATAGTCCCCTCACATAAACTAATGAATGAACAGCAGTTTTGAAGAAAGAAAAAAGAAAAGAATGGCAAGGTTGACAAACAGGGTATCAATGAAGACCAAAGTTTCAAAGCATCACCATGGTTAATCATAGCCATCCACCACCTCGTAAGTTTTCGTTTATTATTTTTCTCAAGGACTGATGATTCAGTATCTTGCCGAACTTAATGTCTAGCTCATCAAACCAGTTGCATCTTAGTAAAGTCTAAGAAAAACAAATTTGCTTCCATTTTCCTTTCATCATAACATCTTCAGTCATCAAACAAGCTACATAGAATCACAAAAACAACCACTTACCTCTTCTTTGGGATACTCTATTTGCTTGAAAATCATAATTAGGAAGTAAAACTCTAAATATAGTGATGTCAATATACTAAAAAAAATCACCAAGCCAATGTAACAACAAAAAGAGAAGCGACGATTAAAGCACCAAGTTGAAAGGCAAAAAAAGAAACAAAAGAAAAAAAAAAAAAGCAAAATTTCTATCTATAATGCTAATTCCAAGAAAGATATGCAAGCAGCACCCATAGTTCTCCATCTTCTTCCACACTAAACCTGCCTATATCCACTATACCAAAAATATCAAATCCTCTATGCAATTTCAAGTCCGCCACCTCTAAGTGTTGGCCCTGGTTTAGAAAGGAAGAAATGAATAAAAGATAGAACAAACCACAGATGTAGAGTCAGGGCCATACTGATCAAAAGAGGGTATAAGGTGGATGACCAACAAGAGAACTTTGCATTCGCATTCATGGAATCAACAACTTTCACTAATTCTCAATGGCTGCAGCTGTAACTCTTAATGGTCTAGCTCTCTCCTGTTCACCACTGCGTTTCCAAAAAGCCCTCCTCCACCAAACTTCAAATCCTCTTTGTATATTCGGACAATCTTCACCAGAGTTCAAGAACCGATCAAACCAAGCAAGCAAAATCTCCTGCTGCCATGCCAGTGGCAGTGTTAAGATTGTATTACTAAGACCATCCTCAATTAGATGCCGATCCAGACCTTTCGATGCCCTTCTCATCCACCCAAAATCATCATAAAAGGGCACCAACCATGTCTGCAAAAGCAAGCACCTTACTTCTTTTGAAGCCAGCAGCTGCCCCTTCCCAATTCCAACAAACAACCTGGCTGTAACTCTGCTAATCTCATACCTGTGAACAGCAGGAACTTTAGAATGCACATTTGACAATTCAGATTGAGATGCCCATGTTTTCATAAAGTCTTCAGCTATCTGTCTATCAATCAAAATATCTAAAATCCAATGCAAATTATCTGCTTGTCGTGCAATCTGGCCAATATCTTCAGAATCCCCACCTGCTGCCCTGAGAAAATGATCATGAAGCAGCTGCAAACACCCATCACAAGCTGAGTACAATGATTCTTTCCGTAGATCATTCTGTGAAGAATTCTCCCGAAGCATCTTGGTCACTAGCCCTTTCATCTCACGCCTGGCTTTTTCATCTTTACCTTCAAGTACTACATGTAAAAGCTTGAGAAGCACTTGTTCATTGTCACTGCTCTCTTCAGTTCCATTAGTAACTTCAATTGAAACCCTCTTCAAAACCTCCCCCGCTCCAACCCCTTCAAGACGAAGCTCTGATAGCAATGAAGCCACCTTCTCCTCTTCATCCTCAGCCCATGGAGCAGCTTCTAAGTACTCCAAACAAGACAAAACGCCAGCATCAAAACCAATTGCTGCAGAAACCTTCAAATGAAAAACCACCACATGAAGGAAAAAACTCAGCTCCTCATAATGCTTACATATCCCTAACTGCTGTCAAAGGAAAGTAATCTGGTAATCCATTTCTACTGTTTCAGGTGTGAAACCAAAAGGCCAGATTAGTACAGGAATGACTATCAATGCATCAACTATCAGAAATGAAATGACCCTAAAATTTTGAAATTCATCCAAGATTTCTTTCCCGTTCCAGCAAAAGCTCAAGCACTAAACACATAACTACTTTGCAACAACTTATTCAAATCTCATCTTTGAGATTCCTGTCCCATTTCAATAGTCCTCGCCAACCCAAAATAGAACTCAACTATTCAACTCTAGACAAGACACCGCTAAATCATCATAAGAAAAAACACACGCACACATTTTTTCAAGCTTTCTGTCCACACTTCCAAGTTCCAACTAACTCTCCTAACCATATCAAAGAAAACCAAAATGGTACTTAAAATAAACATAATGCATTACCTTCAAAATGCCAAGAACCCTACTCACATCCTCCTTCATCAGCTTCCTTCTTAGATCCTTACAATACATCAACCTCAAAGTCTCAATATATACCTCCACATCATCACAGTCCGCAATCTCCACCGCATATTGCCCCATCCCGACCACTCCTCCTCTTTGCTGCTTATTCGGCCACCTATCACTCAACAACTTAGCAGCAAAAAACCTGCTATGTGCCACCAAGATCTGCCTATGCACATTCATTGACACACTAATTCCATCTTTGGAACTCAATGTCAGCTTCACATCGCTCGACCCAGAATCATTAAACTGGTCCCCTGGACTCCTATTCATTAACAAGTCATTCACTCGCTGCAAGATCAAAACTTTCTTATCGGGCACTGACATTTCCGCGTTTTGCGAAGCCTTTACACTGGCATTGATGGTGTGGTTGGTGACATAAGCAGTAGTTTTCGGCTGCAATTCGGGTTCACTAGCCATCATCTCAAAAAGGGTCGGGCTTGATCTTGGCTTACAATGATCCGGAGGCGGTGGTGACATTGGGTTCAACAGTCCAGCAGTGAGCGCCGAATTGAACTTGGTGAAACTGGAAGGAAAGTTTTGATCTTGGTGGCCATTGGTGGTTGCAGCAGTGAAGTCCATAACGGGTGACAGACTTCCACGAGAAAACCGGATCTTGAACTTGGAATGCGAATCCGGATCCAGTTCGGCTTGTCTTCTCGGGTTAACGGGTTGTCGACTGAGATGGGTTTGCTGTTGTTGTTGAGATGGAGCAGGCGGTGGAGTGGGGAGAGGCTTAGAAGCTGGACAGCACCAGGAGTTATCAGGGGAAACAATGGTGGGCGGGTCAAGCTTTTTCCGGGTATGGGTGAGGGACTGGTCGGAGCAAGGGGTGGAAGAGGCAGTTGCAGATGAGGAAATGGTGGTTTCCTTGTATTTGCGGCGTTTGGGCTTGGTGGGTTGAGCTAGGACTTTAAGATGAGATTTTGTTGTTGTTGTAGAAGGAGGAGGACGAGGGGAAGTGGCTATAGAAGTTTTCTTAGTGCTACTACTAATTGGTATTGATGTTGTTTCCATGAATAATTGGTTTTTAGTGGCAATGTTTATTGTCTTTTAGTTGATAGCATTGGGCATTGGCATTACCAAAAAATGAGAGTATGTTTTTGTTATGTTTTGATATATGGGAATTAAAAATGGCGATTGATACAAGACAACAACGTAGGAGAGATTGAAATGATATCAGCACAGCAATAAATGTGAACAGACTGAGAAACTTCGGCTTTATAGGTATTAGCGGCAAGAGAAAAGAAAAAGGCCCATGAAGCCCATTTTGACATTTACTCTTCTTCTTTTTTCCATCTTTTGAGGAATTTTTGGTTTCTGAGGAGTGAAGGGAAGAAGAAGATGGGTCTTCTTGCTTTTTGGTTTGTTTGATTGGAAATTTGGAATTGTGTTGAAGTTGAAAAGTTGAAGGATAATAAAAAGTACAGAGGCACTAGTGTGTTGTTGGGTTTGTTTTATGTCTTTTTTTTTTTTTGGTAAACCTTTTGATCATTCCTTATTATGATGTTTTTGGATCTCATGTTATGTGCCTGTAATGACTAGTGAGCACTACATAGTGATGTTTTTTTTGTTGTTGATTTCAATTTCATTGCTTGAATTGGCAGGATTGTGCCAGCTGTTTGTTTCATTGCCAGCTTGCCCAAAACACAAAGGTACCTATCCACGATATTAGTAGTTCGCTCCTCTCTAATACGGGTAATTTAATCGTTCAATTAATAAATTCATTAAACTAAAATAAGAAGATATCAAAATTCGGTGGAAAACATTCCTTTTTCTTTTCCCATTAATATAACATAGTATATACAAGAAGTGTGATGTACTCCCTCTGGTCCGAAATGTATGACTTCCTCGCATCCCAATTTTCAGTAGGGAACGCATATCGAGGAGGCCGGATGAGGCACTATTTGACCCCCAAAAATTCCGTACTTTTTTTCGAACGTACGTTAATCCTTAACGTACTTCCGAGAAAAAATTCGGGGCAAAATTGTCTCAAATAGTGACTGTTCCGGCCGTCTTAAGATACGTTCCGGAATAGTAAAAGCAAATGTTAAAACGTCATACATTTCGGACAAGAGGAAGTATTCAATTAGATTATTATATAGTATAGTGGATGACTAATTTTCTTTTATGTCAATATGTTTTCTTTTAAAATTATGGGTTAACTTGGTTCAATTGCTGGTATACCAACAATTTTATTCGTAAAGCTAGCATTCCATAGTTACCATTTAATTGTCAATTCCCTGTGCCATTATGAAAATGACAAGTTTGATTCACTAATTTCTTTTATAATTTTAGAACATAACTAAGTTTTTTTTAATAAACTAACCAGTTTAATCCGATTTGATTAATAAATCAGTGACTCATAACTTGTATAAATAATTTTAAAATACTTATTGGTTGAATCTGATTAAACCCGTGAATTATTGACCCAATATTTTAAGCGGTTCGTTACCTAGTTCAATTATGATAATCTTGTCCAAAATAACAATATTTCACCTAAAAAAGAATCGAATATATAATAAGTATTGTTTAAAAATAATTAGAATATAACAACAAAGTTAAAGAGATGTGTAATACGTAAAAATGAACGTTAAGATACTATATTAACACAAAAAATAATATAAATATTGGTTTATGAGATAATTTTTTTACTTTTATCAGACTAGGTTATTAGTGCTATGCCCTAAACTAACCAACTTGATTAAAAAGAGTAATTAAGATTTATTTAAAATGTTAAATAAATCATGTTCTGTAATCTCGGGTTATATTAAATATTGTGTTTTATCGGGAGAAAACGGAAAATAACACAAACATGTAAAATTGTTTTACATGTGTCAATTAATTAAGTAGTTAATGTCATTACAAGTCTTCTTTCATGTGTAAGGTAAATATAAAGTGTGGCTTTAGATTTTACTAGTATTAGTGATCAGGCGTTGGCCCGGGTATCATTTTTTTATTTTAATTTTTTGGTTGTGGTTTGTAAATTTGTGGAAAATAATAACCGAGTTAAACAATATTTTGGATAATTAAATTTTGATTTAGTTTGGATAATTAAAACAATACTTTGTACATTTGGTTCGTATAACCAAGGAAACACAAAAAAAAATCCAATAATTTTGGATAATTATATTTATTCATTCATTTAATATCGGTCTGTAATTTAAAATATTAGAATTATTAGAATTTTCAGTACCACAGATTTTTTTTTATTAGGGGTCATAAATTTTTATTATTATTATTTTCATTAACAACCAATTGAATTTGATTAATGGATAGTGCATTCAAAAGACAAAAGATAAATTAGTAAATAATGTAGTGTGTGCATCGTGAATATGTGAGATATTAAAGGATAATTTTGTAAATGAACTACACTAATACGATGAGTAGTACTAGGGGTGTCAACTAATCCTGAGACCTGGAGACCCTGACCCGAGTCTTTTTGTCGCGATCGGGATCTTTTTTTTTTGCCTGTTTTTTGGTTGGGTAGGGATAGATCCGACCCTATCGGGCTCGGATCTCGACCAGTGAAACCCGGACCCGACCAAATTTAGACCCGGCTAAATTAGGGTTACCACTTACCACAACGCAACAACATACCTCTCATGTCATTCTCTCATTAACACAACATACCTCCATTCTCCTCGAGCTTTAGCCTCCCACACAACAACAAACAATCTGCTGCTCCGACTTCTCATCTGCTCTTCTCTTGTCATCTGTTCTTCTCCGTTCTCCGTTCTCATCCCACACAACAACAACAACAACAACAAACAATCCCTTCTAATCTTCATCTAATTGTTCTCTTTCTCTCCCACAACAACAAACAATCGTGTCGACTGCCACACCACAGAGCCGATTGAGGTGAGTTTCTTTTAAATATTTCATAGAGGTTTTGGTGTCAAAATGGTGAAAAAGGTTGAAACTTTGATGGGTATGAATGGTGAAATTGAGGTTAAAAAGTCACTTCATTTTGGATCTTTAAGCAATGTGATGATGACTGTGTTTGGTAAAAGTTATGGTACCGAGACCCGAAGACCCGGACCCGGGTCTTTTTGTCGGGACCGGGACCATTTTTTTGGCCTGTTTTTTAGTTGGGTCGAAACAGACCCGACCCTATCGGGCTTGAATCTCGACCGAGTGAGACCCGGACCCAACCGGGTCTGACTCGACCAAATTCATACCCGGGTAAATTAGGGTTACCATTTGCCACCACACAACAACAACACCTCTCATCTCATTCTCTCATCAACACAACAGACCTCCATTCTCCTCGGGCTCCATCCTCTTACACAATAACAAATAATCTGCTGCTCCGACTTATTATCTGCTCTTCTCTTGTCATCTATTCTCCTCCGTTCTCACTTCTCATCTGCTTCTCCGTTCTCTGTTCTTCGTTCTTCGTTCTTCGTTCTTCGTTCTCATCTCACACAACAACAATAAAAATCCCTTATAATCTTCATTTAATTGTTCTACTTCTCTCACACAACAACAAACAATCGTGCCAGCCGTCACACCACAGAGCCGATTGAGGTGAGATTCTTTTAGATATTTCAGAGAGATTTGGGTGTCAAAATGGTGGAAAAGGTGGAAACTTTGATGGGTATGAATGGTGAAATTGAGGCTAAAAAGTCACTTCATTTTAGGTCTTTGAACAATGTGATGATGATTGTGTTTGGTAAAAGTTATGATTTTGATGAGATAGGAGATGGGTTGTTGCTTGAAGAGTTAGTGAGTGAAGGGTACGAGTTGCTTGGGATTTTTAACTGGAGTGACCATTTTCCTATTCTGGGTTGGTTTGATTTGCAGGGAGTGAGGAAAAGGTGTAGGAATTTGGTTTCAAAAGTTGATACTTTTGTTGGAAAAATTATTGAGGGACATAGAACGAGGAGGATTGATGGGAAAGTGAGTGATGACTTTGTTGATGTTCTACTTGATCTAGAGAAGGATCTAGAATAATTTCTGTCGGGTCTAGTCCCAAAATCGAAAAAAACTTCCGGGTCTGAGTCAGAGTCTATTTTCCTAGCCCACAAAATTTGCGGGTCGTGTCTAGACCCGATCCATTCGGGCTCGGGTCTACAGGTTAGGGACCCAGACCCGTAGACTCATTTTGACACCCCTAATTAGTACCACCAAAAAAACAAATATTTTCCTTTTTAGTGTCATGGGTTATATCATACTTATATGTGGACATATAGTCACTTTGCTAGAATTGTTCGTCATAAATAAATAGGTTTTATACATGACAAGCAAAGTTACAAGTACATTGTAAAACTTGTTATTGAGAGAGATTACAAGACAACACTTAATACAAACAAGAGAGTTATTTTGTGCGATCTCTGTAAATGTTGCTAGCATAACAGTGGAGAGTGTACGGCTAGAGAAGGAAACGTTCACTGATTCGAAGTAAATATAGATACTTAAAGATTCACTGTTTGAATCGTTTTCTTTCTCTAAATAAAGTATGTGATTCAAATCCTTCAATGTACTAGTTTATTCGATTGCATGGGTTTTGTTTTACAGGTTTTTATTGTATTGAGCTTGGACCAAATATTAAAGAAAAAGTCAGAAGTCTTTTTTTAATAAACTGTATAGTATTAAAAGAATGTGACACAAGAAGTGAGAGTATAAACAAGAGCCTCCAATCGACCAAAAGGTAAATCCTTTGAGGACTCTTAAAACATAAACACTCAAGTGTGAACCTTAAAATTTATTAGTCATTTAATCTCATTATTATCATAATTTATTACTCCCTCCGTCCCAATTTATTAGACGCATTGGGTGACTTCACGCCGTTTAAGGCGTCTGACGCGTTGGCAGCCAGTCACTAGTCATCAGTGTGTGTCTGTGGGACCCACGTGACTGTTTACTATTTTTTATTCATTTCCTTCATTTCCTTTCTCTGTACTCCACTTTCACCTTTATTTCTTTCCTTTGGTTTCTCCGTCTCTTTCCTCTGTTTCACCCAAAATCCAAATGCAAATTTCAACAAAACAGAAACCTAATCCTAACCCTAACCCGCCACAATTCCCCCAAAATTTCAATCAAGATTTACTGTTCTCTTTTGAATTAATGAAATTCAAAATGTTTCCCTCCTTTAACTGTTCAATCAAAAGTTTACCCATCCCGTATATGTTTGAATTATTTATTGTTTGCCTCCAATTTCAACCAAGTTTAAACCTCATCGTTTTCAATTTCTCAAAATTGTCATCAATTTCTTCTTCCATCAATGTCGACTTCACCTATCGATCTAAATGAGCTCCCAACTAATTTCCCAATTAGCTACTCAATCGAACCTCAATCTCCTCTCAATGATTGGCCTGGGATTGAAGATTTTTCAGAGGATGAGTCCGGGATACGAGCGGCCCAATTACCAGCTGAAACCAACGACGACGAGGTTCAGCAAGAACTGGTCATCCCGGACTTAAATCAAACATGTCCCCGAGGTATTAATTTTTTTACGAAATTGGTAATTAGTCTTCAATCCAATTATGGAATGACCAATGACGATGTACTAAATTTGTTTTCTCAGATCATAGGAAAGAACTGACGATAGAAGAGCGCCGCGAGGCATTGCAGATGTTGTTGTCAAAAAGCGCAAATGGGGTGTTGAAGAGAGGATCAACGAAAGATGTTGCAGTGACATTCGGAGTGGGGATTCGCACAATTCAGAGAATTTGGAAACGTGCTCGGGATACAGGTAATAAAGTTCATGCTAATGGTAGAGTGAAGAATTGTGGTCGAAAAAGAGTTGAGTTTGATTTGGAAGCTATTAGAAGTATTCCTTTGAAGGAGAGGACTACATTACGATCTCTTGCTTATTCACTTGGTGTGTCTAAGACGTATTTGTATAGAAAATTGAAAGAAGGAGCAATTAGGCGTCACACGAATGCAGTTAAACCTTGTTTGACACTAGAAAATCAGACTGTCAGAATACAACATTGTCTCTCCAGTTTGGATCCGTCGTCTATACCTAATGCTCCAACATTCAACCGGATGGAGAATACAGTGCATATTGATGAGAAATGGTTCTACTTGACAAAGAAAACACAGACATACTACCTGTTGCACGACGAAATTGATCCAGTAAGAAACATTAAATCTACTCATTTCATACCTAAGGTAATGTTCTTAGCTGCTGTTGCAAGGCCAAGGTATGACTCCGATGGCTTATGCACTTTTGATGGAAAGATTGGGGTTTTCCCATTAGTTCAATCGGTAGTTGCATTAAGATCGAGTCAGAACAGGCCTCGTGGTACAGCTGAGATCAAACCAATTGCTAATATAACAAGAGATGTAATTAGAGAATTTATGGTAAATAAAGTTTTGCCGGCCATAGCAGCGAAGTGGCCTAGGGAGAGTATCAATGATGAAATTTTTATTCAGCAGGACAACGCAAAAACGCATATTCAAACTGATGATGATGAATTCTTGTATGCAGTTCAGCACAGTGGAATGACGGTTTCTCTGGTTTTTCAACCACCTAACAGTCCGGATTTAAATGTGTTGGATCTTGGTTTTTTTCGAGCCATTCAGTCACTACAGAGTAAGAAGTGTGCAAAATCATTGGGGGCCTTAATCGCGGCAGTTGAGCAGGCTTACTTTGATTTTGAAGATCACAAATGCAACAATGTTTTCTTAACCTTACAGGCATGTATGATTGAAATTTTGAAATGTGATGGCTCAAATAATTACAAGATTCCACACATAGGCAAGGATCGATTACAGAGACAGGGGGCTTTACCATCATCACTGTGTTGCTCATCACAAATTTACGCTAATGCTCTTATCCAACAGTCTATTTAAACTCATAGGTAATGTTTAACTTCATTGTTTTCTCTAATAATTCAATACTTAATCTTACAAACTAATAGGATATTTACTTGGATATATGTTGTTCACAATCCCTGATGTGTTCTTGGACAGCTTGGAGAACTTAAGTGTGGGCATCTTTTTGGTTGTTGGTGGAATTTTTGAACAATTTGTTGTCATGGATGGACAGTTTTTTGTGCAGATCTTGATGTGTCCTTGGACAACTTGGAGAACTTAAGTGTGGGCATCTTTTTGGTTGTTGGTGGAATTTTTGAACAATTTGTTGTCTTGGATGGACAGATTTTTGTGCAGATCCTGATGTGTTCTTGGACAGCTTGGAGAACTTAAGTATGGGCATCTTTTGGTTGATGGTGGAATTTTTGAACAATTTGTTGTCTTGGATGGACAGATTTTTGTGTAGATTAGGGATGTGTTGTTTAACAGTTGGGTTTAGCTCTGTATTTGGTAGGAATATGTAAAATCAGATCATGGATGTTTTTGGATTTAGTTGATATGTAAATTCAGACAGTTTGATGTATTTCGGAAAGTAAATGAAGATGTTTTGTGCATAATCCCTTCCTTTTATGTTAGCAATTTAAATCAATTCGATTTGTACTGTATTAGTGATCATGTTGCCAAAGTTGTGTTTCAAATGCAAATATATTTTGTGCATTTTCCCCTGTTTCTAAGTGACAAGAATGTTGTGCACAAAATCCTGTTTCCAATTGCATGAAACATACACAAATCAAAACAAATCCAAAGAAAACAATACCCTAAATTTAGTACACATCACAACGATAGTAGATTAACAAAAATCCAAACCAAATTCGTCCAAGTTGAATAAACAGAAATTACATTTTTCCATAATAAAACAAAAGCACAACCACAAAGATACAAATATTAAGCGCATCGACTTAATCGTCTTTTGGAACATCAGGGATCAACAATGTATGCTCATGGGCTTGATGCTTAATCATCCTCAACCGTGCTACATGCTGTTGCAGCCGTGCTGCATCCTGTTGCAGCCGTGCTGCATCCTGTTGCAGCCTTTCAATGTCTTGATTTGCCTGTTCAATCCTTGCTTCCACCTGCTGGATCTCCTGCTCAGTGTAACTCCCAACCACGCCACCTCCAGCCAAAAAAGTAATTATCCAATTAATAAATGAATCATGATCACCATTTTTACTTCAGACAAAAAAAGATGAAGATTGCAACAAGAACACAATATGTGCTACCTATGACACAAACTTATTACTAAAATTCTTCTCAAATCCAGTAATTAAAAAGTCCAACTCTACCTCTGAGCATTTTGTCCATTCCTGTGTTAATCTGCTACCTAATAGAATAATCATGAACAAGACAACAACAACAACAACAATAGCGACACAGGTTCACATCACAAATCCGTACTGTTAGAAAAGTGAGTACATTATTTTTATCCTGTTCCTTTTTTTCCCCTGTTCTGCTGAATTTTTTTTTACCTCATGTGTGAATCGCTTTGCTCTTTTCCATTTACTTCAATGGAGACTACAAAGAGAAGAGAAGTTATGGGTTGATGGTGCAATAGTAAACAACATAGATTAGGATGGGCATTTAGAACATTTTAGACACTATTCCTCCATTCAGCACAACTGAAACAATGTACATCATCATCATAGGCTAAGATCACATTACGAGGACTTTGTGAAAACCTTAAACGACATCGATATTGCATCTGGTTGACACATTGGGCATGATGAGTAGAAAGTGCATTTCAGCATGATTGTGTTGCACACGTAGAGAGCATTATATGCAAAGATATTTGCAACAGCCCATCTTGCTGATCCGGCTCTGAAGCTGTATGTATCATTCACTGTATAATTCAGGGATATCCCAAAATTTATAGGCATTCCTATTCAGGGCTCCAGCATTCAGCAGACACTCTTGGATTTCCATGAGTTTTCAAGACTGGCATGTTACCTATAATATTCAAAGCTGTCAAACCTCGTCTTGGATTTTAAGAACCTTGGTTGTTTCGTATACTATTCCCTTCCCTCTTCATCCTCATTCCTATACATTCATTTTCTAACTTTTCATTTCTTTTTTCTTGTCTATATCATCCTACCAAACAGACCGTAAATGATAGATTAAGGATTACTTGCATTTACTTGGCTATACAAAAAAAGATGAAGATTGCAACAAGAACACAATATGTACAGATTTCATCAGTTAGACTACAAAAAGAATAGATGAAGATTTCAACAGAAACGACCCATTAACATCAATTTCATCAGTTATACTACCAAAAGAAAACCATTAACACTGATTCAACTCCAAAACACCAAATCCAAATATGTACAGAAATGACCCATTTACATAAAAGTAAACTAAAAGTTTAGATTCAAACCTTTGCCTTCATTCACATCATGGTTGTCATTGGGAGATACGTCGGTTGCTGGAACTTCGTTCAAATCGACATCCAAATGGGTTTTTTCCTTCATTCAGCCAACACTTTATCCACAAAAACCCTAACCCTGAACAAAAGATTTTTATATTCTAGACTAAGCCTATTCTTCTGTCCACTCGTTTGCTTAGCCCCCTCGATTTCTTCGTTTACCCCTCTCTTAGCCGTTGCCGGAACATCGTCGGTGATATCCATTTCGTCACCGTCAACCTCTAATGAATCCGGGACAAACATATTGTCACTCTCATCAAATTCCACATAACTATCGGGCTGAGAATCTTCAAAACAAACACCCTCCATTTTTTACGAATTTATTTGCTTCGTTTTGGAGAAGAAAACCATAAGAGGAGAGATGGGAAAGATGAAGAAAGAGAGAAAAATGGGTGTCAGTGATTTCTGAACCCTTCAACTCTATGTCTCCCCCACATTTTCAAATCCCGCCCTTTCATTTTCCCTATACCTATTTTGCCACCGTATGACGCGAAACTCAAGCACAAAGTCACTCACATGTTTAAGGTCATTTTTGTCAAAACATCAGAATAACAGACACGGTAGCCAAGGACGTCAGTTAAAAAGGAACATTAAAATTGGGCTAAAACGTCTAATAAATTGGGACGGAGGGAGTATTTTTTAATTAAAATTATATTACATAGATATAGTTACAAAAATTGATAATACATTAAAAAAATTAATAAATTAAAACAATCTATAAAAAAATAAAAACTTTATACTATCATATAATATCTTTTAATTATTAATTTTTTAATGCTTTTGATTATTATATTATTTTTGTCAACTTTTGATTATATTGCATGCATATATTAAGATAATAAAAATTTCAAAATATTTTTAAAAAAATAAGACTTTGATCTTATGTTAATATTATATTTTAATTATATGAATTTTTATATTTTTAATTTATTATTAATAAATAATAATATATTTATGCATCACACGTACCAAACTATTTGATAATTAAAAAGGAAAAAAGGGGAAAATGGGAATTGATTGATGGTGGTACGCGTGTGTGGGTTGGAAAAAAAGAAAAAGGAGAGGAGAAAATTGTAATTATATAAAGTGGGGTAAAAAAAGGAAACCACATTAGCAATACACTAAAGATAAAATCAGGGATTTTATTATTTTTATTTTATTTTTGGATTTTTCTTTTGTTCATAAAGAAAATGAGAAATTGCTTGCACGCTTTCCAAGGAAAATAAAGTTGATTCGATTTTGATTGTAAATTCTTTTTCCATAAACCATAATCATGACTTGACTTCATATTCATCATCGAGAATTCAATTCTGAGATTTCAATGATTTCACTGATTTCAAGGATTTCAAGGATTTAATATATTATAATCTTTTTTCCCAAAAGTTTTCTTTTCCCGTTTTCTTTATATATATCACTTAATACAAAATCAATATCAATAATAGTATTATTTTGAGTTAGGATGAAGTTATAACAATGTTAAAACTTAAAACAGGTTTTTAATATTAATTAATTAAGACTCTAATAGAAATCTAAATTTATAAACACTTCCCATTTATTAAAATTATATTAAAAAATTAAATTTATAAACTCTATTAAAACCGTTGGAACTAGTCGACTTAGATAGTTGAACCGATTAATATTTGAGGTTTATATATATATATATATATGATATGTACTTTATATTCAATTTACCCAATAATCAGATTTCCTTGAATCATTGACCTTGAAATTGAACTGTTTGATTCTGGTTCGATTTAAATAACCATGCTTTTATATGTTAAAATATTTAATTTCAAAAGATATAATAAATTATTAGTCAATGACTAAGTTGGAAAAACCTACCCATAACTAATTTAAATGGGTATGGGTGTTAAATAGGTTAGTGCAATTTTTAAATGGGTAGAAATGGATAATATACCCATTTAAACTAAAATAGGTGGGTTTTATTGGGTTGGGTAATGGGTACCCAATGAGTACCAATTAAACCAAAGCCAACCCTATCCCTCCCATTCTCCTCTCTCTCTCATCTTTTTTATTTTTCTTTTTTAAATAAATTCAATTTTCTTAATTTATATAATGAATAAAATAAATTAAAAATTACAACAACGTAATCTCTATCTCAAGATGAGTAATTCTATATCCACTTTTCTTTTTTTTTAAAATTTTTTTAAAATGGGTTTTATACTTTTCATAGGATCACTTATGATTTTTTTCTTAAAAGTATGAAAAAATTATAGTCATGGATAATTCAAAATTATTTAAATATATTTTGAATTAATTTAAAATTTTCATAACTATTCTTGTAATTAATATTAAATCATTAATGTTGAAATAAATATATAATTTATTTTCCCGACCTTTTTATTTTTTCCCCATATATCTACGTAAACATAGAATTTTGACTTATTAGGTTTTTTTTTCCTGCAAAATCTCAATTGATTAGGTCTTTTTTTTTTTGTTTGCTTGCTTGCGTTTAACTATTTTTTCTTATTTAATTAATGGAAACATATATGAATGAAGAAAATTTAAGACATAAAAGATGTAACTAATACTTGAAATACTTTTTAAAATAAATATTATATTAATAAATAAAGTATTGGTCAACTACTTTACCCGTTTGGATATATTTTATCCCATATTTAAAACATTACTGAAATTATAGTAGAGAGAATGATAAATTGTGGTTAAGAGAGTAAAGTGGAGGAATCAATACTACAATTTAATCACTGTAAGAGGTATGTAAACTAAATTCTACTTGATTTAACTTCAATCTAATTAATTAGTCCTTGATTCTTTAGCTATTTTTTCGGTTAAAGTTTAATGTTTAATTACTATTGCATCAAATGTGATTACGCCGAATTTAAATTTAAATTTTAGTTGAAGTATATTAGAAATATATTTTAAGTGGGGTGAATCATGTGAATCCAACGTGAAATGTATCTAATATTTTCCCTCTTTATGAAGTACGTTATGTGCTAAAAAAATATGTAAATTAGCAAACATAGACCCACTACTAATTTTAAAAAAAAATGACAGTGATACTTATGTTTTTTTTAAATAGAGAGAATCATGCAAATCCCACGTTGAAAACGAGCCAAAACAGTAAAAAATGAGAAAAAAATGGTAAAAATGAGCAAAAATGATAAAAAAAATGAGCCTAAATTGTGAAAAATGAGCATAAATGGTGAAAAACGAGCCTAAACGGTGAAAATGAGCAAACATTGTGGAAAACGAGCCAAAATGGTAAAAAAAAAGGAGCCAAAATGGTTAAAAACTAGCCAAATTGGTAAAAAAATAAGCCAAAATGGTAAAAAACGAGCCTAAATGGTCAAACCCGAGCCTAAATGATAAAACCCGAGCCTAAACGGTCAAACCCGAGCATAAATGGTCAAACCCGAGCCTAAACGATGAAACCCGAGTCTAAACGGTCAAACCCGAGCCTAAATGGTCAAACCCGAGCCTAAACGATAAAAACCAAGCCTAAACGGTCAAACCCGAGCCTAAATGGTCAACCCCAGAACCTAAATGCTAAAACCCGAGCCTAAAAGATAAAATCAACATACACAGTCAAAATCGAGTCACATAGTCAAACTTTGTCAAAATTTACATTTTTTGGGGTCAATATTGTATTTTTAATCTTACTTAATAAAAAATTATATTTATTGAGTTAATATGATTTAAATGGGTATAAATGGGTGGGTATAATTTAAATGGGTATGAGTACCCATTTAAAAAATTATATGGGTAATAAATGGGTATGATACCCATACCCACCCATACCCATTTAATCCTTACCCATACCCACTCATTTGCCACCCCTATTCATACCCACCCATTTGCCACCCCTAGCTAATACTCCCTCTGGTCCAAATTAAATGTCTTCCTCGCATCCCAATATTCAGTAGGGAACGCATATCGAGGAAACCGGATGAGGCACTATTTGACCCAAAAAAATTCGTTTTTTTTTTAACGTACATTAATCCTTAACGTACTTCCCAGAAAAAATTATGGGCAAAATTGTCTCAAATAGGTCGTCTGCCGGCCGTTTTAAGATACGTGCCAAAACAGTAAAAACAAAAGCTAAAACGACGTTTTATTTCGGACCGGAGGGAGTATCAATAAACTAATTTTCTCTTCAGTTGGTGATGCGTTTGCCAATTTAGCCTTTGAGCTTCCCTTCCATTATTCTTGGTTTTCCTCGGCTCCTCCTCGCTTGCATTTTAATCTCTTAGAAAATTTCAGGTGTTTTATATTCCCGATTATCCGATACAATCCTTTAGTTTATTTTAATTTCTTCTACATGAAAAAAAAACTAATTTTTCCTTCGAGTTTTGGTCTCAAATATCATAATTTCAAAATTATAAAAGTCAATTAGCCTGCACAGTGTTGCGTGATTTAAATATTTCAAATTAATATTTACATTTTGAGAACAGAATTTAAATGGAAAAAAAATTCTACTAAGATGTTTTCAAATATAAAGTTATCCATACCAAAATTTCAACTTTGGTCCGTAAGATTTTTCTTTTACTTGTATCAAAATATTTTTATAAATAACATTTTATTGAAAATGTTCACCGTCATTTTAGCCACATGAAGACCGTTCACACTTTAATAATAAAAATACATTTCAAACACTAATTTATTTCCTTCATTAACTAAACGTATTTTTATGAGAAAATTAACCAACTATTTTTTTAATTAAACTAATTGCATTTTAAACTATATAATTATAAAGAGTAGTGTTATACATAATAAAAATTTTTACAAAATTTCTACCCATAATAAATTTAATTATGTTTCATTTATAAAACCAAAAATTATGGATAAATCATAATTTATTGAAACTATTTCCATAAAAAATCTGTTTTAATTTCATTTTAATCTAATTTTAAATTTTTTTAGAATTAAAGTGAGTGGTCATACGTGCTTTTAATTATATTATGGGATTAAATCAGATTTGTTAACTATTTTATATATATTTTTATTTCTTAGTTATTTATATTACTAAAGTGTGAGTGGTTCCACGTGACCTTAAAGAATGTTGGAACTTTTTCAATAAAAAATTAGTTTTAAAAATATTTTGATAATAATTTAATCTTATATATTTTTTAAGTATAAGACCAAAGTTGAGATTTTAGTAAATTTTTTGACAACTTTTAATCCAATTAACGTTAAAAATTGGATAGGGTGATCAATGCATCTAAATTTGAAAAATTTGATGATTAAATCGTCCCAAAACATAATTAGGTGACAAAATTGACCCAAGTTGATAAGTTAGGACTAGAACTTCTTTTTCCCAAAAGATACTTGGGGTTTGTAAGGGGCTGTTCAGGAAGGGGAAAATTTTCCCATTTTTCCAGAAAAATAGAAAAAGGAAAATGAAAAATGGAGATTGTGTTCATTTGACCATATTTTCTAATTTGGAATTTTCCTTTTCCTAATTTGTCACTTGGACTTGGAAAAGAACAAAAGTGTCTTTTCCAATCTGGAAAACTCGCTTTTCCATTCATTTTTATTTTTTAAGTGACTAAAATAACCCTAAAAATTACGTTATTACAAATTTGCCACTTTAAATACCAAAACTCAACCCTATTCTCACTCTCGTCGCAGCTCAGCTCACTCATCCTCCACCTTCTTCTCTCTCACTATCACCTCCTCCTCCACCTCCTTCTCTGACGCCGTCACCTCCTCTTTGTTTTCATTCTTCTGTCGATGCGCGCCAAGTCCTCTCCTTGCCCTTCTCAATTTCGCCGTCATACTTAAGCCTTTCCCCGTCTTCCCTGCTCTTAGCAACTTCCCCGGCAAATCGAGGCGATTGAGACTCATAGCGGGTACGCATGCTTTGTGTTCCTTATTTTTTGATAACCTTTTCTGCTTCAGTTGATTGTTTGATGAAATGATATAAGGTGATGTGGGTATATTTCAATTTCAAATTATACCAAAGATCGGTCACTTTTGATTTTCTTTGTGGTTTTTTCTTTTTATTGTAGATTAGCTTGTAAAGTAATACTAGTAGTTTTCAAGCATCTTCAGTAGGTGTTGGGTGCTGATAATGCGATTTGTATCTTGTTGATTTGTAATCTTACGTTATGTTTGTGCTATTGTTACTATATGAGCATATGTTATTGTGATAAGGTGAGCAGCTGATGAAATGAGTTGAGAGTGTCGAATGAGCCCAATGAGGATTCACTTTTAATTCTTGTATTTATAAATAGACATTTCCTATTTGTTTGATTGATCTCAATACAGAGAATTAAGGAGCAAAGAATCATTGATTACGAGCTTTTTAAGCAATAAATCATGCATTCGCATCTGGTTTTATAGAATGTGTGCATCCTGTCCAAAAATATGGTTTTCTAGAATGTGTGCATCTGTGAACTTTGAGGAACCATTGCATTGAATAGCACAGAAATTCATATAGGTCACAAGTTGTGTACACTTGAGTCTTGAGTTCAACCAACTGTTCCGCATTACAATCTGATCTAGAAGAGAAGCTCCTATCAGCTTCAATATTTTTTTTTATCACTGATCTGTTCATAATTTTTTCCACACACATGTTTTGCTCGTGTTCCCACTTCCAAGGAACCACTTTAGCATGTACAGTGTGTACTGGCTAATGCATCATCAATATCATTACAATTTCTTCTCCAAACTTCAGCAGCTTGAGTTTGCTTCATAAATATCGTGAAATACTATTTATGTTGCCTCCTTTACTTAATATTTGGAAGTATTTGAGCATTGTCCTGTTCACTGACACTCAATTGTTTGAACATGATGTTCATGATTTCTTCGTCTTTGCAAATGTTTTAAAATATGACTTAATTTCAATTTTGTTTCATAATCATTCATGGATATAAGTTATGGAGAACGTGATTGACTAATTATTAGCTAATTTTATAAGTTAATAAATAATAATATGGAGGTTAATTACTTTAAAAATAGCAATTTAATATTGTCTTTTTATTTTTTAGACAAAAGGCATTTTTTGAGTGGTGCATTAATTTATAAATTAATGGCACAACTCATCAAATCTTGTTATATGGTAGATTGAAATGTAGTTGAATTACATTTTCTGATACTATATATACATATACTTCATTCTTTTAATATTAAAGAAAATATTAGCAAGCATTCGACATGCATATATATATATATATGGGGTTTTGCTAACCTATCCACTTTAAGAACAGGTTAGCATTGTGTCCATTTTTATTGGACACAAATTGCCCTTATTTTACATTAATTTCATTAAAACACATGGGGGATAAATATGGTAGATCCAATTATTTCTCTATCTTTTTAATTACCACCACATTAATTAATTGATTTTATCTTTACTCTCTCATCCCGATCTCCTCGCTTTCTTCTTTCTCTTCTTTTTTCCAAATTTTTTTAGAACAATTTGAAATTCAAGTAATTCATCTTCTATCCAGATCAAAAGCTTCTCTTCAAATTCAATTTAAATGGTTTGATTCACAAGATTGATTCTTTCTTTATTCACAATCATATCATACAGAGAAAGATTTGCTAGTAAATTACATAAAAAAGCAGTTATTTACATCATGATCATATCCAGCAAAGGACAAACACAAACCTAGAAAGAAAAAAGAAAGAAGAAAGATAAGATTATGCAATCCTTTAAGGATTAGGATTAGGACCAGCAGCTGTGAGCAATGGCTTCTTCAAACTTCTTCTCCATAGCTAAAGCTTTGTCCTGAGATTGTGATGTTCCTTTGAACATGGAAGACTCTTGTGGTGGGAGAAACCATTCGACATGAGGGAGCTTCGAGCCGAGAAAAGATGTTGCAGAAGATAATAATGATGATGATGAAGGAGGAGAAGTAGATTTGATTTGGTGATGAGGAAGAAGAAGCATTGCTGCAGTTGAAGCCATTTCTTTTTATGAAACGAACAGTATTTTTTTTTTCAAACTCTCATTATTAAAAAAAATTGGAAAAAAGAACAGAAAGAAGAAAGTGAGGAGATCGGGATGAGAGAGAGAGTAAAAATAAAATCAATTAATTAATGTGGTAGTAATTAGAAAGATAGAGAAATAATTGGAACTACCATATTTATCTTCCATGTGCTTTAATGAAATTAATATAAAGTAAGGGCAATTTGTGTCCAATAAAAATGGACACAATACTAACCTGTCCTTAAAGTGGACAGGTTAGCAAAACCCATATATATATATATAGGCTTGTATGTAGCAATTAGCATTTGAAATCAGAGTAACAATTGCTAGCTGCATATATATGTCCATTTGAAGATAATCTACACATCTCCATATTGTGTTTCCATTAACTTGATAGTCTCATTCTTTCTTTCTTTTTCCATTTTCTGTTGTCATCTTAATGGCACAACTCATCACCTTGTCTTCAAATCGGTTGTTGCAGGGGGCTCACACGTAGATGGATTTCACTTTTGGTGGCTTTTGAATTTGAACCTTGTCTGGCTATTGTTGGCTGAACTAAAAAAGGGAAAAATCAGAGATTTTATTCTCTCTTTTTGGTGACTGCTATCTAATTCCTACCAGCTTGAGCCTCAATTCAGGTTAGGCTTTCTGCCTTTACCTTTCTGCTTATGAGCATTTGTTTTGTATGGAGAAGCAGACATATCTTTTCAAGTTGAAATTTAGCATGCTGATCACCAGACCTTTACCTTTCTGCTTATGAGCATTGCCTGTATACTAGTTCTCTTTTGTTTCTCCTACTTTGGATATGTATGCTGATCACCAGACCTTACATGTGATTAAAGTACCCTAATGAATGCTTCAATCCCAGATTGTAATTTTTATCCTTAAGCTCTCGGTGCTCATCTAGTTAGTGTCCTTAAAATGTTTTGACCTATGCGCTAATTAGTTTGTGGCGATCTCAACCAAGAATTGATAGATTATAGAGAAAGGGATAGTGGGTAAAATCAAATACGCCTGTTATTATGATGATCTTCATAGGTGCTTTTTCATTTTTTAGTTTTTTATGTTCATGCTTTATGGGTATTGCATGAAGCTAATCATGACCATTTACTAGCCACTTGTTTATACTTATCTCAAATATGGGTGTATAAGTTGTTGATACCTAGTGACTTTAATCGAGAGAAGTTTTTTCCCTTGATAAATAGAAATTGCTAGTTAGTGTACTCAAACTAGAGACCTATACCCTCGTTTTTTGTTCATGTAGGTAATGGCACAAGATTTGATCAACAATTATAATGTCAATGCAAGTGATAGTTCGTCAGATGACGATGATGGCATTGCAGATACTCTAACCCTTATGTTTTTAATGGAGTATAGAAAACATTTTATTGAAAAGATTCCTTGTCGAACATCAATGCTTAGCGGAAAGAACTACATTCTTGAGGTTTTAGTTGGAAATCCAACTAGGTGCTATGAAAGTTTCCGCATGCAGCCACATGTCTTCCGAAACCTATGTGATAAACTGAAAATGGAAGGTTTTATACATGATACTCAAGAAGTTAGTGTGGAAGAAGGTGTGGCAATGAGGTTGGCGGTATTATGTCATAAGGTAACACAAAGGTTGGTTGTCGAACAGTTTCAACACTCACTTGGTACGGTCCATTATTGGGTTAAAACAACCATACGGGCTCTAGTATCTTTAGGAACTCTTTTGATCAAACCAATTTATAGAGAAACTGTACAACCAGAAATTCGAGCAAGTTCAAAATGGTATCCATATTTTGAGGTACGGTCTTACTTTCAACTAGAGAATAATGATTAGTTTTTATAACTTGTTTTAAGTAAAACTATTTGAACTTTTGTTTTATAGAAATGCATAGGTGCTATTGATGGTACTCATGTAGCTGCTTGGGCTCCTGTGTCTAAACAAAAAACTTTTCGTGGAAGAAAAGCGTGCCTTGTCACCCAAAATATCATGGCTATTTGTTCTCACGATATGATGTTCATTTTTGTTTATGCTGGTTGGGAAGGAACCGCTAATGACTCGCGTATTTTTCTTGATGCATTAACAAGACAAGGAAATAATTTCCCAATGCCTTCTGATGGTAAAGTACTATTTCCATTATTTTTCTTAAGCATCTTAATTACATTGCTACGTTACATGAGAGATTTATTGACATGTGTTACTACATTCTTGATTTGTAGATTACTATTATGTTGTTGATGCTGGTTATCCAAATGTTCCTAGGTTTTTAACGCCTTACCGTGGTGAAAAGTATCACTTGAATGATTTTCGTGGACGAGGGAGAATAAAAAACAAACATGCATTGTTCAATTATCGACATTCGTCATTGAGGAATATTATTGAAAGGGCTTTTGGTGTGTTGAAAGCTAGATTCTTCATTTTGAAAGCTATTCCAAACTATCCTCTACGACGACAAAAGTTGATACCACTAGCTTGTTGTACTCTCCACAATTTTATCCGAATGGAAGATAGAGCTGACCGGTTGTTTGCACAGTATGGAGAAGAAGGTTTGATGAATTTAGAAGAGCAAGGAGGTGTGACGCAGGAAGGTCTACAAGTAGATATGTCAAAGCAACAACAAATGAATGATGTTAGAGAATATATTGCGGATCAATTATGGGCTAATTATAATAGTAATTTGAGGAATTAAAAGTTAGATTAGTTTTTTTTAGTAGTGATAAATATATATTATTAGGAATTTATGTGATAAATATTATTTTGAAAACAATTAGACTATTTATATTAATAGTATATTTAATTTTGAGAAGAGTTTAATAATATAAATGATGTGAAAATATGAAATAGACAAAATATATTTATTTAGATAAAAAATGTATTTATTAATTTATTAAGTGAAATGATAATTACATTTTTCCAATTTTCCAATCTGAAAATGGAAATTTTTTGAAATTACATGAACGCACTTTTCTATTTTCCAATGGAAAAAGAAAACAAGAAAAATTTAGAAAAAGAAAAAGGAAAAGGAAAAGAATTTTTTCCTACATTAACAGGCCCTAAGGGGCTCTTCAGTAAGTGAAATTTTTTCTCATTTTTCCAGAAAAATAGAAAAAGGAAAATGAAAAATGGAGATGGTGTTCATTTTACCATATTTTCTAATTTGGAAAAGGAAAATCAATTTTCTTTTTTCTAATTTGTCACTTGGACTTGGAAAAGAACAAAAGTGTCTTTTCCAGTTTGAAAAACTTGCTTTTCCTTTCATTTTTATTTTTTAAGTGACTAAAATAACTCTAAAATTTATGTTATTACAAATTTTCCACTTTAAATACCAAAATTCAACCCTATTCTATTCTTGGCTGCCTATCACTCTCCCCAGCTCACTCATCCTCCACCTCCTTCTCTCACGCTGTCACGTCCTCCTTGTTTTCATCCGTCGATGTACGCCAAGCCTCTCTCCTTGCCCTTCTCAATTTCGCCGTCATACTTAAGCTTTTCTCCACCCCCCTGCTCTTAGCAACTTCCTCGGCGCTTTTGAAGCTTCTTGCACTGAGGCAGTCAAAACCATTTGGGCCCACATCAAGCTGCATAACCTCCAGGTAGTTCTAAGCTGTCCACATTCACTATTTTTGTTGGTAGTTTTATTAGCAACTAAACAATTCGGCAAAATTAAGGAATGTTGCGTGAAAGGTGTTTGATGAAATGCTTGAAAGAGTAGTTGTGTGCCATAATGACATTATTGCATCTACACCTTTCAACCTTGGATAGAGTCATTGTGATTTATAAAACTTCAATTGTTTGCTTATTAAATGATTGTTTTATAGCCAACTCCTTTTCAATTTCAACTTTTGGTGGTTAACGGGAAAATTGATGTATGGAACTTTATTACTTAATTACTTAGAGTAAGGTGTAGGTAAACATGTAGTTGCTCTGGAATCATGATAGCCAGGTTGGGTTAAATAATGTGATATTCAATACACTACCATAGTACCACATTGATATATTGGATTTATGAAAGTGTGGATAGCATATTCTGCTATAATTTATTGCATACCTATTTGTTTACTTTGTAATCATAATTTAGCACCGTCTTTGATGTTGGAAATCCTAATTTGTACATTTTCTTTTCTCCTGTTTGGTGCATGTGCTGGGCGACATCAGCAATCCCTGTTCTCTCTTTGTAAGTATATATTATTTTCTCCTACAAAGTACCCCCTCTGTTTTTAAATAATTGACTCTTTGAAACAGTAACAAAAAGTACAACAAACACCAAAAAGTCAAGTAAAGTGAATAGTAACAAAAAGTACAAAAGTGACGATTATTCGAAAACGGAGGGAGTATTAACTATGTTGTATTTTTTAAGTAGAATATTATTTCCAACTGGCTTCAAGTAGAAACTGCTTCATTTATTTGTCGTTATAGAGGACACACTCCTTTTGGAACCATATGCATCTTAATTTAGTTCCTATGTATATTCTGGTCTTTGGACATTATTTCACGACAATATTCTCTTACGAATCTACTTGTACTGGTATGAAGTTACAGTGATGCTTCCAACTTTCTATTAAGTTAATTTACTTTTAGATTCATATGCATATTAATTTAGTTCCCATATTCTGGTCTTTGGACATTATTTCATGACAACTTCTAGAAATCTTTAAGTGTGTGCTGGCATGAACTTGCAGTGATGTTTTCTAATGTGGAGCTCTGAATTGGTGTTTTGCTATCATTTTCTGTTCACTGTAGGCAGACATTGCGTTTGGACTTTGTCTCCTCTTTTAACCAAATGTACACTGCATTTTATTAGGTTTCTGAAAAAACTTCTAACTGAGGATCTGCCTCGACTATTTGTTCGTCCAAATAAGATTGTTTTGGATTTCCAAAAAGGAGAAGCAGTTGGCCCTGTTGCAAATGTTGTAGTACTGATTTTTTACTAAAATCAGTTGGCCCTGTTGGATTTTAGTAAGGGTTTCTGGTTGGGGTTAGTACTGATTTTGTCTTTCCACAGTTGGAGTTTTTATAATTGTGTAGGTAGGAGATATTTGGATGGGAAATGTAGGCCAAACAGGAGAGAACCTAGAATCCAGTAAACAAAACCCCTAATTTTAAACATAGGCTGGTGCTTGAATCTACAACGACAAAAGTTGATACCACTAGTTTGTTGTGTTCTCCACAATTTTATCCGAATGAAAGATATAGCTGACCGGTTGGTTACACAGTATGGAGAAGAAGGTTTGATGAATTTAGAAGAACAGGAAGGTCTACAAGTAGATATGTCAAAGCAACAACAAATGAATGTTGTTAGAGAAGTTATTGCAGATCAATTATGAACTAATTATAATAGTAATTCGAGGAATTAAAAATTAGATTAGTTTTTTTTAGTAGTGATAAATATATATTATTAGGAATTTAGGTGATAAATATTATTTTGAAAACAATAAGACTATTTATATTAATAGTATATTTAATTTTAAGAAGAGTTTAATAATATAAATAATGTAAAATTATAAAATAGACAAGATATATTTATTTAGATAAAAAAATGTATTTATTAATTTATTAAGTGAAATGATAATTCTATTTTTCCATTTTTTCAATCTGAAAATGGAATTTTTTTGAAATCACATGAACACTCTTTTCTGTTTTCCAATGGAAAAAAAAAGGGAAAAAAAAATTCCTACATGAGCAGCCGCTAAATATTTTTAACTCAGGGACCATTATTGAACTCTTTGAAAGTTATAGGGACTGATAAGTGAAAGTAGTAATATCATAATCAAAAGCAAAAAAACTAGGCGGATTGTAAATAATTTAAGTTTGGTGATGGAAAGTTACAGAAATTTGTGGGATTGTAAATATTTTGGGAGTTGGGGATCATTAAACCCATTAAGGGTTAAAAACCTAAAAATAGAAAAGAAACTGCGGTGAGCGTGGATCGAACACGCGACCTTCAGATCTTCAGTCTGACGCTCTCCCAACTGAGCTATCCCCGCACTCACTTAATTTCAAAACACATATAATAGGACTATGTTTATTATTTTAATGGGCCTTCCCCTATCAATTGAGCCCAGGTCATTGAGCTAGAATGACATCCTCTTACTAAATCACTGACGGGCCGGTCCTTTAAAATTTGTAAAACTTGAGAGAAAAAGGGTTTTGGGTCCTTACCTTATAGGCCGAAAGCCCAAAATTAAGTATTGTCAAACAAAAAATTCACTTGGAATGGCACGAACTATGAAACTGACATCTCGTTAAATAATTGCCAAATGGGATTTTTTTTTTTATCATACTGTTAGATGTAGTATCGCTGAAATACAATCTTATCGATTTAAGAAAAGATAGATGAATAAAGTTTTAAATACCAAAATTATGACGTAAATTTTGATTATTTCTAATTTTTTATTTCTCACCCAAGTAAACGGCTAGTGCGGCGCCATAAAGAGGAACAAAGAAAATGGTAGTATCTCAAAAATTGAAATTTAAGTAGCTCTTTCTTTTCTTTTCTTTTAGTCAAAGAAATATAAGTAGATAGATAAGATACATGACATGATGGAGAAGGTTAATTTAATGTCACATGAATGCATTGATAGTGTGGGCTAGGGACAAGACCAACCGATCACACACATCACACGATACTGCTAGCTAGCTAGGCTGCTATACTTGTCCAAAGTATTTGATTTTTTGAACCAAACCAACCAAACCAAACAAATACTCCCTCTGTGGTCAATTTATTATTGTGCAATTTATTTAACTGATAGGTCGTCTAAGAAGCATTTTTATTAAAACACAAAGTAAGTGGACACAATTGTCAAGGGCAATTAAATGAGAACATTTTTTATTAAAACGTCAGTTAAATTTGGATAGAGGGAGTAATTATTAGAAGGGTTGACATTGATGTAATTAGAATCTCATGATCACACGGATGTGAAAAGAAATTTAAATTTGAAATTTTACTCTTCTTATTTTATAAGAAATATCATTAAATTACCAGTCGATTATTAAATGCTCGTAATTTATTATATTTAAATTTTTAAGAGTACTATTTTTTAGCTTAATGCATATTAATTATAATCTTAGTATAAATATATATAAATCACCTATGAATTAGTAATATATTATTTTATCATAGATAATATAAATATAAATAAGATGATTCGAACTTTAGAATTTGTTCTCCCTCCCTTATAGAATGGTACCCTATTCAAAAATTTGTTAACCCTATTCATCGACAAGAAAATTTTCCTAGCTTCGACACTGCACGTGTGTTGGTGTAAGGCCCTGCTTTGGAAGGGGAAAATGTCAAAGGAGGATGGGCCCTGGGCCCTGGGCCCATGGGTTTAGTTAATAGGAAAAAAACAAAAAAAAGAACAAGACATGAGAGGCCCTGGGCCCTGGGCCCATGGGTTTAGTTAATAGGAAAAAAACAAAAAAAAGAACAAGACATGAGAGACATGTCACATGCCAATATGACCCACCAATCTGACTTCTGTTTCATTCTCAGCTACTTCAGCTACTTCATGTCGTTTCCCTTTCTTCTTCTTCTTAGAAATCTCCCTTTGATTTATCTAATATACATTTTTAGGAATATAGCATCACTCCACCACAAAATAAAATATTAGTACTTTAATATTATGATGTGGAAGTGCTAATTCAGGTTATGAACAAATAGTATTTTAGGTGCACCGTGTGTCTAATAATTAAAAAAATTCAGCATAAATTAGTGCCGATAAAAACACTAATAATATCATGAAAAAACTAAAAACTCATTACTACTTGGTGCATTAATATAATGTAAAAAAAAATAGTAGTAGCAATGAGCTCATGTTTATTAATATATGTATTATAAATTTTATTTGAAATGGTAATGGCATTTCTAGAAAATAGTTCAACACAAGCAAAGTGGGGCACTTATGCAATTAATTAAAAGTAAGACGAAATTGAAAGGAACCACTTATCCCACCTTAGAACCCTATACCCTAATTTTATAATTAATGAAGACTAATGTTGCTAGTCTCTTCCGTTCGGTCTCTTTTAATCGATACATATCCTAAACGACTTTGTTTTATACGACCCAAATTAATTTTTATTTCTTATTAATTTGAGAGGGAAAAAAATTCCTAAAATTAGATTTAATTAACCAAACACCTCATTCAAATTAATTTTCATTTTAGTACAAGAAAACAACTAATTTTCATTTCTCTTATATAAGTAAATAAAAGGGATAAAGATAAAAAAATAACCCTAAACTTTAATATTTTAATTAATCACAACCCTGAACTATTTGTTTGTTTAATTACCTACCTCTGACCGTATTTATTATTGTTTAATCACATCCCTACCGTTAAAAATATCTCACGTGTCATTAACTCCATTAAGTTTTTTGCCATGTCGGATTGACACGTCAGATCGAGGTGGGCCCCGTCACTTGCTTTTCACCCTCATCTCGTCCCATTCCTCAAACACCATCTTCTTCCTCCTTCCCCTCTCTGTCTCTCCCATTTTTCCTCTCACAACTTATATCTTCCATGGCCACCGCCCTCTTCACACACAATCATCCTCACCACCAAACTTCACCTTTCTGTCGACCACCACTCTCTCCTTTGCCTTATCGGCCCACACATCTCGCTTTCTGCCCTTCTTTCTTGATAATACACAAAAATACACTAGGGGTATTCCTAACATTTCATGGAACCGGTAACCTAGATTCTGGTAAGTTGCAAGGTGTATGCCACGCGGACTAGGTCAACGAGGTCCCGGTAACCTCATGATATGCACATTGTCCCCCTGAAAAGAGTAGTCATAGCGGACCAAAAGCGTTATCGAACACACACTTACCTAGTTGTGTGATCAAGGAGCTTACTAGTAAATACAAATGGCACCAGTAACCACAGCTCCTAGCTAATAGTGTAAACAAGACATTACAAGGGCAACTATGACTTTTCATCATCAACGGGGGGTCCCAATATATATACCTCTCGGTATATATTATCAACAATAGCCAAAGCTACATATACCGGCTCTACCAAGGCTCTACTAGGTAAGTATACAACTTGTACTACATGGTAGGAAAACTATCGGGTAAAGGGACAAGTACCGATAACGGCTGACTAGGCCTAAACGACACGTGTCCAAGGTGACCCACTAGGCGAGGCTATAAATACCCCCCTCTCACCTTTTCATACGAAGGCATATATTCACTTACTCACATACTGAAACTCTGCCCAAATACCTACCCACTCCTGATAGTTCTCCCTCATCACTTAATCACTTAGTTTCACCATGTTTACTGACTTGATCGTTTGCAGGTGACTTAGAAGCGGCGAGACAGTCCACATCAGCCTACAAGATTACAAAATAGTCCTCACCCTAGATCGAGGATTATCAAATTGGTGCTCTCGTCGAGAGTTTTGGATGGTCAAGTGAGCAAACCTTAATATCCAAGATCTCCATTTTATTTTCTTCAAAGATCTACTCTTCACATTGAAATATGACGTTATCCCAATAAACACGGCCTAGAGGGGGGTGAATAGTCAAATATAAATTTAACACAAAGAGTTGAAATTAAATGCGGAAATAAAAACACAAGGAGTTAAAGTGGTTCCAATTCCTCAATGAATTGTACTCCACTACCTAAGAGCCTCACCCTTAGGATTTTGAATAACGACACTTCGTTATTTACCTTGAGTTTTTACGGGTTCAACTCCAACCTTACACCTTGGTTTTTCCGGGATCAACCAATTAACCTTACACTTGGTTTTTGCGGGCTCAACCAATAAACCTTACAATTTAAGTGTTCGGTACACTTACAAAACCTTCACAATTGAAATGGTGAAATTGCAACAAATAATTGGTGTATAAATAATAAATGTATGATTCACAATAACACCAATAAATGAACAATATTACATCAAGAAGAAAGCAAAACAAACTCGAATTGAAAGACACAAGAATGGTTGAAAACCGATGTGTGAAGCTTGCGTTGTAAAACTTTAATTTAAAGGAGTTTGTAAATGTGATTTGTGTATATAAAACTTGTAAAATGCTTTCTTGGATTTTTATAACTCATCTTAGATGAGTATTTATAGTAGCCAAAAACTAGCCATTATGAATTTGAAAAACTAGCCGTTATGTATTTAATACCAAATACTAACCGTTATGTTAAATCTTTTGACACTTTTTCTTGAGGTATTATCGAACATAAATCAAGTGCTAGTTAGAATCATACTTACACATTTAATGCTCTAATATACACTTGATTCTTCGAGCTTGCGATAATTGATTCGTTGCTTCTTTTTGTTGTCTCGTCGCAAACTACAAATACTTTAACTTAAAATTGCGTTAGTATATTAATTAATTTATGTGTCCTTAATTCACCAGAACAAGATTTAATGAGCCCTTGGGCCAACACACATGGCATCCAATCAAGACTTCTCACCGATCTAGCCCACCATCAGTTCCGTCGCGCCTACCCGTGACATTCCTGTGATTCCAATGACGGTGACACCAACAGGAATGAGGTCAATTTCAATTAACCGCCAATTTATCTTTTCTGCCAGCCCTGAAATCAGCTTCTCAGCTATTGCTCTACACCACCATCCACTGAGTCCGCTGCCTCCATACATGCGAGAATGGATGTTATCATGTCCATGCTCGCCAACTTGGTTCCTCAACTAGCAACTCACTTATCAGCCCCGCCACTATTGTTCACTCAGCCTATAGTTGCATCACAGGCGGGACAACAATTCATTCATAATGAGCCATTAGCTCTGATAAGATTCGGGCTGTTTGCTGAAAGGTGGCAGAGGACGATGGTTAGCGAGCTCAACTGTCCACGACGCCTGGTGTACCTGCACAGCGCCGGAGGGGGTCTCCAGCGTAAACACTCCGATGCTTAAGTTAGTTGTGATTGTATAAAATAGCAGAGTTTTTGCCAGCAATCTTAGGCTTACCTCCCTCCTTTGTGGCGGAGGTATTTATAGGCAAAAATGGAGCATTTCTGAGTGATCTTGGTCATAAGGTGCTAACGCGCCCGTCAGGAGGGGGGGTTAGAGTTTCCCGTTGACGTATTATGCTATCGTTGCGTTAGACATATATATGGGGTAGGTGTTACCTAGGCAAGGCAACGTCTACGTCCTTCTTGAGTCACTTGGCTTGGCCTGGGATGGGATAACGCCTTGTGTCATGACAGTGTGTGTGTGAGACCCCCTCGCTGATGTCGACCATCCCAGGGTCGGTCACATGGGAAGAGGCGATAGCCTCGATGCTGTCGGAGCGGTAGGAGCAGCAGTGTTACCCCTCACCGCAGGGTATTAGACGAAAATGCCCTTGTCGTTAGAAGTATTGTTATCACAAGCCCAACCAAAAATGAGCCCGAGTGTTAACCAAGGGCTAGCGCTTCATCCTTAAATCTTGCCAAGTTAACTGGTTTTTCATATGTAGAGATGATCCGTTTGCCGAGAAAGTACGTTCCTTCCAACCACCATTCTTTTCTAGCCTATAAATTGTCTTTTGTCGCGCTGCTTTTGTCATGACCGTTTCTGTGCTCCCTCTGATTTTTGACTATGGATGATCTTACGAGAAACTTTCTGATCTCGAAGTTGCATAGCCTGAAGAATCTTGTCGAGTCTGACATCGGCTTCCTGGAGACCATGCTGACTAAAACCTCTGAGGATGTCTTGGAGCTTCAAGGAATGATGACTCCTTTGCTGTCCAGACAAAGGGCTGCTTCTATGGAGGATTTCAGTCCTATACAGAGCGTGTCAAAGCTGGGTGTTGCGATCTCCTGCATCGAGGTGACCATCACTATGTTGCAGCATAGGAAAGACATGCTGGTGTGCTGCTTGAAGGGTATGAGGGTTTCCTCCGCCGAACTGTCCTTAGTAGCGGATGCTCTAAGGGAGATCCCTGCTGCTCTTGAGGACGATGAAGCTGGGTCCCATGCTTGACCCTTAGCTGCCGCCCCTTTGTTTTTTACTACTTCTATGTACGCGCTTGAGCGCTTAGGCCATTTAGGCCATAATTAAATAAAATGCTGCTTTGAACATTGTTTCATCTTCTACCTTTGATTTCTCGTTGTTTATTGCTCCAGTCAGGTACGTTCGTTATAAGCCCAACCGAAAATGAGTCTTTTTCTGGAATGGAAGTCTTTAATGCCCCAATTAACAATAAATGTTTACTTGATCGCCCCTTGCGCCGCGCTTCCCGTGGTGGGTGATTGGGCGGTTTTTTGGTGCCTTTTGATTGGCGCAGTTCTCGAGTAGTTGCGTGCGCCGCATCAGATTCTATAATTATGATTGTTCTTCACCAGGTGTACTTATTGCTTTCAAGAGACACGCAAAGAGATCTCAGCTATTTAATGGGGTCTTCTTCCCTTTTCCTCGTTCACCTTCTTCTCCTTATTCCTTTTCTTGGATTGCTTGCGTATCAATGGCAGATTCCTACTTCCTTGATACTGCGGCGCGTGACTCCCCGCCAACTCCTCCAACTTCACCCGATTCGGATCATCCTTCCCCATCTCCCCCATAGAGGCCGCCAGTCCGCTGGAAGGGCCGCAAGAGGCCAAGGAAGGAGACTTCTGAGGCAGTTGGCGTCCCTTCAACTTTCTCCGCACAGAAGGACAATGGACAGCTTCCTTCTGTGACTCTTGTCTTGGCAAAAGATTCTCTTTCTGACACGGATTCTGGGACAATGGTTGTTATCGTTACAGACGGGCCGAGGTCGGCACTGTTGGGTCAGGAAAAAAGGGTTGACGAACCTTTTCCTCCTTACAATGGAGGTCTGCCGCTCTCGAATGACGGCGGCATTTTTTACTATGACATGTACTGGCCTGATGAGGATTAGTGGCCTAGTGTTAGGGGTGCTGTAAGTGACGTATGGCTTTTAACAAATAAACTTGATGTTTTCTTTCTCTTGCCACCGCGTTATTTTGTTGATGGCTGATATGGAGGCGTTAGCCTTGCTGAGCCAAACGTTCTGCGATGGTTTGGCTCGGCTAATCATTAACTGCCGCTTGGTAGGTCGTGGCAAATAACTGCTAACTTCTAACTTATGAGCACGATTCCACGTGGCCCTTTTCTTTTACACGTGTCCTCGCGCGACTGGTAGTTCAATTAATGTAGTGATATTTGGTCCTTTAAAAAGGGGTTATCTTCTCTTTATAATGCTTTTTGCCCTTATTTCAAATTTTTTGTTCTTCTCTGCACTTTCTCTGGAAAAGGTTCTCGTCCGTCCCCCGCCCTTCGCCGATTTGCCTGCGGATCTTTCCTTTTAAGGTATCACTTCATCCCTTCAGATTTTCTGTTCATTAGTTTATTATGGTTGTGACTAGAACTAGATGATTCCTCTGGAGGCCCGTAGATCCAGAAATAGTGCAATCGTCCAGCATTTTCTCCTGCGATGCGGTTTTAAACGCTGAACTGGAGGAGAACGGTATCACCTTCCCTCCTGGGTGTGTTCCTACCGTTCCCGAGAGTGACATGCGTCTTCACGATCCACTGTGGGGGAACTATAGATTGGTTTATTTTAAAATATTCCTCTATGGTTTCCGCCTCCCCGTCCATACTTTAATAGCGACACTGCTGCGGGAATACAAACTTAATCCTGCCCAGATAACTCCCTCTTCTTGGTGTGGGGTTTATGCCTTTCTTCATGCTTGCGAGTTGGAGGGCATTCTCGCCCCATCTCTCAATTTATTTCGCAAATTCTTTAGCATGACCTGTCATGATTGTTTAATCAGTATTACTCCAAGGTGGGATGACGCGTTTGTGCAGTCGTTCTGGCAGCGGTTTTGCGGCTTTGAGAGGGTTGTGGCCGATTGGAAAAACAAGTTTTTCATTCTTGAGTTACCGTCCCGTTGGTGGCGCTGTGGTTTTAATCAAGAGCTTATAGGTCCCCTTTGGGCGAACCCGGTGGTGCTGACTAGAAACGAGCTGGATCAAGCTAATGCTTTGCTAGATAAAAGTATACGCTATCACATTCGGGAGTTCGCCTCATACAAGCTTCTGAACGAGTGCGTTATGGGTGAGTTTGTCTTACTTCTCGTTCCCCTTTTCCACCTTTTGTTGTTCTCACATATTCCCTTGCCAGAAGATACTGATGGCCAGTTGCCCGAAGAGGCTAACGCTCCTTTGAACGTGATGCCGCTTAGAACGATACCGGCTTCTCCTCCTGCCGCGCATTCTGGTCCTCAGGGCATTCCGCCCAAGAGGGAAAAAACTAAAACAGTCGCTGGGAGGGGGCGAGCGCGCATCATTTCTACGCGAGCTTCTCACTTTATCGACAATTGGCTACCGCCACGCCGCGGAGGGATAAATATAAGTCAGCCTTTGACTCGAATAGTTGACAGTGACGACAGCAGCCAAAGCGAGGACATGGATGCCAAACCAGACCTTTGTCATGCCTCCTTACTTCGACGAAAGAGACTCAGAGTGGGTATGAATGGGCAGGCTACCGGGCCATCCTCTGACCATGCTAACGCGAAGGATACCGCAACGCCTGTCATTTCTTATGTGGCAAGTACTTCTCAACCAACGAAGATTGCTGACACGCCAACTACATGCCCTCTTACTGCTACTACAGTTTCCTTGGTGGCGGATTCTCCATCTCCACCTAACGCTCCTGACTCTCCCATTTCTCAATTTATTCCAGACGTGGTGACAACGACTTCTCTAGCTTCTGAGCCGTAGCTCAAGGTTCCTCCCGAATTGTTTTTACTTCTGTCTCAGAGGTGAGTAATAAAGGCTCCCCTCCGACTCCAATGTTCAACCTCTCTCCTGATGGTCCTAAAGGGACTCCGTGCTATCGCATGGATTTAACGGGATTTGGCATTAACAGTCTTCGCGCTGCGGGGGTGCAAAATCCTTTCTCGAGGGACGAGTTCATGACACCTCTGATAGGGAAAATGATGAGCTCTTCTTCAGAGAAAGAGAAATTCCTCCAGCTTTCGCCGAGGGCTCGCTACATGCGCATTGTAAATGATTCTCTAGATATCTTCCACTACTTTCATTATGCGGTGGAGGCTTTTGACAATGAAATGCAAAACTCTGCCCATGCCATGCGCGCTCAGAAAGTGCAGCTTGACCAGTCGCTAGACCGAACGGGGTTACTGACGCGTCTTTATGATGATTTACAGAAAGTGCTAAGCAGAGAAAGGTCCAAAGGGAAAGCGAAAGTTGACGTTCTGGAGGCAGAGTTAGCTTTGGAGAAGAAGAAAAACCTTCTTCTTTGCGAAGAGATGCTGGCTCGAGATGAGGAATTTGCCAAGCTTCCCCTGAAGATGGAGTGTTGGAAAAAGAAGGTTCAGGAGGCCCTCGCTTCTGGGCTCGTTGTCCGCTTCGGGAATGATTCCTTCAGTCCAATCGAGGTTGCCGATTGTGCCTCTGCCATAATAGACAAGGTTAATGGAAACGATGCCTCTGTCTTCGATGGAGAGAAGTCTGGTGATGGTGGCGGCAGTGCGTAATGGCCTCTCTCTTGATTGCTATCCTTTTCTTATTTGTAAAGACATTTGTCATTTGTTATTCTTGCAATAAGGCTAACGCCTGAGGTCATCGATGTTTTTTCCTCAAACGCTGGGTTTGGATGTATTGTCAATGTTGTTTATGCTTTGCTGACGTTTTTGCTACCGCGCCATTTCTTGAAACCGCGTGTCAGAGCTGGTGCTACTTTTTAGAGCATTAAATGCTATGAATCCCCTTATTAATGCGATCGAAAGGTAATGATGAGAAAGGACACGTGTCTTTCTTGTAATAAAGCGTTTGAAATAGACACCTTCTTGGGAGTAGCAAAGACTAAAGCGTCTCTCTTTTGAAGTTGTGTCCTTCGCGCGTGTCGCGCCCTTCCTTTATGCTGCCTCGCCATGTGTCGATTATTCACTGGTCGCGCCTTTTCAACCCATTTTAGGGTTATATATAATGTTTTTTTTCCGCCTTCTTTTTTCTTTTTATCTCCTTCTTTACTCACCGGTTCCTTCCGAAAATAACTCACGCCGTTCCTTCTTCTTTGTTCTGGGATTCTTGGGGTTTCTTTTACAAAGGTACACACATTACTTCCCTCTTTTACTCTCTTTTCTTTTTTACTGGTTATGGCAAAGACCCACTCTTCAAAATCTGCTGAGGGGGAAAGTTCCCAAAAATCTGCCGGGGAGGAGAAAATTAATAATACCCCCACTTCTCTTTATACCTTGCCCTTAGTTCATCATTGTCTGTCTGATTTCAATGTTCGGTTTCCTCAAGGTTACTCTACTAGTGTCGCTTCTGACCCTTTCCGCCTTAATAGTGCATTGCCCGGCAATAGTAGGATATTATATGCCAAGCTGTTTGACCATGGGTTTCGGCTTCCCCTTGACCCGCCTGTAAAACTATTGCTGGCCGATTTTGATTTGAATCCGGCCCAACTGAGTCCTAACGCGATTTGCGTTGTTAGTGCTTTTGCGGCGCTATGCCGGTTCAAAGGGATTAAGTCCCCTTCGCTAGCATTGCTTCATAACATTTTCCAGTTGTACTCTCGTAAGAGGGTAATATCAATATCACCCCGGTATGATGATGACTCACTGAATCCCTTCACTTGGAAACTTATGGCTATCGAGTCTTCTGTTCCTCGCTGGAAGGAGGAATTTTTTGTTGTTAACCTACCCGAGCCTTTGTGGAGAACCGGTTTCAACGAGGAAATCAAAGATGGGGACTGGGGTAGCAGAAAACCACTCTCCGATCCGGAGGACAGTTGGCTAAAGACGCTACTCCAAATGGGCTTTAGCGTTGACACTCGTAAAGTGGCAAACGGAGTGCTAGTTACAGAGTGTAAAATGGGTGAGTTTTTATCCTTCTTTTTCCGCATCGCTAGGAAATGCTAACGCTAACATTTTCATGACTAAACAGTGGTTCCGCCTGGTTGGGAGCCCGAATATATTCGGAGGAAAAAAAGAAGGGAGCAAACGAGAAGGGCCCAGGCTGCCGCTGTAGCTATTGCTGTTGCTGCTGCTGAGGGTGGGGCTATCGGTGCTACTTCAGTCGCGTCGCTTTCTCAAGGAGTTGCCGCTGCTGCCAGCACAGTTCAAGCATCATCTTCACGGGCGCGCGTTACAAGAAGGAAAAGAAGTAAGAAGGCAACCGCTGTGCCCCCTGCTCTTTCTCAAGCTACCGCTACCGCTACCGCTACCGCTACCGCTACCGCTACCGCTACCGCTACCGCTACCGCTACCGCTACCGCTACCGCTACCGCTACCGCTACCGCTACCGCTACCGCTACCGCTACCGCTACCGCTACCGCTACCGCTACTTCAGAAGTGTCTGCTGGTTTGATTCCTACCGGGATTCCTTTGGTCTCTCCCTCTGCTCAGGTATCTCTATTCGCTACCGCTCCTGGTTCCTTCGTTCTTTTGCCATTTTCTTATTGTATTTCCTTTCCTTAGGAGGTTGGCCCCACTTCCACTTATTCTCCTTCTCACGAAGACATGTCCTTTGCGAGTAAGCTTGTCGAGCGCCGGAAGAAGGTTCGCCATGACCTTCAGAGTAGTCCATCGTCATCCGGCGTTAATCCATCCTTGACGACTGCCTCAGGAGGTGGCGCGCCTTTCGGGCAGCCTCAAAATGCTGGTCCTGCTATCAATCCTTATGCTTTTACTGACTCTCCCCTCCATTCTGCCTCTGTTGCTGTCGGTTTTAGTTCAGATATGCTGGGCTATGAGACAGTCGCTGGTGGTGAGTCTTTTGTTTCTGCCGTAGAGGGTTCTGATCGCCCTCCTTCTCCTCCTGCACTATCTTTTGTTCCCTTGTCTCCACTTGCTGCCGTGAGGGGCAATTCTGCTTCTAGCTTTATAGTTGGTGTTACTCCGTACGCTCCTCCCAGCTTTCCCACTCATAATGTTAATCTGGATGGCCTTAGAGAGAAAGTTTTTCAGGCTTCGGAGACTGATAGCGCTGAGGCTGTTCTTGCCTCTACGTCTCTGTTGGCGGCTCGAATAATGTCACATAAAGGAGAAAAAGGTGTATTTTTAGCCAAGAGTCACTAGGAGCGTATGGATTTCCTTCGTTCTCAGATGTTTTCTTCCTTCTGTCATGCTCATTACCTGGGTGAGGCTGGCGCCACAGAGGCGGCGAGCAAGCAGGGAGAAATAGACAGATTGACAGTTGAGCGTCAGGGTCTTTTGGATGCTGCCACGTTTGCTAAGCAAGAGGCGGAGTTGGCTAGGCAAGAGGCTAATGCTGCTAAACAAGAGGCGGAGGCTGCCAGGCTTGCCTTAGAGGAAGAAAAACAGAGAGGTGCCGCCTTAAACATATGACTTTCTGAGGAAGAGGCTTGGCTGATGTTAGAAAGGCAGAGAAATGCTGAATTGGCTGCCGATCTCAGCCTTTCCGTTGAGAAATGCTATTGGTATCTTAAGGAAGGGGCGATGCTTATGTCCGAAGGCTTCATGTGTTATCACGGGATGGACGATCTCCAAATTAAAACCCTTTCTGAATATTTTGAGGAGAGGTCCTCACATGTGTCCGACGAGGGTTTCTACAATTCAAAGGCCGCCCAATAGGGAGGAAATAACACGTCAGGCACTCCTTAGGTCTCACACTTTGTTCTTTGACTTTTGCTATTGATATGTCTTTGACTATCCTTGTGAGGATATTTTGTAATTGTGACGGTATCAGCTTCTCTTTAGGCTATTATTTTTGTCTATAATTTCTTTGGTGGTCCTGTTGATAAGATTCGATCTGTTTGCCGTAGGATTGTAGAGGATTATGAGCTTTGAGGTTAACTGTTCACGGCGTCCGGTGTACCTGCACAGCGCCGGAGGGGGCCTCCGGCGTAAACACTCCGATGCTTAAGTCAGTAGTGAGTGTGTAAAATAGCAGAGCTTTGGCTAGCAATCTTAGGCTTACCTCCCTCCTTTGTGGCGGAGGTATTTATAGGAAAAAAATGGAGCATTTCTGAGTGATCTTGGTCACAAGGTGCTAATGCGTCCGTCAGGGGGGGTGAGAGTTCTCGTTTGATGAGATGTACTGCCGTTGTGATAGATATACATATAGGGGTAGGCGTTTACCTAGGTAAGGCAACGTCCACGCCCTTCGCAAGATGTCAGATTGGCCTGGGATGGGATAACGCCCATTGTCATGGTAAAGCGATATGTGGGACCCCTCGTTGATGTCGACCATCCCAGACCCGATAGCCCCGAGGGCTGCCAGGGCGGTAGCAGCAGCTTTTTCCTCCCTCCATGGGATATAAGACGAGAATGCCCTTGTTGTTAGGGGGTATTGTTATCACAAGCCCAACCGAAAATGAGCCCGGGTGTTTACCAAGGGCTACCGCTTCTTTTTTGCTCCTGCCAAGTCAGCTGGTTTTCATGCGTCAGAGATGATTTGTCTTATCAAGAAATGCATTTCTTCTACTCGCCATTCTTCTTTGCCTATAAATTGTCTTTTTGTCGTGCTGCTTTTTTTTTTATGACTGCTTTTGCACTTCCTCTAGCTTTCAACTATGGATGATCTTATGAAGAACTTTCTGATCTCGAAGGCGCACAACCTGAAGAATCTTGTTGAGTCTAACATCGGTTTCCTGGAGACCATGCTTATCAAAACCTCTGAAGATGTCCTGGAGCATCAGGGGATGATGACCCCTTTGCTGTCCAGACAAGGGGCTGCTTCTATGGAAGATTTTAATCCTATACAGAATGTGTCGAAGCTGGCTGTTGCAATCTCCCGCATCGAGGTGACCATTACTATGCTGCAGCATAGGAAAGACCTGCTGGTGTGCTGCTTAAAGGGCATGAGGGTTTCCTCCGCCGAACTGTCTTTGGTGGCGGATGCTCTAAGGGAGATCCCTACTGCCCTTGAGGAAGATGATGCTGGGTCTTGCGCTTGACCCTTTGTTGTTGTTCTCTTGCTTTAATGCTTTCTGTGTAGACGCTTTGAGCGCTTAGGCCGTTCGGGCCGTAATTAAATAAAATATTGCTTTAACTGCTACTCTGTCTTCTACCTTTGATCTCTTACTGTTTGCTGTTATAGTCAGGTATGGCTATTATAAGCCCAACCGAAAATGAGTCTTTTCTTGCCATGAGGTGTTTTGGTGCTTTGAATTTTGGCAATAAATGTTTACTCGATCCTCTCTTGCGCCACGCTCCCATAATTGGGCGGTTTTTTGGTGCCTTTTGATTGACGCTGTTCTCGAACAGTTGCGTGCGCCTCATCAGATTTTGTAATCATGATTTTTCTTCTCCAGGTGCACTTATTGCATTCAAGGGACATGCAAAGAGATCGGGATATCCTTTCCCTTGGCTATTTAAAGGGGTTTTTTCTCTCCTTTTTCTTGCTCACCTTCTTCTTCTTATTTCTTTTCTTGGATTACTTGTGGCTTAATGGCAGATTCCTACTTTCTTGATACTGCGGCGCGTGACTCTCCGTCGACTTCTCCAACTTTGCCAGATTCAGACAATCCTCCTTCATCACCTCCATGGAGGCCTACCAAACGCTTTGCCAAACGCCGGGGTCGCAAGAACCCAAAGAAAACAAAGAAGACCTTTGAATCTTTCTTCGCCGGTTATGAGCCTCACTACTTCGCACTACAGAAAGGTGATGAAATGTCACCGTCTGCCCCTTGTCCTCTTTCAGAGGAGAGAGTCTCTATTCAGAACACCAACTCAGGGCCAGCCGCATTTACTATGGGGAAGGGCTCCCGCGCCGCTTCAATAGAGGAGGCTGCTCCCGCGACAAGCCCGGTGCCTAAGCTTGACCAAAGGCCCTGCAAGATTGACGAGCCTTTTCCTCCCTACAACGGAGGTCTGCCGCTCTCGGATGATGACGACATTTTTTACTATGACATGTACTGGCCTGACAAGGATTAGTGGCCTAGCGTTAGGTTCGCTGTAGATGCCGTAGGGCTTTTAATCAATAAACTGATATTCTTTCCCTTGCCACCGTGCGAATTTTTCGATAGCTGACACAAAAATGTTAGCTTTGCTGCGTCAGGTGCTCTGTAACTGCTTTGACTTGGCCAATCATTAACTGCCACTTGGTAGGTCGTGACGAGTAACTGCTTGCTTCTAACTTCTGAGCATTATTCCATGTGGCCCATTTCTTCTACACGCGTCCTCGCGCGACTGGTGGTTCAGTTAATGCTGTGACATTTTGGGTCTTTAAAAGAGATTATCTTCTCTTTCTAATGCTTTTTGCCCTTATTTCAAATTTTCTCCCTTTCCTATATTTTCTCTGAAAAGGTTCTCGTCCGACCTTCACCCTTCGCCAATTCCGTCTGCGGATCTTTCCCTTCGAGGTATCACTTCATCCCTTCAGATTTTCTGTTCATTAGTTTATTATGGTTGTGACTAGAACCAGACGATTTCTCTGGAGACCCGTGGATCCAGAAATCGTACAATCACCCAGTATTTTCTCTTGCGATGCGGTTTTAAATGCTGAGTTGGAGAAGAATGGTATCACTTTCCCTCCCGGGTGCGTCCCCACTATTCTTGAGGGTGACATGCGCCTTCACAATCCGCTGTGGGGAAACTATAGATTGGTTTATTTTAAAATGTTTCTCTATGCTTTTCGTCTCCCAGTTCATGGCTTAATAACAACACTGCTGCGGGAATACAAGCTTAATCCTGCCCAGATAACTCCTTCTTCCTGGTGTGGGGTTTATGCCTTTCTTCGCGCTTGCGAGTTGGAGGGCATTCTCGCCCCATCTCTCAATTTATTTCGCAAATTCTTTAGCATGACTTGTCACGATTGTTTAATCAGTATTACTCCAAGGTGGGATGACGCGTTTGTGCAGTCGTTCTGGCAGCGATTCTGTGGCTTTGAGAGGACCGTGGCTGACTGGAAAAATAGCTTTTTTATTCTTGAGCTACCATCTCGTTGGTGGCGCTGCGGCTTTAATCAAGAGCTTATTGGTCCCCTTTGGGAAAACCCAGTGGTGCTGACTAGGAGCGAGCTTGATCAAGCTAACACTTTGCTGGATAAGAGTACTCGTTATCGCATTCGAGAATTCACCCTGTACAAACTTCTAGACGAGTGCGTTATGGGTGAGTTTTGTCTTTCTTCGCATTTTCCTTCTTTCATCCTTTTATGTTCTCACATACTTCTTTATCAGGAGATACTGACGGGCAGCCCTTAGGGGGAGCTAACGCCCCCTTGAATGTGATGCCGCTCAGAACTATACCGGCCTCCCCTCCTGCCTCACGCTCCAGTCCTAGGGGCGTTCGGCCCAAAAGGAGAAAAATAAAGACAGTCGCTGGGAGGGGGCGAGGGCGCGTTATTTCACGCCCTCTCGCTTTATCGACAATTGGCTACCGCCTCGTCAGGGAGGGATAAATATAAGTCAGCCTGTGACTCGGCTAGTTGATAGTGACGATAGCAGCCAAAGCGAAGACGTAGATGCCAAGCCAGACCTTTGTCATGCCTCCTCACTTCAGCGAAAGAAACTGAGGGTAAGCATGGTTGGGCAGGCTACCGGGACCTCTTCTGATCATGCTGTCGCGAGGGTTGCCGCAGCGCCTGCCGTTTCTTCTACGGTAAGAGTTTCTCAACCCGCGGTAGTTGCTGACGTGCCGACGGTCTGCCCTCCTACTGCTGCTACAGTCTCGTTGGTGACAGATTCTCCTTCGCCACCTAACGCTCCTGATTCTCCCATTTCTCAATTTATTCCTGATGTGGTGACGACGACTTCTCCAACTTCTAAGCTACCGCTCACGGATCTTCCTCGATTGTTTTTCACTTCTATCTCCGAGGTGAGTAATCAAGGTTCTCCTCCGACTCCGATGATCAATCTCTCTCCTGACGGCCCCAAAGGGATTTCGCGCTATCGTATGGACTTGGCGGGCTTTGGCTTCAACAGCCTCCGTGCTGCAGGGGTAGAAAATCCCTTCTCAAGGGACGAGTTCACCGCGCCCTTGATAGGAGAAATGATGAGCTCTTCTTCAGAGAAAGAGAAATTCCTTCAGCTTTCTCCAAGAGCTCGCTACAGGCATGTTGCAAATGATTCTCTTGATATCTTCCGTTATTTTCATTATGCGGTAGAGGCTTTTGACAGCGAAATGCGAGATTCTGCCCGTGCCATGTGTGCTCAGAAGGTGCAGCTTGATCAGTCATTAGAACAGACGAGATTGCTGACGCGTCTTTATGACGACTCACAGAAGGAATCGAGTAGAGAAAAATCCAAAGGGAAAGCGATAGCCGATGTTTTGAAGGCGGAGTTAGCTTTGGAAAAAGAGAAAAATCTTCTTCTTCGCGAAGAAATGCTGGCTCGAGACGAGGAATTTTCTAGGCTTCTGCTAAAGATAGAGCTTTGGAAGAAGAAAGTCCTGGAGGCCCTCACTTCTGGGCTCACTGCCCATTTCGGGGGCGGCTCCTTCAGTCCGACCGATGTTGCCGATTGTGTTTCTGCCATAATAGACAAAGTTAATAAAGATGGAAATGATGCGTCTTCCTCCGGAGGAGAAAAAATTGGTGACAGTTACGGTGACGCGTAACGACTTCTCTCTTGATTGCTGTCCTCTCTATCTGTATTTGTTCTTCGATTCATCACTCACTTTTCCCGAAAACATTTATCATTTGCTATTCTTGTAATAAGGCTAACGCTCTTAAGGTTATTGATGTTTTTTCCTCAAACGCTGGGTCTTGTCATATTATCGATGTTACTTACGCTACCGCGCTATTTCTTGAGATTGTGTGTCAGAGTTGATGCTGCTTTTCAGAGCATTAAATGCTTATGAATCCCCTCGTTGATGCGATCAAAAAATGATGATGAGAAATATGATGAAGCGTTTGAGATAGACACCTTCTAGGGAATAGCGGGATTGAAGCGTTCCTCTTTTGAAGTTGCGTCCTTCGCGTGTGTCGCGTCCTTTCATTGCGCTATCTCGCCATGTGTCAGTTGCTAACTGGTTACACCCTTTCAACCCCTTTTAGGGTTATATAGTGTTTTTTCCCCCGCCTTCTTTTTTCTTTTTTATCTCATTCATCGCTCATTGCTTCCTTCTGAAAATAACTCACGCCGCTTCTTCTTGTTCGCTCTAAGATTCTTGGGATTTCTTTTACGAAGGTACACACATTACTTCCTTCTTTTATTTTCTTTTCCTTTTTTACTGGTTATGGCTAAGACCCGTTCTTCAAAATTTACCGAGGGAGAAAGTTCCCAAAAATCTGCTAGGGAGCAGAAGATCAGTGACACCCCCACTTGTCTTTACACCTTGCCCTTGGTTCATTATTGTCTGTCCAATTTCTATGTTCGGTTTCCTCAGGGCTACTCTACTAGTGTCGCCACTGACCCTCTTTGCCTTAATAGTGCATTGCCCAATAATAGTAGGATATTGTATGCTAAACTGTTTGACCATGGGTTTTGGCTTCCCCTTGACCCACTTGTAAAACTGTTGCTGGCCAATTCTGACTTGAATCCAGCCCAACTGAGTCCTAACGCAATTTGCGTTGTTAGCGCTTTTGCGGCGCTGTGTCAGTTCAAAGGGATTGAGTCTCCTTCACTAGCCTTACTTCACGATGTTTTCCAGTTGTATTCTCGCAAGGGGGTAATATCAATATCACCCCGCTATGATGATGACTCACTGAAGCCCTTTACTTGGAAACTTATGGGTATCGAATCTTCCGTTCCTCATTGGAAAGAAGAATTTTTCGTTGTTAACCTGCCTGAGCCTTTGTGGAGAACTGGCTTTAATGAGGAAATCAAAAATGAGGCCTGGGGTAGCAGAAAACCACTCTCCGATCCGGAAGATGGTTGGTTAAAGACGCTGCTCCAAATGGATTTCAGTATTGACACTCGTAAAGTGGCAAATGGAGTGGCAATTCCAGATTGTAGAATGGGTGAGCATTTGCCCTTATTATTTCATGCTACTGGGAAATGCTAACGCTAACATTTTTTCATGACTGTGCAGTGGTTCCACCCGGTTGGGAACCTGAATACATTCGGAGGAAAAAGAGGAGGGAGCAAGCGCGAAGGGCCTAAGCTGCCGCCGTTGCTGCTGCTGCTGAAGGTGGGGCTATCGGTGTTACTTTGGTCGGGTCACCTTCTCAGGGAGTTGCCGCTACTGCCAGTGCTGCTCAAACGTCATCTTCGCGGGTGCGCGTTACGAGAAGGAAAAGAAGTAAAAAGGCAACCGCCGTACCCCCTGCTCTTTCCCAGGCTACCGCTTCTCTAGAAGTGTCCGCTGGTCTAATTCCTACCAGGATTCCTTTGGTTTCTTCTTCTAACCAGGTATATCTGTTCGCTACCGCTCCTGATTTTTTCGTTCTTTTGCTGTGTCCTCATTGCATTTCCTTTTCTTAGGGAGTTGGCCACGTTTCCCCTCATTCTCCTTCTCACGAAGATATAACCTTTTGCGAGCGAGCTTGCTGAGCGGCAGAAGAAGATTCGCCACGACCTTCATAGCAGTCCGTCGTCATCTGGCGTTAACCCACCCCTGACAACTGTCACAAGGAATGACGCACCTCCCGGACAACCTCAAGGTGCTGGCCCTGCTGTCGATATCCGTGCTTTTGTTAACTCTCCCATCCATTCTACCTCTGGTGCTGTAGGTTTTAACTTGGAGATGCTGGGTTATGAGGCAGTCGGTGGTGGTGAGTCTTTTGTTTCTACCTTAGAGGGCACTGCTGACCGCCCATCTTCTCCTCCTGCAATATTTTTTGTTCCTTCGTCCCCGCTTGCTGCCGCAAAGGACGATTCTGCTCCTGACTTTTATGATTGGCATAACTCCGTACGCTCCTCCCAGCTTTCCTACCCACCACGTTAACCTGGGTGGCCTTAGGGAGAAAGCTTTTCAAGTTTCCGAGACCGATAGCTCTGAGGCTATTCTTGCGTCTACATCTCTATTGGAGGCTCGAATATTGTCGCACCAAAAGGAGAAGGATGTGTTTTTAGCCAAGGGTCATCAGGGACGCATGGATTTTCTTCGCTCTAAAATGTTTTCCTCCTTCTGCCATGCTCATTATATGGGTGAAGCCAACGCTAAGAAGGCGGCGGAGAAACAAAGAGAAATAGATACCCTATCTTCTGAGCGTCACAGATTTTTGGATGCTATGACGGCTACCAAGCAAGAGGCGGAGGCTGCTAAACAAGAGGCGAGCGCTGCCAAGCAAGAGGCAGAGGTTGCCAAACTTGCGTTGGAGGAGGAGAAGCAGAAAGGCATCGTTCTAAGCACGCGCCTTTCTGGAGAAGAGGCTGCACTAGCGCAAGAGAGGCAACGGAATGCTGAGTTGGCTGCCAATCTTAGCCTTTCTGCCGAGAAATGCCGTTGGTATCTAAGAGAGGGGGCAATGCTTATGACAGAGACCTTTATGCGTCATCATGAGGTGAACAATGATCAGATTGAAACTCTTTCTGCCTTTTTTGAGGAGAGATCTTCACACGTGTCTGACGAAGATTTCTACAGCGCGAGGGCCGCCGAGCAAGGAGGAAACGACGCGTCAGCTGCTTCTTAGACTTTGCCCTTTGCCTCTTGATTTTTTGTTGCCAGGATGGCTTAATCCATCCTTTGGGAATATTCTGTTATTTTGACGATATCACCTTTCTTTTAAGTCGCTACTTTTTCTTTGTTGGTCTTGTTTCGTGATGTTACTGTCACAATGAAGTTAGTAAGCCTTGCTATCAAAATCATTATAAAGTGGCTATCATACCTTATGCGGTTAATTAACCGTTGCGTACCATCCGCGGTTGCTAAAACATTTCTGTCTTTTACAGACATAATGTTTCATAGTGGCTCATTTTTCGAGGGAGACTTTCCTGTGGCGCCTTTGCATTCTCTATTCTCCGTTGGGAATCAGGAAATCATTTCTTCACATCTCATGTTCAATACCGCATTTATCACTACATTGACATTGCATTATTATTTCTTTAGTGATGTTTCAGAGAACAAAGTGGTTATTGTTTCCATCTGTGTCATGCATAATTTCATGCTACCCTTTATTATTAGGGAGATCATTTAGCCTTGCTAAGTATGTTGTTGCGATAGAGACATCTCTCCAGCTCAACTTCACCGGGTATCAACCGCTCGGTTACTAGCTAGGATATCTCTCCTTGTTTCAAATGCCAACGATCGGCTTGGGGTGTGCCTCGTCTTAGTAAGCCGTCTGATCAGGACCGGCCATCACAAGGATAGGATTTTCACTCCCAAGCGTTGAAACCTCACGTTCCTAGAGCGTGCCTCGTCTTAATGGGCCGTCTGTGTGAGCGCGGTTACCACAAGGATAGGATTTTCACTTCCAAGACGGAGTTACTACCTCCTTGGGGACGTGCCTCATCTTAATGGCCCGTCTATGTGAGCATGGCTGCCATAAGGATAGGATTTTCACTCTCCCAGGATGCCGGGGCGTGCCTCGTCTTAATGGGCCGTCTATGTGAGCACGGTTACCACAAGGATAGGATTTTCACTCCCGGGGACGTTGGTACGTGCCTCGTCTTAATGGGCCATCTGTGTGAGCACGGTTACCACAAGGATAGGATTTTCACCCCCAATGCTATTTATGCCAAGGCGTGCCTCGTCTTAGTGGGCTGTCTGATCAGGACCAGCCATCACAAGGATAGAATTTTCACTCCTGGCATTCTTCATTATCTGCGTATTGTTGGCCATAATGTGCACAAAGATGCCTTTCATTTATGCGTTAGATCAATGTTATCAATGCCAAATAGGGGATATTAACTTCTAGCATGATATAGTTTTAAATGGGCTATATTCCAAGAGTTTGGTAAGGGGGTACCGTCAAGTGTTTCCAAATGGTATGCTCCCTTTCCGATGACGCGATTGACGCGATATGGCCCGTCCCAATTTGGGCTAAGTTTTCCCATGCGTTGCCCCGCTACTCGTTTGTCTCTGAGCACTAGATCTCCTGCTTTGAGCAGTCGCTCCTTGACTTGTCTGTTATGGTATTGCGCCATTTTCCTTTTGTAATGCAAAGTTTTTAGGAGAGCCTCTTCTTGTATTTCTGGTAGCGCATCAAGGTTAGCGCGTAACCTTTCTTCATTAAATTCTTCTCTGAAATATACCACTCGCAGGCTCAAGGTGCTAATTTCTACCGGCGTGACAACCTCTGTACCAAAGGCTAACGCAAAGGGGGTTTCTCCAGTAGTAGTTTTGACGGTCATGTGATAGGCCCACATTACATATGGCAGCTCGTCTGCCCATTTCTTTTTAGAACCTTCTAGGTTCCTTTTGATGCCGCTGAGGATGCTGCGATTGGTCACTTCTGCCTGACCATTGGTTTGCGGGTGTGCTACAAAAGAGAATCTTTGCTCAATTTGGAATTCTGCACATTGATCTCTAAAGAATTGGCTTGTAAATTATGTTCCGTTGTCGCTGACCAATATGCGAGGTACCCGAATCGCATTATGACTTGATATTTGAAGAAACGCCACGACCACAAATTTACCGCCTCCGCATCTGCCCACTTCGTGAAATAATCTACCGCCACGACCACAAATTTCAATTGGGATCTGGCTTTTGGAAACGGGCCCAAAATATCAATTCCCCACTTGGCAAACGGGCAAGGGGCGACAATTTCTGAAATTTGCACGGCTGGTCTTCGAGGGATCTTGGCGTATTCTTGACATTTCTGACAAGATTTTACAAAGTTGTGACAGTCTCTGCGAATGGTGGGCCAGTAGAATCCCGAACGAAAGACCTGCGCCGCTAGGGTGTCACCAGCCACATGCATGCCGCATATTCATTCATGGATTTCTCGCAAAGTGTGGAGGCCTTCCTGCTCCGTTATGCACTTCACAGCTGGATGAGAGAAACATTTTCGAATTAATTCCCCATTGTAGTACGTGCACCGTGCTGCTTGTTTCAAAATTTTCCTTTTTTCAGTGCTATCTACTGGCAGCTCATCATGTTTCAAATATTTCACAACGGGGATTCTCCAATCACTCTCTATTTCTTCTACGCACAGAGACACTTGTTCTTCCATGAAAGAGGGCACTGGTATCTCACCGTAATGCACATCTTTGTGTATGGAGGCTGCCGGGTTAGCTGCCATTTTAGCAAGATTGTCAGCTTCACTATTATCTTCTCGAGAAATATGCTCGAAGCAGACTTGAATGCCTTTTCTCTGTGTCTCTGTTAACTCATGTTTTACCTTTACAAGGTATTGAATCATGATGGGTTCCCGGGCTTGGGAATTTCACAAGACTTGATCTATTACCAATTTAGAGTCCCCCCGTATCTTTAGTTGCGAATCACGCATTGCCCCCACATCGCGTGTAGCTTCAATGAAGAAGTTGTTGCCTATTCTAAGTCCGGCCAGTAACGCTTCATATTCGGCCGTGTTGTTGGATAGCGGTTGCAGAATTCTGATGGCGTAGCGCATCTGTATGTCATCGGGTCCGATCATGAAAATTCCCACGCCAGCTAACTCTTGATTTTTGGCTCCATCCACGTGGATGATCCATGCATCATGATCGTCAGTCAAATAGAGATTTATAATGCCCAAAAATATGTGTGCACAAGCGATAATGTGTACAGTGGTAGTCGGGGTCGAACACAGGGATTGTGAGAGACTGATCTAAGGTCTTGAATGAATTCGCGGTACAAAAGCACAAAGAGTAACAATCAGCGCGCGCGCAGGGGGGGGGGGGGGTTTGGCTAAACGAGTTAGCCAAGATAGATTGGGGAGCTAACAATTTCTATCTAGGAAAGCAGTATTCGGGGTCTCGAATGTCACGTTCAAGGTCCCGAATGATAAAGTAAGCAAATCAGCAAATGAGTTCAAAAATATCAAACAGGGGTGAAATAGTCGCAAATAATCAAATAAAGAAGGATTCTTAGCAAAGGTACTCTCGGGTTGCATTCGGGGGCTCGATCGTCATCAGCTAAAGGGTATTCTATTCGAGACATCATAGAAATGACATAGGGACCAGATTCCTCGGATATCCCCTACTTTTCTCTTAAGAGAAACTACCCCTCGTTTCCACATATGAGGTAGTCTTGACAGTCCGCCATCCCTCCAGGCACGAATGCGGGAGGGCCATACTCAAACTGCCCATGAAGCTAAGAAAAGACAGATCTAGAGCTGAAAGTCCCGCAGTTTGTCAGGCTCATGACCTCGCTCTAATCAACCACCCACCCTATCTATTCGAGACCACTTCAGCGCAGTCAAGACTAAACAGATGCCTACTTGTTCCATGCAATTTTCCTTCCGTATTCATCACACAGATGGCAGCATTCACACAAAATAATAATCAATTGATCAAGCCTCAAATTATTTCATGCAAAGATGTAATTAAAATGATAAGTAGTTGAATATGGTATCAAGAATATATTAAGCACATTAAGGCCTCGAATCTGCCCTTGCAACCCTTGAATAACCCTTGCTAAGAATTAAAGATTTAGCTACTCATGCTTGAAGATGAACAAATAATAATTAAAGAAAGCATAAGAAGTAAATAAATAGAGTAAGGTAAGAAAACTTTGTTACTAAAATCCGTTTTGAAGCCCGGCGGCAAGGTTGAAGATGAGCTAACAAGAACTAGAGAGATAAACTAGAGAGAAGTCTAAGAAAACTAAAACTAATATGATTTTCTAAAACTTGCTAAGTGATAAAAATGATAAGAGATGATCCTAAACTACTCTTGGATACTCCTTATATACTAGAGCTCCAAGCACAAAATATCTTCAGCCTAAAACTAGGGACAAAATGAATTAAATGAAAGCCTACTATAATGGATCCATGCTCCCTAAAGCACAAAGCTGAAAAAGCATAAAGCTGTCTGATTTTCCCAGCTTTGGCAGGTCTGGACTGGGCTCAAGGGCTGAGATGGTCAGAGTGGTTGGTATTTGGTGGTCAGTGCAGACTGCTGGAATATTGTCAGAGGAGGCACATGGAAGCTCTGGCAAGAGGACACGTGGAAATGTCATTCTTCGCCCTTCGGGGTCCCGAATGGAGAATCCTATTCGGGACCTTGAACGCTGCTTTGGACTCGGGACCTCGACTTTTGGTCTTGAAGCTCAAAACTGCACAAAATACTCCAAAAATGCATCTTTTCGCATAAACTCCCTATTTAGGCCTAGATCTGTAATAGTAGTGAAAACAAGGGTAAATTAGCAGAATCATGCCTTAAATGGGTGAGAAAATGGGGAGAAAATCGTGCATAAAAACATACTATCAAATAATCCCCACACTGCCCAATGCTCGCCCTCGAGCATTCACAAAATTTAAAACAGCCCCAAAATAGAATAGACACACCAAACCATAGCACAGAGAATAAGCATGCTACTTTCAAGATTCGGGACCCCGAATGAAAACAGACCCCGCCTAGATACACCTGGATCACATCAGAAGGATAACGACCCTTAAGAAGAGGCTTTTCCACATCAGCATATTCACCAGCAGTCCTCACATGGGTCGGTGTTTGCACTCACGCTCGTGAATAAGTCTAGGTGTTTAAACACTCACGTATGCAAAAAATGTAGCACAAAACCAAGTTTGCATATCAATCCGAGTACATTAGACACGTGCATAGGCAATCCAGCAATCAAAAGACTTCGCATCAAGGGCAAGAAGGGGAAACAAAGAAGATAATTGATAAGAGGGAATGGAAGAAGCGTAATGAGAAGAAAAAATGGAGAAGAGGGAGAGTAAGAAAGTGAAAGGAGAAGGTGGTGAAACCAACTCAAACCTGGAACGCTCCCTTGGCAGAAGGAATCGAGATGGTGAGACAATGTTGCTGAGGGCGAAAGCTAGACTAGTTTCTTCTTCTTCGGGGGGGATCCTTGCTTTCTCCACTCGGGACCTTGGCTCGGGACCTTGAATGAACGTTGGCTGTTGATTTTCCTCTTATTCATGAAATTTGGTCTCTTCTCTCTCTCTTTTATTTATATTTCTGTTTTTCTATATATATATATATATATATTTTCGAGAGAGAGAGGGACCTGGATTGAGGATCGGGACCTTGTTCTTCAGGGGCTGGATATTCTGATTTCACTTCCCCACACTTGTGTTTTGATGTGGGTGGGGAGTGATTTTTCGTTCTGATCTGCCCTTGATTTCTTCGTTTCAGCTTCGAGGTCTTGAATTGTGCCAGTGTTCGGGGTCTTGAATTGATGGGATCCCCACACTTTGCTTTTGCTGCTTCATTTGTCTAGTCTAGCCCTCGATAGCTCTCCCAACAACATTGCTTCACCTGCCAAGAGAAAGATCAAGGAAAATTCAAATGGTTAGAATTGGAGAGGTCAAGAGGAGATTTGGGGTCAAGAAGGGAAAACAGAAAAAAAAATGAGAGAGAACAATTCGATGCGAGGTCTTAATCTTTTTGTTGCTTTCCTATGTCTAAATGCGTCTATACCCATGGATATTATGCAAACCCAGCCAGTACCCAGTCATGCATTCAGTCAAACAATAAACATAGGGATGAAGGCTCAACTGCTCACAAGGTGTCAATTCATGACTACTGGTGTCTAGGTCTTGAAGCAGATATAAGGCATAACAGGCAAAGAATATCGCATTCAGGACCTTGACTATAGACAACATTTTTATTCTATGTGCATAAGTCAGGTGTGTGTCCATCATTCGGGGGTTTTCAAAAATCTAGGCAAAAATCCGAGAAAAAAATAAAGAAAAACTAGAAGTATCATGCATAAACTTAGGAAAAATAAACTAGGGAATAAATAAAATATGCATAATACGAAAAATAATAGCAGTTCAAACTCCTCCCCACACTTAGGCATTGCATTGTCCTCAATGCGGGAAGGAGACAAAAGGAAAGCAGTTCAAACTTAAAGCATAAAGGGGAATATTGTTCAACATGAGATAAATAATCAGCCCTCGCAGGGGGAAAAGGGGTGAAATTATTCGGGATTAGGGAGGAGGATTGTGCTGCGCGACTGCAAGGGCGAGAGCTTGAGTCTCCTTCAAGATGGCGCGATTGGTGTTCAAGATGTCGTTGAGTAGGCTTTGGATAGTGTTGTCAACCGGCATCTGTTCGGGGCCTTGAGTAGAAGGGGCTTGCTCTTCGGGGGCAACCGGGGTGGGGGCGCGAGTCTAGTCTTGGGGGGGAGCAGCTGAAGTGGGAGGTGTGGAGATTTTCGTTTTTGCCATGGGGGAGAAGAAAAGATGGAAGATATTTTTGTTTAAAATTTTTTTTTTTTTAAATTTTTTTTGGAAGTTGATGTGAGAGTTGGATGTGTGGCTGGGCGTTGTTTAGGTTTTTGGTGAAGACGAGGAGGTGGCGTGGGGTAGTGGGTTTTGTGATGATATGGAAAGATGGAGAGAAAGAGGGGATCTGATTTCCTCAGTCTTTGGCCTCCACGTGGCGCGTCGGGAGAGGCCGAGAAGTTCCCAAGACAGCATACGCCTACACCTGCGGAAAGGAAAGAAAAAGGTGAGTTGCTTTTGAATTTTGGAAATAGGAAAAAGGAATAAAAACAAAGGGAATTAAATGGGGATTAAAAAGAAGGAGACAAGAGAATTAAATGAGGAGGGAAGGAGACAAAAGTAATTAAAACCACATATAACCACATAGGTAACATAAAAAGAGAATTGATGAGGGGAGAGAAGAAAGAGATAAAAATAATTAAAACTACCCTAGGGAACATAAAAAGAGAATTTATGAGGGGAGAGAAGAAAGAGATAAAGATAATTAAAACTACCTTAGGGAACAAAAAAAAGAATTGATGAGGGGAGAGAAGAAAGAGATAAAGATAATTAAAACTACCCTAGGGAACATAAAGAGTATGCATAAAGAATACCAAAAAGCTGAGTTTGACTTGGAATTTGAAAATTAAAAAGGAAAGGAAGAAGGAGGGTCAGAAAACGTGGGATTTCCCCACACTTGGCCTTGATTATAGTCGGGGCCTCGACGTTGGCTAGGCTGATTAGGCCTAGTCAGGTGGTCTTCCATGTGCTAGTCTCCTGGCCATAAAAACAAGAGAAATAAATCAGTCTTGAAACAATCCCAGGCAACGACGCCAATTTGATCGTCAGTCAAATAGAGATTTATAATGCCCAAAAACGTGTGTGCACAAGAGATAATGTGTACAGTGGTAGTCGGGGTCGAACACAGGGATTGTGAGAGACTGATCTATGGTCTTGAATGAATTCGCGGGACAAAAGCACAAAGAGTAACAATCAGGGGAGGGGGGGTTTACTTGGCTAAACGAGTTAGCCAAGATAGATTGGGGAGCTAACAATTTCTATCTAGGAAAGCAGTATTCGGGGTCTCGAATGTCACGTTCGAGGTCCCAAATGATAAAGTAAGCAAATCAGCAAATGAGTTCAGAAATATCAAACAGGGGTGAAATAGTCGCAAATAATCAAATAAAGAAGGATTCTTAGCAAAGGTACTCTCGGGTTGCATTTGGGGGCTCGATCGTCATCAACTCAAGGGTATTCTATTCGAGACATCATAGAAATGACATAGGGACCAGATTCCTCGGATATCCCCTACTTTTCTCTTAAGAGAAACTACCCCTCGTTTCTACATATGAGGTAGTCTTGACAGTCCGCCATCCCTCCAGGCACGAATGCTGGAGGGCCATACTCAAACTGCCCATGAAGCTAAGAAAAGACAGATCTAGAGCTGAAAGTCCCTCAGTTTGTCAGGCTCGTGACCTCGCTCTAATCAACCACCCACCCTATCTATTCGAGACCACTTCAGCGTAGTCAAGACTAAACAGATGCCTACTTGTTCCATGCAATTTTCCTTCCGTATTCATCACACAGATGGCAGCATTCACACAAAGTAATAATCAGTTGATCAAGCCTCAAATTATTTCATGCAAAGATGTAATTAAAACGATAAGTAGTTGAATATGGTATCAAGAATATATTAAGCACATTAAGGCCTCGAATCTGCCCTTGCAACCCTTGAATAACCCTTGCTAAGAATTAAAGATTTAGCTACTCATGCTTGAAGATGAACAAATAATAATTAAAGAAAGCATAAGAAGTAAATAAATAGAGTAAGGTAAGAAAAGTTTGTTACTAAAATCCATTTTGAAGCCCGACAGCAAGGTTGAAGATGAGCTAACAAGAACTAGAGAGATAAACTAGAGAGAAGTCTAAGAAAACTAAAACTAATATGTTTTTCTAAAACTTGCTAAGTGATAAAAATGATAAGAGATGATCCTAAACTACTCTTGGATGCTCCTTATATACTAGAGCTCCAAGCACAAAATATCTTCAGCCTAAATTTAGGGACAAAATGCATTAAATGAAAGCCTACTATAATGGATCCATGCTCCCTAAAGCACAAAGTTGAAAAAGCATAAAGCCGTCTGATTTTCCCAGCTTTGGCAGGTCTGGACTGGGCTCAAGGGCTGAGATGGTCAGAGCTGTAGGTATTTGGTGGTTAGTGCAGACTGCTGGAATAGTGTCAGAGGAGGCACATGGAAGCTCTGGCAAGAGGACACGTGGAAATGTCATTCTTCGCCCTTCGGGGTCCTGAATGGAGAATCCTATTCGTGACCTTGAATGCTGCTTTGGACTCGGGACCTCGACTTTTGGTCTTGAAGCTCAAAACTGCACAAAATACTCCAAAAATGCATCTTTTCGCATAAACTCCCTATTTAGGCCTAGATCTACAATAATAGTGAAAATAAGGGTAAATTAGCAAAATCATGCCTTAAATGGGTGAGAAAATGGGGAGAAAATCGTGCATAAAAATATGCTATCACATCACTGTAAGTGTCTGGGGATGAGAGATCTGTCTCTTCCCCTTCCCCTTCTGGTCGGTTCACCGGCAACTCTTGTGTAAATGTGCATTTTGCTATGAAGTCTGCTAACGCTTGGGCTTTGATGGATGGTCTAGCCTTGTATTGCAATCCATACTGCTCGAGTTCGATTGCCCAGATCAGCATTCTTCCTGAGGACTCAGGCTTTCTAAAAAAATTTCCCAATGGTTGATCAGTAAGTACTACAACAGGATGTGCTTGAAAGTATCGATCCATCTTTCGCGTTGCCTGTACAAGGGCAAACGCTACCTTTTCTATGCGAGTGTACCCCGACTCGGCATCCTTCAGTATGCGGCTGACAAAGAATACGGGGCGATGAATGTGTCTATCGCTCCGTACCAGGATGACACTGACCACCTCGTCGGCGACACCTAGATATAAGTATAACGCGTCGCTCGGTTCCGGTCTTGTCAGCACCAGGTCAGACGAGAGGTAGGCCTTTATGCCGACAAACGCTTCTTCTTCTTCTTCTGTCCACCCAAAGGGGGCTCTCTTACGAATAATTTTAAAAAAAAGGAGGCATCTTTCGCCTTGCTTGGAGATAAACCGCCCTAACGCAATGATGCGCCCTGTGAGCTTTTGCACTTCTTTGACAGTTCGCGGAGGTATCATGTCTTGGATCGCTTTTATTTTCGAAGGATTAGGCTGGATGCCTTTCTGGCTGACCACGTAGCCTAGAAATTTGCCTGTTTGAAACGCGAACATGCATTTATGGGGGTTTAACTTCATCTTGTATTCTCGCATCACGCTGAAAACTTCTTCTAGATCAGCCACATGGTCCTCGAAGCTTTGACTTTTGACAAGTATATCATCCACGTAAGCCTCTACCTTTTTCCCAATTTACTTCTTGAAAACTTTATTTGCCATGCGCTGGAATGTTGCCCCAGTATTTTTTAATCCAAACGGCATTGCTGTATAGCAATAGGTGGCTTTGGGAGTGATAAAGGCGGTCTTTTCTTCATCTTCCACAACCATGGGGATTTGGTGATATCCCGAGTTAGCATCCAACGAGCTTAGGTAAGCGTATCCCGCGGTTTGGTCGACCAGTTGATCGATTCGAGGAAGAGGATAACAGTCTTTGGGACAGGCATCATTCAAATCAGTGAAGTCAATACACATGCGCCATTCTCGGTTAGGTTTTGGGACTAGGACAGGATTAGCCAACCATGTCGGGTACTGAACTTCTCTGATGAAGCCAGCATCCGTGAGTTTTGATATCTCTTTCTCGATAGCTATCATCTTTTCTGGAGAGAAAGCTCGCCTCTTTTGCTGGACGGGTGTGATGTCAGGGTTAACGTTAAGTCGGTGCTCTGCTGTTTCTCGTGAAATTCCCGGCATATCTGCTGGCTTCCACGCGAATTCTCCTTTACATCTGTTCAATAATCGAGCTAGCTGTACGCTTTCCTCTGCGTTTAATTTTTCGCTAACCAAAAAATTTGCTTCTTCAACTACGCTGACGGGGATTGGCTTCATGTTGTCTACTGGCTGATAAGAATTTATCTACTACCGAAGGGTAGAAGGGGAAAGGGCTTCTTCAGTTCAGGATCCGCGGTGGTCCGTGGTACCTGCAAGACGCCGGAGGGGGTCTCGGCGGAAACACTCCGACGCTTAAGTCAGTATTTGTGGTAAAATTGGCAGAGCTTGGGCCAGTAAATTCCGCTTACCTTCCTCCTTCGTGGTGGAGGTATTTATAGATGAAATGAGCATTTATGCGCGAGTGGGATTATTAGGGGGCAACCGTTCCCGTCAGGGGGTCATGGTTTGCCCATGTTATGATATGTGGTCATGGCGGTAGGTGTGGGGGTAGTTGTTACCTAAGCAAGGTAACGGCTAGTGCGTTCCTCCCAACGCGTGGTTTTCAATCCGGTGAGATAGCTCCTCTGGTCATCTAGAAGTTCCATGTAGGGGCCTTGTATGTGACGTCAGCCCTCCTGGTGTCAGTCTCCTGGGGGGAGACGACTGCCTCGACCCTACCGCGGCGGTAGGAACAATGATCATTTTCTTTCCATACGGGGTAAGAGGCGAAAATGCCCTTGCCGTTAGGCGGATTGTTATCATAAGCCCAACTGAAAATGAGCCCGAGTGTTTACCAAGGGCTAACGCCCCCTCTTCGAGCACGTCGGTCTTCCATATACCGGAGCGACTCTTTGTCAGGAGGTGGGCTTGCCCTGACCGTAGTTGTCCAGAGTCTATAAATTGAAGTTTTCCTTCATGTAAGTTTTCTCACATCTTTTCGTCCTTTATTTTCATATTTCACCATGGATGAGCTGACCAGGAATTTCCTGATCTCCAAAGCTCTAACCCTGAAGAACCTTACTGAAGGTGACATCGGCTTCCTAGAGAGGATGACCACCAAGACTGCGGAAGATGTCCTGGAGCTACAAGGAATGTCAACCCCCATTCTGTCGAGGCAACTGGGATGTCTCTGGAGGATTTCAATCCTTTGGAGAGCTTGGCGAAGCTCACTGCCACCACTTCCCGCATTGAGGTGGTTGCTTCTATGCTGCAGCAGAGGAAAGACTTATTGGCTTGCTGCTTGAAGGGTATGAGGGCCTGTTCTGCCGAACTGACCGTCGTTGCTGGTGCCTTGAGGGAAGTTCCCGTCGTGCCAGGGGAGGATGATGCTGGGACTCACGCTTGACCGCTATCTTCGCTTCCTCTTGTTTCTTTTTCTTATGCTTTCTTGTACATATCTAGACGCTAAGGCTGCTCAGGCCATAAATAAATGGTTGTTTCTATTATCAAGTCTTCTCTTCCCTTGTTTGATTTCTTGATGTGTTAGTTGGAGGTATTCGTTATGAGCCCAACTGAAAATGAGTCTTCCTCGGGACATAGCATTGCAGTGGTTATGTTCCGGGAACCGGCAATGAATGTTCTGCCTCAACTATTTTCCTGAGCCGCTTTCCCAAGGGTAGGTGGTTGGGCGGTTATTTGGTGCCTTTTGATTGGCGCATTTAACGAGCGGGTATGCCTGTGCCGGATCGGATTCTGCAATTACGGTTACTTTTCCCAGGCGCCTTAATTGTTTTTCAAGGGCATGCGCGAGGATCGGAGCGCTTCCTTGGCTATTTAAGGAGTTGCTTTCCCCTTTTCCTATTCATCTTCATCCTCCTCTTTCTCTTTTACTTTTTTGCAGGTCACATGGCTGATTTTTATTTTTTGAGTACCGCGGATCGCGACTCCTTGCCAACCCCTCCGACTTCGCCGGACTCAGATCACCCTCCTCCGTCGCCACCATGGAGGCCTCCGGTCCGTCGAAAGGGCCGCAAGAGGCAAAGGGAGAAGACTTCCAAGGTGTCCATCGCGGCTTTAGATTCTTCTAGCTCCACTACCCGAGAGGGTAGCAAACGCTTTCCTTTATCTGACCGCTTGCTGGAGAAAACTTCCTCCCTCGACGCTGGTGCTGGATCGGTAGGATCGGGCGCCAAGGGAAAGTTAGGCCCGTCAGGCCCCTGCCTAGGGAGGGGGATGGATGAACCCTCTCCATCTGCTGTCGAGAAGATACCCTTCCTGGATGACGACGGGGTTTAGCACTATGGCATTTATTGGCCCGATGATGATTAGTGCCCTTTCGTTAGGCATATTGTACATGCCTTTTGGCATCTTATGAATAAAGTGATGCTTTCTATCTTTCCTTTTTGTGATTATCTTTCCGTCAGTATGTTGGTCTTGTTGATAGCTAATGCGAGGGGTTAGCCTTATCGGGGCAACCACTTCGCGGTTATTTTGACTGGGTTAACTTTGTCACCCTTTGGGGAATCACGACGAATAACTTCTCTTTTCAAATTCCTTTAATGCGTTTCCACGTGGCCAACTTCTTTTTACACGCGTCTCAGCATGATTGGTGGCTCAATTAATGCGGTGGCATTTTAATCCTTTAAGAAGGACCATTTTCTCTTTCCAAAACTTTTGCCCTTGCTTCGAATTTTTCCCTTCGTCTTCCTTCGTCTTCCTTCGTCTTCTTCCCCGAATAACCTTCTGGTCGCCTGCCGTCGTCCGCCGATTCACCCGTAGGTCTTCCCTTCTAAGGTACCACTTTAATCCTCTTAGATTTCCTATTTGCTGGTTTATTATGGTTAGGAATAGGCCTCGCCAGGTTATCTGGAAACCCATGGATCCAGAGGTCGCACAATCACCCAGTATTTTTACATGCGATGTGGTTTTAAAGGCCGAACTGGACGAACACGGTATTACCTTTCCTCCCGGATATGAACCTTTTATTCCTGAAAGTCATATGCGGCTTCATAATCCGGCGTGGGGTTTCTGTAGGCTACTTTATTTTAAGATGTTCCTTTATGGTTTCCGCTTTCCCATTCATGAATCAATACTAACGCTGCAGCGGGAGTACAACCTTAATCCTGCCCAGATAACTCCTTCTTCCTGGTGTATGGTTTATGCTTTTCTTCGCGCTTGCGAGTTGAAGAACATTTTCACCCCATCTCTCAATTTATTTCGCAAATTCTTTAGTATGAATTGTCATAATTGTTTAATCGAAATCACTCCTCGATGGGATGACGCGTTCGTGCAGTCATTCTGGCAGCAGTTTCGCGGCTTTAAGAAGGGTGTGGCTGATTGGAAAAGTAGTTTCTTCATTCTCGAGCTACCATCCCGTTTGTGGCGCATTAATTTCAACCAGGAGCTCATAGGCCCCCTTTGGACGAATCCCGCGATACTGACCAGAGCTGAGCTAGAGCAGGCTAATGCTCTATTGGATAAGGATACCTGCTATCGTATACGCGACTTTGCTTTGTTCAAGCCTCTGGAGGAGTGCGTTATGGGTGAGTCTGCCTCTTTTCGCGTTTTCTTTTGCATTTGTCTTAACACGTTTCTTTTACAGAAGATGCTAACGGTCGATCTCCAGGTGACGCTGGCGCTCCTTTGAATGTAACGCCACTCCAAACTTTACCAGCCTCTCCTCCTGCCGAAGGCTCCAATCGCTAAAGCGTTCGGCCTCCGAGGAGGAGAACCAAGACGGTTGCGCGGGGAGGACGAAGGCTCGGCAGCTCTGCTCGAGCTTCTCGTTTCGTCGAGAATTGGCTACCAGATCGTCGCAAGGGAACAGACTCCGGTCGAACCGCGACAAGGGTGATTGATAATGACGACGAGGATATGGATGCTAAACCAGACCTTTGCCATGCTTCTTCCTTGCGTCGAAAAAAACTTCGAGTGGACACAAGTGAACAGGCTAGTGAGGTATCTTCTGTTGATGCGGCGACTGCTTCTATACCTGCCGTTTCGTCTAAGGTGAGTACCTCTCAGCCGGTGAAGACCACTGAGGCGCCAGCTGCTACCTGTTCTACTGAGGCGGAGGCTCCACCGATGACATGTCCTCTTCCTACAGCTAACGCTCCTGATTCTCTGATTTCTCACTGTATTCCTAATGTAGTGATCATGCCTTCCGCTACGGACTCAGCTGCTGGGTTGCCGCCTAAAGCCCTTCCGCAGCTGTTCTTTACTCCTATCTCGAATGTGCTTACTGAGGGTTCTTCTTCAACTCCGTCTGTCAATCTTTCCTACGGTGGCCCTAGCGGGACCCCAGCCTATCGTATGAACCTGACAGGGTTCTGGTTTGATGGTCTCCGTGCTATCAGAGTACCCCAACCCTTCTCTAGAGATGAGTTTACCGCGCCCTTGATAGGGGAAATGATGAGTTCCTGGGAAGAGAAAGAGAAATTTCTTCAGCTTTCTTCGAAGGCCCGTCACCGGCATGTTATGAATGACTCTCTGGATAGCTTCCGCTATCTGAACTATCTGTTCGAAATTCACGATCGAGAGTCACGAAATTTTTCTAGCGCGATGTGCGCTCAAAAGGTGCAGCTTGACCGAACGGCGGACCATGTGAGGCTGCTAACGCGTCTTTATGACGAGTCACAAAAGGAACTAAACAGAGAGAGGTCAGCCGGGAAAGCAAAAATGGAGGTTCTGGAGGCAGAGTTGGCGTTGGAAAAGAAGAAAAATCTCCTTCTCCGCGAAGAGATGTTAACTCGAGACGAGGAGTTTGCCAGGGCGCCGTTGTGGAAAAAGAAGGTCTTGGAAGCCTTCACTTCTGGATTCGCAGCCCGCTTTAAGGGTGACTCTTCTAATCCATCCCAAGTTGCCGATTATGTCTCTACCGTAATGGATGAGGTTAGCAAAAGTGGGAATGGTTCATCTGCCCCGGAGGGGGAAAGAGGCTGACGATAACGGTGGTGCGCGACTTTTTCCTTCAAGGGGTGTCTCGAGTGCTTCAACGGATTTCTAGATCCCCCCTTTTATTGCTATTCCCATTGCTATCTATTTTCTTTTATTCTTCCATGAAAATCATTTGACATTATTCCTTCTGTAATAATGCTGACGCTATGTAACCCTTATTGCGCCGTTTGATTCATTGTGATGTTACCGTTATTCGTTCTTCGTTATCCTCTTTGTATTGTCGTGCCGTTTGGTGAGGGTAGCACTGCTTTTTAGGTCAGTGAATGCCGCAATCCCCCATTTAATGCGATTTAAAAAGTAATGATGAAGAAGGACACGTGTCCATTCACGGAGAGGCGTTTGAAGCAGGCGTCTTCTAGGGGGACGCGAATGCTGAAGCGTTTTATCATTGTTTTAAAACTTATACCTTCTTGCACGTGCCTTACTCTTTGTCACGCTGCTTCGCCATGTGTCAGTTGTTAATTGGTCGTGCCCTTTCAGGGTTATATATAATGTTTTCCCTATCTCCTCTTTCTTTTTTAATCTCCTTTCTTGTACGTTGTTGCCTTCTGGAAAAATAACCCGCGCCGCTCCTTCTTTTCTGGTCTGGGACTCCTGGTGCTTTCTTTTGCTAAGGTACACACCCCTTTCTTTTCTCTTCCTTTCTCCTCTGTTAGTCATGGCTAAAACTCGTTCTAAAAAATCTGTCGAGGAGGAGGATCCTCAAAGGTCTGTCGGGGAGGAAAAAATTGATAGTACACCAACTTCTCTTTATACACTGCCCTTAATTCATCGCAAGCTGGATGAGTCTAATGCTCAATTCCCCAAAGATTATCCTGTGCGTGTTGCTTCTGAATCACTTCGCCTGAATAGTGTTTTACCCGATAATAGTAGAATGTTGTATGCTAAGTTATTTGATTATGGGTTTTGTCTTCCCCTTGACCCGCTTGTGAAATTACTATTGGCTGATTCCGACTTGGCTCCGGCTCAGTTGAGCCCTAACGCGATTTGCGCTGTTAGCGCCTTTGCCGCATTGTGCCGTTTCAAAGGGATTCAATCTCCCACTTCGGCATTGCTTCATGATATTTTCCAGCTGTACTCTTGTAAGGGGGTGATATCAATATCCCCCCATTATGAAGATGGCTCACTAAAGCCCTTTACTTGGAAACTCATGGGCATTGAATCTTCTGTTCCTGGCTGGAAGGAGGGGTTTTTTTTATCGTTGACCTGCCTGAGCCTTTATGGAGAGCCGGTTTTAATGAGGAAATTAAAGATGGGGCTTGGGGTAACCAGAAACCCCTTTCTGACTTGGAAGACGGCTGGTTGAAGACGCTGCTTCAGCTAGACTTCAGCGTTGATGCCCGTAAAGTGGCTAACGGGTTGGATATGGAGAAGTGCAAAAAGGGTGAGCGTTTGGCCTTTCCCTTTTACGTTGCAGGGAAGTACTAATGCTAACATTTTGTAACTGTGCAGTGCCTCCACCCGGTTAGGAGCCTGAGTATTTCCGAAGGAAGAGGAAATGAGAGCAAAAGAAAAAGGCGGAAGCTAAAGCTAGAGCTGCTGCAGCCGCTGCCGCTGCTGAAGGGGAGGCTACTGCTACCGCCCCGGACACTGCCCAAGCACCGCCTCCTCGAAATCGCGCTGCAAAGAAGAAAAGGGCTAGGAAAATGCGTGTTACGCCCCTCGTTTCTTCCTAGGCTGCCGCATTTTCGGAGGCGACAGCTGACACGATCCCCTCTGGAATTCCTCTAGTTCCTTTGGGTACTCAGGTATTTATTTTCCTTCCCCTACTATTTTCTTTCTTTTCGCACAGTTTCCTTATTACGCTCTGTGTTATTTAGGAAACCGTTGCTGTTTCTGCTCATTCGTCCTCCCAGGGTGACATGTCTATCGCGGAATCCCTTCGAGAGCGTCAGAAGAAGGCTCGCTATGAGCTTCAAAATAGTCCCTCGTCGTCTGCTGCTAATCCTCTTCTGACAGTCCTTGGGGGGGTGCACCTGTCGATCAGTCGCAAGGTGCTAGCTTTAGCGGTGATCCTCACGTTTTAAGTGATTCCCCGATCTATTCTTCTTCTGCTGCGGCAGGCTTTAACCCTAGTGCCCTTAATCTTGGAACGCTTGGTGGGGATGGATCCTTTGCCCATAACGCGAGGGGTTCCAACAGTCGACCTCCTTCTCCTGCTACTCTGCTTTTTGTTCCGATGTATCCTCCTACTGCCGCGAGAGGTGACCCTGCTCCCAACTTGATGGCTGACACCTCTTCGTATGTTCCTCCCCTCCTTGCTACTCACCAGATTGACCTGCGCTCTTTTAGAGATAATGTTCTGCAGTTCCCCGCGGATGCTCATCATGACGCTATCCTCACGTCTACCTCTTTTCTAGCGGCCGAGATGATATTTCTTCAGAGAGAAAGGGATGCCTTTGTGGCTAAGAGCCAGCAGGAGCGCATAAACTTTCTTCGCTCTCAAGTGTTTTCTTCGCTCTGCCATCTCCATTACATGGATGAGGAAAACGCCAGAGAGACGGCGAACGAGTAGGGAGAGATAAATAGGCTGCTGTCTGAGCGTCAGAGCTACCTGGATACCCATACCACCGCCAAACAAGAATCAGAGACTACCAAACAGGAGGCCGCAACTGCTAAGCAGGAGGCAACGACTGTTAAGCAAGAGGTGGAAGCTGTCAGGCTTGCTTTAGAGGAGGAAAAATAGAAGGGTGTTGCTTTAAACGAACGCCTTTCTCAAGAGGAGACCGAGTTACGTCAGGAGAGACAGAGGAACGCTGAGCTATCTGTCGAGCTTGCTCTTTCCGCTGAGAAGAGCCGTTGGTATCTGAAGGAAGGTGGAGCAATCATGTCGGACGCTTTTATGTATAACTATGGGGTAGAGAACCTTCGTGTTGAAGTTCTTGCTGACTACTTTGATAAGAGGGTCCCAACCGTCACCGATGAGGGCTTCTATTGCTGGAAATCCGCTCAGCAAGAAGGAGGCAATGCACCAACCGCTCCTTAGGCATCATGCTTTATGTGTTTTTTGATTATTGTGGCCGATGTGCCCTCCTTTATTTTGTAATATTGACAATATCACTTCTTTTCTTGATTAAGCCACCGCTTTTGAATGGAGTTTCTTTATCTACTTCATTTTATAATGCTGCTTGTGCAATTGTTCACCCATGGCATTTGCCGCCATGTTTCTATTTTGGAGATATGTCCGTTCTGCGCTTGTGACTCTCCATACAGGTTCCTCAGCTACATTTTTTATGGCCCTATCATTGTGTCTTCTGGTAGTATTTCCGAGGATGAATCAGCGTTACTTCTGCCCGTGTTGTGCTCAAATTCATGCCACCCTTTGTTGTTAGGGGGAACTCTCTAGCCTTGCTAGGCCTGCCGCGACGGTGTTGCTGTGATATGGATACCTCTCCAGCTCTTACTTCACCGGGTATCAACCGCTCGATTACTAGCTGGGGTATCTTTTCTTTCCATGTGTCAAAGATTGGCTTGGGGCGTGCCTCGTCTTAGTGAGCCGTCTAATCAGGACCGGACATCACAAGGATAGGATTTTCACTCCCAAGCGTTGAAACCTCGCGTCTCTAGAGTGTGCCTCGTCTTAATGGGTCGTCTATGTGAGCACGGTTGCCACAAGGATAGGATTTTCACTTCCAGGATGGAGTTGGTCTCTCCTCGGGGCGTGCCTCATCTTAATGGGCCGTCTATGTGAGCACGGTTACCACAAGCATAGGATTTTTACTCCCAAGGATGTCGGGGCGTGCCTCGTCTTAATGGGCCGTCTGTGTGAGCATGGTTGCCACAAGGATAGGATTTTCACTCCCGGGGGCGTTGGGGGCGTGCCTCGTCTTAATGGGCCGTCTATGTGAGCACGGTTGCCATAAGGATAGGATTTTCACTCCCGACGCTATGCTATGCCAGGGCGTGCCTCGTCTTAGTGAGCTGTCTAATCAGGACCAGCCATCACAAGGATAGGATTTTCACTCCTGGCATTCTTCATTTGCCTGCATATTTTCAGCCACAAAGTACACAAAGAGTGCTTATGATTCTTTTGTTAGAATAATATTCATATTACCGGATAGGAGGGACTAGTTTCTGGCATGGTATAGCTTCAGCCGAGCTATATTCCAAGAGTTTTGCAGGGGCATTCCATCGAGCGTTTCCAAATGGTAGGCTCCCCTACCTACAACGCGGGTGACACGATACGGTCCGTCCCAGTTTGGGCTAAGTTTTCCCATGCGTTGTCCTGCTGCTCGTTTGTCTCTGAGCACTAGATCCCCTACCTTAAGCAATCGTTCTTTCACCGGCCTGTTGTGGTATTGTGCCATTTTCCTTTTGTAATGCAGGGTTTTTAGGAGAGTCTCCTCGTGTGCTTCTGGCAGCGCGTCAAGGTTAGCGCGTAACCTTTCTTCATTGGCTTCTTCCTTGAAATGAGCCACCCGAAGGCTTATGGTGCCAATATCTACCGGTGTGACGGCTTCTGTTCCAAAGGCTAATGCGAATGAGGTTTCTCCTTTACTGGCTTTGACGGTCATACGGTAGGCCCACAATACGTATGGTAGTTCGTCTGGCCACTTCTTTTTGGAACCTTCTAGGTTTCTTTTGATGCCGCTAAGAATACTGCGGTTGGTCACTTCGGCCTGGCCATTAGTTTGAGGGTGTGCTACAGAAGAGAACCTCTGTTCGATCTGAAACTCTGCACACTGATTTCTGAAGAATTGGCTCGTAAACTGTGTTCCGTTGTCACTAACTAGTGTGCGCGGTACCCCGAATTGCATAATGACTTGGTGCTTAAAGAAATGCCAGATTTTCTCGGTGGTGATGGTGGCTAATGCTTCGGCTTCTGCCCATTTTGTGAAATAGTCTACCGCCACGACCACAAATTTTAATTGAGATCTGGCTTTTGGAAATGGGCCCAAGATGTCGATGCCTCATTTAGTAAACGGGCATGGAGCGACTATCTCTGAAATCTGCACGGCCAGTTTTCGAGGGATCTTAGCATATTCTTGACATTTCTGGCAGGTTTTTACGAAGTTGTGGCAATCTCTCTGAATGGTGGGCCAGTAGAACCCTGACTGAAAGACTTGGGACGCCAGAGTGTCGCTGGCGACGTGCATGCCACATATCCCTTCATGAATTTCTCGCAATACATGAAGGCCTTCTTGCTCCGTTATGCATTTAGCGGCTGGATGAGAGAAGCATCTTCGTATCAACTCTCCATTGTAGTACGTGCATCGCGCCGCCCTTTTTAGGATTTTCCTCCTTTCCACGTTCTCCTCCGGTAGCTTATCATGTTTCAGATATTCTATCACTGGGATTCTCTAGTCGCTTTCTATCTCCTCCACACAAAGCGATGTTTGCTCTTCCATGAAAGAGGGTGTGGATAGTTCTCCGTAGTGCACATCATTGGGTATGGGGGCTTCTAAATTGGGTGCCATCTTGGCGAGGCTGTCAGCCTCCTCGTTATTTTCCCTGGGAATATGTTCAAAGGTGACCTGGGTGCCTTTTACCTGCATTTTTGACAACTCATGCTTTACTTTGGCCAAGTATTGGATCATGATGGGTTCTCTGGCTTGGGAATTCCCCAGAACTTGATCCATTATTAGTTTAGAATCCCCGCGTATCTTTAAACGTAGGCCGCGTTCCGGTTCCGAGGCATGCGCAGCTTCAACGGAGAAGCTGTTTCCTATTCTGAGTCCTGCTAGCAATGCTTCGTATTCAGCCGCATTGTTGGACAACGGTTGCAGGATTCTGATGGCATATCGTATCTCCATGCCGTTTGGTCCAACTAGAAAAATGCCTGCGCCTGCTAACTCTTGATTTTTCGCTCCATCCACGTGAATAACCCATGAGTCTGCGTACGTTTCTGGGGACGGGAGGTATAAATCTTATGATTCTTCTTCTGATAGGTCTATCAACGCGTCTTTTGTGAATGTGAATTCCGCTATGAAGTCTGCTAACGCTTGGGCTTTAATAGCTGGTCTAGCTTTGTACTGTAGCCCATATTGTTCGAGTTCGATTGCGCAAATTAACATTCTCCCCGAGGACTCTGGCTTTCTAAAGATTTTTCTCAAAGGCTGATCGGTGAGTACGGTGACGGGGTGGGCTTGGAAGTATCGGTCCATCTTTCGTGTTGCCTGTATTAGGGCAAGCGCTATCTTCTCGATGCGGGCGTATCGTAGCTCAGCATCTTTCAATATGTGGGTGACGAAAAATACAGGACGATGTATATACCCTTCGCTTCATACGAGGACAACACTGACTACCTCGTTAGCTACGCCCAGGTATAGATATAGCTCATCACCGGATTCAGGCCTCGTTAGCACTAGATCGGATGAGAGATAAGCTTTTAGCCCTGCGAACGCTTTCTCACATTCCTCTGTCCATCCGAAAGGGGCCTTGTTTCGAATGACTTTGAAGAAGGGTAAGCATCTCTCACCCTGCTTAGAGATGAACCGTCCCAACGCGATGATGCGCCCGGTGAGCTTCTGTATTTCTTTGACAGTTCGAGGGGGTATCATATCCTGGATGGCCTTTATCTTCGAAGGGTTAGGCTGGATACCCTTCCGGCTAACCACGTAGCCCAAGAATTTACCCGTTTGGAACGCGAACATGCATTTCCGTGGATTCAGCTTCATTTTGTATTCTTCCATCACACTGAAGACTTCTTCCAAGTCAGTTAGGTGGTCTTTAAAGCTTCAAATTTTGACTAGGATGTCACCCACGTAAGCCTCCACATTTCTCCCAATTTTCTTTTTGAAAATTTATTTGCCATGCGCTGGAACGTTGCCTCGGCATTTTTTAGCCCAAACGGCATTGCAGTGTAGCAGTAAGTAGCCCTCGGGGTGATGAAGGCGGTTTTCTCTTCATCTTCTATGGCCATGGGAATTTGGTGATACCCGGAGTTAGCATCCAGGGAGCTTAGGTAGGCATATCCAGCGGTTTGGTCGACCAACTGATCGATTCGAGGAAGGGGATAGCAATCTTTGGGGCAGGTGTTGTTCAGGTCAGTGAAATCGATGAACATGCGCCAATCCCCGTTAGGCTTAGGAACTAACATAGGGTTAGCTAGCTAGGTCGGGTATTGGACTTCTCGGATGAATCCCGCATCCGCGAGCTTAAGTAACTCTTTCTCGATGGCTGCTATCTTTTCTGGTGAGAAAATGCGCCGCTTTTGCTGAATAGGCTTGGCGTCAGGGCTAACGTTTAACCGGTGTTCTGCAACCTCTCGCGAAATTCCGGGCATGTCCGCCGGTTTCCACGCGAATTCTCCTTTGCATTTTCTTAGCAGTTGGGTTAATTGCACATTCTCTTCGGGGCTTAGTTTCTCACTGATCAAGAGATTCGCTTCGCTGTCCTCACCGATAGGTATTGACATCATCTTATCCAGTGGCTGAGTGCGCTTTTCTTCTTTATCGTCGAAGGGATTGTCCGTCACGCACATGTAGAGGTCACAACTCCTTTGAGTCATAAGCAGGTAACATTTAACAGCTAGCTTCTGATCTCCTTTGATCGAGACCACGCCGTCCCATGAGGGGTATTTCATTCGCAGGTGTTTTTGGGATATCGCTGCCCCAAAATGATTGAGAAACGGCGGCCCTAGTATGGCATTATAAGGCAGAGTCAGGTCTACGACTAGAAATAATAGTTCTTCAGAGCATTTGGATGTGTCTTCTCGGAAGTATACTGACAATGACGTGAGTCCCGCTACCGGGATCGGTACCCCATCGATCCCAACAATTGGTCTTTTGCAAGGCGCTAGCTCACCGTCAGGGCGCTTCATCAGGTTGTATGCTTCTAGCGAAAATAAATTCACCGCGCTCCCATTATCGACAAGGGTTCTTCTTACTCCGTGACTGCCGATGACGAGTGTTACTACCAAAGCGTCGTTATGCGGGAAAACAATGCCTTTTTCGTCTTCTTCTGAGAAGGACAATACCATTCTATCTAAAGCGCTTATTGCCTCAATTTTAACCTGTGCGCTCTCTCGTTTGCGCTTTTCCCCGGGACCGGGCGTTTGTTGTATAGCTTCCTCGAAGTAAGGTGTTCCTCCCGCGATGATATTAATCATAGACATCTGATCGCTATGAACAATGAGAGCCTCTCTATTTTATCCGAGGGGAATTGCGTTAGCCCCTGTGGCGTGAGAAGGCGTTTGCCTACGGTCAGTTATCACTTCAGTTGAATTGTTCCTTGTCCCTTCTCTTGCCTTGGTGGCGAATTCTCTGAGGTAGCCTTCTTCAACTAATCGTTCTATGACCAGTTTTAGTTCTCTACACACATCTGTCGAGTGTCCTTTGACCTTGTGGAACTTGCAGTATGCATTCTCTCTTCCTCCCATGAGTACTCATGGTTTCACAGGAGCTAGGTAACGGATGGGCAGATTTCGCTGCTGAACTATCGCTAGGATTTCCGCCCTTGGGAGTATGAGGGAAGGAAGGTCAGGGTCATATATCCGGCCCTTTGGCGGATCTGCTTGTTTTAGAGTGGGGGACCCTTCAGGTCTCCCTTTCAAAAAAACTTACCTCTCTGCCGATTAGAGGCCTTGACGATGTGCTCTTTCCGTTGGCTATAATCATCATTGGGTCGTATGTCAGGGGCGTTGCTATGCGGGACGTTAGGGGCCAGGTATGGGTCTGTCGGTATGTCCCATATCCGTTCTCTATTTTCCTCCTCTTCCATCCTCGCATAATTATGCGCTTTTAGTCTTAACGCATCTAGAGTCAATGGTGGGTCCACCGTTAACGTATCCCTTAATTTCCCATAACGACAGTTAAGTTTTAGGGCCTCTACTGCAAAATCAATGGTGACCCCTAGCGTCAGGGACAGTTCGAGATCAAATCGACCTAAAAACTCATTCAATGATTCCTGCGGTTTTCGATGAATATCGAATAGTGCAGCAGCTGACTTCCTGATAGGGATTGCCGTGCTAAACTAACTCCTGAACTTATCTTCCAACTGAGGGAAGTTATTAAGGTGAGAGATGGGGTCTTTCGTGCCATCATATGATTCTGTAGGGAGTTTCACATGCCGATGGACCCTGTGATGCCTCACGCGATAACTGAACAGGTGACCCGCGTTGCTGTCAGGGACTCTACGAGGTCGATGTGGGAGTGGATTTTCAACATCGTATCTGGGGTTCTGAGGGTCATATTCATGATGCCGCCTGGGAGATCGGCTGCGGCTTCTTGGAGTTCGAGTTCGTCGCCCCCTGCTACTGGATCTTTCACTGTATCTAGGGGATGGTTCTCTGAACATCTCACCTCGCCTATCATCCCAGTGTTCTCTATATTCATCACGTCAGCGACCTTCTTCAGGGATAGGGATTTCTCCCCTGTATTGCCCAAAAATTCAACAGGTCCGTGCGCAAGCGGTGGGACATTCATGGGGGCCGATGGCAAGGGTAGGGAAAACGGAAGCCCTCTGGATTACCGGGGTGACAACGGTCGTTCGTTGACAATAGACGGAGTGAAAACCATCTGGGAGGACACACCGGGTCCCGAGGCATGGGGGGTAAATCCAGCGGCCACCTTTGTCAACTGATCCAATTGGGCTCGAAGAGCCGCTATTGAGTTTGCGAAAGGGTTGTCTGCTTCGCCTATCTCGGATCCCCTCGCTTGGGGGGTAGAATAGCTGGGTCCTGCTATGTGGGAAAAAGGGGAACAAATCTGGAATACAGCTGCTTCTGTCATTTGTCCAGAGGGAGGATCTGACCCCCCTGCAGTGATTTCTTGTACTTTGGTAGAAATATCGGAGGTAGCAAAAGCAAAAAGTCATCGGCGGGTGTTGTATGGGATGCTGGAGGATTGGGACAGCGCGGGATCTGACTCTGAAGCCATAATCCTTCTAGCTTCAGGAAGAATGGAGCTTGGTTATTAAGGATGCTCACTTAATAGAACCAAAGCTCTCAATGAAAGCACCAATTTGATAAGAATTTGTCTACTGCCGAAAGGTAGAAGGGGAAAGGGCTTCTTCAGTTCAGGATCCGCGGTGGTCCGTGGTACCTGCAAGACGCCGGAGGGGGTCTCCGGCGGAACACTCCAACGCTTAAGTCAGTATTTGTGGTAAAATTGGCAGAGCTTGGGCCAGTAAATTCCGCTTACCTTCCTCCTTCGTGGTGGAGGTATTTATAGATGAAATGAGCATTTTTGCGCGAGTGGGATTATTAGGGGGCAACCGTTCCCGTCAGGGGGTCATGGTTTGCCCATGTTATGATATGTGGTCATGGCGGTAGGTGTGGGGGTAGTTGTTACCCAGGCAAGGTAACGGCTAGTGCGTTCCTCCCAACGCGTGGTTTTCAATCCGGTGAGATAGCTCCTCTGGTCATCTAGAAGTTCCGTGTAGGGGCCTCCTATATGACGTCAGCCCTCCTGGTGTCAGTCTCCTGGGGGGAGACGACTGCCTCGACCCTACCACGACGGTAGGAACAGTGATCATTTTCTTTCCATACGGGGTAAGAGGCGAAAATGCCCTTGTCGTTAGGCGGATTGTTATCACTGCCTGAGTACGCTTTTCCTCTCTATCCTCGAAAGGGTCGACTACCACGCACACATAATGGTCACAACTCTTTTGGGTCATAAGTAAATAGCACTCGGCAACTAACTTCTGGTCCCCTTTGATCGAGACCACTCCATTCCACGACGGGTATTTCATCTTCAAATATTTTTGTGATATCGCAGCTCCAAAGCGATTGAGGTATGGGCGTCCGAGTATGGCGTTGAAAGGCAATGACAAGTCTACCACCAGGAACAACAATTCTTCCGATCGTTTAGAAGTATCCTCTCTAAAGTATACTGGTAGCGTTGTGACTCCTACCACCGGGATTGGAACCCCGTCTACTCCTACTATTGGCTTCTTACAAGGCGTTAGCTCGCTGTCGGAGTGTTTCATCAAGTTATAGGCTTCGAGCGAGAACAAGTTGACCGCGCTCTCATTTTCGATAAGGGTTCTTCTAACTCCATGATTGCCGATGACGGGTGTGACTACTAGCGCATCATTGTGTGGATAAACAACGCCTTTTTTGTCCTCTTCGGAGAACGACAACACCATTCGGTCTAACGCACTTATCGCTTCACTTTTTACTAACACATTTTCTCTTTTTCGTTTGTCGCCAGCTGCGGGTGCTGACGCTGTGGGTTCTTCGAAATACGGAGTGCCTCCCGCTATAATATTGACTATAGGAACGTCCTCCTCGATGACCACAAATGATTCCTTGTTCCTACCGATAGGGATGGCGTTGGCTCCCGTGGCGTAAGAGGGCGCTTGCCTGTCACCAGTCGCCTTGTCCACTGGATTGCTCCTGACCTCCTCCCTTACTTTGCTGGCAAATTCCCCGAGGTAGCCCTCTTCGACTAAGCGTTCTATTGCTAATTTCAATTCTCTGAACACGTCCGTGGAGTGCCCTCTAACTTTATGGAACTTGCAGAATGCATTTTCCCTTCCTCCCATAATCACTCCTGGCTTCACGGGAGTGGGGTAACGGATAGGCAGGTTTCGCTGCTGAACTATCGCTAAAATTTCTGCCCTTGGGAGTATGAGGGACGGGAGATCAGGATCATATATTCGCCCTTTAGGTGGATCCGTTTGCCTCCCAGTAGGGGGATTCCCGAATCTTCCTCTCGAGAAGCTACCTCTCTGCCGATTTGAGGTTCTGGGAATGTGATCTTTTTGCTGCCTATAGTCATCGGTTGGCTGTGTGTCAGGGGTTTACGCTAACGTAGACGTTAGGGGCCGGATTCGCGTCTTGAGGTATACTCTGAATTCGCTCCCTGTTTTCTTCTTCCTCCATTCTCGCATAATTGTGGGCCTTTAGTCTTAATACATCTAGCGTTGACGGCGGGTCCACCATTAAGGTGTCTCGTAACTTCCCATAACGGCAGTTACGCTTCAAAGCTTCGACAGCGAAATCAATGGTGACCTCCGACGTTAGTGACATCTCCAGGTCAAAACGGCTCAAAAAATCCTTCAAAGATTCTTGTGGCTTTCAATGAACATCGAATAGTGCCGCCGCAGATTTCCTAATTGGAACAGCCGTGCTGAATCGGCTCCGAAATTTAGTTTCTAGTTGCGAAAAGTTGTCAATGGAACTGGCCGGAAGTCCCTCGAACCAAAGACGTGCTACGCCAGATAGCGTCATTACAAAGATTTGACATAACGCCGCGTCACTGTGGGTTTGAAACTGTACAAAATCTTTCACCTTATTAAGATGAGAAATAGGGTCCTTCGTGCCATCATATGATTCCGCAGGGAGTTTTACATGCCTATTGACCCGGTGACGTCTGACACGGTGGCTGAATGGATTACCATTATTATCATCAGGAATCCCCTGTGGTTGACGAGGGGGAGCGGGCTCGTTCAACTGCCTTTCAGCTCGAAAATCATACTCGCGATGCGGCCTGGGAGATCGGCTGCGACTCCTTGGTGTTCGGGTCCGGTGCCATCTGCTACTCGATCTCTCACTGTGCTTGGGAGATGGGTCCCTGAACATCTCCTCTCGCCTGTTGCCTCAATGATCTCTATACTCGCCGTCCCATCATTCTTCTTCAAGAACAGGAGCTCCCCTCCTATGTTGTTCGGACGGTTCGGCGTGTCTAGGCGTGAGTTGCATGACTCCAACAGGGGCTGATGTCAAAGGTAAGGATAACGTAAAACCTCTAGACTACCGGGGTGACAACGGTCGGTCAACAATGATGGATGGAGTAAAGATTACATAAGAAGGCACGTTGGGTCCTGAAATATGAGGCGTAAATCCTGTAGCTAGCTCTGTCAACTGATCTATCTGGGCTCGAAGAGCCGATATTGAATTCGTAAGAGGATTGCCTGCACCGTCTGCTGCGGGTGCCTTCGAATGGAGAAGGGAGTGACTGGGTCCTGGCATCAGAGATAGAGGAGTATATGCCTGGGATGCTAAGGTTCTCGCCATTTGTTCAGAAGAGGGATCGGATATGCCTGGTGGAATTTCTTGCACTGTGGTGCCGATATCAGAGGTGGCAAAAGCGAAAAGTTGCCTGCGGGTCTCATATGGGAGGCTAGAAGACTGGGACAGTGCGGGATCTGAGCCGGACTCCATAATCCTCCGAATTGTAAAGGGAGTAGAGCTTGGCTATTAAGGATGCTCACTTAATAAAACCAAGGCTCTTAATGAAAGCACCAATTTGATAAGATTCGATCTGTTTGCCGTAGGATTGTAGAGGATTATAAGCCTTGAGGTCGACTGTTCACGGAGTCCGGTGTACCTGCACAGCACCGGAGGGGGCCTCC